>OX463226.1:88405951-89045594 GCA_949820135.1 Sylvilagus floridanus | reverse complement strand
AAGCCAGGATCCAGGAGCTTCTTCCATGTCTCTCACAAGGGTGCAGGGGCCCAAAGACTTGGGCCATCTTCTACTGCTTTCCCAGGCCACAGCAGAGAGCTGGATCCGAAGTGGAGCAGCCGGGTCTTGAACCAGTGCCCGTATGGGATGTCAGCACTGCAGACGGCAGCTTTGCCTGCTATGCCACAGCACTAGCCCAAATACACATTTTTTTTTTTTAATACGGAATATTTGAGGACCTTTCCTGTGTCATGAGAATTTAACCACTACCAGCTTCATTCAATAAATTATTATATACAAAAAAGCATTAAAAATCCCTGTTCTATAATGTAATGATTCAGAAGGATTAAGTTTATTAATCAGACTCACATAATCTAGAGAAGTTCATAAAATCAAATAATTCAGACCAAGCATAAATGGTTATACACCTCAAAATATTTGATGCTATTCTGTGAATAGAAATTTTTGATATTTCTGGTACATTTGACATTAGTAGCCCTTTCATCTTTCTCCTTATGATCCTATAAGAAAATAAGATTTCATGCTATGCCCTGGTAAAGTTCTGTTTCAAATCTAGCAACAGATAGGATACAGTTGCTACATGACTCTCTTCTTAAAAACATATTATCCCCTAATGGTATATCCTCACCTCCCCACCCTTCCTTAGGAGAGAACAGTCTGTGGCATTTTAGAAATATGTGCTGTAAATTGGCAGGCACAAGCACCCTAAAAGACTATAAAATAAACATGAATCCCCTTTGAAAAAAAAACTTTATATTTTCATCACATCCCTTGTAAGCTAACACACTGCACTGTTTACAGTCTTCCACTACAATATATTTTGAAACGATTACCTTCTTCTGAGTCATTTGTGTCATAATGCTCTCCATAGGTACCCATAAAATGAAAATGTAAGCCGTTTTTATTGGCCACACTACATCTTAATTGAAAATATTAAAGGGGATTGCTCTCCTACTGATTTTTTTCCCTCCATTTAATTGGCTAATCATATGATATTTTTAATGGAATAATCGTGAAAGAAAATATGAATCTAATTTAAATTCAAACTGGATTTGGGATATTTAAGAGATTATCCCAGAGTAGCAGAGGGTGCATGAGGCAATAAACATCTGTTCATTCCTGACCACTAGCCTTGGTGTTTATGAGCTTGGGGGATATTTATTTTCAGGAGACATGATTCTCTACATTTGAGCTTCAGCTGTTTTACTGCTGTGTTTTTAGTGAAAAATTTTAAATTTATCAGCAGATTTTTATCCTTTTTTTTCACTTCTCTTTATGCACTTATACACAAATGCAATGCTGACAAATAAGAAATTGTCCCAGGGAACTGCTACACCCTACTGAGATGAAAAATTCAGTCATTTATGTATTCTTGGCTACAAAACGTGTAAATAGATAAACCAAACCATGGAACAGCAACTGGGCATGTCTTTGTGCAAGACCATCATAGCTTTAGTGATGGAAAATTAAATATTTCATTCATAGATCTATTTAAGGGTTTTTGATCATCTACCATTGTTAGAACACAGAAGAAACTATTTTGAGGTAAACAAAGAAAGCCAAGTCCCAACAACTTCAAAGAGGTTGTGGTCCAGTGGGAAAGCTAGAGCATACACAAGCGAAACAAAAGATTAAATATGCAGTTTAAAGCATTCTGGACAACACCACAAAATCCCTTAATGAGCTCAGTATATGAATGACACAGGGCAGAACTGATATGCAAATTAAGAGAACAGAGTCAAATCATAGAGAACTAAGGTAGTTAAGAAAGCTCTCATTCAGGGCTGGTGCTGTGGCACAGCGGGTTAACGCCCTGGCCTGAAGCACCTGCATCCCCTTTGGGCATTGCTTAGAGACCTGGCTACTCCACTTCTAATCCGGCTCTCTGCTGTGGCCTAGGAAAGCAGCAGAGGATGGCTCAAGTCCTTGGGCCTGAGCCGCTGCACCTGTGTGGGAGATTTGGAAGAAGCTCCTGGCTTCAGATCAGCACAGCTCCGACCACTATGGCCAACTGGGGAGTGAACCATCAGATGGAAGATTCTCTCTCTCTCTCTCTCTCTCTCTCTCTTTCTCTCTCTGTCTCTACTCTCTCTGTGTAACTCTGACTTTCAAATAAATAAATAAATCTTTAAGCAAAAAATAAGAAAGTACTCATTCTAGAATATTTACTTTGAATTCCAGGGATGGAAAATCTTCTGAGATTTGGGTAAAAAGAATTCAAACAGATACTACACAGTTTATAAATCTCCATGGCTCACATGCAAATAGTAGAAAACAAAGCTTCTTAGTGTAGCAGCTAAAGTTTCTCCAGCTCCATCACCCTATGACTACAAAAGATTTCTCATGCACAGCAATAAATCAAAGATGATGAATTTCCATCTTCTGTCTACTCTTGGTTAAAACTCCCAGAAGAGCACATAAGAGTATATTTAAGAATCTGCAAGTTGCATCTCATCTGTTTATAACACCCACTCTGTCAGTCATTTCAGAACTTCCTTTAAAACAAATTCATGCTTCTCTAAGTCTTGCTCCTCCTTAGAGTTTGGAATTTCACTTTTGGCACTCTCATTGCGATACTGGGTACTGTGAGCTCAAACAACACTTTACTAGCACCACCATCTCCTGAAATGTTTTAATGTAAATAACTGGGGATACCCAAGATCTATAGATGTCTAAGGTTAAGTGGGATTCACCTCTCTCCACTTTACAATAGAGTTGCTTAGAGTATTTTAATAGTGTATTGCCTTACTAAAGGCCCCATGAATTTTTGATAAAACTACTCTTCTGTTTGTTATGTTCCCCACCTTAAGTCTTCTAAAGATTCAGGCTTTAAGACAAAATGTTCTGCACTATTCTTTAATTTGAAGCCATGTCTTTGTGAATGGGTCAGTGCCTCAGAATAGATTTCTTTTTTCCTTTGGTTGAGCTCCAATTAAGTGGATTTTTCAATTATTTTGCAGACAGATGTTTATGATGAATTTTCCAATAGGTTACCTTTCCTTTGTAGTCAGGCTAAGCCCTCTACCAATGATTAATACTTGCTCTGCTGATAATATGAGAAATTTAGTATCCTACCAGGGATCTAAGATATTGACAAGTACCAAACATCATCATTATGCTTGATGTATATTTTGATAAATTACATATGCTTATACTGTGTCTTTAATACTTGAATCCATTTACAACATAAAAAATCTACTCTTTCCCCCTTTGGACACTTTGATGTAACTCATGTGAGATGACATCTTCGGAGACTAGCTTTCAGATTAGTTTTGATTAGAGAATAATTACAAAGAAACATGTGAAGTTTTAATGTGTTTTAGAAATCTGCAAGAAAGGAAGAAGGTGCATGGCAATTTTGAAATTGTACATTACATTATTAAATAACATGCACTATACATTGAATTAGATTATTTACTACAAAAATGAAATACATTGGGGGGGAATTTAAGTAATGAAAATGTTATTTATTGTCAGTGGTATAATTATCTTAGATCCACAGTCCAGAGTGAATTTCTTTTCAAGGTGAATGTCTCATCAAATGGTCATTTGTTTTAATTTGGGGTTAAGATCAGTAATATTCTTCCTCAGAAATTAGAAAAAAATCTTTTAGAAATAAATAATACATTGGGTGAAGGCTCAAAGTTAGAGTAAGTGAATCATGAGGTAGAAATGAGTAAGCAAATATCTATGATGATCTATATTTGTCTTTTTCCAGGATATCTAAGTTTTGTTATTTAATCTCTTCTGTAAAACATAGGCCTTGGGAAGAGTAAATACCATAAACTCCTAGAAAAGGAAGTTGATATATTCAATCAGTACATCATTTACCAATCAGGATGTGTTCTATGAAATAGTTCATTAGGTGATTTTATCATTGTGACAACATCATAGAGACTATTTAAACACATTAAAATGACTACAACATTACTAGGTGATATAATCTATGGTATTATTGTTGTATGTGTAATTTGCCATTGAATAAAAATGCATTATGTGGCATTTACTATTATTATTTATTATTATTTATATTATTATTCTTTGGAATGAATATTAAATTATATCTAATATTATTTCAGTTGACAATTTACATAGCCCAGCTGGAAGTTAGGAACATGTTTTTGTTCTAGTTGTGATCTAAGCACTTTATATTTTTCTAGTCATATGATTTTCTTGTCTTCTCTGCAGTTTAATGTCATATAAAATGAGGATTACTAAGTCTGGTACTTCTGAGATTTACGCTAGCATTCCATGCTTCTCTTATGCTCATTCTCTTACCTCACATATTGACTAAAACTTATTATATTAACATGGGCTTATGCACCAGAAATTGACATTAGGGCAAGAACTTTCTAGATCAGCCCGACAGTCTTGATTGCATTATCCTTTTATGCTACATGTCTATATTTTTCCTAGCCAAAAATTACTCATGTAAGAGTCTGAGTTGGCTTTGCAATTGAACCCCTTTTGAATTATCTTCCTCCTCTCTTAGAATTTTATTTTCTTTTACTGATGTGAAACTCATTTTATGACTAGACTTCTTGTTATAAATGTTAGCTTTTTAGTTTTTTAGGTACTTCATTCCAGACATTTGTTATCTATTGAAGATTAAATGTTTTGTGTGTATCTATTTTAAAAAGTTTTATTTAAGTTATACAAATTCCATATATTTCATGTATTTCATATATTTCATGTGTTTCATATATTAAGTTATACAAATTTCATGTATTTCAGATTTAGGAACATAGTGATACTTCCCATCATACCCTCCCTCTTGCCCGTGCTCCAACCCTTCTTCTTCCATCTCTCCTATTCCCACTCTTAATTTTTACAAAGATCTATTTTCTGTTTACTTAATAATCACAAGGTTAACCCCTCGCTAAGTAAAAAGTACAACAAATATTGGGAAGAGTAAAACACTTCCTCAACAGGGACGATAGCTGTAAACAATCATCAAATCTCGAAATGTCAATTTTACTCTAAAACATTACATTAAATCTTTAGCAAATATGTTTTAAGGCTGAGGTAAATTTTTCTGCTTTCAATCTGACTTATTTAAAAACTATCTGATTATAAAATCTATAATTTTTAAAAGGGATCAGAATGATAACCATAGTACATAAAATTCCATTTGTATTTTCTTGTGAATTTTCACATTTAATTTTCCAAATACTAGGAAAATAATATAAATATAAATAATATAAAACATTATGTGACAATCTTGCTGGTGATTCAACACTCCAGACCTTGAAATCTTGAGTCTCCTTCATCGTTAGCCTATGTGATTAAAGCAATCAGCCATTTTCACTACATTGTAAATATATGCATTATAGAAAATTAATATTCTCCTTTTGTCCTGCATCTTCAACTTGGAAATAGGGCACACAAAACCTTCAAGTCTAGAAATAGACTGCTTACACAGAGAACCTATTCCTCTAGAAACAAATGTTAATAATTCTATGGAAAAACCAAGAAATGCTTTTCTAAATAGTTTTATTTTCCTTTAGCCAATAATTCTGCATATGACTGGGCATGATGCAGGATCTCTTGAAAAGATGAAATTATTTGTATCTATTTGTGTTAGCTATTATTTTAAAAAAGAAATCTCTGGTGTTGCCTTACTGTGTATTACAGAAGAGGTTGCCCTGGTCAATATATCTTGGATCACACACTTTCCTCTCTGGATTCCTAATATACTTCTCTGGGTTTCCTCTCCTTGAGTCTTATAGGTTAAGTTTTTAAATGCATGCGACATCCCAAAAATAGTAATGCAGAGGCCTAGGAGAAGGTCAGGATAGAACCTGGAGGTCTGCTTTAGTTAATGGGTCATTTTAGTAAGAGATAGTCAAAAGATACAGAGTGTTAGGGTAATTAAAGGAGGACAACACTTTAATGAGGTTACAGGCTAGGGAAAAGGAAAGTAAATAGTGAATACAGAACATTAGTGTAAATTTTTACCAATGGTAAAAGAGGATAAGGACAATGAAAAAATAGTAAATTTAAGAACTTGAATGAAATTGTTTCTGTTTGATTTTGTGGGAAATTGTGGCATGTTTCACTGAACAATTTCTTCCCTACTCCACCATATGCAGCAAGTTACAGGACAAGACTTTGTATAGAGACAGAGTTTATAATCACCTGTTGAAAGAAAAAAAAAACTGATAGTCAATTTGTGTCAAGTTAACAGATTGTTTCTCTCTTTGGAGTACAATAGAGACATGGTACAACTGATTGAAAATGAATTCTTCAGAATTTAGCCCAGAGATGCTCATCATAAATATTCAAATTTCTTGTACATCATATGTCTTTCTTAGCCAATATCTTTGCATAACCTCTTTTTAATGGTGGACATTGCCTCTAAGCCTCTCACTTAAAATCTTACATGCAAATGACCCGTCTTCTTATGAAGCTCATTACTCTATTGAAACTTTATAGGACATGAAGTGACAGAAAATTTAGAGTCCCCCACTGTCATTATGATCACATTAATTAAGCAATAAGACCCAGCAGTGATGGAACTACAGTGTGTTAATTCATATCTTGGGATGAATGTTCAAAGTGGTACTTGGGAATGAAGCCACAGGACTCCCATTAACGTCATGAGGCTATGTGGATTAATGTCGGACACCTGCTCCTGAACTCTGTCATTACTGGTAACAAAAAATCTTGACTTTAACCCCTTGTGGAAATGTGACTGTGCCCCATATCTCTGTTTAACACCTCTGTTCAAGACCATGTTATTGAAGACCAATATTATTTCTTACTTTAAATATCTGTTTCAAAATTTTTAGGTAAATTCAAATACATAATTAGAAAAATCAGAAATGTTTGGAAGGATGCTTTACTTTCATGAGAAGATGTAGTTTAATGCTGTCATGTGGGAAGATTTAATGATGTCATGTGGGTAGATTAATGCAGTTGCAGTAGAAGTCCATCTAATAATATAGTTGTATATTACAAATTTAAATGAGATTCTAAGCCTAAAAGTCTGGCAGGTGTAAGTGCATGACCTAAATATCAACAGGCAAAGTTTGGAATCTAGGAATTCGTGAATCTAGTAGATTTTCAGACTTCTCAAATTTCTTGTAGCACTGAGAAATCTCACCTTGAAATAAGTCTGTTTTCTCACTCATGTATTTTACTCCCTGTTTAGTGCGGGTGTCTTTGGATAAATTTTTACTAGTCATATTTTCCTTAGTGACTCTTAGGAAGAGTTTTATGCTAATGCAAAGATTTTTAAATTGTGATTTCTGGATGAATATTATCAATGTCACCTGGAGATTTGTTAGTGTCTAATGTAGGGACATCCCCCACTGATATTCTGAATAAGCAACTCTGTAGGTGGCACAGAAATTTGTGCTGTAACAAGCTCTTGGGGTGATTTTGAGAAATGCTAAATTTGAAAAACAATGTGATAATCAAAGCAGTAATACCAACGTTGTCTTTGTAAACTCTTATTTTGCTTTGTCTGTCAGAGACTGAATCTTGGATACAGGCAGCTCTTTTGGGTGTTTGTGTTAAATTTTAATATTGATTTCTTTTATTTCTGCTTTTATCATTTTATTTTCATTTTTAATTAGATTTTAACAAATTCAATGTGATTTGTAGATACTATCTACTCTATAAACTAAGAATCTACATGTAATCTACAAAGTAAGAACATAATGACATTCCCCTTTCCTCCCTTCCTTTTTCCCAAGGATTCAGTAAATTGGTTTTACTGTCTTTACAGAATATGCCTGTCAGGATTTATATGCCTAGTTTTGGAGTTTTTTGTTTGTTTGTTTTATCCCAAGAAGACTGTGATTACATTAACATAACAAACCCAACTAAAACTCCACCAAATCTTGGCTATACTATGCAATTATTTCAGCAGTGCTCGGCATCATGTCAGAATTGATTCCAATTTGTCTCTAATCTTGTACTTTTTTCTCACAGAGGAGGTACTTGCCTTGACCCTAATTTGCCATTAGTGACTTCTTGATCTTAAGTGGTTAATAGATTACTGCTTGATACTCAACTGTTGTCCCTGTCTGAAAACATAAGAAAGTATTTCAAAAACCTTGTGGAAAATTTAATTAAAAGGTAAATTTACAATGGGTGCAAACATAAAATGAAATCCGTGGGTACAAAGAATCTATAGAGTTTCATGAAAATGCTTAGTAAGAAAAAGACAATTCATGAATTTGAATTTTTTGCACGAAAAATATACTTATCTTTTAGTTCCATTTGTCCATGAACTCTTTGAAGTATCCTGGTAGTTCCTAACAAGGGCAGAAATTTACTTTCCCCTAATAAGTCCCTCTGAGAGACTGAGCAGTCCTGGAATTCACTTCAAATACCGTGTTGCCAGATTTATAAATATGGTTCTTACTCAGAGACATTTTCTTGCTCCATTACCCTGCTAAGGTCCTCGCCCTTCTCATTGTTAGATCTGCCTGATACTGGAGGCTTGTCTAGACACTGCTGGTGCTATTCTTTCTGGACTCAGTGTCCTGTCTTTCTTCCTGCTGATTCCTTCCACTAACACTTCTTTCTACTAGTAGAAGATGTTTGTGGTTGTATTTGGGTCTAGGCTTTCCCAGAAGACACCATTCCATTCTGGTTAGCCTTTTCTTATTGTTGTTTGTTGGTTGGTAGTTTACTAATCCCCAAATACAAAAGCAGTATGTCAACTTCCATGTCTAGTCAACTTCCATGTCTAGTTAAGATAAACAGGTTTATTATTGCAGAATGGAAAACTGTACCCCAGACAAAGGCTAGATTCAGGTCAAGATACCACATTCATAGCAAGTTAAGAGATGAGATACAGAATCAGATGGTCTTATTTCAAAATAAATAAGTGTCAAGTTCTTGGCAATTATGTAATTATAGCAAGTTCACCTTTGTAAACAACAGGGTTTTACTTCTGGCTTTTGTTTGTTTTACAAAGCAGTAATCAAAATAGTAGCTTTGACCTAAGATTATTAAAAATAGTAAAAGAGCCACAGAGAAAGAAGCTGCTATGTTTTAGTCTTCAATGATGCACAATATTGTTGTCACGTCATTCATTTCCTGAAGATACTGAGGTGAGTCCACTATGTATGAAGTACAGGAAATTAAATGTTTAGATAATGATAAGTAGTAACACTGATGTTCAAGTAAACCCACATGTTTGGTTGAGGGAGCGATATTTTTGACAAAGGGAATCAGGAGAAAATCTTGGAAGTATTCACACTTAACTTCATCACAAACTTTAGGAGTGATTACCTTTTAAGAAAGCTGAAAACAAAACAACAGATGAGGTGAGAGGTGTAGACTTCAATCAATCTTGCTTACTTAATTAGGTATCAAGTTATGATTTCATTTAATCCTCCCAACAAAAGATGAGACAGGTTTTATTCTGTCTACTTTAAAGATGAACAAATCGAAAGTGAATAGGGAGGGCTAAGCAAGAGACTGGAAAATAAGGGTGGGAAAGAAATGAGAGTTAGAGTCCCAACCCTGCTCTAAATCACCATTTCTTCTCCAGCAGCCTGAAAAAAAAGAAAAAAAAAAAAAACAAGTAGGACACCTCATTTCCTTTGAGTACTTTCACTAACAGAGCACTCATGAGTTGACTTATTCTGTTGATGGAATGTTCTAGTTCCCTAAAAATATTATATTGTTATATAATCAGAGAAATAACATAGCATTTACTGATTACTAGGTTTCCTCTCTGATCTTTTCAGTATTATTTTAGAAAAAATGCCTAGGAACCTAGGGATGAATTTCTGTGACAGAATTGGTTGAATCCCTCATACAGCCCATTTGCAGGACACAACTCAAGAATTTTGAGATTGCAACAAACTGATTTTGAAAGCACAAATAGCATTTATGCTTTGGAGATGATTTGGTCCAGCATTATGGAATGAAATAAATGTAACCAATATAGCTATTTTCCAATCCAATAATCATAACACAATCCATAAAAAGAAAGTAAATAAAAGTAAATTTTTGGATTTACATGAAAAGCATATTTGGATACTTTATATATATTAGTATTATATACATTAAGAAATATTATATGAAGATATTTCAAAAGGATTATAAAAGCAGCAATTAAAATCTATTTTTTTGAAAAAAAAGTATTGAAATTCATGCATATAAAAGCACTTCAAAAAGACCATGGAAATGTGAATTACAAAAAACCTATAGTTTTCAATTATTTTACACCAAAATAAACTTAGCTCTAATTCCTTTTTTCCATTAATGTTTATACTTAGATGTGTTTAAAAAAGTATTCTGATCAATTGGAAAATGAGCTAGGGTAAGTTTAGATTGTGTTTCAACCCAAGAAATAAGATGCTTCAAACTGAATTTTAAAATAACGTTAATCTATACCATGGACATTCACATAATCTAGTTTAAATGCGTGTTTTATTCATGCTAAGGATATTTTCTTACTTTCTTTCCACTCTAAGATATCACTTGAAGTTCATTTGTTGACCCAACCCCTGCTTTGTTAAACATTTTAGTCTCTGACGCTTTTCTTTATGATACTTTTTTTCTGTCATGTAAAATACAACAATGGATTTAATAGTATAATTTTTCTCAAAGTTTTGTATGTATTTGACTCTCTTCCCTAGATGATTAGAAAATAATCTCTAAACTCAAACATATCTAAGGCTTTGTCACTGGATTTTAGTAAATACTTGATTGAATGATGTAGCTGATGGATTAAAATTGTTGTGTGTGTATGTGTGTGTCTATGTCTTCTCAGTACAAAAGCAAAAAAAGAATACAAACTGATTTAGAAATCCATTAGAATCTGCTACAACAGAATGATGAGATGTAGTATATTCTGTATAAAAATGTGACTATGTCCAGACGTCATTATTCAAATAATTTTATCTTTGTGGTAGTTACAAATACCTGTAACTTTGTTAATGAATATTTATTTTAAAGCTTTTCCTACAGAAATGACAAGGATATTTATTTCAGACAGTATATAAATGAGAGTAACTTTGGATTTATGGTAAACTTTTGTGATTGTACATGGGCACAGCTCTTGATCTCAATTGGAGAAATAATGATATGAGATTCTATCTCTGTGGCGATATCACTTTTTCCTTATGTAGGTGAATACTCTATATTCCTGAACATTATGAGTCAACTTGATTGGGATACAGTCATCCCTAGAAGTCAGTGAGCAGAACTTTAAATAGTACACCTGGTTACTGACTTTCTTGGAAGGAGAAATGGACAGATGAGTGATCATAAATTGACTGATGGCCTCTGTTCTATAGTTTGGCTGAATGATCAGAGATTTGGAAAGAATACAATTAGCAAACTGATGACACAAGAATATGATAAAGAGGTATATGAATAGACATTTTTGAATGGACACAAAAATCTTAATATGTGTGCTTGCCCATTTAATGCTCAATAAAGATTGATCTCAGCAGAGGAGTATTTTAATAACCAAGTAGATAGGATGGTTTGTTTTATGGATGTCAGTCAGTTTGTTTTCTCAGGGACCCCTATCATGGTCCAATTGTCTCTTAAACAAAGTGATTATTATGTCCAGGATGGAGTTTTTTTTATAGAAAACTTTAATTTAATAAATATAAATTTTGAAAATACAACTTTTGGAATAAAGTGTTTTTTTTCCCCGTAACCACCCTCCCTCCCACAAACCATCCCATCTCCTACTCCCTCTCCCCTCCTACTCTTCATTAAGATTCATTGTTATTTATTTTTATATACAGAAGATCAACTTAGTATATACTAGATTATACCTGGGCTTAGCAACATAGAACTGTGGAGTGACATTTTGAAAACTCAACTACAATGCCACAGAGGTGGAAATATCCTTAAGCATTTGGGTGAAGGACCCCAGAAAGCTGAATGTTCTCTGAATTAGCTTCCACTCTATGATGCTATAGATAGGATCCTGTAGTCAGGAATCACAGGTCCCAGAATCAAGTGGTTAAAAATAGGAGGATACCGTTCATTAATATTTCTCATAAATCACTAGCAAAATATTTGATTCCTGTTCCTGTGACCTCATTTTCTGATTTTCTAGAGGTCTTAACTTCAAACTGAAGAATGCTTCCACCTGGAAACACATCAGTCATTCCCTTGAATTGGAAGTTAAGACACTTCCCAGCTACTCTGGACTCTTTACGTCTCCAAAACAACAAGCAAAGAAGGTAAAGGAAATTACTATATTGGTTAGAGTCCATCTTCCCAGGGGAAATTGGATTACTACTCCGCAATGGAGGTAATCTCTGGAATACAGGAGATTCTTCATGGTGTCTCTTAGTGTCATCATGTCTTTTGGTTATGATCAATGGGACATTGCAACAACCCAATCCTGTCAGGACTACTTACGGTCCAGAATCTTCAGGAATGATGTTTGGATCAACTATCAGGTAAATAACCATCAACAGCTGAAATGGATGCTTTTACAAAAAAGGAAATACAAGGAATAGAGAATGGGTAGTAGGAGAATGTAGTTGTAAACACAAGCTACAGTCATACAGTTACAGAAAAGTGTACTATAATGGCCATAGGTATTCCTCTTTATTTTGTTGTAAATATGTGGGTGTTATAAATACGTGTTATATATATGTTTGTGTGTGCATATTAAACACTTTTTCTTTTATTTCCTTATCATGTAACATAAAATATATTTACTATACATCACAGTTTCTAAGTTTCGCTAATTTCATATCATATTTAAGTTAATGAGTAAACAGCAGAGTAACCATCATTCAAGGTCTTTACCTCTTCTTTTAGAGGAAGGTGCATTTCAGGTTTTACATAGGATTTTTGTTTACCACAGTAGATGAAATTAAAACTTTTTTGGTGTCTTTATTTGGAGATTAAGTATGGTTGAAGACATTGTGTAAGGAAGACAAGATGACAGGGGATTGATCCGTTATGGCAAATTGTATGTGTCACTTTTTATTGGGTCATGCAGTGATCACATACTTGGTTAAATAATAACTAATATGTATTCTCATTTTTAATCCATGCCCATTGACATAAATGCACTTATAATCCTTTAAACCCTACAAAATAGATCTCATGTACAAATGAACACATTGAGATTCAGTCAGGCAAAAGATTCAAAGCAAGAGTCAAGATTGAATCCACATCCTTTTCCACATTTGAATAAAGATGTCTGCACTCTGAACAAGAGTCATGTCCAAATGAGGGAGTCATGTCCAAATGAGGGAGCATTCACCACTCAGAAAAAAAAATTTACCTGCTTTGTTCTTGAGCTGGGCTTTTTGGAATTGGTGAAGAAAGGAGAAATACAAAACATTTTGCATAGAAAGGGCATAGTCCTATTGTCTTTCTCTCTAGGGAGAAGCCACACTGTTCTGAGCCAGAATGTATCTTAAGCATCTTAGAAGTACATCTCTGTTGAGCATGTTGAACCTCCCAACGGCAAAGTAACTTATGCTCAGCTAAGTCATGGACTTTTGATTGAGTATGGTCACATTGTAGTTGATTTGGGGAAATAATATTGTCTCAGCATTGGGCAACGATGTAACCATTGTAATGTGATACAAAGTAGGACTTCTTGACTGTAAATATACTGTTACCAATACATAAATGTGTTTTTTCATTTAGGCAAATGTAATGGAACCAAATCTGTCATAGATTTTCCTGAGCCAAGAATGTCTCACTGCCCTTAAAAATTGAATATTAAAAATTATAATTTGAAGACCAATTATTTGGGCCTCTGGACTTCCCCAGTAATGAAATAGAACAAACATTTACTTGGGAAGAAAAATCAAGTAGTTCATCTCTCCTCACATCTGCGCTTGAACCTCAGCTCTGGGGCAAATCTCAAGATTTGATATTAAGGTATTTCATTTGCAGGTGATTAGGCCTAGGATTAGATCCTGCAGCCTCCTTGCATCTGACGACAATTGTGTGATTTCCAGCAATCATATTTCCACACCCTTACCACCTCATACATCCCTTCAAAACCATTGCTGCCTTCATCAAAACAATTTCATTTGTACTTAGGAAAGCGTTACCGCTGGTAAGAGGAAGGTTCGAAACAAGCTTAACCACTGTGGCTTTTTTTCCCATCAGAATATCACGATTCTTGTATCTCATCGTGGTGTAAGGTCTCTGATTACATCAACCTCTCCAAATTATGCTGAAATGAAGGCCATTCAATTTGCTACAATCAGTAACTTTCCAAAGCGCCCAACATAATTGATTTCACAGTAATATAGGCATAGGTGACTGAAAGCCTCAGCTTCATTTAGACAATGTTTTCTTTCATTCCAAAGTGCAGTATTCAATAGAAATCAAATTTTTTTCCGAACAGTTGGTAGCCAAGCTTTGGCACATACTAAGGTTTTTTTTTTTGTTGTTGTTCATTTTTTTTTATAGTGCAGAAACATGAAAATTGAAATTAATGCCCACGGTGATCTAATAGGAGTCGACAGGCTTTAGGTGAAATAACTTCTTTTTTGGAGCTTGCCCTGATAGGATTTCAGCCAGCAGGCAAGCAGCCAGTCTGCATGCCACTCAGATCTCCAGCAACACTTGTTACTAAGGTAGATAGATACTCAGCATCCAGCCAATGAGGGGCTTTGAAGCATATGCAGTATTAATTCAAATGTTGCAATCTATTATTTATCTATAGATTATGATCTGATTATCACTTTCTTTTTTATAATTTATTTATTGAAAGAAGTTATGCAGAGAAAGAAGGAGAGGTAGAGAAAGAGAGAGGTCTTCCGTCTGCCGGTTCACTCCCCAATTGGCCACAACAGTTGGAGCTGTGCCGATCTGAAGCCAGGAGCTTCTTCCATGTCTCCCACGTGGGTACAGGGGCCCAAGAACTTGGGTCATCTTCTACTGCTTTCCCAGGCCATAGCAGAGAGCTGGATCGGAAGTGGAGCAGCGGGGTCT
This sequence comes from Sylvilagus floridanus, assembly GCA_949820135.1. NCBI lineage: Eukaryota > Metazoa > Chordata > Mammalia > Lagomorpha > Leporidae > Sylvilagus > Sylvilagus floridanus. The sequence goes on along the minus strand of OX463226.1, from coordinate 89,030,666 downwards.
TGAACCGGTGCCTATATGGGATGCTGGTACTGCAGGTGGCAGCTTTACCCGCTACGACACAACACCAGCCCCTGATTATCACTTTCATTTGCCTTATGACTACTATCAATTATTTCCAGATGCTCATGTGGATTTGAGTCAGCTGAACTTCCTTGTTTGGATTTTTGGTGGATAACAGTGAGAATTGTGTTCTTATTTTTATAGCCTAGAATAGGAACAAATTGAACCATATAGAAGAATCAATTTATGATCCAAAGAACTTAAAGTCAAAAATGGTATGAGTTTTTATTTATAAGTCATGTTGACACTTTTAAGCAATGTCATGGGGATATTAGAAACTTGGTTGATGATAGGATAAAAATCATCTAGCTCAACAAGTTCACAGCATTAGATTCAAATCTCAGCTGTGAACCTGGCACCCAGATGGTTTTCGTAAATTCAATCCAGTTTACTCATTTCAAACATTAATGTGATACTTATTTTATAAAATTACTGTGAACTTATCTCCTTCATATATGATACTTACTATTGCATAGAGTGTATATTTGGTATTAGCTGAGTGAGCCTAGGTAATGTTTACAATTCTCTGAAACTTCAGTTTCTTAAACTGTAACATTGGAGTAATAATGAGAGCCCATTAGGCTTTTTAACAATTTCAAACCAGGTAATAATTTCCAGTAGTCATCAAATACTCCATAGCTGATACTATTATAAAATTAAACTTTACTACTTCAAATCCCTTTTCTTGATGGCTTTCAATGATTATGAATAATCATCAAGTAATATTTTATATTCAAATTCTATAGTTCCAAATCATGCACCACCTATTTAATGCCAACACAATACCAAAGAAAACTCATTCATTTAACTTACTATAGAGTCAAATGTATAATTTCTAACAGCTATTTCCTTGGGATATGACAGATTGAAAAATAATTCTGATAATTTGGGCATTTATAGAACTTATGCTTTGTTCTGACCCCTTGGAACTGGAATGTTGATAGAACTAGAAAGAGCAAGATTATAAAATTGTCAAGATCTAGTAGTAGGATGGGAAACCTATTTTCTGCAAGGGCTATTTGAATATTTATATCATCTGTGAGACATATGAAATTATGAACTTAAAATTTGGCCTGCTATAGATTTAGAGAATTTCAAAAGGGACAGACCAAATGATTCCGTGATCCTTGTACAGCCCATGAGCTAAATGTTCCCCACTCTTGATGGGTTCTAAGCCATCTGTGGTGCTCACCTTGGGAGTGGTACATATGTACTGTTAGAGCTGCCAAGCATTTTCAATTTCTGGACTTGACATTATTTTGTCTGTGTATTATCAGGCTTAATTATATATAATATCTAAAAATGCATCTCTGTTTCTTGTTTTATTTATTTATTTTTTCAACTTTTATTTAATAAATATAAATTTCCAAAGTACAACTTTTAGATTATAGCAGCTTCTCCCCTCCATAACCTCTCTAGTTCTTCTTTAGTGGCCCTCAATATTCATCACATTTGGAACACATTACTCTCTCTCTCTCTCTCTCTCTATATATATATATATATATGATATATAAACATATATATGATAAAAATTTTATCAAAAAATCTTTATGGAAGGGCACATGTTGTGGCACAATAGGATAAGCTACATACCATATTGAAGTTCTGGTTCAAGTCACAGCACCTCTTCTTCCAATCCAAATTCTTGCTAATGTATTCTGGAAGGCCACAGATGATCGCCAAAATGCTTGAGTCCCTGCCCATCATGTGAGAGACCACATGGGGTTCCAGGTTCCTTTAAACCACCTGGTCTGCCCTAGCTATTGTGGGCGTTTGCACTATCTCCCCCAACCTCTGCCTCTCAAGTAAATGAAAATAAACAAATGTAAAAAATCTTGATGTAATTATAGAGCATCAACAAAAACAGAGTTAAGCAGAGATTTCTATCATATATATTCATAAATAGTCTAGGAAACAAAGCAGAGAGTCATTTTTAAAACTGTAAAATTTAATATGACCTATTACAAAATAAATCCAAACAACAATATTTTTTCTATTATATATTTTATTTCAGTCTGTTGAGGGTTGAACAAAAAAATGTTTGGAGTATCAATTTTTGCTGCAGTAAATAACTATGACATATATGTTTAATGAATTGCTTATAAGCAATAAATAGTAATTGTAAGCCATGCCACACTTTTCGAAAATAAACAAAATATAAGACCAACCTTATTGGATGCTCAAGAAGGAAGGCATAGAGGTAGAGAAAGCAAGACTATGAGCAAAGACCAGAAAAATTAATCAAGGATATTACCAATGATAGAGAAAATTTTCTCAGAGAAATCCACTATTCATTCTCATATATATATTCACATAACAAACTTGCCTTTGAAAATATCTTATTCATGAGGTAAGTTGGGTTTTAACAAATGATTAATAAATATTTGATTTAAATGTGTGATTCATATTTTTCAATATTTCTAGTTCCAAAATAAATTTTAAAAAATAGATTAAATGATTTTTTTTTTTCATTTGGAAATACCTTGTTTCCTGTGGTGAAAATTTTGCTAATATTTTGACAAGTTTTCTCTTGGTCTCAGCTGTTTATTCATTTGTGTGATCTATTTTCTATTTGTCCTTCTAGATCCACACTTTACACTGTTCCAGTGTTGCTCTGTGTCTCATGGGACCAATTTTCATGAACTGAATTACAGGTCACAGGCCCTCTAGCTTTCTGTTCAGTATGGCCAATAGAAATTGCCTGCAAAACACCAGAGGGCAAATGACTTGAGGATAGTCATTCTTCTTTTTCACATCTGGGTACATTGCCATGTATTGGCTGTGTGCTTATACAAAATGCCATAGCTCCACTCTGTTCATCTCTCCTACAGGATCCTGCTTCAATCTGTGGCTTCCAGTTACTTCCCTTGCTGCTTCAGAATATGGTAATTACTGCCATTGTAGCTAGTCCTGGGACACTGTATTACCCTTACTGATTATTCTAAACTCTATTGATTTTTTATTTCTGTATTTTAATAATCTGTCCTCAATTAACCCTTCTGAGTCACCCACTATCTGCCTTCTGATAAGGACCCTCAATGATACTCTGTGGTGTGAGTTGCTGATTCCTCCTTGAGGTATAACCTTCCTTGGGTTGTCTGATTAAGTGGCCTAAATTAACATTCTGAGATGCAAATTGAGAGACAACTAGAAAATACTCCCAAAAGTAAAGTGACTCAATCTGGACTCTAGGAAGTTCTGGAGTGGGAAGGATAGCCAGGAGGAAAAGCAGTGACAGATTGCTACACCATATGCACATACCAGGCATCATTAGAATAGCAATTTTGTATCTTGCTTTTTCTCTTAACATATGATTTAATCAGTTTGTCATATTCTTAAGGATTCATTGTAAACATCATTTTGGCTACACATTATTCCAAATGAGAGACTTTCTAGGATTCTAAATTCTGAAAGTACAGGGGCATCTTTTGATTTTATTTGCTGCTCACCTTCCCCCATTGCTAGCATGCAGTGTACACTTGTGCATGCTCTAGAACTTCTATAAGAAAACTTAGTAGCTGAATGAATACATAAATTAAAATTTATCCAAGAATACCAGTATTCTACCCAGGCATGGATATTTTCTTCCCCTGCCATGGAATTGAGCCAATAGCTTCATGAGAGAGCTAATTTATTCAATTAATCATATCTATCTATCTATCTATTTTTTGACAGGCAGAGTGGACATTGAGAGAGACAGAGAGAAAAGTCTTCCTTTTTACCGTTGGTTCACCCCCCAATGGCCGCAGCGGCCAGCATGCTGCAGCCGGTGTACCACACTGATCCAAAGCCAGGAGCCAAGTGCTTCTCCTGGTCTCCCATGCGGGTGCAGGGGCCCAAGCACTTGGGCCATCCTCCACTGCACTTCTGGGCCACAGCAGAGAGCTGGACAGGAAGAGGAGCAACCAGGACTAGAACCCAGTGTGCCAGCGCTGCAGGTGGATGATTAGCTTATTGAGCCGCAGCGCCGGCCGAATTAGTCATATATTTTAAAGGAGGCATATATTTTACAAGAGTGACAAGTGGTATAAATGCCTAACACAATGATACACACAAGTGAGTGGATGTTTTAGAATAGTTCACAGTGTATTAGAAAGTTATTGGATCCCATAGAAATCGCTTTCTGAGAGAAATGTTATTGCCTTTTGAATCTGCGTCTAGCTTGCAAAGTGAACTCTAGTGTACTACATCAGAATCTGGCCAAACTAAGGAAACATAGGAAATTCAACATTTATGCAAATTGTGAAAATATATAGGAGCAATGAACCAAATATTGCTATCTAGAGGATAATAAAAGTGATAAGCTCTAGAACTTCAACCATTCTCTTGGAGAGAGAGAGAGAGAGAGAGAGAGAGAGAGAGAGAGAGAGAGAGAGAGAGAGAGAATGAGAAGACTTGTAAACATTATCCCACAATTTTACAAGGAACCAAAATTGCCTGTCACTATAACAGTCTTAGATAGTTGGTGCAAATAGCAGCCCTTTCTACTTACTCTCCCCTCCTAGAATCAAGCCAGTCATCCAGTCTTTTGGAATGAGGTGTTGGCAATTATTGATCTTTGGGTAGCTCAACATGTACAGACCTCACCGCTTTTCCACCACCATGAGAAATCTTTCTAGTAAAGCCAGCTAAACAAATCAACCTTCTCTCACATCAGCTCCATTTTTAGATACACTTGAAACTTGTTTAAATAAATGGGTCACCCTCCATTCTGAGGGCTCTGACTCTGAAATAGTCGATAAAAAAAATCCTTTTGTGGGAAATTATACCCAGATTTCACTTAGTTTCAGAAAATTTCATCTTTTCTATACATCAATCTATTGAAGAAACAATTTAAGGGTTGTTTGTTGTTGCTGTGTGTTTGTGTTTATGTTTTTATGTTATTTTTGAACAAGGGAGTTCAATTATGAAGTAGCCAGGAGATATATTTCTACAGAACAGATTCTAGCAGCCTTAAAGTTTATACCGCTTGAATCACTTCAGAGTGGGATATTCCAATCTCTGAATTTTATGATAATGTCAAGAGAGCTTCTGGTGAGTCCCATTAATTTTTTGGTATTGTTTAATTTTACATGAGTAAATATAATTACTCCTTTTGTCATGAAGAGCAAGTTCTAATACCAATTTATAATTCATGGAGCTAATTATGTTAACGAGGAGGCAATCGTTCCTCAGCTATCTCCCCTGTAATTTTAAAGGATTTTGATTTTTTTCCCCTTTCCTCTACAATTTCTCTTCCAGCTATGAAAAGGAAGTGTACACAATTCATCTGTGATATAATTATTTACCATGGCAACAGTTTGTGAATGGGATTGGAAACTTGCACAGAAGGAGAAAGCAGCTTAAGGGGAACAGCCTAAAAAATCCTTTCAAGACAAGTGAAGAGGCCTTTCAGGTGAGAACAGGTTTTGTTTTCCTGACATTTTAAGGAGGGGCTCAGGTTTGCCTAACATTGTAAAAACTGTTGTTGATCCTAAAATAAAAGACTATATTTTCTACAGTTGCATTTCAGAAAATCACCTTGATTAAAAGAGAGGCAGAAAAGGCAAACCCACATTTTCCCTCTACATGTGAATTAACATCCCCAGGAAGACAGACGGAAAGTGCTTGCTGCCTTATTGTTAGAGACATTCCCAAGGGGAATTTGAGGAAAAGGAGACTCCTGTTTCTAATGATCCTGAGACTAGTAATGACCTCAGACCCTACTCAGCAAGAAAAATCTTCCTTCTCAGGAGCCTACAGACTCCAAAAAAGTAAAGAAAATCTATTCAAATCCGGTGGTCCAATCTTTGGGCTTCACCTGAGGCTGTGACAAATTCGCTCTCTTTCTTCCGGTTCAATGAGATATTGATTATCCTATCTCCACTTGTGTAATGCCAATGCAGGTAATCAATAAACTTCTAAAGGATGCTAGCACAAATATTAAGATTATAACAATATAAAAATACAAGGCTCCTAAATATTTGCAGGCTTTGACTATGAGAAATATGCTTCCTTTCTTTAAATTTTCAGTGCTAACTATCGTGTAACCTTCACTGAAGCATTCTTGATTGCATGATAAAATTACTTCTGCTCAATATTCCAGAATGCTAATTGCATCAAGAGCTGTGGGAAAGGTTCACAACTAGTAGTTGTTGAATGGAAGGTTCCAGAAAACTGGCTTATTTTTTTTTTTAAATATTTGTTTATTTATTTGAAAGTCAGAGTTACATAGAGAGGAGAGGGAGAGAGAGAGAGAGAGAGAGAGAGAGAGAGAGAGAGAGAGAGGTTTTCCATCCGATGGTTCACTTGGCAATTGGCTGCAACGGCTGGAGCTGTGCCAATCAGAAGCCAGGAGCCAGAAGCCTCCTCCAGGTCTCCCACGACAGTGCAGGGGCCCAAGAACCTGGGCCATCCTCTGCTGCTTTCCCAGGCCACAGCAGAGAGCTGGATCGGAAGTGGAGCAGCTGGGTCTCGAACCAGCGCCCATATGGGATGCCGGTGTCCCAGGCCAGGGCGTTAACTTGCTGCACCATAGAGCCAGCCCCTAGCAAGCTAGCTCCTTGAGAAATATATGTATGTAAGGTGATGTTTGAAAGATGTCTGATGATAAAATATTATATTATAATGTGAAAATATTGGAGTATTGGACCTAGTCATTCAGATATTACTTAGAATGCCCTCATGCCATATCAGGCATATCGTGCCTGAGTTTGTGTACCACCTCCACTCCCATTCCAGCTTTCTGCTAACGCACACCCCAAGAGGCAGCCATGATGTCTCAAGTGGTTGAGTCTCTGCTATCCAGGTGGAAGACTTGAACTGAATTCTGGGCTCTTAGTGTCAGCCTACTGCATCCCTGGTAGACACAGGCCTTTGGAGTGAGAATCAGCTGATTAGAACTCTTTTCCTATTTCTCTCTCTCCCACTCTCTGTCACATTCAAACAAATTGTATAATAAACAAAAATTTTAAATGAAAATATTAAAAATACAATTTTATGCTCTGGGAGCACGGAATTTCTTTGTTTTAGTTATAAAGGTGCATCCACACCTTGATGTGATTGCTTTGGGCACACCTTGATGTAATTGCTTTGGGCTGAGTTCTTGCTGGTGTTGTTATTTTGTTATTGCTATCCTTAGATATATCCAGCATGTGCCTGCAGCCTTGGGTGATATCACTCATGATATTTCACTTAAATTAGATTGAACAGACTTGCACAAATTAAAGAAACACATATTGCTCCTTCCTATCTTCCATTGTTCCTCAGAAAAAGGAAAACTGGAATTAAAATAGCATAATCATCTTCAAGATTATTTAGCCTGGTTGAAGAACTTTGAGGAAAATTTACATTAGCAAAAATCATTGAAAATTGTTGCTGCAGACTGAGCAGACTGTTAAGCCAACACTTAGCTGACATTCTAAACTGATGTCCTGGTTTGAGTACCAGAAACTTGACTTTAGATCTAGCTGCCTGCCAATGTGCACGGGAAGGCAGCAGAATATGGCCAAAGTAACTGGACCCCTTCTACCCATGTGGGAGACCACAGTGAAGTTTCTGGTTTGGGCTGGCCCAGACTTGAATGTTGTGATCATTTGAGGAGTGAATCAATTGATCAGTGATCCCTCTCTCTCTTCTCTCTCTCACTTTACTTGTCAAATAAATAAATAAGCAATTAAAAAGGAAAATAAAATAATTTTTGTAAATATGTAAAGTGACAAAATAATTTACTTCAGTAAATGAAACAAACATTTTTGTTGCCTTGTGTTATATTCCATAGTCCTCTTGCATTTCATCCAATTTGGAAGAGAGCTTCGAGGCTCATATTCACATTTTCTTATGTGAGAAGACTACTGAATTCTCAAAATGTTAAAAGAATACTTTTATGTCTCCAAAACTTCTGTCCTCGCAGGATTCAGTTGCTCATTCAAGCAAAGTGTTGAAATAGGAAACCCATAAACAACGCTAAAATCAAACACAAAAACATAAGATAATTTTACACAAAATCGATAATTTTACACCTCTACTTGCTACATGAAGTCATGATATTTTAGGTAAGAAGGGACATTGAAATGGATTATACATGATGTTTGGAATTCAGTTTGGTAGAGAAGAAGAAATGATCCATTTTCAAGCACAGAGATATGAAGACTTTAACACCCCCTGGTTTCCATGAGCAACTCTGATGGTGACATTTCTATCTCTATTTTTTTAAAGATTCACTTATTTATTTTCAAAGGAGAGAGAGAGAGAGAGAGAGAGAGAGAGAGAGAGAAAGAAATATCTTCCATTTGCTGGCCAGATGGCTGCAACAGCCAGCAATGACCCAGGCCAGGCCAAAGCCAGGAGCCAGGAGATTCATTTGGGTCTCCCAGGAGGGAGACAGGTGTTTAAACACTTGGGCCACCTTCAGCATTTTCAGCTATTTCTCTCACGCCATTAGCATGGAGCTGGATCAGAAGAAGAGCAGCTAGGACATGAACTAACACTCATATGGGATGCCAGCATCAAAGGAAACAGCTTGACTCTGTGTGCCACATCTCTTATTCATTTCTGCTTTGCTTTTTTGCCTTGTGGTCTAGACATTCACTAAGGTTATTTTTCCAAAATGAAGTAGGTGCTGTTTACAGGAAGAAAGAAACTATACTGAATCTAGTCTTTACAACTAGGAGGAGTTGATGTGCAAAATGACTTAACAAGTTTTGGTATGCATTTAAGCTCACCACATCAAACCAAGCCAGATATCTCAGTTCCATTACTGTGGGAACATTATTCAGTCCCCATAGCATCCAAGTCACTTCTCACAGTGTCCCTACTAGGAGATAGAAGGCATAACCCCTTTGATATATCAGTTTTTGTCCCTCTTCTAACAATGTTTTCTATTCTCATCTCATTGCTCATGTCTTTGTCCTAGGTATTCTCATTCTAACACCATATTGTCCAATTTTTCCAACTCAGCTGCTTTACCGGAGTCTTCCCTGCTCAGAAATCCATGCTTTAGATGAGAAATTCTCTCCTAAAACTGTACTCACTTTATCAATGTACTTTCTAATGGAGTGAAGGCAAGTTATGAGCATGCTCACACTAAATTCTTTATATCTACAAGTGAGGTAAATGGTGCCTTTTCATGATAGTATCTAATTAAAGAGCAGGAATAGGACAGCCTCCTGAAAGCTGAACTGTGATATCAAACTATACACTCTGTGTGCAGTAGTGGATGTGCAGTGGGGCAGGTCTTTGCTGTAGAACATCGAACAAAGGAGAATACCGAGAGGAGGAGATGGCACTACCCATCCTAGTGTTTCTCAAGAGAAAAGGGACTTCACATTGAGACACTATCTCAGGATGTTAAGGCTCATATTTGGTGAAGATCATATTCAAGCCACACCTACCATATAAATAAGGAGTCAGATGCATTGTACTCCCTTTGCTCCTATTCATTGATCACCAGGGCATCTTTTGTTGTGGATTTATCTCAGTTACCTTAGTGTTTGTGCTGGGCATTTGGAATTTGCATATTCCAAATATTATTCAATTATTAGTTCTCATTGTAAATTACATAAATCAGCATTTGGATTCCTTATGTCAACCCTACTAATTTAGAGGACCTAAGTTTTCTGTGAATGATTGGACCACAATCAATGTACAGAAATCAGGCTTTGGCACCGGCAAAGAATTCTCCAGAACATGAATGACAATCCTCAGAACCTGCACACCTTGCTTGAAAATATCTCACCACTATTTTTAACTGAGTTGGAGAATAAAGAATGGTGATATGTTTAGGAATCTTTGGAAGTATGATGCTTTCATTTAAATTGTATGTTGAAATTTCAGACCTTGAGGCATAATAGTGGTAAAGATACCTTTGATCAGATATTTTTCTTTTTTTTCCATTCCAAGGTGTAGCTGACCCCTCATGCACCAACAGCACTTATTCTTTCCATACATAAAGTTAGATGTGGTGATCACTTTACCCTTCTATAAAGTTTGGCTTGTGACTCCTCAAAATGCTGGATGAAGCTTGTCAAGCTGGACATCGGGAATCCTGGGCTTAAGGATGTGAATGGTTGTGCTTCTGCAACGACCATATGTTTCACGAGTAGAAGAGGGCAAGTAGAACATTCTCGTTTAGGACTCTAGCATGCCAGTTTGCAACTCCAACAGTTCAAGGCCACCCTGTAATTATACTAAGATGACCTACTGTGAACATGTCTTTTGACCTTTCCTTGACCTTAAGGCAAAGGAAAAGTGAGTGTTTAATTGACATTGTCCATCTAAGTCCTGAAATATAAATAAGTAATTAGGCTATAGCAGTTACAAAATAGTATTTTCCAACCCCTTCCTTGTCCAGATGGCTGGTTTAAAGCATCATGAAGTACGAAGAAATAAGAGGCAAATGTTAGCTTAGAGAGAATCACAGCTTGTTTGTGAAAAATTAGAAGACGCACCCTTTGATTCCTTGTGGATCCCCTTCCCCCCTCCAAGTAGTTTTGAATTAAAATAGGGACAAAAAACATCTCCAGATTTATTTGGCTCTGCCATATTAACCATAAAAAAGATCTAGCCTGTTCCAATCTTAACCCAGCAGTAAACTATAAATCCAACTTCCCCTCTCTGCTGGGGAAATAAAATCCAAATACAGTAGCATCCAAATAATTATCAAGAGTTGAGCTGTGCTGGCAGGGTGCAATGTACAAGATTCAATTTTAACTAGTGATTACAGACCGGCAACCTTCTAGCCCTGAATGTCAAACGGCCATGTCACTTTCTCCTGTCACAGAGTATGTCAGGACTCACCACAGCCTGGTGACTTTTCATCAGAGGTAATGAATCTTGTACTCCTGAGATGGGAAATGTCACTGTGCCTCCAACCCCTCCCTCTCCCCCCACTCACACCCCTCATTCCCTTCCTGCCACCTGTCCAGGTCCTAATAATTAGGAAAAAGATGTTGTGTGTGACATTGCTTCTCACATCCGCACCAGGGCCCTGCGGCTGTCGATTTAAATTGTGTGGTCAGTACTCAACTTGCAACCATATGTGATGAAATGGCCAGCTCAGTGGGCAGTTTATGGTGCTGGGGTTTCATGCATCAAGTTCTCTTGTCCTTGAGCAATAAAATGGAAAAACAGTTAAGCTCTGACCTTATAGCCTGTATGGTTTGGAGCTCCAGTCCAGCTCCTGATAACTTGCCTTTAAATCTCGTGAACTTGGAGCTTTTTGTTTCTGACCCTTATACTGCTGAGATGTCATCTGGGACACCAATGTGTATGGAGCCCAGATCTGTGTGTTCGAGGATAGGGGAAGGGTGTAGAGCCTGCCATGGCATCTGGTGTCCAATGTAAAAATAAAGGAAAACAAAAACACCTGCATAAATGCTTTGTTTAAATCCAATGAAAATACAAATGATAGGCATACAAATATAATCAATGGCTTTTGAAAACTCTTTCTTGAGTATCTTAAATTAATAAAATAAATCCAAAATCTTCAAGATTTGGAGAAAGCACATATGAATTGAATATTGTAAGAATATCCCTTTTACTTTATTTTATCTAATTTTTAAAAATTTATTTATTTATTTTGAAAGTCAGAGTTATAGAGGGAGAGGAGAAGGAGAGACAGAGAAAGAGAGATCTTCCATATGCTGGTTCACTCCTCACATGGCCTCAATGGCCTGCACTGGGCCAGTTTGAAGCCACAAGCCTGGAGTTTCATCGGGGTCTCCCATGTGGGTGGCAGATCCTTTTACTTTTCAAAAGAGAGTTATTTATTTGTTTACTTATTTACTGATTTATTTGAAGGGCAGTTTGACAGAGAGAGAAAGAGATGGACAGATGGAGAGAGAGAGAGATGGATTTTTCTATCTGTTGATTCACTCCCCAAATGAGTCAAATAGCTACGGCTAGACTATACCAAACCAGGAACCAGAAACTTCATCCTGGTTTTTCACATTGCAGGAACCCAAGCACAAGGGCCATCATCCTATGTCTCCCAGACACATAACCAGGAAGTTGGATAGGAAGCGTAGAGTAACTGGGATATGAACAAAGTACTCCACTAAGGGATATAGGTGTCCCAAGTGGTGTCTGAACCCACTGTTCCCCAATACAAGCCCTGTACCTTTATAACTTTAATCATTTTTAAACATATTGGGTGCCTATTCCTAACCACTGAAAGAATAATGTAGCAATATATAACAAGATACCTGACATCAGTTAGTATGAACAATAATACATAGGAGTAATCTGCAGTAGTAAGTGGACAGAAACAGTCTACACTGGATGAATAACAAGTCCCATAGGGCACAAGCCAGTTAAACTCTCTCAGATGACAGAAGAGACACAAAACCAATGTAGTCCAAAAAGCACAGCATCAACCAAGGAAAAGGCATCAACTAAACATAATACAAATCAAGGCAGTGCACCATGCTTTGTAAGGACAAGGGCTATCTTCACATTGGGTTATGGTGATTAGATATCCATGGAACACAGCAGTAACTTATAGCTGAGGTCATTAAATCTATTGTCATCCAATATAAGACAGATGGGCACGGAAAAACAAGGCTAATCATAGTGTCAAGGATGGTTCAAAGATCTGTGGAATTGCTATTTTCTCTTGCTAAATAGCTTTTTGTTTTCTGAACAGGTTAGGACTTTCTTGTTAATCACTATTTTAGGAGAAATACTTAAACCATAATGTACTAGGACTGGTTTACAGAAAATTCATTATTTCTAAATCTGTTACTTGCCTGCCTTCCCTTTCCTCATATTATATTTCAGACATCAAGTTGAGCACAAGGAATGAAACATCAAGGCGAACAGGCTCTTTTTCATAATGCAAAGTAAGCCTAGATACAAAAGATGAATGAGTACATAGGCAATTAAAATACAGTGTTACAGGAAAATGAGAGGGAGTATGACTTACTAAGGGGGTCCTAGTAAGGGTAACTGGCCCAGTAGTAGGAACGTAGCAGCTTTCCTGAGAACGCCCTAAAGATGAAGCCATTTTCCTTAAGTTCTCCAAGAAACCATATATTCTGAATAGATTTAATATTCTTTGATGGGAATTTGAAATTTCCTTTATCAGTCATTATGATAGGTCTGCTGGTTGAAGAAATAGTCACTCTTATTAGTACCAATGTCTGTACCCTCAGTGATTTAATGCAGCATTTAGAGAAGAGCTTCAAGGACAAAAGTGGGCTGCATTTGAGAAAGATGTAATATTCTGAGCAAGATTTCATGGTATGATATTACCAGACATAAGAACACACCTTCTCCTTTCTTTCATCTTCTTTGTGCCATTTTAAATTGATTAGGAATGACGATTGGGCAATAAAGTTAATTTTTTAAGCCAACTCTTTGAAGTATTATAGAAAGTTGACTTTCTACCCCAGCAATAATCTCCATATATATTTTTAATTTTTTTATCTTTATCTTTCAAATTCACTCAACAATAGATATTTTATCATGTGCCAGATAAAGATCACCTCATTTAAGGGATCCAAGAGTAATAAAAATGATAGTCCCTTTCAACTTTAGAACTTGGAGTATAGGGATCAGCATTGTGGCATAGCATATATAGCTGCCACCTGTGATGCCAGCATCCCTTATGTGCGCTGGTTCAAGTCCCAGCTGTTCCAGCTCCCTACTAATGGTATGAGAAAAGCAGCAGAAGATGGGCCAAATGTATGGACCCCTGTGAGATACCCATGTGAGAAATCTGGATGAAGCTCCTGGAAAACGGCTTTGGCTTGTCCAAACCCTGGCTGTTGCAGCCATCTAGGAAGCGAACCACTAAACAGAAGATCTCTCTCTCTCTCTCTCTCTCTCTCTCTCTCTGTGTGTGTGTGTGTGTGTGTATTTCACTTTCAAATAAATAAATAAATGAATTTGGAGAATAGAAGAGGAGACAAAAGCAGCAATATATGCCTATTTTGCTATGGGGAACAATAAGTTGTGTTGACTGTCTCTGTTCCCTAACTGTAAGATTTGGCCCATCAAAGTTCACCAGATCTTTAAAAAAATGTAATGTCCGTAAGCCAGCATATTTGTGTTTAATAATCTGCAAGAAAGCATTCCATATGGGGAGTGAACCAGTGGATAGAAGACCTCTCTGTCTCTTCCTCTCTCTGTAAAAATGTCTTTCAAATATATAAAATAAATCTTAAAAAATATTGAAGTGATTGTCTCCTGAGAGTTAATAGAAATATTCATAATATTGTAGATAAAGGAAATTCTTCCTGGATCTTGTGATGATCCTGGACAGCTCAGAAATTAAAGAGATGATAGATGCGGCAAACTAAAAGAAACAGTTAGCAGCTCTTTGATTGGACGAGATGCATGACAGACACACTGTTCCAGTGCATATTTTATGAATCCAGTTGAGTTAAATTGCATATGTTCTTCTTTCATCACCAACTGTTAGATCCCAGTCTTTAAGTCAAGCTAATTGAAATGCAATTGTCACAAGACAGAGAGACTTCTTGTCCAGTGGACCTAAGAAAGCAGGCGTCAACTAAAATAAGCATTCTGGTTAGAGAATCAAAGTTAAAGTTTATTCATCTAGTAAAACTGAGGATTGAAACCTAGAAGTATGTTTCCACTGTTGGCTGTTCCAGAAGTTTGAGTTTGGTTATAGATTTTATTCTTTTATTAAAGGGTGGTTACATGCATCGAGTTATGTAACAAATAAAACAGACTTATGTGTGATTATCAATCACACTGAAAAATAAAGAATAGCTGGCAGTAGTCTTATTGATCATTGATTGAAGGTAAACAACTTTTTAATTCAAGTAAAGGCAAACAATGAGCTTGTGAATCACTATTTCTATAATTGTGCTGAGACACAAAGCTTGCTCCTCGCTGATGTACAGTAGACATTTGCTTTGTCAGAGTAGATGTTTGTTGAAAGGGCAGGTTACCTGGGAACTAGCTGCAAGTCATCTTCATAGTGTGGACATTATCCTGGTTGACTTAAACCTCTCTAGTCACTATTCCATTCTCAAATTCATATAGGTGTCTTGGGGTCTGTACAAACACTTTGTGCAACCAGGGGACACAAACTCTTTGCACTGCAGGAATGCCTTGGATGAAGGTGATGGTCACAGAGTAAGTGAACTCTAACCAGCCAACACACACTGGGGCACATTAGAAGATAAATTGCTTTATATTATAGTATAATGCAAGATACATATTGTTAAATGTCATTAAACATTTATCTAAACAAATGAGATATATGACATGAAGGGTGAATCCTGACATATACAATGGACTTTAGTTAATAGTAATGTATCATATTTCCTTATCAATTTTAATGATATACCACACTAATGTATGATGTTAATAACCAGGGAGGCCGGCGCCGTGGCTCAATAGGCTAATCCTCCACCTAGCGGCGCCAGCACACTGGGTACTAGTCCCAGTCGGGGAGCTGGATTCTGTCCCTGTTGCCTCTCTTCCAGGCCAGCTCTCTGCTATGGCCCGGGAGTGCAGTGGAGGATGGCCCAAGTGCTTGGGCCCTGCACCCCTTGGGAGACCAGGAGAAGCACCTGGCTCCTGCCTTCGGATCAGCACAATGCGCTGGCTGCAGTGCACCAGCCACGGTGGCCATTGGAGGGTGAACCAACAGCAAAGGAAGACCTTTCTCTTTGTCTCTCTCTCTCACTATCCACTCTGCCTGTCAGAAAAAAAAAATAACCAGGGGAAATTGCAAGATAGGGATACAGGTGTTGTTAGTATATATGGGAGTTCTTTGTACATTTCCCCTAAATTTTGTGGAAACATAATTTCTCAAAAAACCAAACCCTATTAGTAGACAAAAGCATACTGTGGTGTGCTTTTTCATATAATCAATCCATTACCCTCTTGTTAGTCTATGATCTATGAGATGAGTTTTTTAGTTTTATTTTTTATTTTCTATTGAGTAACTTAGGAAACATTGGAAAAATAGCAGTGAAAAATCTAGAATTTAGAAAATGCTTCTCTGTTTAAAAAAAGCATAAAACTAAGATGCATAGATATTAGCAGGCAATAGGAAATGACCATGGGATGAGTCGAAATTTCTGGCATAAAATACCCCATGCTACAGTTTGGTCACCAAAGTGGGGTTCATTTGATGATCTGAAAGTAGCTTCATGTTAGCTAATGACCTTTCAGGAAGTGAATCAAGATCTTGGTCCACAGTTATGGGAATATGCCAGTATCTCCTGGCATTATACTGTCCTGAAATAATCTTCCCTGGAATGTCCATATAGCTGCATTCATCTTTCTGACTTAAATTTTGGATTTTTTTTACTGACAATTAAAAAATAAAAATAAAATAAAATGACAAAAAGATGTTATACTTGAAACCAAGAAATACCATCCTAAAAATTCTACTTAAAGGCAAACTTCAGAAATTATATTTCAAATAGTCCTAAGAGGACAAATTAATAATTGTAAAGTGCTTTGAAGATGGAAAGAGCTAAATTAACATCAATATTTATTTATTAATAATCAGAGGAGGTGATGCTGCCATTTTGAAATTGCCTCTTTTCCTATCAAGTGCTAACTACTGCCCTGATTTTACCCTCTTAAATTCCTTTTTCAGCCACCTTTACCATGTGGGAATACACACTTCATGCTTGTGTTTAGTATCTTATTATGTGAAAATATTTCCAGTTCTGCATACAGGATTGGAAGGAGTTGGTGCACCTTATGTGAAGCTGTGCATTACAATGGCATTTTAAAAAGTTTGGTCTTCTTATCCTCCGCCTTGCGGCGCCGGCACACCGGGTTCTAGTCCCAGTCGGGCTGCCGGATTCTGTCCCGGTTGCCCCTCTTCCAGGCCAGCCCTCTGCTGTGGCCCGGGAGTGCAGTGGAGGATGGCCCAAGTGCTTGGGCCCTGCACCCCATGGGAGACCAGGAAAATGCACCTAGCACCTGGCTCCTGCCATCGGATGAGCGCGGTGCGCCGGCCGCAGCGCGCTGACCGCGGCAGCCATTGGAGGGTGAACCAACAGCAAAGGAAGACCTTTCTCTCTGTCTCTCTCTCTCAGTGTCCACTCTGCCTGTCAAAAAAAAAAAAAAAAAAAGTTTGGTCTTGGGGCTGGCGCTGTGGCGCAGTGGGTTAACACCCTGGCCTGAAGCGCCAAAATCCCATATGTGCACCAGTTCGAGACATGGCTGCTCCGCTTCCTGTCTAGTTTTCTGCTGTGGCCTGGGAAGCCGTACAAGATGGCCCAAGTGCTTGGGCACCTGCACCTGCGTGGGAGGCCTGGCAGAAGCTCCTGGCTCCTGGCTTCAGACTGGCACAGCTCCAGCTGTTGCAGCCAATTGGGGAGTGAACCAGCAGATGGAAGACCTCTCTCTCTCTCTGCCTCTCCTCTCTTTGTATAACTCTGCCTTTCAAATAAATAAATAAATCTTTTTCTTTAAAAAAACTTTGATCTCACATTAAAATAATTGCACTTAATAGTTAACACTAAGTACAGTGACCATAACATAACAAGTACTCAGTAACAATTTTTGAGTGAATAAATAATTGAAAATACAAATTAATCCAGCCCATTGTATACAAAGTGTGAATGTTAGCATTAGACTCACTTCATAACTATTTGCATCATTGAGATATCTGTTTTTAGCATTCATTAGAAATCAAACAAATTATGTTAACTTGCTTTTAACTTGGTGAATACTGTGTAGCAATCTTCACTGCTGTAAATGCTTTAGTAGGCATCAGTGTGTGGGCTGTGTTACTTCCAATAGTGTTGGAAGGCATGCCAGTGGGGGAAATAAACTAAAAAATACTAAACAAATAATTAAGCACTTTTGCTCCTTATTTAGTTTCCTGCTAAAGCATCTAGAGAAGTAGTGGATGATGGATCAAGTGCTTGGGCTCCTGCCACCCACATGAGATTTCCATGGGATGGATTTCAAGCTTCTGACTACAGTTTGGCCTAGCCCTAGCTATTGCAACCATTTGGGGTTTACACGGTGGATTGGGGATTAATTCTCTCTCTCTGCACCCCTCCCCCCCATCACTGTCACTCTGTCTTTCTACTAGGTAGAAAGAGGAAGTATGGACAAGCAGAGAAAAGTCACTTTGAATATGACAAATCAGGTCCCATCAGTTAGGAAAGGGCAAATGTTCTGGCCCATTTGTTGACTAAATAAATATTTTACCATCCAGCACTTAAAGTCCTGAATTGTGCTTTGTGGAGGACATGCCTGTGTGGCATTTTGAAGGTATGAAATTTCATGGTCCTTGAGGAACAGCCCCAATAATATTTAGGTGGAGACATAACAAATGAATAAAAATCTAGTCACCTGCTAAACCCTGCCACCTCCATGAGGTTTTGCTTCCTTCTTTACCAAATATGTAGTACTTCTCAGGAAAGTTTCTGGTGAAAATCCTGTACAGATGAAAGGGAAAAAATGTCAGTGAAAACTTTAAGTCTAGTTGCATACCTATTGAATGCTTGCGTCTTGATAGGAAACTGATTTTGACAAGTGAGGAACATGCAGGACCATTTCTATATAGGCAATTTGGAGGATTTGCAAAGATCTAAGTATGACCTCTTCATGACCAGCAATATTTTTGGTCTAAGATAGCATCCATCTGTTACCAAGTGTGAGACAAATGCAATAAACATTTTTATAAAGCTTTTATTTAAAGTATATTAATTTCCAAAGTACAGCTTATGGATTACAATGGATTCCCCCCCGCATAAATTCCCTCCCACCAACAACCCTCTCCTTTACCGCTCCCTCTCCCCTTCAATTAACATCAAGATTCATTTTCAATTCTCTTTATATACAGAAGATCAGTTTAGTACATATTACGTAAAGGTTTCAACAGTTTGCCCTCACATAGGGACACAAAGTGAAAAATACTGTTGGAGTATTAGTTATAGCATTAAATCACAATGTACAGCACATTAAGGACAGAGATACTACATGATATTTTTTTAAAAAATTGATTAATTATCTATGCAATTTCCAATTTAACACCAAGTTTTTTTTAATAATGCTTTTATTTAAAGAATATAAATTTCCAAAATACAGCTTATAGATGACAATGGCTTCCCCTCCCATAACTTCCCTCCCACCCACAACCCTCCCCTTTCCCACTCCCTCTCCCCTTGCATTCACATCAAGATTCATTTTCAATTCTCTTTATATACAGAAGATCAGTTTAGTATATATTAAGTAAAGATTTCAACAGTTTGCCCTCACATAGCAACACAAAGTGAAAAATACTGTTGGAGTACTAGTTATAGTGTTAATTCACAATGTATAGCACATTAAGGATTAATTTTCTATGCAATTTACAATTTAACACCAAGTTTTTTTTAATCATCTTCAATTATCTTTATATATGGAAGATCGATTCAGTATATACTATGTAAAGATTTCATCAGTTTGCATCCACACAGAAACACAAAGTGTAGAAATACTGTTTCAGTACAAGTTCTAGCATTACTTCACATTGGACAACACATTAAGGACAGATCCCTTATGAGACGTAAGCACACAGTGACTCCTGATGTTGATTTAACAATTTGACACTCTTGTTTATGGTGTCAGTAATCTCCGTAGGTTCTAATCATGAGTTGCTGAGGCTATGGAAGCCTTTAGGGTTGGCCGAATTCGATCTTATTCCGACAGGGTCATAGTCAAAGTGGAAGTTCTCCCCTCCCTTCAGAGAAAGGTACATCCTTCTTTGATGTCCCCGTTCTTTACACTGGGATCTCACTCACAGAGATCTTTCATTTAGGTCTTCCGTTTTTTCCAGAGTGTCTTGGCTTTCCATGCCTAAAATATTCTCATGGGCTCTTGAGCCAGATCTGAATGCCTTAAGGGCTGATTCTGAGGCCAGAGTGCTATTTAGGACATCTGCCATTCTATGAGTCTGCTGTGTCTCCCACTTCCCGTGTCGGATCATTCTCTCCCTTTTTGATTCTCTCAGTTAGTATTAGCAGACACTAGTCTTGTTTGTGTGATCCCTTTGACTCTTAGACCTATCAGTGTGATCAATTGTGAACTGAAATTGATCACTTGGACTAGTGAGATGGCCGTGGTACATGCCACTTTGATGGGATTGTATTGGAATCTCCCGGCATGATTCTTACTCCATCATTTGAGGCAAGTCCGATTGAGCATGTCCCAAATTGTACATCTCCTCCCTCTCTTATTCCCACTCTTATATTTCATAGGGATCACTTTTCAGTTAAAATTTAAACACCTAAGAATAATTGTGTGTTAATTACTGAGTTCAACCACTAGTGCTAGGATAAAAAAATACTAAAATGGATAAAGTATTACATTGCACAACAGTCAGCACAAGAGCTGATCAAGTCATTGTTTCTCATAGTGTCCATTTCACTTCAAAAGGTTTCCCCTTTGGTGCTCAGTTAGTTGTCGCCGATCAGGGAGAACATATGATATTTGTCCCTTTGGGACTGGCTTAATTCACTCAGAATGATGTTTTCCAGATTCCTCCATCTTGTTGCAAATGACTGGATTTCATTATTTTTGACTGCTATAGAGAATTCTATACAGTACATGTCCCATGATTTCTTTATCCAGTCTACTGTTGATGGATATTTGGGTTGGTTCCAGGTCTTAGCTATTGTGAATTGAGCTACAATAAACATTAATGTGCAGACGGCTTTTTGTTTGCCAATTTAATTTCCTTTGGGTAGATTCCAAGGAGTGGGATGGCTGGGTTGAATGGTAGGGTTATATTCAGGTTTCTGAGGAATCTCCAAACTGACTTTCATAGTGGCTTAACCAGTTTGCATTCCCACCAACAGTGGATTAGTGTCCCTTTTTCCCCACATCCTGTCCAGCATCTATTGTTGGTAGATTTCTGAATTTAAGCCATTCTCACCAGGGTGAGGTGAAACCTTATTGTGGTTTTAATTTGCATTTCCCTGATTGCTAGTGATCTTGAACATTTTTCATGTGTCTGTTGGCCATTTGGATTTCCTCTTTGGAAAAAATGTCTATTGAGGTCCTTGGCTCATCTCTTAAGTGGGTTTTTTGTTTTGATGTTGTGGAGTTTCTTGATCTCTTTGTACCTTCGTTTACCTTCTTTCATGTTGATGGCCATGTTTCTGTGTTTCTGTGTATAACACATCTTTAAGCATCTTTTGCAGGGCTGGACGAGTGGAAACAAATTCTTTCAATTTCTGTTTGCTATGAAAGGTCTTTATTTCACCTTCATTCACAAATGAGAGCTTTGCAGGATATAATATTCTGGGCTGGCAGTTTTTCTCTCTTAGTACCTGGGCTATGTCTCTCCATTCCCTTCTAGCTTGTAGGGTTTCTGATGAGAATCCTGCTGTGAGTCCAATTGGAGATCCTCTGAGAGTAATCTGATGTTTCTCCCTTGCACATTTTAGAATCTTTTCTTTCTGTTTCACTGTGGTGAGTTTAATTACAACATGTCGAGGTGATTATCTCGTTTGGTCATGTTTACTAGGAGTTTTATGAGCTTTCTGTACTAGGATGTCTCTGTCCTTCTCCAAACCTGGGAAATTCTCTGCTAGTATCTCACTATAAAGGCCTTGTAATCCTTTCTCCCTCTCCATGCCTTCAGGAACTCCTAGAACTCGAATGTTGGGTTTTTTTAATAGTATCCTGTAGATTCCCAACAATATTTTTTAGATTTCTAATTTCCTCTTCTTTTCTTTGGTTTGACTGTATATTTTCCTGTGCTCTGTCTTCTAAGTCCAATATTCTCTCTTCTGCTTCACCCATTCTGTTTTTAAGGCTCTCTAATGTGTTTGTCATTTGATCTATTGAATTCTTCATTTCATTATGATTTCTCATCACTATCACAGTTTCATGTTCTACTACTTGTTTCATTTCAGCTTGATTCCTCCTTAATATTTCATTTTCACAAGAGAGATTTTCTACCTTGTCCATTAAGGATTTCTGTAGTTAAAGAGTTTGTTTTGAGTACTTCTTAGTGTTCTTATAAATTTTTTGAGATCTGCTTCTTGCATTTCTTCTATCTCATCATCTTCGTAATCTTGAATTGGGGTGTCTTTTTCATTTGGGGGTGTCATAGTGTCTTCCTTGTTCTTTTTACCTCAGTTTTTGCATTTGTTATTTGGCATATTGGTTTCTTCACTGTGGTGTTTTTTCTTGTTATATTATGACTCTAGATAAGTGGACTGTCTGCTTTCGAGGGAGCCTTAGAGGCTTGAGATGGGTGTGGCCTGAGAGCTCTGTTTGGTTCCTTAGGGTTGAGGGTGTGCCAAAGGTGACACTCCCAGGTTAGGCGTGGTAAATCTCTCTCCCTCTCTCTCTCTTTTTTTTTTGGATTCGAAAGGGAAGTAATTCCACACAGCTGAACGGAATTGTGGTGGTTAGCAGGCAAATGATATACCCACAGGAGCCAGAGATCGGAAGCTCTTTCCCAAGGACCACAGAGGGAATCTCTGCGGCCCTCAATGTTGGCTCAAATTCTCCTGCAGTCTCCCACTGGGCTGCCAAGGGTACCAAACTGTAGTGTCTCTGGAGAGTACTCACGTGAATTCATGAATTCCGTGAGTTCTCTCCCCCACAGTCTCTTTTTTCACAGTCTCAGTTCATTAGCACCACACATTCATTAGGTTCTAATCTCCTGTTATTTCACCCCCATGCCCAGAGTCAGGTTTTTTTGCTATGCTCAGGGCCGGTGCAGACCTGAGGTCGCCCTGCTTATGACGTATGTCCAAAATGGCACCTGCTCTTTGTCTTGCTCACCTTTGAGAGGTGAGCGGATAGAGAGAAACCCGTGTCTGTATCGGTTACTGTTTTTTCTCTCTCTCTCTTCTAGTTAGCCTGGTGAACTTTTCCCCGCAGGGTTTCAAGCCTTGTTCGCTCTAGTCTCCTCTTTCCGCTTTCCTGCTGGTGTCTTGGGCTATTGAGGTTTGGCTCACCTCACGTTCCAGTGCTGGTGTGTTGAGTCTGCCGCTGGTGTCCCGAACTGGGGGCTCCTACGCTCTCCATGCAAGTCCACTGTGAATCACTAGTTCCGGAAGAGTTTCCTCTGCTGTTTCTTGCCCTACTCTTCTTTGAACCTACAGTATCTCCACTTTAATTAAAATGTCTCTCCCCGGTCTATCGGTGTGCTCCCTTCCTATTCCGCCATCTTGCCGCTCCCCTAGCTGCAATAAACATTTTTTTAACATATTAAAATTTTATCTCATTTGCTAGATTGAGGATAGGAGATCCTCTATTAACATCTGCATGTGATGGCAGATACAAACTCAGAATGCACTGTGGTTGACTGATCACTAACAAAGACAGATAACAATATAAGCCAGTGTACATCTGAATTCTAACATCAGTACTATATATGCATGGAAACTCACAGTGAAAATTTTTAGTTTTCCTGTGTTGGACTCTGTTGTTCCATTTTGTAGTATGGAAATACAGGAAAACTTTTATATAAATCAAACTTTAACTCTTGAACCCAAGAATTGTGTGCAAAGGCAAATTTACTAAACTTATTTTCCTATTTTTTTTTTTATAAAGCTTTTATTTAAAGAATATAAATTTCCAGAGAACAGCTCATGGACCACAATGGCTCCCCCCCCACACAACTTCCCTCCCTCCCCCCACCCTCCCCTTTCCCGCTCCCTCTCCCCTTCTGTTCACATCAAGATTCATTTTCAATTCTCTTTATTTTCCTATTTTAACCTTGACTGCTGTAATGATCAGTGCAGCTTCCACACCAACTGGCTGCCTTGATGGTTAACTTCCTACAGATGGCAGGAATATCTTCTAAATATTTATTGGACATATCCTTTAGGAAATACTCGTCATCTCTTTACTGTCTTCCTTTTCTGCTTCAAACTTCCCTGCCACCTCCCTCCTCTCCTTTTTTTAAAAACTAGTTTCTCGCCGGCACTGTGGCTCAATAGGCTAATCCTCCGCCTTGCGGCGCCAGCACACTGGGTTCTAGTCCCGGTCGGGGCGCTGGATTCTGTCCCAGTTGCCCTTCTTCCAGCCCAGCCCTGCTATGGCTCGGGAGTGCAGTGGAGGATGGCCCAAGTCCTTGGGCCCTGAACCCGCATGGGAGACCAGGAGAAGCATCTGGCTCCTGCCTTGGATCAGCACAGTGTGCCGGCCGCAGTGCACTGGCCATGGTGGCCATTGGATGGTGAACCAATGGCAAAAGGAAGACCTTTCTCTCTGTCTCTCTCTCTCTCACTGTCCACTCTGCCTGTCAAAAAAATAAAAATAAAAAAATAAATAAAAAAGAAGTTTATAAAAAAAACCTAGTTTCTCAAGTCCATGCTGATAATTAAGAAGAATATTACTCCAAAACTAACATTTTAAAACAATTCCATTATTGTTGGTTTAGATTTTCAGAAACCTCTTACTCACGTACTAAAAAGTTATATTACATGACTGCCACAGTCGGCGCAGGGGTTTGTCCTCCAAAGAGTCATGTGTTGTCAGCCTGATCCCCAGTATAATGGTGTTGAAGTGCCGGGACCTAGTGAAACATAATTGGTCTAGGGGTTCCACTTTTATAAGTGGATTAATGCTCTCTCAAGGGAGTGCGTGAGGTCTTGCAGGAATGCATTAGTTCCACAAGAGTTGTTTGTAATAAAAACAGTCTCCTCAATGCCTTCCCTTCTTCTTGACATCCATCTTCTACACATGACTTTTTCCTTTCTTACTTCTATACCACATTGTAGTGCTGTGGGTTGAAGCAGAAACTGCGGGGGGAGGCCAGAGGGCTCACCAGATGCCAGCTTTATGCTATTTGGATCTTCTTGACACTGGAATTGTGAGCCAGATATACTTCTCTACTTGTTAACTACCAAGTCTAAAGTATTTTTGCTAAAATGGACTAAGAGATCTGTCTAAAGTCAGGAGTACTTTGCATTGTGATCTCATCACCTTGGGTACCCACCTGTGGAATACAGAATGAGGAGGAGTAATTAAGGAAGTATACAGGAGGGTGTCCCAAAATATAAATTACTACATGTGAATGGTGAAATCATATCTCAGCTAGTATTCAAGAGAGTTTGTTGAAATAAAATTGATTTGGATTCTCTTGAATTTTATCTTAGGAGAGAGCCATGTTCCAGTTTGAGGTAAAAGCTTTGACTGTAGCCATGCCCCTACATTTTGCTCCACATTTTCTCTTACCTTCACTGAATCTTTATCATTACACTGCTATTTACTACTAAATAAGAGTTCTCACCCATTATCTGCTCTCAGTCATTGTCTGTCATCTATTTTACAATTTTAAAAATGATATTTCCCCTCCTGCTCCAGAGGGAAATCACCCATACTAAACTGCTAGATTTTTCACTTCTCACATCCCTATGTAGTCTTCTCAGTTATATTCTCTTAATCCCTAAATCACTGTTGGTCATCCTAATACTGTCATTTTAATAGTACGTGTCTAAGTGAAGACTTGGATTTCTCAAGGTGGGAAATACCAACCTGAGAAATCTTTCTTCAGTGCTAGCACTATATCCTATTCTTTCATGTCTTCTAAAATATCTTACACAGAACTGGGAATATTAGAGATGATCATATTTGATGTGACATTTGTTTGACAAATTGATTGAATCTTTGTGTTAGATCACACCAGAGATGATTGTTCTGTGCATGGGAGTTATATGGTCTAAGCATAAGTTACAATATAATGCTGAATATGCATTGGGAATTCTAAGAAACAATATTAGAAATTGTGTAATCTAAATTATAATAAAAATAAATTACATACTATTTACAAATATATATAGGTTAATATAAATTTTCTCAATTTAGCAAAAGTAAACAATAAAATACTCATTGTAAAAGTGTAAGGAAATTCTGTTTTCTCTTTCTCTCTTTCTCTGCCTCTCTCTCTCTCTCTCTCTCTCACACACACACACACACACACATACACACACACCACTATATGTCAAACAGATATCACATAAAACACATGAAACATAAGAAACACTAAGCATCTTTTTTGAGCTTTGACAACTAAATTAAATTAATTTAAGAGAAGTTAGATCAAATAACTTACATTGTACAGTTAAGTTGCCATTCAAATAGCACAGAATTTTCTGCCTGTCATTTAAAATAAATTCAGTACCACAAGTTTTCCATTGAATGAACAGAACTAACTGAGGGCATCCAAGAAGAAACCTTTATAGATAATTGGCTAGCTCTGGGAGCTAGTGTAGTGGAACATGACTCCAGATTGAATCAAATTCTGGAGTTTTCCCAAAGAAAGGACTAAAGAATGGGGAGGGGGGAGTTTCTATGCCAATTAAAGAGTGATTTGTACTTTCATTTGTGTAAAATTTTATCATTTGCTTGATATATGAACATTCTTATATGTCTATATAAGAAAATTTGGTCTGTATCTTTTATGTTCTGTGTATTATGAGGTAGAACAAGGAAAATTTTGTATTAATTAGCAGCACAATGAGCACATATACTAAGCAAAATTCTACTTTCCATTTTTTATCTTAAAAATTATTACCTTAAAGAAAACTTTTGCATAATCATCCCCGTGACACTTATCAGGCACAAGACTGTCTTTGACTAAAATTTAACTTATTAAATTTCAATATATTAATGACAACATCAGAAAAATAGAAAGAGCTTTATCCTTATATTTGATGCTAATAGTTTAAATAAAAAATCATTTAGTAACCCATCAAGTTTTTTCATATTTATGTTTATTAACCCATTAATAAATTTGGTTGATTTTCATTTCCTTCCTTCCTTCCTTCCATCCTTCCTTCCTTCCTTGTTCCTTCCTTCCATCCTCTCTTCCTCCTATCTATTCATAAATCCATGTGTTTATCAATTCTTTGCCTTTCACCATAATCTGTCCACGTTTTAACCCTCAGCTCATGTTTTGTATATATTTCTATGTCTATTGTCTGTGTAAAGCACACAATATCATATCCAAGTACATAAGACAGACATATTTAAAGACATGTGAATACTCTGTGAATATAAGAAACTTTATCATCAACTATCTTACTATTATACATAATATGTGCTTTACATTAAAACTTGGGGTTTTGTTTTGTATGAGGCTAAATATCTCTATGTTCAATTTATACCAGCCTCAATTTCAATCCATCTTATCTCTCTTATTTATCTTTCCTGCTTGATCCCTGGTTTATTTGAAGGCTATGCCAGCTTCCTATTGCTTGGAGTTACTGTTGAGTTTTCATAATATTTAGCAAGATTTAATGAGAATGATATGTGTCTAATTATGTATTTAGATTTGATTTCTATGGATAGGATGAGACAGGTATTTCAGTTTTAAACATCATTTCTTATTTTTCTAATGTGTATTCTAACCTTACGAATATGGAATAGCCTGAATCCTCAATGCAACTTTCTGCTCTGTGTAGCAATGAAATTCTACTTCTCCATAATTCTACTTTTCAGTTTCACTAGTTTTAGCCAAAGAATAAAGATGGTTTAAGTACTCCAGGGATTACAGAGAGTCTCATTCACTATAGTCTTGAATGTCACCCCAAAAAGTTGTGCAGTGTTCAGTATGACAGCCTTAGATGTAGTGTCTCTTTCCCCTTCACAATTCATCGAGCCTTGCAATTCAAAAATTGAGTGGGTCCCAGTTGGCCTTGTCTGTGTTTCAGTGGTGCACCCTGAATTGTACTCTATTGTTGCTGGAAGACATTTCCTTCTCTCACTCTGCATTTGGAAGCTAGAAATGGAGGAACTTTCCAGATTCTTTGAACACTGAAGGTAATGACAGTGGGAAAAGCAACAGTTCTGCTGAGTAGAATATAATGGTGGTTTGAGGTGTTTTCTCAAATAAGATGAGTGACATTAATCACAAAATGACCTTTCCTCTGGCAAGATGCCTAAATGGAAAACTCTACCATAAATGAAATAGACTGTAGGTGCATAACCTAACACACTCATAAACAGATTTTTTTTAAAAAAAGGCAAAGTTGTCTAAAGAAACACACAGAGCTCTGCCAAAGGATTAGTGGTGGTTCATGATTCCTGTTAGCTTTTAAAGAGGATTGCATGAGTACAATAGTATCTTCAAATTCTTCTGGAAGAAAATCAATGGAAAGATTTGGACTTATAATAATGCAAGATGACTTGCCAGATGGCATAATTTGAAATATTTTTATTAGGAAAATATTCTCATTTTAGAGGCAAACAAGAGTGATGAACAGGAATTTCTTTTCTGGCCACCCTCAGCAGATATTCATTAAGTAGAAACTACCATATTCCTTACTATCAGCCATGATGGAGCTGTATGGAATGTTGTCCTTGTCACCTTTAATCACCCATGGACTCTCCAGTAGAATCGAGAGTGATCTTCATGATGTGGCAGCAAGAGTCAGAGTGCAAAGTTCTTTTATTCACTAACTCCAGCCATAAATATCCTGTATCCTTTCAGTCATAATGTTTTTCTGCCACCTACTAAACATTGTGACATACCATTCCACTTGCATTTATTCGTTACAGTTGTACTTATCTCTCACTCATTTTTCATTTATCAGATTTCTCCAACTACAGCAACTAGTTGCTATTTACAATTGTATAATATTTAACAAAATGTGTTACATAATACCTATTTATTAGATCTTTGATCAACTCATGCAACATTCATGTGTTATTTCAATGTGTGAGTGGGATGAGACTCAAAGTTCAACTTAAAATATTTTTTATTAATTTTGTAAAATATCTCCATACACAAATGCTTAACTGTGAACTCTAGCTGCAGTTTGTAAATCACACGGGCTAAAGTAGATTCACAAGGACCCACAGGTTCATTCATATTATCCTGGGGATTCTAGGATAGCTGAAAAGGGAAAAACCATGTTGATTCTCAACAGGGGAAGATACTAGAAAAAAAACTAGAGGCACAATATACCCAGGGGAGATTTGGGGAGATGTTTTCAGTGGAAATTCCACAGTAAGAGGAGGAAGGCAATGGAGCAGTGTGGAAAGTATGGACATGCAGCAGAAAGCAGGAACAATACAAAGGAATCCCACAGCTGAGGGCTTGAGGAGATGCCAGATTTTGAGCTGGAGCACACTGACTTTGATTCTGGCCTGCAGCCTACCAAGGCCAGGGTATCCACCTAATCCAGCGAAGGAAAAGCACATTTCTTTTTCTCATTCCCCAACAAGGGTGTCTGGCAACTGGTGGGGAAAAGGCACCATCTGGATACCAGTACCAGCTGTGGTGGCTTTTGTCCTTGTGACAAGGCAATTGATACTAAATAAATAAAAAGAATTATCAAAAATCACTACAAAAAATCATATGCCAACAAATTAGAAAATCTAGAAGAAAAGGATGGGTTCCAGGACACATACAATTGACCAAAATGGAGTCATGAAGACATAGAAAACCTAAACAGACTAATAACCAAAAAATAATGACCCTCCTAAGGGTCAGCACTATGTACAAAAGATGTTAAATTGCCATTTACAGTGCCAGCATTCCCTGTGGGCACCAATTAAAGTCCTAGCTGTTCTGCTTCCAATCTAGTCACCTACGAACGCTCCTGAGAAAGCAGAAGGTGCCCCAAGTACTTGGGCTCCTACATCCATGTGGGAGACCTGGAAGAAGCTCCTGGATCTTGGCTGTGGATCAAGTCAGCTCTGGCTGTTGTGACCATTTGGGGATTCAACCAGCATATGGAAGATCTGTCTCTCCTTCTTACTCTCTGTAATCCTGCCTTTCATATAAATAAATAAATCTTAAAAAAAAAAACAACCAAAACTCCAAAGAAAAGCCCAGGTTTGAATGGCTTCACTAGTGATTTCTACCAGATATTTAAAGAAGAACTAATTCCCATTCTTCTCAAACTTGCAAAGCAATTGAAAGATTGGGAATCCTCCCAAACTCCTTTTTATGAGATCAGCATCACCTTAATTCCAAAATTAGAAAAAGATGCAACAAAGAAAACAAACTATACATAAATATCCATGATGAACATAAATGCAAAAATCTTAAGAAAATACTAGCTGATCAAATCTAACTTAAACATCATAAAGTGAGAATTGTCCTTGGTGATCTGGAATGGTTCAACATACACAAATCAATAAATGTGATATATCACAATAACAAATTAAAGAATAAAACCATATGATTATCTCAATAGATACAGAGAAAGAATTTGATAATATACAGCATTCTTTCATTATGAAAACTTTAAGTAAATTTGGTATAGAAATAATATTCCTCAACTAAATCAAGGCAATACACAACAAACACAGAGTCAGCATCAAGTTGAATGGCGGAAAGTCAGAAGCATTTTCACTAAAATTCAGAACCAGACAAGGATACCCACTTTCTTTTTCTAAAAAGAGAAAACTTTTATTTAATGAATATAAATGTCAAAAATACAATTTTTGGGTTATAGCTGTTCTTTCCCCCATAACCACCCACCCACTGAATAACTAAAGAATCTTAAACAAAAAAACAAAGCCAGAGGCATCACAATAAGAGATTTCAAGACATTCTAAGGGTAGTTATAATCAAAAACAGCCTGGTACCAGCAAAATAGAATAGACATACAGACAAATGGAACAGAATGGAAACTACAAAACTCAATCTATGCATATACATTCAACTTATCTTTGACAAAGGAGCTAAAAATAAATCCCTGGAGCAAGGACTATCTCTTCAATAAATGGAGCTGGAAAAACTGGACTTCTTTATGTAAAAGTATAAAACAAGACCTCTACCTTACACCTTACACAAGAATCCACTCAAAATGGATCACTGATCTGACCTATGACCCAATAGCAACAAAATACTAGAGAGCATTGAGAGAACTCTGAAAGACATTAGAATAGGCAAAGACTTCTTGGAAAATATTCCAGAAGCACAGGCAATCCAAGCCCAAACTGACAAATGGGATTACGTCAAGCTGAGAAGTGTCTGCACTGCAAAAAAAAATTCAGCAAAGTCAAGGAGCAGCTAACAGAATTGGAGAAATTATTTGCAAACTATGTGATTGATAAAGGGTTAATATCCACAATCTATTAAGAGCTCAAGAAACTCAAAAACAAAACAAACAATTCAGTTAAGGAATGGACAATGGATTTGAACAGATATTTATCAAAAAGTAAATTCAAAAGGCCAACAGATACATGTAAAACTGCTCAGGATCACTACCAATCAGGTAAATGCAAATCAAAACCAAACCACGCTGAGTTTTCACCTCACTCCAGCTAGAATTTCTCTCCTGCAGATATCAATAAGCAATAAATGCTGGTGAGAATGTGGGTACAAAGGTACCCTAATACACTTTTGGTGAGAATATAAACTAGTACAACCATTGTGAAAGGTAGTTTCTAGTACCCCAGAAATCTGAAAATAGTTCTACTATTTGACCCAGCAGTCCCACGCCTGGGATTTTACTCAAAGGAAATGAAATCAGCATATGAAAGAGTTATCTGAAACCCCATGTATATTGCAGCTCAATTCACAATATCAAGGATATAAAATCAACCCAGATGTCCATCAACTGATGACGGGATAAAAAGAATTATTTATATATACACTGTGGAATATTACTCAGCTGTTATAAAGAATGAAATCTTGTCTTTAGCAACAAATTGGATGCAACTACAAACCATTCAGTTAGTAAAATAAGCCTGTCCTAAAAATATTATACCAGTCCCCAAAAGACACATACCATATCCTTTCGCTGATCTGTGGTAACTAATAGATTACAAAAAAAAAATGTAGTGTATAATTATTTCCATTGCAATTTGTGTAAAATTTTTCATTCCTATAAATTATTGAGAGGAAATGGCTGAAAGTCTAAATGGACTTAATTATTATCTTGTAACCTTACAGGAAATGTTTAGATGTTATGTTGTCATTTGTTTTATTTCATTGAAAGAAATTATGAATAAAAATTGCCAAAAATATCCTATATATGGGTGAAATGATCATTTTTCCATTCAATTATTGTTTATAGCAATTGTTACTGTTTCGACTAAAATAGGGCTTGTCCTTTTGGTTTTTATTTGTTAAATTTCTTATGCAGTGAAGTCTTAAACCTTTTTACTGCAATGTAAATTTAAAATATGTTATCTCAAAAAAACAAAACAAGAAATGAAATAAAGGTAGAAGGAAGAAGTGTAGGGGAAGAAAGGGAGGAGGAAGGAAGGAATACCATTATGAACTTACACTTGTATACACAAATCATATTAGATCTGTTAAAAGTAATTAAAATTAAGGCACAATATGAAATTAAAAAAAGAAGGGTCCAGCACTGTGGTGCAGTAGGTTAATTGTCCGCCTGCTACTCTGGCATCCCATATGGGTCCCAGCTGCTCTTCTTCAGATCCAGATCTCTGCTGTTGTCTGGCAAAGCAGTGAAAGATGGCCCAAGTCCTTGGACCCTGCACCCAAGTGGGAGACACGGAAGAAGAAGGTATTGGGTCCTGGCTTCAGACTGGTGCAGCTCCATCCATCACAGCAATCTGGGGAGTGAACCAGCAGATGGAAGACTTTCTCTCTCTCTCTCTCTCTCTCTCTCTCTCTCTCTCTCTCTGTCTCTGCTTATATGTAACTCTGTTTTTTCAAATAAATGAAACAAATCTTTAGAAAAATGCAATCTGATTGACTGGTGCACAGAGTTCAGATCAGAGAAAATACTTCCTGCCCCTTCTCTCTAACCAAATGGACTGTAACCACCAGTGTGATATTTTGTAAAAAGCTAAGAAATGTGGAGTAAAGAGAAGTGAACATGTAACTATAATAGTACAGTCAAAGCTGGTATAAATGAATTCTGAAAACCATACTGCTGTCAATGCTGGATATTTTGAGTATGTACAGTTTTATACAACAAACATAAGATGGGTTTAAGCACAAAGAAATTCATCAGATGAACTTGTGAAAATATTTTTAAGGAGCACCATATGAATTCTTTTATGAACTGAGAAAAATTACTTGAGTAGTATTTATAGAAGCAAGAAATTATAAGAATAAAGCCTTAATTTGAAATTCTGTGTGGTGCATCATCATCCAAAATGCAAACAGAAAACCTATTAAAATGTTTTAGTTTTACTCATACTAACTATTATTGTTTTTCATTTTTATTTCAACTAAATTAATTCCAGTTTAATAATGGAATTTTTGGTCAGTCATATCTAGCATTTTCCAATGCCCATTTTTCTTTCTCTTAAAAAAGATAGCATTAAGAGAAATTACTATTGATCCAAATCCTGTCTTTCACCTGCCTTCCATTTACCTATGGCCTTCTTTCCAATGGCTTAAACAACATTAAAATATGTTAATGTACCTCATGTTCAAGGAGCCTAAACATGTCACCTGTTTTCTAACTATCCAAACTCAACCTCAATGGCCCTCAGTGAGAGCACAGTGGATGGCATTGCAAATGCATCAAATGCAGTGCAGTCCTTTATTTTAGCAAGGGCCCAAAGTGACCTCTAGTTCAATATGGTGGTCAAGTGCTTTCATTTTTCTCTAACTCACATTAAAATTATAGAGGGAATAAAAGCAAAATTAAACTCATGAACCTTAATAGAAAAGACCATAGGGCAAAGGACATCATCCAATATTAGATTTTGAAGTACTATTGGGAGTTGAAAAGTAGATGGGAACTCTGTAATTGATCAAATAAAGTTGTGGAATCTACTGTTCAGGATTAACAGGGGAAGAGATACCAGGGAAAGAGGGAATTAATCTCTTACCTTTGTGGAGTAAAATGATTAAATATGAAAAAAAATTACAAAAGGGCACCAAGATTAGTAGATGGGCAGAAGTAGAGGGTCGGTCTCAAATTCTGTCTCAGGAACAGGAAGCAATCACATCTATAATCTTCTCCTCCCTCTCTCCTACACTGTTGGTATAACAAATGTGCAAGAAATCACCCACTGACAGAGGCAAGATGTAAAAGACAAGAAAGCCAAATAATAATCCACATAAAAAATGATGCTTACATTAAAGAAATATAGCAACCTAATCAGGGAGAGTTAGAAGCATTAATTGGTTGTTGGCACCACAGAAAAAATTCTTCATCTTTTGGCAATCTAAAAAGAGCCTGGCTCCCCTGTGATTTAGTGCTGGCCAGTTCAGGCTGCTGATTGAAGGAGAGATTTTGCACAGGAAACAAAATCTAACCTATACAGCAACAGAGAAAAATCTACTTCACTCCCTGGTAAAGCCAACTCAATATTTTCTATTTTGAATTTGAATAAGTAAGTTATGCAGGAATATAAAGAAAACCAGTAACACTAAAATGATGCAACTATTCTGGTGGAGATAGAAAAAGAGAAAACCACTTGAAGAGATGAAACTAAAATAGAAAATCTAATTAATAGTCTCAGAGAGATTTGACAGATACTACCTAAAAATCACTACGATAAGGTTGAAGAACTCAACATAAACCTAGAGCACAAAGGACAGAGACATAAAATATGTGATAAAATATGAAAGGCAGAGGAGAACAACCCATGATATCCAACATACAACAAATCTAAGCTCTCAAAGGAGAGAGTATGAAATAGAAAGGAAAAAAGATAATAAAAATAAAAGGAAATTTTGCATATTGGAAGAAAGATCTGAATCTTTCTATTTAATATGAACTCAGATTACACAAAAAAGAGAAAGAAACTTACCGCTAAACATATAGTCAGGAAATTTCAGAGCACGAAGAGAAAAAGAGCAAGATCTAAAAGTTGTCAGTGACTGTGTCAGGGGAATGAGAACTCTGCAGTTAACTGCCCAGTTCCCAGCATAAGTAACTTCCTGGCTTACTGATTTGTTGGCCAAACCTCATCAAATGGCTACCAGAGCCAAGAAAGTTTCTGAACCTTTAAGCTTCCAAAGGCATACAAGAAAGAGAAGAGAAAAATATTGTTTGAGAACAACATCAATGTCTGCAACTATTAATTCTATGAATCTTTGTGAAAGTTTTTGTATAGCACATTCTAGTATGATGAAAGTTAAGATATGAAGAAGCATGTTAATTTCACTCAAGAGATATGTACAGATACTGAATAATAAAAAGATATTATACATTTTACTGTGGTAATATATGCAACGCAGTGTTTATTATTTTAATCTTTTACTTTTGTGTTAATTGGCATTAAACACATTCACATTGTTGTGCAACTTTCTTAGTTCATTTTGTGCAACTGTAATAGAATATGTGCTACTCAGCAACAAGATATGAGAAGAACTTTATTTCTCATAGTTCCAGAGGTTTGGGCCTAGCATCCAGTGAGGCCTCAATTTCTATGTCATCCTATGGTAGAAGCTGGGAGGAGTGAAAGACAGTAAGAGGGAATAAAACATGACCTTTTATTATGTCACCAAGCTCGCCTATGAGAGTGGAGCCTTCATAGCCCGATCACCTCCCAAAATTCCCATATCTTAATAGATTGGCAGCTAAATTTCAACTTGAGTTTTGGTGGAGACAAGCATTCAACCTATAACAACAGCCATCTTCACAATTAATCTCCAGAACGTTTTCATCTTCCCATAGTGATATTATATTACACACTAAATAATAAACTTCCTTGCCCCTTCCCTTCATTACCTAGAAACCATGATTCTATTTTCTGGCCCTGTTAATATGACAATTCCAGGTACCACACTGAAATATTTGTTTTCTGCCTCATTGGTTTGGCTTTGCTTAATGCCTTTAAAGTTTATCAACGTTGTAGCATATGCCAGAATCCTGTTCTTTTCTAAAAGGCTGAATAATACCCTATAAAAGTGATGAGACATTTAACAAATTTCCATGCCATCCTTGAGCAGGGCAATTCCAATTTCTGTATCTTTCCAATTTAATATAAAGTATGTGCTGCTGAAATGAGCACTGATTGATAGGTTTTCTAAAGAAATTGCTTAATTGCAATGATAACCATTGAAAAGCTGAAATATGACATAAGGAATGAGTAGAAAATGGGAAATAGAGCATAGGGCTAATATAATTTAGCTAAATCTTCACATTCAATGTATATGAAATGATAATGCCTATACTTGATAAATTAAGGAGTCATGTGCACATGTTGCTTAAAATATGAATGTAACCTCCATAAAAAACTAACTAAATAAATAAATATAAAATATTACCTTTGAAACCAAGACTAGAAAATTGAGGAAGTAGATGAAGAGGTAAGTTGTACTTTTTTTGATTTAAGATATTCTGCATTATTGTGACTTTTGACAACAGATATGAACGATCCTCTTCCACATACCAAACAAACCAGTGAACACCCAATGGGCGCCAACAGATGTCTTCTACTTCATTTCAGCTCCCACATCATCTACCAAGAGATAACATCAGATCCCACAGCTTAGGGGATCAATTCCAAGACTGCCCCTCCGCTTTAGAACCAGTTCCAGGCCCCAGGTGTTTTACATGAGTTTCTGACCCACAGCTACAGATCAGGATTATCACAACCCTGTCCTCTGATTCAATTAGTCTGTTGAGTGGCTTACAGTACTCAGAGAAAATCTTACTTATGTTTACAGTTCATTATAAATGATATTACAAAGGATGAAGAAGAATAGCCAGAAGGAAAAAGATTCAAAGGGCAGGTGTGGGGAGGGACATGGACTCTTTTCAGGGACTCTGACTTCTAGGAACCTCCATGTATTCAGCAATTTAGAAGCTCTCCAAAATCTGTCCTTTTGTATTTTTATGTAGGCTTCATTCTATATGAGTGAGTGATTATTTATTTATTCATTTTAGAGGTTTTATTTATTTATTTGAGAGGTAAGGTTATAGACAGAGAGAGGAAGAGACAGAGAGAAAGGTCTTCTATCTACTGGTTCACTCCCCAAATAGCCACAGCAGCTGCAGCTGAGCCGATCTAAAGCTAGGAACCAGGAGTTTCTTCTGTGTCTTCCACATGGGTGCAGGGGCCCAAGTACTTGCACCATCCTCTACTGCTTTCTAAGGACATTTTCAGAAAGCTTGAATGTGAATGGAGCAGCCAGGAAAGGAGCTGGCACCCATATGAGATGCTGGTGCTGCAGGCAGAGGCTTAGCCTACTATGCCACAGCGCCAGCCCATGATTGATTATTAAATCCTTCACCATTGCTGATGAACTCCACCTTCAGTCCCTCTCTTGTCTTTGATGATTAGAAGGTGGGAATGAATGTCCCAACCCTCTACTTTGTCTTTCCAGTTAACAGTTTTCTTCCTTAAGCTAGTTGCTGTCAGCCGTCACCCACTTCATTTATATCTGGGAAAATGCTTATCATTTTGGAGATTAAAGGAATTTTAGGAGTTGTATGCTGGGAAATGGGGAAAGAAGAACAAATATATACCTCCCAATTTCAAACTTTAACATAATTTTATTACTCTTTCTCTATTCCTGCCCTTTTCCCTTTTTAATTTGGCATAGTTGCTTCTTTTTACATTGGCCTTGTTATTTGCCAGTGTGTTTGGTTTCACTGAAACCACATGAATTTCTATTTCCATCCACCAATCCTTGAGTTTTATCAATGGCAAGTTCTTGTTCAACACACTTTCCACATCAGTTTCAGAGCTACCTGAGAGTCTCAGCAAAGACTCCATCAGTGAGAGATTTGTGGAGTAGTCCACTTTCCTCTGTGGCATCCCTTGGTACCTGATTTCCTATGTCATGTAAAGACAGTCACTCCCAGTTGATATTTCTCTTCCTGACTAATCTAAAGGCCTAGTATCTATCTCTTAGCAAAACTTCTTCCATAAGCTGACAATGAAAGTTTGATTTCACAAGATGCACCCTCCCTATGGTTACACCCAGAGCACCTGAGATAGGAGCACATTCACCACAATTTTTGGCAGATGAAGGGAAGTATAGCTTTGTATCTTCAAATGGATGAGGAGAATCATTTAAATTAAGTTCTATATTCAGTTTTATAGAGAAAACATTATTGTTTTAAACAAATACAACGTTTCCTTTTGATCTGAAAACCACAGTAGATTTTCCTCAAATGTAAATATTTCCTTTGTGTGTTGTATTTTGTTATTTTTCATTATATTTGTTATTGATAACTTTTGCAGATGCAACCACTGGATTGGGACAAATGCCGGAAGATGACAACAGAATCTCCTAAATGCTGCACATGTCAAAGTTTATGTTCTATAATATTTCCAGTCCAAGGTTTCATACTATAGTAAAGAAAGCTAGGAACTCCTAAAATCAAATCTGCCACATCATGCAGAGACCGAAAATCATACTAATTAAGAAATGCTGAAGGGATCTGGGATATGCCACCTGGGGAAAAGAAGAATGAGGAGACAGCAGATTTTGAATTTGTTAAGTAAAAGCTAGAAGCTTTGCTGTGTGAATCCATTAAGTAGAGTTTGGCAATTAAACAAACTGGGACCAACTTTTATTCAACATCTATGAATTCTGTGTCCCTCAAGGAGGTCACCTAAGCATTCTAGGTCTCAATCTTCCTTTTCTGTAAAATGAAAGTGTATAAAAAGCCTACAACCCATGATTTCCATGATGATAAACAGAACTTCCACATATGCTTTAGTATATACCTAGCACACAGAGAAAGACAATGTACTCATCATCACCATCCACAGCAGCATCATTACCATGATTACCAGTTTATTATTTGTGCTTCAAAGGTGAAAGCAAATACTAATGAATGGATGTCCTAGCTCAATGAAAAAGGGTGACTTCCTTAAAAGATGAAACGACTAACCATGGGACAGAGAGAGTTCAGTAAAATAATGAGCTTCCAATGGCCATCTCACAGGAATTCCGTAATTAAAAGGAGTTCCGGCGTTAAGAATTAGGTTACCTGATGATCATTATTCCTCAGATATAATGTAATGATTAAGTTCACACTGCTCATTAGTGTCAATAAGTTTGGGGGTGTCAGTGTGGTCCCAAAATGTGCTCCCTTCTAGTTAATAAGGAGAATGTTTGACTCGGGAGTTTCTAGGCACTATTTTTGCATAGTGCTGCCAGGCAAAGTTGTTTCTTCCACCCCATGAGCAGGCAGGCCTCATTCTCCTCTTGTTTTCTAATCATGAAAACCTTAGGAAGCAGACACTGCCTGCTCTTCCTCACTACTGCCCCAAGAAAATGACAAAATGACATTCTTTCCCACATTCTGTGAAATGATTTCTGTTAACAGCTCTGGAAAATGCTGCAAAGATGTGAGAGAAATGATGGCAGAATTTGTTGACAAGAAGGCAAAATGGGGAAATTCAGAAAAAAAAATCACCCACATTAGAGGCTCGAAGCCCTGTGAGTTCCATCTGCTTCTCTCCTGGCCTGGGGTTGTCTCAGAAACATCTCCAGGGGATCACGATCTTCTTTTAAATGACTCGATCGATGTGGCTTCTAATAGAGTCTAATGGAACTTACATTAGCAGTTTTGTTTTTAATTTGATGTTTAGTCTAAAAATTTCTCTGATTAATTTAACCAGTTTCTTTTATTTGATGGTGGCAATGATTTTGAAACAAAGGAAATCATGCAAACTTTAAAAATGTCATTGTGTAAGCATCTTTTAAAATATCCTTGTTTTTGCAGGAACACAGAGCCTCATTACCATCCAAACATCTGGTAGAAAAGTGAAGTCTCCTCACAGGTAGGACCACCAGGAGTCTATGTTGCATTGATGTATATATTCCCACTCTAGAGGCTGGGATTAGAACAATCTAAAGAAAGCTTCCATGTCCACCCAAATCTGCCCAAAGGGCCTGGAGTTCAGACTGCTGCAACAAACCTGAGACCATTCTAGACTTGTTTTGCTTATATTGGAGATATTTGAAATTGTTAGATGAACTAATGAGAGTATCGCTGAAAACAAAATCATCTCTGAGCATAGTTGGGATATTATGAGATACACTCGGGCTTTGGAGTCAAAGATTTGTTGGTCTTGATGGTACAGCAATCGTCTGAGACAATTTACTCATCTCTCAAAGCATCATTTTTTTTCTGTAACATTGCCATTATAATCTTTTATTTCAGAGTATTTCTGAGGCAATTAAATATATGGCAAACATTTAGCAGTCATTGAAGATTACAAATAATTATCCCTTCTCAATGTGAATGAGATTATCATATATACAGGTATGAAATTTAGGAAAGATTTATTGAAAACCCTGATTACCAAAACTGCACTGAACAATAATAGAATGCAATTTGTTTATTTTTTATTAGACAGGCAGAGTTAGTGAGAGAGAGAGAGAGAGAGAGAGAGAGAGGTCTTCCTTCCATTGGTTCACCCCCCAAATGGCCGCTATGGCCAGTGACTGCGCCGATCCGAAGCCAGGAGCCAGGTGCTTCTCCTGGTCTCCTATGCGGGTGCAGGGTCCCAAGCACTTGGGCCATCCTCCACTGCCTTCCTGGGCCACAGCAGAGAGCTGGACTGAAAGAGGAGCAACCAGGACTAGAACCGATGCCCATATGGGATGCCAGTGCCACAGGCGGAGGATTAACCAAGTGTACCACAGCGCCGGACCCAGAATGCAATTTAATGATGAATTCACATGAAACAGAGAAAGGAAAATAATTTAGAAAGAAAGAAGGGAGGCAGGTACACAATATCAATCTTTACATTCAAGGGTGAATGTAGGATGAAAGAGGTAGACTTTAGGCAAGCAACACCTGGAGCTCTAAGAAGAGCATTCAGTATTCAAGGAACAATGAGAAAATGACCAAGATAGACAAAAATGTATGTTGGAGAATGAATATACACATAGAATAATTGGGGAGGATTAAGATAAAGAGCATGTGAGAAGCCAGAAGTATCATCACAATCTGAGTTGGAAAAGCTATTAACTTCCATAAATAAAGCACTGGCATGAATCTCAAGGAATGTTACACATGTGTAAACTTGTGTCACAAAGTGAAAGGTAGTATGTGTAATGTGAAAGCTTTCACCTTGGAATCAGGAGACCTGAAAAGAAGTTGTGCAAGTGATTTAACTCTGCATATCACCTAACTTGTTTGAGCCCCACTTTTCAATTGTAAAATGATGCAATGCTAGTGCATGCCTATAAGAATGTTGCAATTATTAAGACAGGTCATATATTTTACATAGTTCCTGACACAAACAAAGCTTAAAAATAATTCCAGGGGATGTCATTGTGGCCTGGGAGATATAGCTGCAACCTGCAACACTGGCATCTCATATGGGTTCGGGTTCATGTCCCAGCTGCTGTACTTCTGATCCAGCTCCCTGTTAATGCCCCAGGAAAATCAGCAGAAGATGGCCCACATCCATGGGTCCTCATGCACCCACAGAAGAGGCTCCTGATTTTTTTTTTCTTTATCGTGAAAGGCTATTCTATTTTAGCAAGTGTGTTGTCTATATCATTTAAGTTAATTATATGGTTTTTCTTCTTCAGTTTAATTTGAAGTATCATGTTTTCTGATTTGCATATATCAAAGAACCTCTGCAAACCAGGGATAAATCCCACTTGTTCTAGGTGAATGATTTTTGGATGGGTTTTTGGATTCAATTAACAAGTAATTTGTTGAAAATTTTTGCATTTATATTCATTGAGAATATTGGTCTATATTTGTCTTTTTTTCTTGTATCCTTTCCTGGCTTTGAAACGTGGCCTTATAGAAGAAGCTTGGGAGGATGTCCTCCAATGCCCTTTAAATTGTTTTGAATATTTTGGCCAGTGCTGCAGCTCAATAGGCTAATCCTCCCCTGCGGCGCTGGCACCCCAGGTTCTAGTCCCAGTTGGGGCACCGAATTCTGTCTCAGTTGCTCCTCTTCCAGTGCAGCAATCTGCTGTGGCCCGGGAGTGCAGTGGAGGATGGTCCAAGTGCTCAGGCCTTGCACCAGCATGGGAGACAAGGAGAAGCACCTGGCTCCTGCCTTCGGATCAGGGTG
Source organism: Sylvilagus floridanus (assembly GCA_949820135.1). Lineage (NCBI taxonomy): Eukaryota > Metazoa > Chordata > Mammalia > Lagomorpha > Leporidae > Sylvilagus > Sylvilagus floridanus. The sequence continues at coordinate 88,988,822 of OX463226.1, read as the reverse complement.
GTGCGCCAGCCACAGTGGCCATTGGGGGGTGAACCAACGGAAAAGGAAGACCTTTCTCTCTGTCTCTCTCTCTCACTGTCCACTCTGCCTGTCAAAAAAATAAAAAATAAATTGTTTTGAATATTTCAAGAAGAATGAGGGAGTTGGCATTGTGGGGTAGTGGATAAAGCCACTCTCTACAGTGCCAGTATCCCATATGGGCACTGGTTCCTAACCTAGCTGCTCCACTTCTGATGCAGCTCCCTGCTAATTCATCTGGGAAAACAGCTAAAGATGGCCCAACTGCTTTGATCTTTGGATCCACCTAAGAGACCCAGAAGAAGATCCTGGCTCCTATGTTCAACCCGGCCCATCCCTGACTGTTATAGACATCTTGGGAGTGAACTAGTGGGGTTGAAGATTTCTCTTTCTGTCTATACTTCTCTCTGTCTATAACTCTTTCAAATAAATAAATAAATCTTAAAAATAATAATTCCCACAGAAACACCCAATTCAATGAAATGAATCATCTTTTTTAATATGATAATACTTAATGAAACTACATAACTAGCTCCTAAGTCAGTACCGGTGAAATCCTCTAATGCAGTGATTATTGAATGGCTGTGTTGACTGTAACAGTTATGTGGAATTAACGAACTGTTGAATAGATTTTATTTGCTAGATTGTCCTGTGAAATTTGGAATGTGTGGTTTCAGTACACAAAATAAATGTTTATTTAACAAATTTAGTAGAATCTGGAATTGAGTAAAATAACAAAACAAAGAAACAAGCATTCCTTAGTTATCCCATGATAATTTAGTGAGATAATTTTGCTCAATATTTGAACTAAAAAAGTTGTAACTGCATACTTTTGCTCTGGCATCTGTAATTTATGGTAGTCATTGAGCTATATTATCCCAACCTAGACAGAACGCACTTTTCTCATCACATTTTCCTTTCTCCCATTTACTAAACATTTCTTAACCCTGATGATGACTGGCTGTGCCTGTTACTTCACCATTAAGTATTTTCCTGAAGATAATATGATTGAAAATCCATTGTGAAGCAGAATATCCTTATGTTTCAGTTAATAAAATCTTTTATCACCAATAGAGAGCAAATCATGCTTTTCTGTAGCACCCCACCCCATGTTCTGGAAGGATTTATTCACAGTAATAATACTCACCTATCGGAAACTAGCAGCACTCTGCTTAGCAGACTCTAGCCAGGAATGTCCTGTGCAAATGAATTTAGAAATTTTCTCAGCTTGTGTTCATATGCTACAAAAGGAAAATAGTCCAAATTGCACCTACTTTGAAGTGCAAATGAGCTGAATGAAAACATACCTAGACTGCAACACAGAACTATTCCTACTAACTGACTGATGGTGCATTAACTGTCTTGTAAGGAAAGTCCTGTATCACAAAGGATTTGTAGTCCCCTGGTTCAATTATCCCACAGATGAAGGCAAATGCCACCCATGTAGGAACCAGTCACTAGTGGTTTTTTCTTCAGATTCTTTACCTTCTCTTGTTTCTAGCAATTCCAGGTACTGGACCACCCATAAAATAGTTCTTTTAGTGTTTATTGGCCTTGCTGCTTCTAAAGCTAGACTTATGGACTCTAGCTAGGAAAACAACTGCTATAAACAACTTCCCAGTAGGCTAAAATCATCAGTATTTATTGTGAATGCAAACTCCTGTGGAAACTTCTAATCACCATAATCCGTCTATATAAAAATAATCCTTGACTAAATGAATATGTCTGGAAGGAAAAATGAACAGAGCACTTACACAACCAGACAAAATGCCATGCACAAGTGGATTATTAAAGGATCTTCAGTATTTTACAACTTGAAAAAAATATCATTTTATGGAGCCTGACCATATATGATTGAGTTTGGAAAATAATATTAGGAATTTTGGTAATGCCTGCATGAAATCTTAGATATAAAATAGATAAATAAATTCTTTGTTCACTACTTCCCATCTGTAACATCCTAAATCATGTATCAGGCATAGTGGAGAGATTCTGCATGAAGACATCCTCTGGGCATCTCTCAGTTTGTAAGCATAGAGCATTTACTTCAGAGGAGGGTTCCTTTATTTCTTGAGAGAATGACAGTGAGATAGCATGTAACATCTGCTTATGTTAAAGGTGCTGTAAACAACACTGTCTTAAGATTATGAAATTTAACAAATCACCTTTACTCTTCTAAGAGAATTTCTTTTCATATCTTAGAAATAATATGTAGTGATTCTAGAGAGAAGCAAAAGGAACCAGATTGAAAGTCCTGTCTGTTTCCCTTTTGCAGCTCCTGCACTATATAGAGTACACTTATTCCCTGGTATTCAGAGGGAACTGGTTCTGGGACCCCTCCACAAATAGCAAAATCCAAGGATATTAAAATCCTCTATATAAAATAACATGGAATTTTCATATAACCCACACACATTCTTCCATATACTTTAAATCATCCCTAGATTACTTATAATACCTAATACAATGTAAATGTATGTAAATAGTTGTTGTACTGTATTGTTTAGGGAATAATGACAAGGGAAAATGTGCATGAGTACAAAGGAAATTATTTCTGAATATTTTCCATCTGCAGTTGGGTGAATCCATTGATGAGGAACCTATGGATATGGAAGGCCAAGCATATTTTAAAACTCTCATGACTATTTTACTAATGAAATATCTGTCTTTTTTTCTCTACCGATTCTTTTTTCTGAAGTGACCAAATGGAATTTTTGAATGTAGACTATAACTCTGTATCCCTCACTAATAATGCAAAGAAAAAAGTATGGAAGTAATGAAATGCAGGCACAAACTTCAAAATTCATTGTACTTTACCCAGTAACTTTAACAAGCTCTGTCACAGCATATATAAGCATACTATTTGAGAGAGGAACAAAATTTCCCATTGCTGAATTTCCCGTAGTTCACAAAGAAAAGACAGAACAAAGAAGTCTTGCAAGCCAACCAATGACCTAATCAAATGCCAAATAATTAGCAGGTATCAGTTCAGTGGTGCTGAAGCTGCAATTCCTTAATAAAGGGGTAAAATTATCATGTGATGGGAACTGAATGAAAAAGAAGGAAAGAAGATGGACTTATTTGACTTTAAAATTGTACCTGAGCCATTCCCTCAGATTAGATAGACCTAAAATTCAACATTTTTAGGCTTCAAACTGGTTTCAGAAAAGTTTTTATTATTATCATTGTTCAATTTCATGCGTCTCTGCACTTGAACTTCCAGCCAGGAGCAGGAGTCGAACTGCCAGAAATGCTGTGAAGAAGCTGTTTTTTTGTGTGGCATTTCCAGCCAATATTTTCAGGCCCAGGAGGTTTGAAGACACATCCAAACTTTTGAGTGCTAATGTGATTTGAACCTCTGATTCTTCTGAAATTTTTCTTTCCAATCAGAACCAAATTAAGAGTTAAAGAGGCATAAGAACAGAATACAATTTGAGAAGTTATTTTCTCTACTGGATTCTATATCTGTTGGCCTTCTCTAGTCTGAAGATTAAATGTAATATCTATAAAACTAATGATGATGCATATTATCAATAGTGGCCAATGTTTCCTGTGAATTAGCTCTTTGTGAAATTTCAATCTCTGTTTGAATGAGTATTCAGTTTAACAAGAAAATGTATGTGCTTAATGATCACTATAGAACAGTTGTGTTCTGTATAGAACATGGTAAATTATTACTTAATTTATGTGGCATTATAAGGAGAAGGGTATTTTCCAGATAACCAGAATCTAGTTTCACAAGTCAAAAATGAGCTTATTTCAATGTAGTGTGATGGAGATATTTCTAAGCTATCTCATCACAGAGAATGCAAACCATCATTTTCCATTGACTTGATAACTTACAGTTACCACTGTGATTATTTCTGTGCTATCTGGAAAAAATACTTTATCTTTAGCCTGAAATTTTTGTATAATACTCTATTGTTATCACCTATAATTTCTTGCAAATGTCACTCTGCCTGATTCAAACAAAACCTCTATCTCTACTCTAATTGGAAACTTAAAATATGCTCTGATGTGTATAAGCAGATAATCAAGTGTAGTATGTTAAATCAAAGTTGTTATGTGTTGAAAGCAGAGCCCAAGTACCTTCCTTTAATGCTAGGGCTTTTATGACAATTAATTTATGTTGTCAAGGATTTCTTTTTTTCCTGTTTATTTCCATAAGTGGGTTTACATTCCCCTGAGACAAGATTACTGTAAGAGTAATCTCTGTACACATGTATTTAGCAACTGCACTCATCAGTGATATGCATCTTAGTTGAGACTTTTGGTACAAAAGGCATACACCTACATTTAGGAAAAGGGATTAAACCCACATGCACAGAGACAAATAAGACTGTCCGTGGTATGTAATTGGAAGGATGTTGGTGTGTTCATATTTTTTTCTAGATACCCTGGGTGAAGCAGTTTCCAAAATTATCTCAGCTTATTAGCTATAACTTTAGACCTTCTCCATACAGAGGGTGATTATCTCCAAACAAAATCATCAGAAAATGATTGATTGCTGGTTTCATAGTCATCTGAGTTCAAATACTGGCTCAAATATTTGCTAGATTTTTCACACACAAGCAATTATTACATTGAAAACAAAATAACTTAACTTGTACAGTATTACAATCTGATAGACACCATCTTTCAAGAATATTATATATTCAGTAATTGAATCATAAAAATTCCATAAAGTAGAAAAAACTGGTACTTATATTTCACAGGTGGGAAAATAGAGGCAAACAAAGTAGCTAACCAGAGTCTATGTGGCTAGTAAGTGGGATAGCCAAGGCTTGCTTACCAGAAGGATATTTTGAGTCCTATATCCCTAATGATCAATACACAGTATGATTAGGAGAATATTAAATAGGTTTTTAAAAATGCCTAATATTATATTACCTATTACCTTTTGTTACCTGCTGGATGTGTGTGTTACACTCATGAGCTTTCTCCTTGAAGAATCTAGGACCATAACCAAAAGAGATTGAACACTATCTGATAAAGATTTCAGGGCTTCCTTCAGATAACAAGTTTGAATAGCAGGGGAAAGACAAATTAAAAGTGCAGAAAAAGAAAAGAAGACACAGTATGATGGGAATCACTGGGCTCTTTGGAAGATAAGGAGATGCAATGAGTAGACTGTTTGGAGATTTTCAGGATATTAAATTTTCTGCATTACTCATTTTTGGGTTATCATGATTTAAATTCATTAAAGATGAACTTTTGGGACGGACATTGTGGCATAACATGTTAACTCACAGCCTGTAATGCTGGCATACCCTACGGGCACCAGTTGGACTCCCAGCTGTTCTGCCTGTGATCCAGTTCCTTACTGATGTGCCTGGGAAAGCTTTGGAGGATGGCACTAGTACTTGGATCCTTACAACCCGTATGGGAGATCCAGAAAAAGCTGCTGGCTCCTGGCGTAAGCCTGGCCCATCCTTGGCTGTTGCAGCCATTTGGGTAGCGACCCAGAAGATGGAAGATCTCTCTCCCTCTATTTCTGTCTCTCTCTCTCTGTAACTCTGCCTTTCAAATAAATAAAATAAAAAAAAAATCTTTGGTAATCTTTCTCCTCCATATCCACGCAATGGTCATGACAACAAAAGATCAGTAAATTCACCTTTTATTCATCTCTAATTCCATTTGACAGTCATATCTCTTCATATAAACAAGCTGTAGTTTGTGTTTTTAATATATATGCTAAACTAATTCAATTAATGATTATATGATATATTTATCTTAAATTTTAATTTAAATTCTGAGGACACAGCCTAAGTACAACTAAGAAGTAAACCAATTTATTTGAAGCTTGAATTTAAAAGATTTACACACATAACCATATCCCACCTACAGTATGCAATTAGTGCAAGTCAATTAAAGAAACTTTCTAAAAATGATGTATTAAAAAAATTTGTGCAAAATTGAGTGCTGTCTCTCCCTCTCTCAGTACCTATCAAGTAAAAAGAAAGAAGAAATGGAACATTTTGTTGCTTTCATTGGAATGCATACTTAGGTATTTTTTGTTATCAAATTTATGAGAAAAATGAGAGGCAATTTTAAAACAGGTGTTAATCATATGTAAGCTTGAATTTTTTGTGATAAAGTTATGTTCATTTTTTGACTTGTGATGTGCTTTCTCTTCTTTATGATATATTCTAAGTGGCTTATCAAATAGGGCATCTATTTTGATTTTGAGTCTTGAGACAAATAGCAAATATGGCAGTATATTGGAAAATACATCAGTTATTGGGTTGAATGTAGAGATTCCAGGGATATACACTTGGATTTGCTACATGTGTAGTTAGCTAGCAAATTTAGTTTATTGATGTATCAAATGAGGCTGGTAAGCATGTTCTCTTTGATTTCAATAGCTATTGGGGGAATGGATGCAATTAATATCTATGGATCCATTTTATAATATATTTTAAGAATGATAAAAAGTCATCATTAGTTATTATTATTCTTAAATCCCAGCTCAGCAACTAGAATGAACAGTCAATAAACATGTGTTTAAATTAAATTATGCAAATAATCAAACCATAGAAACAAATAAGAACATATTTATATCATTTAAACTACTTGGATGAAATGATAATTAATCAGAACAAGTGCAGCAATTCTGATGCCATCAATAATGAATTTAACATAGTATTTCTAGGTATAGATTCCAAGAAAAGCATCCTATCTAATATATATATATATATATATATATCATAATTAATTAGTCATATCAATTCAGTGAAAACTGAGGTCTCAACCATTTGCAAATGATGCTATAAAGTTTGTCAGACATTCTTTGATAACGTAATATACTGTATAAGTTTTTTTAATTATATAATTTATGTGCTCCATCTATGATTCAGACTATCACATTTCTTCCAATGTATGAGGATACCAGCATAGGAGATATTTATCAGATTTCATAGAGTTTTGCTTATTTGGTGTTTTAAACAAAGTTGTAATTTCTTATAGGAAGGAGAGGACACTATGGAAAAATCAGTGGATCTAGTTCCTTCCATGAATATCGGAAAGGATGAGATTACATTATCCTGACCTCTTCTTCTTTTTCAGTGCTTCACCAAGGTATCCTAACTCAGTGTAGGAACATTTAGCCTCTCCTATGAGTCCTTAAGAACTCAAATTCACCATCTGCTTTTGTTACAAGCCAGCTATGAAATGGTTGTTTACATCATTGGTCTCTGCAGAATGACTTTAGCTGAAACAACTAGTGGCACTGATAGATTTCTCAATGATAGTTGATTCTCTAGCCACAGTGGCCATAGAAGTATGATTTTGTATGTGTATTCTGAGGAGGTAATATAAAATTACTTCTCTATGAAATATGTACTGGACTTTATAAGAAAATTGTATTTATCTTGATTGTTTATTGCATCTTACAGTATTTTGGGGCATTGCTTTTTGTCTTGTTTGGTTTGATCCAGCCATTAGCTGGAAGCCTTAGTAATCCCAAGGACTATTCGGTGTATATTGACTTCCATTAAATATGTACAAAAGATTGGAGAATCAAGACAGCAAGAAAAGTGTAACTGACTCCCAAAGCTGCATTTTTGTGTAAAAGTTTATAAGTGAGATATCTTGGGAAATGAAGATATCCAGGTTGATTTGTTGGTGTCAGAGTTTCTGAAATCAAGAGAAGACTATTCAATAAGATGGATGCTTTTATCAAAGTTAAATTACTCATTCCAAAAAATGCTTTATTTTAGAATGTCTGGTCATCATGAACAGACTTGTAAATACCATGTACTTGATCAAAAATATATAGAATCATCTAATGTCCTTCTGACCTTGAAATTTAATGATCCATATATCCTTGTAAAAGAAAAGAGGTTGTTGGAAAGGGATTACAAACCATTGCTTGGGATAGTAAAAAGCTAACAATGAACAATGTTGAAACTATTCTGAATTTAAAAAGTCTTGCCTAATGTTATATTTATGGCTGAATTCATGAAGGAACTTCATACAATGCAATTGCCTAACTTCAAAGTTCAGATGTTACTTTGTAATGGCAGAATTAATTTCCTTGATTGCTAATCCATCATGCCTAAGTGTGATGCATGTGGTATCAAACATGGGTATTTCTGCTATCATTAATTGTGGCATATTGTCACAACTGATAAGGAAATGCAGTAAGAGAAAAAGAAGAGAGGCCCTAGTATTGGCAGTTTAGCTATGTTTTCTCATACGCTATGGCAGGTACAGACAGAGTCCTCAAAATGAAGGAAGGAGGCCCTTCTGATTCTCACAAAGAGGAAAGACAGCATCCAGAAGCATCAATCACTGGATGTGCTTACTCTCCATTTGCAAGGCTGTTGTTTATTGTGAGATAATGATTGATAGGGTCTAAACAAATGCTCTGAGAAATCAGGGAAGGTGCAGGCGCTTAGGTGTGACATTTGGCCACAGAAAATCTGCAGGGAACAGGCCAGCTGGCAATGAGGACATTATGAGGAAATTTACAAAAATGCATTTTAAAAAAGAGCAAATAATGAACTGTGGGTTAAATGACAGCAAGGTAAAATGGCAATTATGGATACCAGGTAGATGATGTGCCAGAGAGGAAAGAAATTGGGAAGGAAAAGGGCAATACAAACTATTTGTCTGGATTTCATTAGGAAAAGGGAATGTTTTAAAGAAGCCACTCAATAAAAACAGAACATTCAGTGAGGAAGGCAAAAGACTCAAGAGATAAAGTGCAAATCAAAGGAGTAGTCTTGGAGAATTTTGTTATGAATATAGGCACACTTGGAAACAGAAGGATGTGAATTATTGATATACATGTTTTACTCCATTAAAATTCAATGAAGAGAAGAGGAAGAAAGGTTGTACAGCTTGTTTGCCAGCATTAGAACCAAAGGCTCTTCTTAAAACAATCCCAGCATCTAGGCACTGAGATGATGCATGCTGAAGAAGTGTAGACAAAAATCCATGACAATGACTTCATTCTTTCTACCTTGAGAAGTGGGCATTGTGCTGAGTAAGCCTCATGTCTCAATTTTAACACAAGCATTACCTTTTCAGCACATAAAGAAGATCTTTCTCCACCATAAGCCCTGTTTTATCAGATATCAGTTCTTCAGCTTAGCCACCATTAGCTCAAATGTTCTTCAACAATTCCTTTTCTTTCCTTCCTTAAGCATGTACCTCCTTTAAAGATCTATTATCCTTGATGTTTTCGATACATGGCTTTTCTTTGCTACTTACTCCTGGTCTCCCTCTGCATTGAGTCTTGTTGCACATTCTCTCAGAAAGTGAAGCCCTATTTCTATAACCTCTCTCATTTTTGGTTTCATCTTTAAGTTATGAAGTATGGAACCTACATATGGAATTATAAGTTATTAATTAAGCTTCATAAAGCTTCAAGATTCATTCCTGGGTCACCAAGCATACATTTCTTCTCTTGTCTTGAGGTGTGTGGTTAGGTATTGTTATTCTGACATACCATTAATATTTTCACATCATGAGAGACATAGAAGTGGTTCCTATTTTATTTCAAATCCTTTAGGCACTGTTGCTCACAAGATTGATCATTGCCAATGATTTGCCTATGGGAGCATGTGAATGTCATATCTAAACTTAGCTTCCGAGATCCTTCTTCATGTGCATTCTGAGCGTGTGCTGTGTTGATGGGTGTTGATGACAGTGTTGAGAGCCTTCTTAAACAAGAGTGCTAGGAGAGAAGCCAGCTTGTCCTCTCACTCTATGGTGGAATCTCTCCCTATTCAGTCATAGTAAGAGAAAGCTGATGAAATTTAAAAGGTATGACATCTTGTCAATCCAAAGAAATACTTCCTGAAAGAATAAAGGGTAGCTCTGCTCACAAATTACATTTTTTTTACATCAGTCCCTCATTTTTTTTTCTCATTTATTCAAAAAACAATTTTAAAAACCCCAAATAAGTGCATACTGAAGTAGGAGGAAGGTTACAATCAGATATGCAAGTCTCAGAAGTTTTTCAACAAACTTCAACCTCTTTTGTATATAAACCGAGAGAAAAAAAAATCTTTTGAATAACAGTGATGGAGCATTATAGATAGCATGGTAATGAAATGAACATCCTCCTGCTAATAAGGCACATATGATTGCAAGGAATAAATAGAACTGTTTTATAACAACTTTTTGAATAAGAAGGGAGGGAAGAAAGGAAGCAAGGAAGGACAAAAGGGGAAGGAGGAAGGGAAGGAGGGAAGGTAGGAAGAAGGAAGGAATGGAAAAAGGAAGGAAGGGAGGAAGGAAGGAAGGAAGGAGACAAGGAGGGAGCAATATAAAACTTTGTTAAACATAGTTAATTAAGCTATTCTTTCTTTCAAAGCCAGCTAAACAACTTAAATAAGCAAAGAAAAAATTAGGAAGAAGATTAAAACAAGTACTCAAAGATTTCACCAAAAGTGTTTTTTTCTAGTACCTATGGCCTCTTCCATTCTTCAAGTAAGACATGCTTGCATTGTTAAGTTCTGACCTATGAAACTGAATGAGGTATATATGTACCAACTCCTAGCTAGGTTCCAGAAAAATCTCCCTTATTAGTGAACTGATACATCCCACTAGGGATGATAAAACGCTGAAGAAGAATGAAAATGTGATTCTAGTGTATACACAGTTTAGTCATGAAAAGTTCTTACAGATTGGAATGAATAGTGAGGACAAATTTGACCTTAGACTTTGCCATAATCGTATCAGGTGCTGGAAGAAAGGAAAACAACCAACAAGAAACAGGTAGGCTTTGGGGCCAGTGCCTTCGAGTACTAGGTTAATCCTCCACCTGTGGCACCAAAATCCCATATGGGCACTGGGTTGTAGTCCCGGTTGCTCCTCTTCCAGTCCAGCTCTCTGCCGTGGCCTGAGAAAGCAGTAGGGGACGGCCCAGGTGCTTGGGCCCCTGCAACCACATCTGGTTCCTGGCTTTGGATCGCCATAGCTCCAGTCGTTGTGGCCATTTGGGGGGTGAACCATCGGATGAAGTCCTTTCTCTCTGTCTCTCTCTCTCTCTCTCTCTCTCTCTCTCTCTCACTGTCTGTAACTTTACCTGTCAAATAAATAAATAAAAAATCTTAAAAAAAAAAGAAACAGGTAAGCCATTGAATCTCCACCTCTGGCAACAGAGAGCCAGTCACCACAATGAAAACTGCTGTCAAGATACAACAGTAAGCGTAGATGCTTTGGAAGTACATGGCTTAAGAAAAGCACAGCTGAATAGGTAAAAATCTGCTGTTCAGGGAGAGACAATTGCGAAGAAGGATGTCCTGCTATTTATTACTATGAGAATTATACAATGATTTGACTTTCTCAAAAGTAGCAACATGCATTCATCATTTCATAATATTTTTAAAAAAGGAAATATTAGGTGAAAGAAAAATACTATAGAATTAAACATTGAATATACTATAGTGGAGAAGAGGTGCATCATAGAATGTTTCCCAGAGTCTTAAAATGGATTCTAACTTGCCAAAAGTAACAACCGAGAAAATTTAAATATTTATACATTTATCTTAATGCCAAAGCACATCTGCTTGATACTGAGTATTAAACCTAGCTCTTCCACAGGCTTAAAACTTGACTTAATTAAATGTCTTTTCTTCCCTGGCTTTCCAGAAAATAAATAAAATAAAATAATAGAGGGCAAGAAGGATAATATACTCTGAATTTTGAAAAGCAATAAAAAGTTTTCCTATCCAGACTCCATGAAAATAGTCTTGTGATTGCCCATATTCAATGTCAAAATACTCCCAGGATTTACTCTCAAGAAGGTATGGTAGGGAGTTTTATTTTACAATGACTAAGGAGCCTCATGAATTCAGTAAAATCTTTAACCACATCCAATCTTCTCAGGCCCCCTTGCACTTAGTTCATGGATGTTGGCATCAATTGAACAATATTCTGACCTTTTTTAAAGGGCAAATGTAATACTACATCAGCTTGGTTTGCTGAACTTTAGACTCCTCTGAATTGGAGAGTATTTGGGAGCTCCTGGGTAGATTTCATATATAATGTCATGGCAGAATTAATGATTCATTTCTTATAAGAATTACAAAGCTTTCCCTTAAAAACAAGTTAGAATATATATCATTTAAGCTTGAGCATGCAGACCTATTGTTGAATCAGTAGCCCTCAGGATAAGTGAAACCAGATTGAAAAGAAAACAATGATTGGATCCAGAAAAATATGTAAAATCAAAGGCATATTGCTCACTATTTTAGAGAAATAACAGAAAAAGCTCTAGGCAGAAATAGAAAGTGGCTACCACTTATTAACAATTCAAAATAAATTTGTATGACCCCTCATTTGTTTTGTGCTTCTACCTCTGACCAAAATAAATTCCATAACTTGGAAATTCATACTTTTTATCCTAATGTGTATTTTCCCTCTTTGGAACATACTCTTTCAGCATCCCATCCATAAATCTTTGAGCCTTTCAAAGTAAAACTGAACCTTTATGATAAATCAAATCTTTCTTCTCATCATCACCTCTTCCATCATGATTGCCATACTTATTCATGTCCAAGTCATATTTACAGTTCACAGGATATCAAAGCCAGGCGTTAATAAACTACTCATTTTGAAGTTGTTGATAATTCATATATAGTTTTAATTATAGTTCTTGACATATTGAAATGTTTAATAAATATTAGCTATTGGTTTAATTTTCTTATCTTTCATGACACAGCAGGGAAACACAGAAATAACTTTTCATTTTGTGTAGCCCCAGATATATAAAGGAGGAACCACATGTTCAAGTTACATATGAAACACTTTCAACTGTAATTGGTTAACAGATATTTTTGACACAATTGTACAAGGCACTATGGGAAGTAAGATGAGGACAACAAAGAAATAAATAATAACATCTTTTGAATCAGTTAGCTCACAGTCTGATCTAGGAGCCATGACAGACACATGAAGAAAATGAAATAGCAATAAAAAATTGAAAGAATGAAAATCCTTTGATAAATTTTGATCAATTCATTGATAAATGGGTAACAAAACAACAATGAGTTCAAGGGACTGAAGTGGCACAGGATACCTACATGAAAGAGACTGGTGTTTAGCAGGAACTTGCAGAAGCTCTTTGTTCTTGTAACTCACTGGGGGCATATGAACTTGAACTGGGCAAGGGGCTTATCTATATGGTTCTAACTCTGCAGTTGTGGAGCTCCTCCTGAACTCTGTGACACAAAAGCACACTTTCATTATCTAACTCATGAATGTGTGAATGACAGCAGCAGGATTTTCCAAAATGCTGAAACATTTTATCAGCCATGGTAGAAAACTCAGAAGAGACAAGCAAAACAATTGGAGGACTTTCTAGCCAAGAGTTTGCAATTGATGACCTCTTTCTGGGCAATAAATAAATAAATAAATAAATACCTTATCTTTTTATAGTAGTGTTAGAGAGAAAGGATTCTCAAATCATTTCTGTAATAAGACATAGTCAATTCTACACTAAGTTTCCTTTCCAAAAGGAGAAGAGATGGTCCCTAACTATAGGTACTTTCCACATCCATCCTGTATGACACATGTGAAAAATGAAGATGTCATTTCAACAACATATAATGTCAGACCTTGCTCTGTCCTTAGCTAGTGTATGATGTCCTTAGCTCCTTCTGATCTCTTTACACGTGGGTGATCCAGTGAGACTGTCTGTCCTGTCCATGCAGGAGGTTAAGAGGGGAGGCATGCCGTACCTCTCAGGAAGGACCCCACAACCTGACTGCTGGCGGGCAGTGGGAACCCCAGGCACTTTTTCCCACCCCCCACTCCCTGTTAAAGTGCCCTATAATTGCCAATCAGGTATACAGCTCTCGAATTTGACCAGGCTCATTAGGACCACCTGGAAAGCTATCCTAGCTAGCTGACCTTCAAGCTGATTGGAGAAGCATAGTGGCGCCGATATCCGTCTTGTCCTATAGAATTAGTGTTGCCCTGAGTTAGTTACGCCCCCTCTGCCTGCCTTTTAAAAAGTGTGCCTGGACGCCTGGACGTTAATAAAACAGACATGTTCACCAAAACTTATCTCCGTGCTTCTTGCTGAAGAGAGCCCGTTGCCCAACCCATGCCAACAGTGTGCAGCCTGGAGGGATGAGCCTGCATTTACTCTTTCATGAAGTAAGGAGTTGAGTGAGTTGGGTTCTTGACATCCTCTACTAGTCATTATTAAGCCTACGTGTGAGGCAGAACAGTACAAGGAGTATCTTGTGATAGAAGTTAAAGAGATAGAAGTGTATTCAAGATGGTTGGGAATGTTCAGAATCCTATTGCTTTCCATCGTAAAATGTGTTCATCCCCATTCTTCCGGAGGTTAGTAGGCAAATAGGAAGGAAGTTGTGAAGATGCTTATGCAATAATCACATGCCTTGGAAATAACCTCTGTAGTTATCGATATTGCCTTAAGTCTTCCCATTAGGCTAGTATGTGTTGCAACTGCAGCCTCCTCAAGGAGACCTTTTCATCGTTTTCAGTATGTACGCACGGCAATGTGCTGAGGAATGGCAGAACTGCCTCTAGCAGCAATCAGTGGTCCATGCTGGAAGCCACGGAGACCAACTTCTTGGCTATTACCTGGCTTCTCAAACTCAAACCTTAAACTGCATTTCTAATATTCTTTTCTGAGAGGGACATAAAACCACAATCCAAGAAAATTTCACAGAAGGGGGGGGGGGATAGGAGTGGGGATGGGGGCAGGGAGCTGCTGTTTACAGGACCTAACAACCAAACACTACTTTCTCTTAGTTATGAAGCTGAAGAAAAGACAAGGTAATGAGATTTGGACCTATAGGTCTCAATAAAAAAGAATGAAACTACATTTTATAGACCAATTATGTTTTGCACTACCCTACCTGATCTCCCAGGAGTTTTTATTGTTCCTCCATCTCCAATGGCCTTGCTGTTCCTTAGATAAATCTTAGTCTCACTCCCACCACAGATTCTGCTTGAAATCCCCAGCTTTCTTAGTGGCTGCCACATGTGTAACTCAGAGTTACAGGGGAAAGTCAGTAAGCTCAATCGCTCTGAGTCATTGGCCTTGACATAGTCCTTCCTGTCTTATGAAACCCCTTTCAGACTGATGATATAGCAGACACATAAACAGAAAAGATCAAGAACTTCTAAGCATTTAGTAAGTGCCAAGTACCATTCAGGCACTTTAGGAATTTTATTTCATTTATTCCCCGGGAGTAGTTTTTAAAACTACTCTGATATTTTCTTCCTCCTGAAAAAGAAGCACAGAAGAATCAAATACTAATATTGATAGAGTTCCAATAGTCTACCTAGGAGTAGTGTGTAGTTTTTATATTATGGCTTGCTTTCATCAGACACTTGCATAATGTTGAACTTGCATGTTGAACTACTGTCTTAAACAATAGTCTCATTTCTCAAACCCAGGTATTTTTGTCTTATTACACCCGTCATATTCAGTTGCTCAGTGGTCTGAATTCTTTGATCTGTGCTTATAGAAGTCTGACAGAGAATTAGAAAGATCTGGGCCTGTCCTCCTGCATGAAAGAAATGGATGGGTACCAACTAGGGCTTTGGACATAGATGGAATTCCTAAAAGGAGATCAAAGGGCACATTTCTGAATCCCCTTAAAGAGAATGGTGTAACAGAAGGCCTGAGAAGATCATAGATGATATCTGTAAATAATGGCTTCTGAGAACCTGAATAACACTAAGTATGCTTGTAGTATGGTGCCTAGATCATTATCCCTGGATTTTAAAATCTCTCTCTCTCTCTCTTTCTCTCTCTCCCTCCTCTCTCTCATTTCATTTACGTATTCACTGTAGAAGTCTCTCTAAAATCTATTCAACCTGTAAGTCAATATATATGCTGTGTCCAAATTTGTTCTAGATAAGCCAAGATAAGCTAATTCAATGACTTCGGTGTCAAGATATTTTAATATCAATGAACAAAGAAAGACATAAACCTTTGAAGAAGCTAAACAAGATAATGCAGATGCAGGAACAAGTCATGAATTACATGCTCAAGATTCTCAGTTACCTAAGTGATCGTTTCTATCACTGTTGTCTTGATTTATGCCTTGTGGACAGCAAGGAACTTGAGTTCAATGGTATTTGTTATATTTGTGTTTATATTTGTGGTATATATATATTTTTTTTTTGACAGGCAGAGTGGACAGTGAGAGAGAGAGACAGAGAGAAAGGTCTTCCTTTTGCCGTTGGTTCACCCTCCAATGGCCGCCGCAGACGGCGCGCTGTGGCCGGTGCACCGCGCTTGTCCAATGGCAGGAGCCAGGAGCCAGGTGCTTTTCCTGGTCTCCCATGGGGTGCAGGGCCCAAGCACCTGGGCCATCCTCCACTGCACTCCCGGGCCACAGCAGAGGGCTGGCCTGGAAGAGGGGCAACCGGGACAGAATCCGGCGCACCGACCGGGACTAGAACCCGGTGTGCCGGCGCTGCAAGGCGGAGGATTAGCCTGTTGAGCCACGGCGCCGGCCTTGTGGTATATTTTTTATGAAAGCTGACCAGCATATATTGAATCAAATATATTCTATCTATAGCATTTATATTTATTATCAAGACTGTGGTAGTGATCTGAATTATTAGTATTATTTCCCCATGGGATTGCACAGATATTCATTTATGCATTTATAGAAAGAATATCTAAAACAGACAACCAGGAAGATCAGAGAGGGGAAAGTCTAACCAGTCAAGATATAAGAGATTTCTTCTTACATGTTTCTGGCCCAAAATTGTTGAGGGTAGTATTCGATCAAGCACCTTTCCCAACTGTTGATAAGAGTACACATTTAAGAGAAGAAAGGGATTGGCATATAGTACACACAATAACTGTTAGTTTGTGGAATGGTTGAATAAATGAATATAAGCTATAAAATCTGTTTTTCTATAACTAGTTTATTCCATTACATTACCAAGAGCATTTCTTGTTTCTTTTACATCAACTGTCTCCTGATACTTCTAGATATTGACCCTTCCCTCTTCACCCTCTCTTAAGTGGACACATTTGTAATGTTGCTTATGTATCTATGCTCCCATTCACTGATAGATATATTGCTAATTGGCATGTTTTAATCCATGATCTCTGCAATGTTTATATCTGTACAGTACATTTAAGCTAAGGAGTTGGGCCATATATTATATACCAGATTCAACCCTATCTTATTCTTTTGAGGTTTCATTTTAGTTCTTCACACCTCCCAAGTGTACATCAAAATATTATTTGTTTTCATTTCCTCCAAACTTCTAGGCTCTAAGCTATATGACAATGTCCATCTTGCTTACTTTACTCTGTGTATTTCAATGCATATTTTCAATCATATCATATGTACTGGGCACTGTGGTAGGCATAGGGAATATAAAACATCTATGACACTGAATACAAATATTTGCAGTTTGGTGTGGGGATCTTCAAAAGTAAACCATTGATTTCAAGATAAATTAGTATATGAAATGATCCAGAAACATGAATAAGACACTTATAGAAGCTCAAGAAAGCTACACAAATCAAGTAGAGACTCCTAGGTGTTACATGCAATTATGTTTTAAAGAATGAGGATGTTAGGTAAAAAGGCAAGAGGATTTCAACCTCTCCAGATGAAGAAAACAATGCGGAAAATTGCATATAGTTATGAAGCACATGTGGACAGAGAAGTAAGTTGGGATAGAAGTCCAGAGGACTTTATTTTATCTAGATACCTACTTGAAAAGTGTCCGTGCTTTCTGTTTATTGGCCCTAAGAAACCAATGAGTCATAACAACAGCTTATATTTTGTAGCTTTAACTATAGCTGATAACTATTACATAACTCATTGATACATTATCTATTTATGTTGAATCCCTGTTTCCCAATATCACTTTGAAATGGCATCACATTTTTACTTTCAGTTTTCAGGATGAGAAAATAGGAACAGATAGGAATTTAGTAAAGTTGGTATTTAAAACAGGGTATGCAGTTCTAGAATCTACACTCAAAGAGATCAACTAAATTGCATAATTTCCCTTTTCTCTTTTCTACTGAGCAATAGAGACATCTGTGGGGATGCTGAAGGAGCTTAGAGTTTCCTGGAAGTTCCAGGGTTGAAACTTAGGGATAGACATGACTTATGTGTTGAGAGGGTATAACCATACATTCATTGCAACTCATCTGAAACAATCATCACTCAGAACAATCTTGTGCTTTTGTGAACTGAAATTACGTGAAAATGTAATTTGGAAAATTCTTTCATTAGCTTTGTGATTGAGAGGAATCATTTTGTGTATCAGTGTCTTCATTTCTAAAATAAGAGATTTGACACAGGAGACACCACAGTCCTTTCAAACATCATTTCACATTTCTATAATACAATGCATCTTTCGTAGATAGGTTTTGATCATAAACAGTATTCTCAGATAAGAAAATCAATGAACAAAAATGATCTAGAACCAGACAAGAAGAGTGATGAGGTCAGATCACAAAGTTAAACACATTTTATTCTTGATATAATGAGTTTTTCACAAAATACATGTAATTTAATTCCATAAAAAATATTTATATTTTAAAAAAACATAGAATCATACATAAGAGAAAATTGGTAGCAATTAATTCTTTTTAATTGAAAGCTATCTTTCTATCCTAATGAACCTGCTTCATCTATTAACATCTATTTCAGAAAAGCAGCAGTCAAAATTAAAGACAGGTTGCCATCAGTTCAAAGAGATAGAAACTAAAGATAGAGACATAGACCAATAACTAGATCCACTCCAAAGTCAAATAGTGTCAAGTCACTCCAAGGCCCTTTTTTTCCCCTTTGCCGACAAAACAGGCTACACAGGGAAAATATTTGTGACTGACAAGCTCTTCTCCATATTATACAAATGTCATGAGTTCTCCTATGGTTCCTTCCCAAGCAAGGCATAAAGGGCTATTTACAAGCAACCAAAACCCTTTCTCTGAAAACTAATTTAACATCTCTCTTAGAAATATTAAAAAATGAGAATATAAAGATGGCTTCTTCTGCAAAGAGTCCAGAGAAGTGCGGAATATTTATATGGAGGCACTAATTTAAATCTCATTTTAATGTGAATCCTTTAGCCAAAATATACTGAAGAAACAGTACAGCATTACACTCTGGTGTTTTTGCCAAAAAAAAAAAAAAAAAGAAAGAAAGAAAGAAAAATGCCCTTCACAGAGCCATGTTTGAAACATCCTAAATCTATCTTCCTAACCATGTCCAGAGTGTGGCATGTCTGCCGGCCTGGCATCTAACTGTGATTCATTGAAACGTGTTGGAAATGTGATTTGTGTGGGAGTCAAATAGAAATCAGATTGGCCCCATCCTTTATATCTATATTTCTCTGTATACATTTGGCTTTGACATTCATCAAATTACTCTGTCCTAACAAAGCTTTTTTGCAAAAAGTAATCTCAAATGACAGTGCATAGCTGTGTGTGCAATATGAAAGGAGTTGAATGGGTAAGTAGTCAGCTTGACAATATCACTGAAATCTTTTATTGCATATATTAGAGAGTTAAACATTGCAATCTGCTTTTCCTGTGAGACCCAATAAGTAAGGAAAATGCCAGGTTTGCTCAGGATTAAATTGGTTTTCCTTTGTTTTCTTGCCAAAAAAGGAAAAAGTCTTGATTAGCTTATGGAAGGCAAGATTTGCATCTCTATGCTTAGAGGGCTGAAACTTTTCTGTTAGAAATCCATTTTCACAAGGATCCTCTTGAGCTAGATATTTCATCCCACTCTTCTGTCTCCTAAATTAAAAACAACTTTATTTTCATTTCTGATTTTGTAAATGGGAATTTTATCCACTTCACGAGAATGACTCATATATGAATCATACACTTTGGGGAACTGCAGAATCGAAAAGTCTTTTTGTTTGTTGTTTGTTTATCTCACTCAGGAAGCAGCTCTTGTGCTCAACCCAGCTCTCCTGGATATGTCTGCCTCGACACACTCTGATAATCAGATGAAAATAAATTATAACCATGCCAATAACAATAACAATATACAGTGAATAGGAGAAAAGACTGCCAGTTCTCAAATGACCACTGACAGCCTGTGACCAGAATATCTGTGCACTGGAAACAAAAGAGGATATACAGAGTCACATATATTCATGCAGACCTATTTTTCCGTAATATGTACACTTTTTATTTTATTTAAAGCTTTTTTTTTCTATTTGACAAAGAAATAGAAAGGGAGAGCTCTTCTCTGCTTATTCACTCCCCAGATACCCCTATGAGCTGGGGCTTACCTGGGAGCAAAGCCAGAAAACTGGAAAGTCAGCATAAGTCCCTTCATGGGGTAGTATGAATTCACTTACTTTACTCATCACCTTGTGCCTCCTAATATTTGCATTGGCTGTAAGTTGGAGTTAGGAGCTGGAGCCAGGAACAGAACCCAGACATTCTTATATGGAACGTGGGCATCTTAATCATTAGGCTAAATATCCACTACTCTAGTTTAGGGTAGAATTTGTTATTTGGAGGTATAATAGCTGTTCCAGTATTTTTTAAAATTTGCTGGTAGCTTGATTGATTTCCTTAAAGAAACAGCCTTAAGCAAAATCTGACGCAAGGTATTCTGTGATTTTTCTTTTTCCTTTTCTGAAGTCAAAAAATTTTACATTACTATATGAAACATTTTTATATTACTACATGAAACACTAAAGCTACACCAAATTGAGAATTATTTTATTTAACAAGACTTACATAGTACTCATGAGGTGCAGTTGCCTTATGTTATAAGTCTATCAACTAACATTCATTTGATCCTCATTTTGCCACTGGGGTAAGTGTAATTATTACTTTCATGTGTGGTACAGGAAAGTTCAGTAACTTGTTCAAGTTCACACAGGTAGGCAATCCCAGAGCTTCACTTGAACCCTGATTATTTGGCTCTAGAATCTATTATCTTCACCACTGTGCTATGCTCAGAAATCAGAAAACTGTACTAAAACTTAAAATATTAAGAATAAACATAGGGTTGTCTAGAAACATCTCAGAGACTGACAAATATATCTCTGAAAGACTAACTCCTCCACCTGTCTTTTCTATTATTCGAAAGTATACTGTTAAACATTCATCAAGGAATTCTAATATTATAGAGTAAAAGACAGGTGAGAGTTTACCTACTCTCTTGGCAGATAATAAACTGAGAATTGCAGCAGTTGAGCAACATATACAAGATAACACGGCAAATAAATTGCAGAACTGGAAACCTGTTCCTGTGCTTTCTATTCAAGAAGAAATGTCTGAAAGGAATCAGGTGGGGCTAAATTAAATCTTAATAATTAAAGATTTAAGAGGAACAGTTGTAGCTGTTTTATACGTTAAGATTGTCTTTTTACCTCAATCATTCATAAATAGTGCACACTTCCAGAGCAAGCTAATTACATTTTTAAGCTAATAATAAAAGATTGTTGAAGACACGTTTGACGTGCTCTAGGATGAATGGTCTCTAAACAGAAGAAAGTAATAATTCAAAATATCATTTTAGTTCTAAATAGGAGCTCTGAGAAACTATGGAAAGCTTTCCCATTTTATTTCATACATTTTGTGCTTTTAGATTCTTATAAGCATTTTATTCCTATAAATGCAACAAATCATCATTAATTGAAAGTTAATAGAGGCAATATTCTGAGGAGGTTTGAAAAAGAAAAAAAAAGCAGTAACGAAGTTGATATATCAAAAAACATGACTCAGAGGTGAAAATAATTGCAATCTTTTTTAACTTCTTGCTTTGAATAAATTTAGACAAACAGAAATGTCCAAAGATAATTAAAAACTGCTTGTACATATCTCATCTAGCTTGTGCTATTGTTAATACCCTACATAACAATAGTAGAAGTATCCAGGAAATTAATACTTGTGCATTCACAAATCTGTATTCTATTTTCAAGCATTTTTTTTTGTATTGCACTAACATCTTCAAAAAAAATTCAGGATACCACATTGTATTTAGATTATGTTTCTTATTTACCACCTCTAATTAATAACATTTTTCATGGTGGTTCCTCTTCTTTTCTGTTGTTAACAGTTGGGGAATGTTCATAAATTATGACACATAACACACCTCAATTTGATCTTCGCTGATGTTTATTCTTAATTTGATTGAAATAAGACATTTTCGGTAAGACCATTATTCAAATGGTATTTTGTTTTTCTCAGTGCATAATATGAAGAGGTTTATGATAACAATTTGTCTTACTATTGGTGATACAAATTTTCATCACTTGCTTTCATTTGTGTCAACCCAAGTCTCTTCACTATGGAGATGCTAACTTTCTCTTGGTACTTAATAAATATTTAAAGGCAGATATTTTAAAAATAGTACTTAGTACTGTCTTTATTTATTCTGTTGCTCAAATTGTACCAATATTCTCCATTAGCAGCTCCTTCAGGTTTTTCCTATATTTTTTAAACAATTAATTATCCTTTCTGGATGCTCCAGGTTCATCAATTTTCCTTCCCCCAGAGCTGTAATCAAACATTTCTCCAAGGAGTCCTGGTGAGTTTTTATTGGCGAATGGTATTTGATAATGTCAGTACATTGGTTAAGCTCATTACTACCAGGATGCCATTGCCTCTAGACTATCTCAGGAAAGAAAAACAAGAAATGCATGTTGCTATACTAACCCCATGGCTAAAATATGCTATGCATTTATCTTTCTCATCTGTCAACCTTTCAAATAAAATATACAAATTTTAATGACTCATAAATATTAAATACTGTTGATAAGAGAATTGGTCAAAATTCATAAAAGCAATGGTCACTTAGAGTAGTTTTTCCAGAGAAAAATGCAAAAGAGAAATATGGAAAGACTTCAAGATATGAAGTATAACTATCTAAAATAGGTATATGTGGTTCCAGAAAAGGGAGATAGGGAATTGCCGACATCCAAATAGATGTGGCAGAGGATTCATCACAATTTAAAGACAAGACTTCACATATTAAACCACCCAAATATAGCATATGCAATATAAATCAAATGAAATATAGTTATATATAGATGAAAATAAAGCTTTATAACAAAAATAAAAGTAAAATAATGTCAAAACGAGAAAGATGATTGTATGTAAAAACATTCTCGTCTCTCAATGACAATATTAAAAAATAAAAAACTGAGGAATGACAGCTCCCATGTACTTAGAGAAAATAACTTTTGCATAAAATTCTATAGTCTGGAAATATTGTTGGGTAGAGAAAAAGATTTTCTCTATACACACCAAAAAAAAAATCTGGAGAATGTTGTTAACTGTAAATGCTCATGAATTACATTAGCAAATTGAATACAAATGTGAGTTCAAAAATTTCAAAAGGAATAAAGAGCAAAGGAAATTTCAGCACTCCTTTTTCAGTAATTAGTAACAAATAGGGAAAATACTACCAAGTTTATCCATTTAATATATTGTTTATATGCTACATCTAGCATTTTTAGAAGTTGCATCTCGTGATTCTTTAGTTTACTTTGCCATTCTTGGAATTGTTTTTCTTTGCTGAAATGTTTTCTAGCTAAAACATGTGAACATAAGCACATCAATCTATTAATATTAATTACATTTTAACTGCTTCAAAAATTTATTTTGTTACTTGGTTATTGGAGATCTTATCCAAGAAGTCATCCCATACACCAATGTCTTGAGGTGTTTCCCCTACAATTTCTTCCAACAACTTCACATTCTCAAGTCTTGATTTGTGGAGGTTTTTTTTTTTTTTTTTCCAAGAAGCAATGTTGAATCTTATCAATTGCTTTTGCTGAATCTAATAAGGTAACTATATGTTTTTGTTCTTCATTATGTTGATGGGACTTTTTTTTTTTTTGACAGGCAGAGTGGACAGTGAGAGAGAGAGAGAGAAAGGTCTTCCTTTGCCATTGGTTCACCCTCCAATGGCTGCCGCGGCCGGCGCACAGCACTGATCTGAAGGCCGGAGCCAGGTGCTTCTCCTGGTCTCCCATGGGATGCAGGGCCCAAGCACTTGGGCCATCCTCTACTGCACTCCTGGGCCACAGCAGAGAGCTGACCTGGAAGAGGGGCAACCGGGACAGAATCTGGCATCCCAAAGGGGACTAGAACCCTGTGTGCCGGTGTCGCAGGCGGAGGATTAGCCTATTGAGCCGTGGACCTGGACATTGATAGGATTTATGACATTTATTGATTGGGGAATGCTGAACCACTGTTGCATCTTTGGGATAAATGCCACTTAATTGTGATGTATGATATTTTTGGTTTAACTTTGGATTCAGTTTCCTAGCAAGAATGTTTAGAATCTTTGCATCTGTATTCAGCAAGGATGTTAAGTCTGCAGTTTTTGTGTTGTGTCTTTGCTGTGTTTTAGTACCAGAGTGATGCTGGGCTTCAAAAAAAGAATTTGGCAGCATTCCATCCTATTCAATCTTTTAGGATAGTTTGAAAAGTATTGGAGTTAGTTCATCTTTAAGTGTTTGTATAATTCCATGGTAATTATAGAATTATATAATTCTTCACCAGTTTGCATTCCTACCAACAGTGGATTAGTGTCCCTTTTTCCCCACATCCTCTCCAGCAACTATTGTTAGTGGATTTCAGAATGTGAGCCATTCTAACCGGGGTGAGGTGGAAACTCATTGTGGTTTTAATTTGCATTTCCCTGATTGCTAGTGATCTTGAACATTTTTTCATGTGTCTGTTGGCCATTTGGATTTCCTCTTTGGAAAAATGTCTATTGAGGTCCTTGGCCCATCTCTTAAGTGGGTTGTTTGTTTTGATGTTGTGGAGTTTCTTAATTTCTTTGTAGATTCTGGTTATCAACCCTTTATCTGTTGCATAGTTTGCAAATATTTTTTACCATTCTGTCGGTTTCCTATTCACTTTCCTGACTGTTTCTTTTGCAGTACAGAAACTTCTCAATTTGATGCAATCCCAGTAGTTAATTTTGGCTTTGACTGCCTGTGCTTCTGGGGTATTTTCCAAGAAGTCTTTGCCAGTACCTATGCCTTGCAGGGTTTCACCTATGTTCCCTAATAATTTGATGGTGTTGGGTTGAAGATTTAAGTCTTTAATCCATGTTGAATGAATTTTTGTGTAAGGTAAAAGGTAGGGATCTTGCTTCATGATTCTGCATGTGGAAATCCAGTTTTCCCAGCACCATTTATTGAATAGACTGTCCTTACTCCAGGAATTGGTTTTGGATCCTTGATCAAATATAAGTTGGCTGTAGATGTTTGGATTGATTTCTGGTGTTTCTATTCTGTTCCATTGGTCTATCCATCTGTTTTTGTACCAGTACCATGCTGTTTTGATAACTACTGCCCTCTTGTATGTCCTGAAATTTAGTATTGTGATGCCTCAGGTTTTGTTTTTTGTTGTACAAGATTGCTTTAGCTATTCGAGGTCTCCTGTGTCTCCATATGAATTTCAGCATCATTTTTTCCAGATCTGAGAAGAATGCCTTTGGTATTTTGATTGGTATTGCATTGAATCTGTAAATTGCTTTTGGGAGAATGGACATTTTGATGATATTGATTCTTCCAATCCATGAGCATGGAAGATTTCTCCATTTTTTGGTATCCTCTTCTATTTCTTTCTTTAAGGTTTTGTAATTTGCATCGTAGAGATCTTTAAAGTCCTTGGTTAAGTTTATTCCAAGGTATTTGATTGTTTTTTGTAGCTTTTGTGAATGGAATTGATCTTAGAAGCTCTTCCTCAGCCATGGCATTGCCTGTGTATACAAAGGCTGCTGATTTTTGTGCATTGATTTTATATCCTGCTACTTTGCCAAACTCTTCTATGAGTTCCAATAGTCTCTTAGTAGAGTTCTTTGGGTCCCCTAAATAAAGAATCATGTCATCTGCAAAGAGGGATAGTTTGACTTCTTCCTTCCCAATTTGTATCCCTTTAATTTCTTTTTCTTGCCTAATAGTTCTGGCTAAGACTTCCAGCACTATATTGAATAGCAGTGGTGAGAGTGGGCATCCCTGTCTGGTACCAGATCTCAGTGGAAATGCTTCCAACTTTTCCCCATTCAATAGGATATTGGCCGTGATTTTTAAAAAAATGCTTTGATTGTGTTGAGGAATGTACCTTTTATACCCAGTTTTCTTAGGGTTTTCATCATAAAAGGGTGTTGAATTTTATCAAATGCTTTCTCTGCATCTAGTGAGATAATCATATGGTTTTTCTTCTGCAGTCTGTTAATGTGGTGTATCACGTTGATTGTTTTGTGAATATTGAACCATCCCTGCATACCAGGGATGAATCCCATTTGGTCTGGGTGGATGATCTTTCTGATGTGTCGTTGCAGTCTATTGGCCAGAATTTTATCGAGGATTTTGACATCTATGTTCATGAGGGATATTGGTCTGTAATTCTCTTTCAATGCTGCATCTTTTTCCGGCTTAGGAATTAAGGTTATGCTGGCTTCATAGAAAGAATTTGAGAGGATTCCCTCTTTTTCGATTGTTCTGAATAGTTTGAGAAGAATTGGAGTTAGTTCTTTAAATGTCTGGTAGAATTCAGCAGTGAATCCATCTGGTCCTGGGCTTTTCTTTATTGGGAGGGCCTTTATTACTGATTCAATTTCTGTCTCAGTTATCAGCCTGTTAAGGTTTTCTATGTCTTCCTGGTTCAATTTAGGTAGGTTGCATGTGTCCAGGAATCTATCCATTTCTGATGTCTGGAGATTCCTCAGAAACCTGAATATAACCCTACCATTCAACCCAGCCATCCCACTCCTTGGATTTTACCCAAAGGAAATTAATTTGGCAAACAAAATGTCATCTGCACATTAATGTTTATTGCAGCTCAATTCGCAATAGCTAAGACCTGGAACCAACCCAAATATCCATCAACAGTAGACTGGATAAAGAAATCATGGGACATGTACTCTATAGAATTCTATAGATCAGTCAAAAACAATGAAATCCAGTCATTTGCAACAAGATGGAGGAATCTGGAAAACATCATTCTGAGTGAATTAAGCCAGCCCCAAAGGGACAAATATCATATGTTCTCCCTGATCGGCGGCAACTAACTGAACATCAAAGGGGAAACCTTTTGAAGTGAAATGGACACTATGAGAAACAGTGACTTGATCAGCTCTTGTGCTGACTGTTGTTGTACAACGTAATACTTTATCCATTTTAGTATTTTTTTATCCTAGTACTAGTGGTTGAACTCTGTAATTAACACACAATTATGCTTAGGTGTTTAAATTTTAACTGAAAAGTTATCCCTGTGAAATATGAGTGGGAATAAGAGAGGGAGGAGATGTACAATTTGGGACACGCTCAAGCAGACCTGCCCCAAATGATGGAGTTAGAATTGTGCCAGGAGATTCCAATACAATCCCATCAAGGTGGCATGTACCAAGGCCATCTCACTAATCCAAGTGATCAATTTCAGTTCACAGTTGATCACACTGATAGGCCTAAGAGTCAAAGGGATCACACAAACAAGACTAGTGTCTGCTAATACTAACTGATAGAATCAAAAAGGGAGAGAATGATCCAACATGGGATGCGAGATACACAGCAGACTCATAGAATGGCAGATGTCCTAAATAGCACTCTGGCCTCATAATCAGCCCTTTGGGCATTCAGTTCTGGCTCAAGAGCCCATGAGAATATTTTAGGCATGGAAAGCCAAGACATTCTGGGGAAAAAAAAAAGAAGACCTAAATGAAAGATCTCTGTGAGTGAGATCCCAGTGGAAAGAACAGGGCCATCAAAGAACGAGGTACCTTTCTCTGAAGGGAGGGGAGAACTTCCACTTTGACTATGACCCTGTCAGAATAAGATCGAAGTCAGCGAACCCTAAAGGCTTCCATAGCCTTGGCAACTCATGATTAGAACTTACGGAGATTACTGACGCCATAAACAAGAATGTCAAATTGTTAAATCAACATCAGGAGTCACTGTGTGCTTACGTCTCATAAGGGATCTGTCCTTAATGTGTTGTCCAATGTGAAGTAATGCTAGAACTAGTACTGAAACAGTATTTCTACACTTTGTGTTTCTGTGTGGGTGCAAACTGATGAAATCTTTACATAGTATATACTGAATCAATCTTCTGTATATAAAGATAATTGCAAATGATTAAAAAATCTTGGTGTTAAATTGGAAATTTCATAGATAATTAATCAATATTTTTAAAAAAAATCTTATAGGATCTCTGTCCTTAATGTGCTGTACATTGTGAATTAATACTATAACTAGTACTCCAACAATATTTTCACTTTGTGTCTCTATGTGAGACGCAAAGGTCTCACTCGCGGAGACCTTTCATTTAGGTCTTCTGTTTTTTCTAGAGTGTCTTGGCTTTCCATGCCTAAAATATTCTCATGGGCTCTTGAGCCAGAACTGAATGCCCAAAGGGCTGATTCTGAGGCCAGAGTGCTATTTAGGACATCTGCCATTCTATGAGTCTGCTGTATATCTCGTGTCCCATGTTGGATCATTCTCTCCCTTTTTGATTCTATCAGTTAGTATTAGCAGACACTAGTCTTGTTTGTGTGATCCCTTTGACTCTTAGGCCTATCAGTGTGATCAACTGTGAACTGAAATTGATCACTTGGACTAGTGAAATGGCCTTGGTACATGCCACCTTGATGGGATTGTATTGGAATCTCCTGGCACGATTCTAACTCCATCATTTGGGGCAGGTCTGATTGAGCGTGTCCCAAATTGTACATCTCCTCCCTCTCTTATTCCCACTCATATTTCACAGGGATAACTTTTCAGCTAAAATTTAAACACCTAAGCATAATTGTGTGTTAATTAGAGAGTTCAACCACTAGTACTAGGATAAAAAAAAATACTAAAATTGATAAAGTATTACACTGTACAACAACAGTCAGCATAAGAGCTGATCAAGTCTTTTTGAGATGTATCATTTCATCATCTATTTGAGACATTTCTCCATATTTATTTTTTTTTTTTATTTGAGAGGTAGAGTTACAGACAGTGAGAGAGGGACAGAGAAAATTCTTCCTTCCATTGGTTCACTCCTCAAATGGCCACTATGGCCAGCCTTCACCGATCGAAGCCAGGAGCCAGATGCTTCTTCCTGGTCTCCCATATGGGTGCCATGGCTCAAGCACCTGGACCATCCTCCACTGCCTCCCGGGCCACAGCAGAGAGCTGGACTGGAATAGGAGCAACTGGGACCAGAACCGGCGTCCATATGGGATGCTGGCGCTGCAGGCGAAGGATTAACCAAATGAGCCATGGTGCCAGCCCCCATTTCTCCCTTTTTAATGTAAGCATTTAATGCTACAAACTTTTCTCTTAATATTGCTAGTGTATCTCACAGGTTTTATGTATGTGTTTGAATTTTTATTTATCACAAGAAAGTTCTTTATTTATTTTTTAATTTCTTCAGTGACCCATTGTGTTACTCAGTAATATGCTTAATTTCCATGTATTTGTTATATTCTTCTTGTTGTTGATTTCCTGTTTTATTCCTTTCTGATCTGAGGAGCTGGTATGATTACAATCTCTTTAGATGTCTATTAGGTCCATTTGCTCAATAATATGATTCAACTGTGAAATCTTTGTAACGATATGAAGACCAGACTATCACTATGAATCAACTTGAATTAATTTATATTTTCAGAACACTCCATCTAAACAGTAAAATGTACATAAACATTCACTAAAATGCAACAAATTTCTGCTATAAAACACACCTTTGGCAAATAGTAGAGAATAAAGTTCCTTCAAAATACAATCTCAAACTATATAGAATTAAAGTAGAAATCAATAACATGACGATAGTTGGAAATATTCCATACATTTGGAAATAAAACAATGTTTTTTAAGCAGAGCATGAGTAAGAAAATAAATCTAAAGGGGTTTTTGAAACTGTTCACATTAAATAAAAATAAAATTAAAATAAATTTATGAGATGCAGGTCAAGTAATGGTTAAAGAAAAAATTATAGCCATAACAACTCATAAAAAAGATATGCTGAGTGGAGGATGGCCCAAGTGCTTGGGCCCTGCACCCCGTGGGAGACCAGGAGAAGCACCTAACTCCTGGCTTCGGATCAGCACAGTGTGCCAGCTGCAGCACACTGGCCATGGTGGCCAGGGTGAACCAACGGCAAAGGAAGACCTTTCTCTCTGTCTCTCTCTCTCACTGTCCACTCTGCCTGTCAAAAAAAAAAAAAAAAAGATATGCTGAAATCTTAATTTATACTTCAGGAAAACAAAGAAAGCACATCTCAATAATCCTAAAACAATCAGAAAGAAGAGATTAACTGGGACTGGTGCTGTGGCATAGCATGTAAAGCTGATGCCTGCAGTGCTGGTATCCCATATGGGCACCAGTTTGAGTCCAAGCTGTTCCACTTCTGATCCAGGACCCTGCTGATGCTCCTGGGAAAGCAGCAGAGGTGATTCAAATGCTTGGGCTCCTGTAACCACATGGGAGATGTGGAAGAAGCTTCTGGCTTCAGATCAGCCCAACTCCAGCCATTGTGGCCATTTAGGAAGCGAAACAGTAGATGGAAGATTGATTCTCTCTCTGTCTTTAAAGATGCCTTAGAAATAAACAAATAACTTTTAAAAAGGAGAAGAGCTTAGCATAAAAATTTAGAAATTAAAATAATAGAAGTCTTTTTCTGTTCCATAGTTGTTATTATTTTGCTTCTGTAAATACAATGTGCAATGGCTGACTCTCTTTCTTTATGATCATTTTAAACTTCATTGGATTTTTTTAAAAACAGAACCTACAAAATCACTTAAAATTCGAATTCTGGGACTCCTGTCTCAGACATCTGATTTTTTTAATACTATTTGTTCAAGAAATTGCACATTTTTCTTGGAGTGATTTTAACTCACTCATCAAGACTAGTTAGTTATAGAGTGTGAATTAATTTCTGGGGTCTCTGTTCCAGTGGTCCACATGTCTTTTCTATGTCAGTAACAGGTTATTTTGATCATAATTGCCCTGTAATATGTCTTGAAATCTGGTATTGTGATAAGGCTATTTTTATTTTTATTGTTTAGGATTGCTCTAGCTATTCAGGGTCTCCTGTAATTTCATATGAATTTTGTTTTTTTTTTTTTTCCAAATCTGAGAAGAATCTCTTTGATATTTTGATTCAGATTTCACTGAATCTGTAAACTGATTTGGTAAGTTTGGAAATTTTGGTGATATTTGTCTAGTCCATGAACATGATTTTTCTAATTGTTGTGTGTTCTTCTATTTCTATCCTTAATGTTTTGTAATTTTCATTGGAGATAACTTTTACATCTTTGGTTAAATTTATCTCAAGGTATTTAAATTTTTTGTGGCTTTTGAGAATGGGACTGTCATAAGCTTTTTCTGAATCATGGCATTGTTTGTGTATACCAATCCTATTTATTTTTTGTGTTGATGTTATGTCCTGCAAATTCACCAAACTCTCTTAGGAGTTCCAATATTCTCTTTTTAGAGTCTTTTGGTTATGCTATATATGGGATCATGTCATCTGTAAACAGGCATTATTTGATTTTTCCCTTTCCTCTTTGCAACTATTTGATTTCTTTTTGTCAAATGGTTCCAGCTAAAACTTCCTGAACTACATTGAATAGTAATGCTGAAAGTGGGCATCTTTGGTTCTGAATCTTGTGAAAATATTTTCAGCTTTTCCCTAGTCATATGATTATACCTATGGGTTTATCATATAGTGCATTGATTATGTTGAAGTATGTTCTTTCTATACACAATTTCCTTGTTTTTTTAAATCAATCGTAAAAGAATGTTATATTTTATCAAGTGTGTTCCCTGTATCTGTTGAGTTAATCATATGGCTTTTATTCTTCAATTTGTTAATTTCATATATTAGATTTACTGATTTGCATATGTTAAATTATCTCTGCATGCTGATGATAAACTACTCGTACTTCAGGGGACTGATATTTTGGATATGTGGTTGGTTTCAATTAATTAGTAATAATTGAGCACTTTTGCATCTATCTTCATCAAGTATGTTGGCCTATAGTTCACTTTCTTTCTTGTATCTTTTCCTGGCTTTGAAATTAAGGTAATTGTACCCTTATAGAAGGAGCTTGGAAGGATTTCCCCCAGTGCCCTTTCAATTGTTTTGAATACTTCAAGAAGAATTGTGGAGGGTAGGGAGGCAGCATTGTGGCATAGTGGTTGAAGCTGCTATCTATAGTACCGATTTCCCATATGGGCACTTGTTCCTATCCTGGCTGCTCCACTTCTGATCCAGCTCCCTCTAATGCATTTGAGAAAGCAGCTGACAGTGGCCAAAGTGCTTGGGCTCCTGCATCCACCTTGGAGACCCAGGAGAAACTCCTGCCTTATGAGGTCAGTCTGACCCAGGCTTGGCGGTTGTGGGCATCTGGGGTGTGAACCATTGGGTAGAAGATCTTTCTTTCTGTCTCCCCCTGCCCCTTTCTCTGTAATTCTGAATTTCAAGTAAATAAATAAGTCTTAAAAGAAGAAGAAGGAGGAGGAGGAGAAGGAGAAAAGGAGAATGAGAAGTAAAAGAGGAAGAAGGGGGGGCAGGGTGAGGAGGAAGAGGGGAGGCAGAAGAGGAGGAGGGGGAGACAGAGGGGGAGAACAAGGAAGGTTAGAGGAGAGAGGAGGATGGGGAAGAGGGGGAGGAGGGATGAGGGAGACAGAGGGGGAGGGGAAGGAAAGGGAGGAGGAGGGGAAGATGGGAGAGGGGAGAGGGAGGGTGGGGAGTAGGGGGAGGAAGAAGTGGAGGAGGAGGAAGAAGGGGGAGAGGAAGAAGAAGAAGAAAAAGAGGAAGAGGAGGAAGGAGAAAGAAGAATTGGGATCAGTTCTTTAAATGTTTGATAGAATTCAGCAGAGATGCCATCTAGCCCTAGGTGTTTATTTCTTAGGACCATCTTTATTACTGACTATATATCTTTCTTGGTTGTTGGGCTTTTTAGGTTTTCTATGTCTAAATGATTCATTTTTTAAACTTGCATGTGTCATGAATCTATTTTTCTAGAATTACAATTTTGTTGACATTTCCTGCTGTTTGTAGTAATTCCTGATTTTTTTTCCTGTGGAATCAATTATATTTCCTTTTTCATCTCTGATTTTATTAATTTGTGTGTTCTCCCTTTTTTGGTTAGTTGAGCCAATGGCATAGCCATTTGTTTTATTTTGTCAAAAGGTTTTTTACTTCATTGATCTTTTACATGATATTTGTTTTAATTTTTGTTATTTTTTTTCTCTTTTTTTATTATTTATTTCCTCCTACAAATTTTGGGTTTGGTTTGTTCTCATTTTTCTAGATCCTAAGTAGGCATTGCTAGATGAATCATATCATCCAATTTTTTGATGTTGGCTCTAATTGTTATACACTTTCCTCTTAACATTGCTTTTGTTGTATCCCATAAGTTTGACATGTTGTGTTGTCATCTTCATTTGCTTCTAGGAATTTTTAATTTTCATTTTGATTTCTTCTATGATCTACTGTTTATTCAAGAGCATATTGTCCAGTCTCCATATGTTTGCATATTTTCTAGAGTTTCTTAAGATGTTAATTTCCAGCATCATTCCATTGCTGTCAGGAAGAGATACATGGTATTATTTCAATTTGTTAGAATCCATGGAGACTTGTTTTGTGCCATAGCATATGGTCTATCCTAGAGAAAATTTTACACACTGATGAAAACAATGTGTATTTTGCAGCTGTGGGATGAAATGTTCTATAGCTGTCAATTAGATCTATTTGTTTTATAATGTAAAATAATTTTATTGTTTCTTTGTTGATTTTTTTGCTTATTGCTGTGTTCTTTGAAGAAGGTGGGGTGATGAAGTCCCCATTATCTTACTGGAGCCCATGTCTCTCTTTAGACCCATTAATATTTGTTTTAAATAGCCAGATGCCCAGCATTTGGGTTTATATACATTTACTATAGTCACATCTTCATGTTGAATTGATCCTTTAATCATTACAAACACTCTTCTTTGTCTCCTTTAACAGTTTTTGTATTAAAGTACATTTTGTCTGATATTAGGATGGTTATTCCTGCTCATTTTTGTTTTCTATTAGCATGAAATATCATTTTCTGACCTTTCATTTTCAATACGAATGTATCTTTGTTGCATAGGTGTGTTTCTTGTAAGCATTAAATAGATGGATCTTGTTTTTAATCCATTAAGCCAGTCTGTATCTTTTAATTGCACAATTTAGAAAATTTATATTCAAGATTATTATTTATAACTAATGATCTGGTTCTGTCATTTTTTCCATAATTACTCCTGCTGTTTGTTTGGATGCCCTCTGTATGTTTACAAGGAGATTTTCTGCCTTCATATTCCTTCATGATGATGACTGTCTTTAACTGCATTTGTGTGTAGCACATCTATAGGTATCATTAATAAGGCTGGGCAACTAGTGACAAATTATTTCAGCTTTTTTTTTTTGCTTTTAGAAAGTCTCTACACTCATTTACAAGTGAGAGCTTTTCTGGGTACAATATTTTGTGTTGACTGTTTTTGATTTGTTTTTGTTTGTTTTGATTTCAGGACTTGAACAATGTCTTTCCATTGTATTTTAGCCTTTAGGATTTCTCATGAGAACTTACCTATTAATTGGATACCCTTTGAAGGTAACCTGGAACTTCTCTTATGCACATTTTAGGATCTTTTCTTTATGTTTTACTTTTGAAAATTTGACTACAATGTGTTTTAGTGAAGATCTCTTCTGAACATGTCTATTAGGAGTTCTGTGTGCTTCCCATACTTGGTTATACTTACCTTTGTCCAAACTGGGGAAATTGTCTGTGATTATTTCACTGAATATGTTTTTTCAACCATTTTGTCTTTCTAAACAATGAGAACCTACTAATGTATTTTTAATTTTTCTAATTATTTTTTTCCTATCCTCCTCCTCCTCCTTCTTTTTCTTCATCTGACTTGACTTGGATATTTCCAAAGATCTGTCTTCTACATTGGATATGCTTTTATATACTTCAGCAAGATTGTTGTAAAGGCTTTCTATTGTATTTTTTGCTTCACATATTTGATTCTTCATTTATAACATTTCAGTTTCATTTTTTTAATATCTGTATCCCCCAGTAAAATTTATCATCCATATCATGTATGGATTTCTTTAACTCATGTATTTGATTCTCTGTGTTTGTGAGTAATCTTACGATCATTCTTTTGAATTCCTTTTCAGGAATTTCATCAATCCCTTTTTCTTCACATTCTATTACTGAAGGGTTCTTGCATTCTTTTTTGGGAGTCATATTTTGTTCCTTATTCAAGTTTCTTGTATTTCTGTTTATTTTTATTTATCTATGGAAATAATTGTTATTTTTCTTTTCTAAGGGCTTTTATCTTTGAAATTTGCCTCTATGGCTTAGTTGAGTTCTGTTCCTTCAGTTGTTAACCAGAAGTGTTTGTTGGGTGGGACCAGGGAGCTCTGGCCATTAAACAATGGCCAGAATTCTTGGTGGGACAAGAATCCAGACTGAGACCTAATTTGATAATGGGTCATCAGGGAGAAGGGTATGATCACATTAGCTGATGTGTATGCCAACTGTCCAGGGTGAGTAAACAGTACCTGTGCACTCTACACACTCACATGCCTGAACCACACAAAAGTCTGTGCATTCATCAGTGTGGAAGCAGAGCCTTCTCCAATGACCCATCCCAGTGCTCATGGAATTCTGAGCCTCTGAAGCCAGACCTATTGACTGCCAAAGACCCAGCCACATGCCATGCCCTATCACACAGTCACAGAATTCCAATAGTCACTGGGCACAGATCTCCCACAGCTACAGGGAGCAGGGCATCCACTCAGTCTCATGAGCCTCCCTGTTCTCAGAGAGATCTGTGGCTTTCCTGGAGCCTGCAGCAAGTTGGTAGGTGCTCCACCAAGGCAAGTTGAGTTGGGCACCTTGATAGAGAGAGGGGAGTGGACCAATATGCACTAGCTTCACAGACCTCAATGGATGCCCTACACCCTTCCAACACTCCAGGCCAGACTCAAAGTCATTGGAGACTGTGATTTATCTCTCCAATAAAACCCCCAATTCAAGTGCCAACTGCAGTAGGCTTTACTAGTCTTATTATGATGGTGCTTCTTCTCTGCTGGTTGCCAGGTACCTAAGTGTGGTGAGGCGAGGAAAACAATGTGCTCTCCCTTTATGCAGTTAGTTGGGAACCCCATTTGCTACAAAACGATTTAGAGTTTTGGAATCTCCAAAAAATCTCAGCTATTATGCTAATTTCCAGACATGGCTAGAAAAATCCATTTACTACAGATGATAGACTCACCATAAATTCAAAATGAGACTTAGTCTAATGAACTAGATTTAATGCTTTTTTCGAAAGGGAGAGGTAATTCTTTCAAATGATAAGATTAGATGACTTTGACTGCCTGTGGCCTGGTGTATACAGAATAAAACATTAAGATGAAGAAAACCCAGGTTGGTTTTGAGTTGGCTGCTGACTTGACCCTATTTAACCTCATAGTATACTAGTTTATTCTAACTCTATTAAATACAAGTAAATCACATTCATCTGATTCCTAGTATCACTCAAATGATTAACCTCAATAATTATTATGACAGTTCTGAATATATAACATGCAACAGTAATTTAAATAATTTGTTTGGATGGCAGGGAGAGGAAATACTGGTGAACCTGAGAAATAGGTAAGACAGGGCTGGTGTGGTGATGGAAATAATATGAGATTAGATAAAGTGGAAATGGAATAGCAGAAAATAACAAATTCAAGAACAGAGGCAAATCAGTCCATCTCTCTCTTTGTTAAAATTGTATGTGTTGAATTCTAGTTAGAGGAGAATTTTAGTCATTATCCTTACTTTATTCACATCCATTTTCTTTGTCCTTCATTCCACAGTTGTTCAGTTAAGCAAAGGCATAATCGACACCAGCCAGGATGTTTCTCAGACACAGAAGAGAAAGGCAATCCTAGCACTCAGCTTCTTAGAAATTAAATAACTGAAAACCAGAAGTTTCAATAAACTCACAGGCAACTCAAGCAATATCAGTGATGAAGGTATTGTTTTGAAGACTGACTTGTAGCTTATAAGTATTAGGTGGAAGAAATATACACACAACTTTATTAACAAAGGAAATTAATGAAAAACTGATTAAAGTTCTATAGGAAAATTTTCCTTAAGCTGGAGTTTCTAGCATTCAGACATTTCAGAAATGAAGTAGTACTGAGGGGACTACAAGGAAGATATAACCGGAGTCATAAAGGACAAACCAGTAAGGGAAAGGATCAGGCATCCTGGTCTAGTTCCTGGCTCTGGTGGTTGCTATGAGCAGCCCCAGTGTCTTGACTGTCATGACCCTGGGAGGACTTGCACTGGGTCAGCTTGGCCAACTGACCCTGTTCAAACCCTCTGAGATTTTCCATCTACAATACTTCCTACTTGTTGATTCACTTAAAATAAATTAAAATAAGGTCTTTCATTTAGCCTAATGTTTAATACCCTTTGGACATTTCGGCCCTCATGAGAATGCCTGAGTTCCATCTAACTTTGACTCCTACCTCTACTTCCTGTCAAAATGCATATGATGGACTCTGAAGTAGTTGGGTTCTTACAACGCAAGTGAGAGACCTGAATCTGGGGAGTAAACCAGTACATGGGAGTTTCTCTCTCTCTCTCCCTCTCTCCCTCTCTCCCTCTTTCCCTCTCTCCCTCTCAAATGAATAAATAAATAATTTTAAAAATATGATCTCTGCTTCACCTTTTCAGATGTTTGTCATCTACCCACTTTGCATGGGAGTCACATGTAACACCCCTTACATGCACCTTGTGGAGAAAGTGTCAAGTTCATGTATTCACTGATGGATTCATTCATGCTGTACTTACATTGTGAAACATTATGCTACAAGCTAAGCAGCACTGCTAAATACAGACAGACATGGTCTATAACCCAAGAATAACTTGGTTTGAAAATGATCTGAGTTAATAGGGAAGAGTTATAAATACAGAAATCTTGAAGGAAAAATTCTCATTATTTGGTCAGTGCTATTACCAATCTCAGATTCCTTCTCTCTAGCTTAGCTCACATATCTGGGCTTCTAACCTCTTTACATCCATGAGAAACATGACTCACAGTCCAATCAGACTCCTTGCATAATTCTATCATAATCTTATTACAAGTTCTGATATCTTTTACCAAAACAGCAGCATGTTTGCAGTCACTGACTCTATGTCAGTGAACAAAGAATTTCTACCCCCCCAAAAAAACAATATTGTAGATTATGTTAAAAGAATAGCAAATTGATGATTCATTTTAATCCTCTGCTTACTCTATTGATTACTGGGAATTTTTTTTTATTCTTTTCTTGTACATACATTGAAAATTGAACTATTTTTCACAACACTGCTCTAACTGATCATCAGACTAAACTTTGTTTAGAAGCAGAAGGCAGCTGACTTTTGAATAAAAGTCTTTACTTTCTTTATGTGCAGTGTAGAAAAAGAAAGGGGAAAAAAATGTCACCCACTACTCAAGCCTTGTACTTATTAGTATTAGTTCCAGACCCAGTGCTAAGTCAAGTATTTTGAGACGCTAGTCCATGAATAATAATGTCGTCAAAGCACAATAATTAATAGAACACGAGAATGCTCCCAGAAGAGGAGACACTGTGCTGCAAGGGGAGAGAAGACCTCGCCTTTCAAACACGTCTGATACGGACGCTTGAACTTTGATTTCTAAAGGTGGGGGCGAAGTAAAATGAATTACACTTCATTAGCAATGTGGAGGGCAACACAGCCTCCAGTCTCTAGAGAAGCATCCTTTAATTGTTACACTCCCAGCATTCTCTGGTGGATAGCAAGCCAGATTCTCTGACCTGATTCTGCTGAATACAGGTAGCATTTTTTTTCTATTTTTTGATTGGTTATAATTTTTCTCTCCTATCTGTCATAATTATTGATATTATTTATTAAATTATGTAGCACTGCTGCAATGTGGAACAAAGGGCTTTGGGCCAAAGTAGCAATTTATAAGCACATGTCTAACTTGGAGTATTACCTTCTCCCACTCAGTTTCAATGCTGGTTAGGTAATATCCTCAGTCAGGTTATCCCATTGAGCCTCTGTGTCTCTCATCCATAAAATGGAAAGCTGCAGTGTTATATTTGCTAAATGCTTATTGCTGTGTGAACAACCAGATCCAGTTTTGTTTAGGCAGCGGGTAGAATTTATAATGGAATAATTATTAAATTTAAGATTAGGATTAGAGAAATTAAAATTAAAAAATCTAACTAGAAGAAAATAGATAATAAACAATGAGTAAGGAAAAAAAGAGATGATATATAGAACCTGTGTTCTCAGACATGTAAGAAGAGAATTTCCAAAACTTCTTGTAAAGAGTGGAAATGTATCCCTTAGCTATGAGTAGGAATGCAGGAGACAGACAGGAATAATTCTACTGGATGTGGAATTCACAAATGAAATAACATTGTCAGTTTACCTCTCAAAAATCTACAAAAAGACCTAGAAGATTACCTATAATTCTCTCACAAGATGTATGGTACTTGCTCAAATTTATAAAAAAGAAAAAAATAATATAGATCCTGCATTGGAAAGCAATAGTAAAATATCATAAGAATTTTAGATTGGAAAAAAATTCAATTTAAGAGAATTTGGTGCTCGATAACTCATATGTAGTATTCATAAAATCTATAATTTTAAATGATATAACATCTTAGCGAATACTTGATGGTAAATCCAATGCAAACTTTGCCATTTTGTTATTAAATGAATACATCATTCCATTATATGGAGATTTTAGATATGACCAAATAAATTAGAGGGAATTTGACAGAATGTTTGATTTGTTTTTGGGCAATATCCACTCAATCTTTCAGGATAGAAGCTTGATCATATAAGGAATGATTCCTTCAGCTGATTTTCAGTTGATAATTGTAACATCATGTCATTAATTGTGATGGGAGCAATGAACTCAGTGCTTTGTATGACTTGATCAAATAAGCTTCATAGGGTAGAAATAGAGGTGAGGATACATGCAACGGATACATTACACATCCACACATTTTCATATTGCCATGTTTTTGCAGAGAACATTTATATTGTTTTTGCAGAGAACACATGAACTTGTAGTGTCATCATCATTAACAATAGTCATAAAATTTTGTCTAACTCTCTTGATCCATCCCTGAATATAAACTCTCCCTTGATCTTGTGCACCACTGACATAGCACAGCATTTACATTGCTACTCCACAGAGCTGTTAAACGTATTTATATTTGCTTGCTTTTATTTGAACACACTAGAATCATACACCTTCTCCCAAAAGCTATTTACTTGACTGTATTCAGTGCCTTTCCTCCATCCCATTGCTAACTTTCTCAGATGCATCTGGTGTCATCTCAGTGAGGTCTGTGGTATTTCCTGTGTTCCACTGGCATCTTGTGCACACAACATTTGCAGTGTTTAAAAGCTTGAATGGTAATTTGTATTGCTAGTGTCCTCACTATACATACTTTGCTTTAATGTTAATAAAATTGAATGAATTTTCTTTGAGTTCATAGAAACAAAAAAAAAGGTAACTTTTTACAAGGCTTTTATAATAACAAAAGAATCAGTGAATGGATAAATGAATGTGAGAAAAAAATAATGAGGATCTTTTTAAGGAATGTGAAGAATCAACTTCCTGTGTGATAAAGACTCAAGAGCACCTGCTGGGGCTCTGAAAATCAAGGAGCTTGCTGCCTCCACTTCCACATGTGCTAGACACTGACCAAGCACACCATCTCCTTCAGTGAAGGATGACACATTCCATTTATTTACACAACTGGACACTTAATAAGAGTTGTCATTTAAAAACCAACTCTTTTCTTATGGCTGTGAGAGAAACTTGTAATATCGCTGACATTGGGAAGGTAGAGCTACAAGGAAATCATAACCTTCTAATGAGAATGAGTATATATGATTGAACATAATGAAATGTTTTTAGGCACAGTCAGTAAAAAGACATTGTAGAAAATACAGTTCAATGATATGGTACAATAAAATGTCCTGGTTCCAACCATTAACCAACTTCCCTCGAAGTGAAGACATCTCCACTGGATGACTGGCCTTGAATTAGGCCATCCGTATAATGCACAGTGACATAAATTGCCATTACAAGCAAATGAACATTTACAAAGTGGGACATGGGGGAATAGTCACAAAGCTGGAAGTATAGACTTAGAAACTTTGAATTAAGGAGATGGTTTTTGCAAAAGAGAAGGAGAAGTCAAAAGTAGGTGCTAATAGCAACATTATATTTATCTGTACTATTAGTAATTTTTACATAATATTCCCAGAAGCCATTGATTTAAAAATAATTAAATCATAACGTCTTACATTTAGAGGCTTTATATTTTTCAAAATCCACATATTATAATTTCCATCAATACTAATTTATAATTTAATTTTAATGCCTGAAAATTCTGCTGTTTATCATATTTATTTAACCACTGTTGGGGGACACTTTTGATAATTTATCTTTTTGTGATAGAGATATTCTAAAATAAGTCCCGCTATTCAATAAGACAGAGAGCTCTGGCATGCTATGCAAACAAAGGTGGAGATGAGAAGGAAAGGAATTGTCAAAACTCATGTTTTTCAAATACCTAGCACGAATTATGCTTATTATACTTTTGTATTTTATATATAAGCTCATGTGATCAAGATAACATAATAAGTAAAAATCTTGTCAAATGAACTCACAGAAATGAAATAAAATCTACTCATGATTAGAGATTTACTATGTAGGTAATCCAGCCTTTATGCACTTTTTTCTGCCGTCACATTCCATGTTCTTGCTAATACTACATTCAGCACCCACATAATCTAATGAAATCAAAATCGTTTTCCTGGAGGCCAGCATTGTGGCATAGTGGATAATGCTGCCACCTGCAACACTAGCATCCCATATGGGCACTGGTTCAAGTCCTAGTTGCTCCACTTCCAATCCATCTCCCTGTTAATGTGCCTGGGAACCCAGCAGATGACTCAAGTCCTTGGCTGCCAGAAACATGTGGAAGACCCTGGAGAAACTCCTTTCTTCGGGCTGACCCAATACCTGCCATTGTGGCCATCTGGGGAGTGAACCAGAGGATGGAAGATCTCTCTCTGTCTCTCTCCTATCTCTCTCTCTCTCTGTGACTCTGCCTTTCAAATAAATAAATAAATCTTTAAAAAAAATGCTTTCCTATCTGAGAACAACAGGACATATAAGTCAATTCTTAGATGATCTTCAGATCCATTTCTTTTTTTTAAATTTTTATTTACTTATTTGACATGTAGAGATACAGACAGTTAGAGAGAGAGAGAGAGAGAGAGAGAGAGAAAGAAAGGTCTTCCATCCAATGGTTCACTTCCCAAATGGCCAATATGGCCAGAGCTATGCGGATCCAAAGCCAGGAACCAGGTGCTTCTTCCTGGTCTCCCATGTGGGTGCAGGTGCCCAAGCACCTGGGCCATCCTCCACTGCCTTCCTTGGCCACAGCAGAGAGCTGGACTGAAAGAGGAGCAAGTGGGACTAGAACTCGGTACCCATATGGGGTGCTGGTGCCTCAGGAGGAGGATTAACCTAGTGTGCCACAGTGCCGGCCCCAATCCTTAGCTCCATTTCATGTCAAACTCGGGGCATAATAGATAAGACTGAA
Organism: Sylvilagus floridanus; assembly: GCA_949820135.1. Taxonomy (NCBI): domain Eukaryota; kingdom Metazoa; phylum Chordata; class Mammalia; order Lagomorpha; family Leporidae; genus Sylvilagus; species Sylvilagus floridanus. The sequence continues at coordinate 88,946,197 of OX463226.1, read as the reverse complement.
GATGAGAATAAATATCAAATCAGAAGGCATCGCCAAATTCCTGTTATCATGACTGAAACACAGAATGTGTCCCCAACTAGAAATGTAGGCCTACTTTCTTCCTATTCTTGTCAAAGTTTTCAACAAATCTTGGGGGCAATCTACCATGAATCCAGAAAAGTAACACCAGTTAATCTAGTTGTCCAGATGAAACATTTCTACCTCTGAATGTAGTTCAAAAATATATTATTCCTGCCATCCTCCCCTCTGCGGGTTCTGTTGGTTGGTGTTTATCACTAAGATGTCACACGCAGAGTTTTGGCCTCTGCTTAGTCACTCAGGACTCTGATAAACAAACATTTTGGTTCAAGCACATCAGTTTCATCAAAAATCTTATATTTCTCATTTGCATTTTTGAAAGGTTTTTTTTTTTTTTCTGATAGAAATTCTAGCTGCCTTTTAACTCACAGGTGATGTTATGGTAACCTTTGAAATTCCAGATTATCCAGACCACTCTGATTCTACTTTGGGTTATGCTTGTCTTTGTATTTGGTATTAGTATAGTTTTCCTAGATATCATTGAAGTATTTGTTATCCTGGGCTGCTATAACAAAACCTAATGGAAATTTGTCTCCAGAAATTCATTTTCCCACAATTCTGGAGCCTGGAATCTGAGAGCAGGGTACAGCATGGTCAGTTCTGCAAAGGGCTCATTTTCTGCCTTCCAGATGACTTTCTTCTTGATGTGTTTTCCAAAGTACAGAAAGAGCTCTGCTTTCTCTTTCATTCTTTTTTAGAGCCCTAGTTCCCTTGGGTCAGGATCCCACTCCGACAACCTCACCAAGACTTAATCATCTCTTTAAAGGCTGCATCTCCAATACAGACCCATGAGGGAGAGGCTAGGGCTTCAAAACATGCAATTTGGGAGAACTTCAATTAGTCCAGAGCAAATAGTTTCTGTTTCAGACACACTTGCTGGTTAGGATTTGTCAGAAGGAATTCCTCATACTCTTCCAAATCAATAAACTTAACTTTTGTGATTGGGGAGACGTATATTACAGGCCCTAAAACAGTTTGAAGAAACATTGCCCCTCACAAATAAAATGGCCATATGGAGTCTGTTGCTGCTAATCCTTTCTCATATTCAATAATTATCTTTCATTCTCTGTCGTTATTAAATCTCAAAGTGAGACTCATTTGGTGTTTGTTAATTTCCAGCCTACTTTAACATGAGTAACATTGTAGCTCACTGGTAGGATAGAGAGCGGGAGGAACTTGTGTATGCATGTGGTGCACACTCACATACCCTGACTAAACAGTTAATGTAAATGCAAATAAACTGATTGATTGACAAGAGGAAACCTTGATGAAATACTCTTGGGAGTGAAACTGAAATGCAAACTCTTAGTTTTTGAAACAATTGTTTGTAATTCAAATACTGCTATTTTAATCAAAAGAAAAGGAATTAATCCAAATTATAATTCTGATAATCTTTATAATTTGGATACAATAAAAATGATGGAGAAAAAGGGGGAAATATTTCTCTAAACTCCCGTAAGTCTCAAAGGAAATTATTAACTAAGAAGAGGGGGAAAAATAGCTGTCTTTCAAGCATTACAAAGTGTTATATAGTCAAGTAGACCTGGCAAATATGACAGGTAACATTCAATACCAGTTCTTATTCATATTTAAAGGGCAGCAGAGGTAAAGCTAAATTCACTGGCTCCAAGATAAAGGATTTCAATTTTCAGAAAACGTTCTGCAAATAAATTAAAGGGGAAAAACATAATGCTATCAAAAGAGATTCTGGTGTCTCTGTTGGATCCTAAAGCCCAAGTCTCTAAGTCTCCATTGTATTTTTCACTATGGTGGATTTTAATTCACCATGACCAGATCACCAGATCTACCATCTCAGAAAACATCTGGGCCAGGTCTGTGTAAGAAGAAGAGAGAAAGCTTATTAAAACGGAGTAAAGTGAAAACTCAAAGGAATCCCTCTTGTCATATAGGTGAAATGATTAACTCACATTCTGAAAGTTCATACAATACAAACTGAGCTAAGATAACATGATTTAGAAGGAGATTGCTCAATCAAAGGGACTCCCAAATTTCAGTGCTGAGTAGACAGATATATTTATTTATAATTTTAAGATTGAAATAACAGCTATTCTGTGTTCAGTAGTAACTTGGAATCTACAATGATGCCATTTAGTTGATAGACTCCTAAAAACTGTAAATGCAGAATGGCCCCCAATCCAATATGCAATGCTATCTAACCAGCCTCACTTTTGAGAACACCTGTTTGTGAATCTTCCTGGCCAAGGTACTAGTTAGCAATAACAAGAGTGGAGGAAAGAAAGAATTACTCTCCTTACATTATTTGTTACACATGCACACCTATTGGTGAAAAATCAGAACTGACCAATGCGTAGCTTCTAACCCCTTGCAAAAATAGAATTCCCAGACCAATATGCCCTTAGGAAACAGTGAGAGGAAGGAAAATCTAATGAACCGTGACAATGCCAAGGAAGGTTTATTTGTTTATATTTTAGATGTGGGTGAGAGAGAATGTTATCATTTGCTGGTATACTCTCCAAATGCCAGTTATGACTGGGAGTGGGTTAGGGACAAAATCCAGAGCTGGGAACTCAATCCAGGTCTTCCATAGAGATGGCAGAAATCCAATGACCGAAGCCATCCCAATTGCTTTCCAGGGCCCAGGCCAACTGGAAGATAGATTTAGGACTTGAACCGAAATATTCTGATAAGAAAGGCAAGGACCTTAACTGCTGGCCTAAATACCTACTTTATCAAGATGGTTTAATGATGATGAGATTGGGTTTTGGCACTGGAATGTGGTTTGATTAAACCTAAAAGGATCCCCAGGAATGAGGGAGCATAATGTGGGATAACTATGCTCTGCATTTAGGATTAGCCCAGGCTGGAAAGCACTTTATGTTCTATAGGAGGGGCACAAAATCTACAGTGGAAACTTGTTAATGTACAGAATATTTTAAGTCTCTGAATGATAACTCAGAGCTCAATGTTATCATTGACAATGACCAACTTTTAAAAGGAAATTTTCATTAGCAGTGAATATTCATGAGAAGGACTGACTAATTTTGTCCTAGATTGTATCCACAATAAAGTGAGTGGATGCATGTTAGGAACACATGATGGAATTAGGCATTCATTCTAACTTCAATTCAACAACATCATCAGAGCTAGTTACTTTGTCTGTAAAAACATCAGTGCCTAAGATACAACATTGGACTAATAGTAGCCCCTTTGAGTTTTTAAGGATATAATGGAAATATATCTACAGAGAACTATCAAAGTCCCAACAAATTCTACTCCTGGACCCACAAATGAGACAACTTTTCCTTTACTTACTAATCTCCCTTACCCCCCCCCCCAAAAAAAAAAACAACTACACCAGTGCTTCGATCTAACCTCATCATTATCTCCTGACCCACTATCCCTCAACCCTTTTTTCAACTCCACTCTCTGTAATTCCATGACCCCTTTAAAGCCGGGAGATTGCTTAACTGGAGGTTACTTCCTCCAGTGTGGGAGCTCCCTATTCCGCTGTCTACCACCTAATGAGACTGATATCTGTATTCCTGTAGTTGTCCTCTCAGAGGTCTCCTTGGTGCCCCAAAACCAGTCTCTCCATATGTCAGTGCTGCAAAATGCCTGTGCTAAAAGGGACATAATTATCCGTCCCTTTCCAGCAGCACTAGGTCTTTTTACAGGAGTGGGGACAGGAGTAGCCAGCCTGGCATATGGGACTACCCAGATACAGCAACTGGTAAACAAATTGAATACAGAGCTACAAAATATTGCAGCCTCCATGATAAAACTACAAGTCCAAATTGACTCCCTGGCTGATATAGCCCTTCAAAACAGAAGGGCATTGGACCTCTTACTAGCAGAAAAAGGGGGAACATGCGTATTTCTGGGGAAACAGTGCTGCTTTTTTACTAACAAATCTGGAGTGGTCAGAAACATGGCACAACAACTTAAGGAACACATTGCCAAATGACAACAGGAGTACCAGGGACAAGGATGGGATCTATTTTCCTCTTTTCTCCCTTAGGTACTGCCAACTCTGGGACCCATAATAACTGTAGGGATAATTGTAATGATCGCTCCTTGTGTTCTCAGGCTCATAAAAGATCGAATCCAGGAAGCCTCCAGAGTAGTGGTCAACCAGAGGCTTCTCCATCCATACATGCCTGTCCCTGCGGAGCCCCAAGATACCCCCAGTGAGCCCCTGTAGATGATGTCCCCAATCAACAGGAAGTAGCCAGAGAGACTCATCGTCACCCCTTTTCCTAACATCAAAAGGTCCAGATGGTAGCTTTGGGATCCACAAGGAGAGAAGGCCTACACTTCCGAGAATGGAGAGTCCCTACCCGCACTTCTGGGGACGAAAAGTCCTTTTCAAGGTCCCTGCGGGTGCCTAAAAGTCAACCAGTGAGGATAAGACCTGCCACAACCTTTAACCCCCACACCCAGTATCTATAAAAAGAGCTCTCCTAACCTCTGATGAGTGACTTCCCCAGCCCCTGCTCTGTTAGGACTGGGCAACCTCGCCTGGGAGCAGAATCCCAATAAAAGCTTATGAATTAATTGATTCGTCTGCCTGGGAAGATTTGTTACATGCCGGACACCTTGCAAGAAGGTCATAAAGTTAGTGTGCAGGACCTCTTGGTTTCTCCATTGTCTGGAAAAAAATGCTATCAATTTTGTGTCCGTAATTTTCTATGTGCTTTCATAAAAAGCACTCCTCAACTTAAGTTTCAAATCCCACAAAATGTGGTTTTATCTCTATGGATGCAAGCTATTTAGTATACAGAATTCACCCAGGAAGTGATAATTGTGTATTAAAATTATAGGACCATTCTTAATTGCATTATATTATATCCATCCCTTCCTTATGAACCCCTTAGTAATTTCTAGAAGTAGGCAACCATATACTCCTATGTGGCTGTGGAAAATCAGGCAATAACTCTGTGGGACATCATATCTGTTTACCTATTCAATAGCAGTTTCAATACAATAAATTAAAAAATAATTTTTGAGAAAATACTATCAAGTAATGCAAATAAAAATAAAAACTTTGTAAGAGTTCCACTCACCATCTTCCTAAAGATAAGAACATGGAAGCAACTATTGACTAATACACTTAAGCAATATTCAAAATGAGTACAAGATAGGACACTTCTTTGGGTGTAAGTTAAAACTAGTGGAACATCATGTGAGTATGGCTTGTGTGAGAACACAGGAGAGGTACAACATTGGGGTGGAGTGAGGAGGGATATAAGAATGGCTTCTAGGTTTCTAGTTCAAATTTTCCAGCAACCTGAATTTTAACAAGTCTGACTGATTTTCACACACACTAAAGTTAAAACCATCAAGCTAGAAGAGGGGTACCCAATCAATTCAGTTGACTGCAGAGTAGAGGAAAACCTAAAGATGTGGTATAAATGGTCAATGGAAACAAATATATGGTGTGGAGTAAATCGATATAAAGTAGTGTTACAAAAGTTGAAAAGCAAATGTTCAAATCAGGAGATTGACCTGAACCCATGACCGGTGGATTGACAGGTCAGAATTTATAGACTGAAATGATGCCTCATGGTAGCATCCTGAAGGCTCCAAGAGGATACATGCCATGCTTGGAGTACCAGTCAGATTGCAGTGGGCTGACAAGCAATGAGGTTGTGATCATAAATGCCTAAGTATTTAAAAACTCATGACTCTATGAAGAAATAGGGAGATATTAATGCCAGAGAAATACTGAAGCCAAGAAGAGGTTTCTGATTTTTCTTTCCCTTATAATGATTTGAAGATACCAATATACTCAGAGAAGGAATTGAGAAGCTAGAGAGAACACTTCAAAAATATTATTGTAGTTCTTTTTTTTAAGATTTATTTTAATTATTTGAAAAACAGAGCTACAGAGAGTGATAGAGACAGAAAGAGAGAGGAGTCTTCCATTCACTAATTCACCCCCTCAATGGCCACAGTGGTCGGAGCTGAGCCAATCTGGAACCGGGAGTCAGGAGCTTTTTCTTGGTCTCCCACATGGTGCAGGGTTCCAAGGACTTGGGCCATCCTCCTCTGCTTTACCAGGTGCATTAACAGGGAGCTGGATCAGAAGTGGAGCAGACTTGGCTTGAACTGGTTTCCATATGGGATGCTGGTGCTGCAGGCCAGGGCTTTAACCCGCTGGACCACAGTTTCAGCCCCTATTGTAATTCTTTTATAAGCATTTGGAGAGGGTGTTGTGGATCATCCCTTATCAGAGTGCCTGAGATCAAGCCCCACCTGTGGTTCTGATATAGCTTCCTTCTAATGTGTCTGAGAGACAGCAGATGATAGCCTAAGTACTTGCATTTCTGCTACCCACATGGGAGACCCAGATGGAGTTCCTGGCTTCAGCCTGGCCCAGCTGTTGTGGATATTTGGGGAGTAAAAAAGTGAATCAAAAATTCTCTCTCTCTCTCTCCCTCCCATCTCTCACTTCTTTTTTTTTTTTTTTGTCTTTCTCTCTCCCTCTCCTTCTGTCACTTTACCTTTCAAATGAATGGATAAATAAAGCTCTGAGAAAAGATGAAAGAAAGAGAACTTTTAGGAAATGTGTAATTAATTGGAGATTAAAAGACTGCAAGCAGACACAAAACTACTATTAAGCGATATATACACATGCACAATACATGTATACACATACACATAAACATGTGTGTGCATGTGCATATGTGTATATAAAAGCTGTCTTGATTAAGAGAAGTCCTCATCTCTTCTGATCTGCTTCTGGTCCTGCTTGTCCAAACTTGTGTATGTTCCACTGGCTTTCCTGTTTCCACACCCACAGAGAGATTGCATGTAGGGTATACATGTTTATACTTCAAAAACTACAGGCAAAGGATAATTTTTAAAAAAAGGATTTTGGTGAGATAAAAGATAATCCACATGTAATTTTCTAGAGCATTTTGAACTCATCCTGCGTATGTGATATGACGGATGTTGACAAGGAGGGCTAGCATTCAAAGTTGAAAAGAGCATAGTCCATTCTATCAACAAGATCAAATCAATATAGGCCTCTGATCATAGTTTCTAATTCTTCTGTATCTTGAAACAGATGTCAACATTATGTGTAATTCATGGATTAATTACAGAGTGTTATCTGAGGGAATTCAACTACATGTCTATCTCACCTACCCATCCAAACGTCAGGCAAAAGACCCTGTAAATTTAAATAACTTCTGGTCATTCACACTAAGGAATAGAAGCTGTGTATTACTTAAATGAGAAGATTCCATTGGTGTTTCTTATATTTTTTCCTAAGGGCCAAGTCATGAGGCTGTGACAGGATGGCGGGCTATAAATTACCAGGGCGCACATTTGTACTTCTACTTTCTTAAATTTGTGAAGTGTTTGCTGCAGAAGTGCTGCTGTGTGGGAAAAGGGTGGAACTTTTTGCAGTCAGCTGTGGGCCCTTTATTCAAGTCTCATTTTCACAGCCCCATCGGTCCCAGGTGCCATCCATCTTCAGCCAGAAGGATTGCTTTATTACCACATTCATCAATTTGTACTCTGGGCTCAAGTTAGAAGGGACTCGGAAAGACAAAACTGTTACCTTAGTAATTGAATATGAAAGTCTTATTAGGATCCGCTTTCACTAATCTGATATGAAAGTCACTAATGTGATATGACTTTAACACTGTATAAGCAACAATAAATTCTGCTATGATATGAATATTAATACAATGCAATGAGATACTGCTAATATGTTAATGTGGTGAGATATTACTAACAAGATATGAGGCTCTTGATTGAAAAAATTAATATTACCTCATGATAATTCTCTAGAACTGCAGTTAACATGTTCCAAAATATCCTTTGTCTAGGTTTTAAGGATAAAACCTTTGCTTTTTTGAATTGTAGACAAAAAAATTTATATTATTTTGATGCTACAAATTAAGACTTACTTGTAAATATGGTAAACAATTTGTGCTTGCATTGTTCTTATTTCAGATGTGTTAATCTATCAAGGGTGGTACATGAAATATATAAAATGCAAGTTAATAATAGCTCAGACATCAATGTGGAATACAGTTTGCAGGACAAAAGATAAGGAAAAGTGGGACAGCATGGACTCTGAATACACCCATACAGGATCAAATAAACACATTTCTGTTCTTCATTCAAATATGTCCTATGTGTTGTTGTTCCATTTTGAACGATTTTCTATTTTCCCCTAAATAGGTACAATTGTCAGCTTGTATTTGTCTCAGCACCTCTGCTCTATAAAAGGGTCTGCCTTTGTGGGACAACTGGTTAAGCCTCTGCTCATGATGCTGGCTTCCCGTATAGAAGCACTAGTTGAAGGTCCTGCTCCCCCACTTTCAGTCCAGCTCTTGGTGATGTACCTAGGAAAGCAGCAGTACATGGTCCAAGTGTGTGGTCCTCTGTTAGCCACATGGGAGACCTGGAAGGAGTTCTGGGCTCCTAGATTTGGTTTGACCAAGCCCTGGCTGTTGAGATCATTTATGGAGTGAAGCAATGGATAAAGATCTCTTTCTCTTTCTGTATCTCCCTCTATATCACTCTGTCTTTCAAATAAATAAAATGTCTTAAAAATGATTCAAGGGCAAGTAGTGAACATGTCATATAAATCAGGATATCTGAGTGACCTTCATTTTTTTTCTCAGTTTTGACAAGTTTCAGTGTTTTAATTATGTTATTAACAATATGTCTCAAACGCTAATAATGACAAATATTAGGATATCAAGGATGAAAATAGCTGGCAGAGTCATCCATAGGGAGGCAAACATCTTATGCTTTATTCAGTGTTTTGAGATTATGCAAATTTGGCCAGAGATATCACCATTAAAGATTAGACATATTAAGATACATGTGGGATCACCAATTATATGTGTGTGTGTGTGTATGTGTGTAGTGAGTTAAAAGCTTTCTTCATACTATCTCTAATAGTTACAAAAATAATTATAAAAATCTTGCTGATCCTGGTCTGTATAAATTTTTAAAGTTTAGGATAGCCAAAGCTATCATCATGATTTTCATATTATTTCACTTTACCTTGCCACTTTTACAACAAGAAGATATAACCACAGAAATGGGCTCACTGGAGAGCTGAGAATGGTACATAATAGGTATATTTGGATTTACTAATGTTATTTAATATGTAATGCGTAACAGGGAAAAGAAGTAAGACTTAAGCTCAAAGACATGAGTTGCCTCATAAAGTATGAGTCTTCTTATTGATATTTATTAGTAGCATCAGATATACATTATATTAAATTAATGTATAATTCTATAAACACTTAAGCAAATAAAAAATGTTAAAACAATGTATTCTTAACTTTCTCTAAACTAATTAAATGTAGACATCCCCCACAAGCTAGCATACCTTAACAAATACTTCTGTCATGCATGCATCATATGGATAGAAAGAGATCCTAGACAACATGATAACAACAAAGCTTCACATTCCATTGGCAACTGGATAAAGGAGAAAGTTAATGATGAGGGAGATCCTCTTTTTTAATTGGAAAAGTGAGGTTTTAAGAGGCCTGACTTGGTGATTATATTCTCTATTGCTGTTGTATTATCCATTTTAAAGTGGCTAGAACTAGTAATTTCAAAAACTACTAGACCATGAGAAGGAGGCACAGTACCCTCCCCTGATCTTGGTGTCACTTCATCTTGGCTGCCACCTGCCATCAATGATAATCATTCTTCTCTTTCTCCATGAAAGCAAGAGGTGGAGAATGCAGTCTGAATGGTATAAAAATATGGAATTAGTAGAACTAATGGTTATAAAAATTATTCATTATCACCTCTTAATATATTATTTTCCTAAAAAAATAGCATGCTAATATCAAACTGAATATTCACTATCGAATATCTTCTTCAAAAGTTCCTAAACTGAAAATTATTTTATAAAAATAGAAATAATCTCAAGGATGAAATTAGACAAAAGGATATATTTCTTGTAATTATCGTTGAAATTTTAACCACTATGCAAAATAGTCTGATATGATGTAAAAACCTCAAGAAGTTGTCACTATTCTAGAGGAATTTTATAAACTGAAACCAAGGCATCTACCCTGAAAATTTTATTGAATGCACTTATTTCTGAACAAAAATAAGATAGAGGGAACATCTCTGTAACTTTATACAGTTAGTGATTTAGTTTTAGCTGTTCTGGTGAGTATTTAATTTTCATTGCATTGCTCTTATTACTAATGAATCAAAGTGGCTCTTCATATGTTTATCCACCATCTTGAGATTTTTCTCTCTCTTTTTGAAGATTTACTTGTTTGTTTGAAAGGTAGAATGACAGAGAGAGAGAGAGAGGGAGAGATCTCCCATCCAGTGGTTTGTGACCACAAAATTCACAATGGCATGGACTAGATAGGTCAAAGCCAGGACCAGGAACTCCATCGAAGTCTCCCAGTGGTGGCAGGAACCCAAGTAGTTGGATCATTTTTGACTACTGCTTTCCTAGGCACATTAACAGTAACTGGATTGGAAACAGAGTAGCAGAACTACAACTGGACCGGAACTCCTATATGGGATGTAAGCATCATAGGCAGCAATTTAACTTACTGCACCACATCTCCAGGCCCCATATATACATATATATATATATATATATATATACTTAATTTTATTGTAGTAAAATATATAAATGGTTTTCTTCATATAAGTGCTTTTTGTACTCTTTTTTTTTTTTTTGACAGACAGAGTTAGACAGTGAGAGAGACAGAGAGAAAGGTCTTCCTTCCACTGGTTCACCCCCCAGATGGCTGCTACAGCCAGCGTACTGCGCCGATTCGAAGCCAGGAGCCAGGTGCTTCCTCCTAGCCTCCCATGCAGGTACAGGGCCCAAGCACTTGGGCCATCCTCCACTGCCCTCCCGGACCACAGCAGAGAGCTGGACTGGAAGAGGAGCAACCGGGACAGAACTGGCGCCTCAGCTGGGAATAAAAACCCGGAGTACCAGTGCTACAGGCGGAGGATTAGCCTAAATGAGCCCCCGGCACTGGCCGCTTTTTGTACTCTTTTAAACATTCTTTTCTGTCTCAAGTTTAATTTTTTTTCTTCAACACTTAGATATCTTACCAGAGATGAGTTGTCTACAGAACAAAGCAGGGTTCAAGTTTACTTTTTGTTTTTATATGAATATCCTACTGACTCAACTGCTTTTACTACATAACTTTCCACTCCACACTGCTCTGTAGTGTCACTATTGGCAATGTGTCACTCTTTCTCAGCTTTATGTTTTGTTCCATTAGACTACCTATTCATTCTTGTACCAAACCATGCAATCTTTAATTTATGACTGATCATTATATAAACTTAAGTCCTCCCAAATTGTCCTTCATCTCAGAAATTGTTTTGATGATTTTTGATGCTTTGAATTTTCCTATATGCTTTAGAGACAGATCATCAAGTTCTTCCAAATTTCCACTATATTTACATTAAAATTTCCTGGAATGCTAACTATGAGAAAAATCTTATCTGCTTATGTTATTTAGATTTATGGGCCGTGAAGATAGATAATCTCTGCATTTTCTGGACAGGAGTCTTTTCTAGCTTTTATCAGATTTATTTCTAGCCTTTTATTACTTCTTCATGTTACTGAAACTGATATGCTTCAAGTTAATTTGAATACATAGCTATGAGTTTCTTATTATGTAAAAATATAATTTTATTCTCTTATATTAGCATTGCATTCAGCAACTGTGATAAACTCATTCCCTTTTTTACAAGATTTACTTATTTACTTTAGAGACAGAGTTATAGACAGAGAGAGGGAGAGACAGAGAGATAGGTCTTCTCCAAATACCACATGGCCAGAGCTGGGCCAATCCAAAGTGAGGAATCAGGATATTCTTCCAAGTCTCTCACATGGGTGCAGGGGCCCAAGCAGTTGGGCAATCTTCCATTGCTTTCCCAGGCCATCCGCAGGAAGATGGATTGGAAATGGAGCAGATGGGACTCAAATGGGTGCCCATATGGGATGTTTGCACCATAGGCAAATTCTTTTTTTTTTTTTTTTAAGAGTTACAGAGAGACAGAGACAGAGAGAGGTCTTACATCTGATGATTCACTCCCCAAATGGCCACAGCCACTGGAGCTGAGCCAATCTAAAGCCAGGAGCCAGGAGATTCTTCTGGGTCTCCCACATGGGTGGGATGCAGGGGTCCAAGGACTTGGGCCATCCTCCACTGCTTTCCCAGGCATATTAGCAGGGAGCTGGATCTGGATCAGAAGTGGAGCAGCCAGGACTCGAACTGGCGCCCATATGGGCTGGCGGAGCTGCAGGCCTGGACTTGAACACACTGTATAACATTGTGGGTCCCCACAGGCAAATTCTTAACTTACTATACCACTGTGCCAGCCCCAATGAACTCATTTCTTAACATTAATAGATGAATTATTGTTTTATTTTTTAAATTTTTTCTAATAGTTAAGCTTAATTATGTGTTCTGAAAATCACACCACTGTTTCTTCCTGAATCTAATACTTTTATTACTTTACTTACTATAACATATGAGACAGAATTAGTAATTATAGTAAGCTTTGTCTTTCTCTGATGAAGTGAAAAGTCTTTAAATGTATTCACTTAAGTCCATAAAGTTTATCTTAATCATTCATTTAACTATAACCCATAAGAACTGATATATAACATTTTTATTGTCACTTAGTTCAAAATGTTTCCTGAAATGCATTTTGAGTTATTAATCGATTTTGCAGATACTTCTCTGTGCACATATCTTAATTTCTGAATATATCTAATTATCTTTTTGATGTTGATTTCCATCTTAGAGAACATATTTTGTATGACTTTGCCTTATATAATTTTTGAGATTTGTTTCATGGATGACTTCACTTGATCTTAGCCAAAAGGCCGAGAAGCGATTATTATGGAAGACTTAATGTCCTTGGGCTTTATCAGGTATTCTTCTAATGGTGAACTTGCATGCCAACTGTTAATTTTTTGATCATGTAGCCACTGATGAATATCAACTGCACTTCTTAAACTCTCTGCTGAGTTTTCTGAAGTTAGCAAACATTTTCTGCAGTGAAAAATAGTGGTTCAAAACCCTAGGTAATTTGCTTTGCTCGATTCTACACCTAGTTATTCTTTATCACCTTATTTCACACATGTAATGTGAAAAATATTTAATATATAATGCATGACCTATTTAAATAAGATAGTGAATAATCACACCCACATGGTAAACTTTACAAACACATACAAATACATACAAATGAGTGTATATAAATCTCTCAATTATGTATGGCATACATATATATTTCCCAAGTTTTTTGTTTTCCTAAATGGCCCACATTACCTAGGATAGTAATAAAGGCTCATGCATAGCTCTGGATACATTAATTTGCATGCTTATCAGGACTTCAATATCATTCATTTTCTTGTCTGCTGTGTCTACTTTTTGTATAACAGCATCCACTATGTACTTCATTTTATCAACTATATTTTATATCCAATATCTTTAATTACTCTGTTCATTTAGACTGTTGGAAAATACCAAATGATGTTTTCTTGATAATATTTTTATAGATGAAATATTATCTCTGATCCTTGAAATTGTATTGCTTATTTTGTTGACTGTTCCCTTGTCCATAACCTATATCACTTGCAGGAACACATTGAATTTGTTTCACAAACTGTGGTGAGTCTTGTATTTGTCATGACTTTTATAGTTGAAATTTCCTCTTTCCAGCGTTCTTGTGGAAATGACCTGGAGGTCCTATACTGACTTACATTCTGCAATGCATTCATACAGACTTAGAAAAGGGAAAGACAAACTGTTAGCAAGGGTGCTATCAGACTTCCTACACACACACACACACACACACACACACACACACACTACACTCAGGGAGCTGTTTTGTCTTCAGTTCAAGGTGGTGGACTATCTGCTGCCTCTTGGAGGCCATCAACCCAGTTACTACTCTTAGCATGGAAGCAGTAGAGGTGCTAGGGGACCAATGTGTCTGATTGCTTTCATAGCACCAAACTGATCATGCTGTTGCTGCTATTCCCCTTTCCCTAACTCCAAGATTTACCTTTAAGAGAACTCTCATCATACATGTCTCCAACAGAGGCTGTTCCCCCATCCATCCTGGATGGTGGCTTTCCTTTATCCTATCTTATCTTCTTTTTTCATTTCAAGGACCCCACATATTTTCCATTCCTATGGGATTACTAAACCTTATGGATTCTTTTTCTTTTTAAATCTTCACTGGTGTCTTCTTGAATGTGATATAAGATAAAGATTCTGTAGGATAAACAGTGTGCCATCAAGAAATGAAAGTGCTTGCCAGGTGTGAGTATTGTGGCATAGTGAGTTAAGCTGCTGCTTACGAAGACATCCACATCCCATGTCAGAGTGCTGAGTCAAGTTCTGGCTATCCTGCTTCCCATCCAGCTTCCTGCTAATGTACCTGAGAAGACAACAGAAGATAGTTCAAGCAGCTGAGTCCCTGCCATGCATGAGGAAGACTCAGATGGAGGTCTTGCTTTCTTGCTTTAGCCTGGTTCAGTCCCAGGTGTTGAGGCTATTTGGGGGAGTGAACCAGTATATAGAAGTTTCTCTCTCTCTCTCTCTTCTTCCCATCTGTTGTTCAGTTTTTCAAATAAATAAAGCTTTGCAAAAGAAAAAAAAAAGTTTTAAAAAGTGTTCTCCAGACTAGAATGATTTCAAGATATCTGTGAGAGGAAGTAGTTGCTTCAGATTGGAGCAGAATTCCAAAGAATCAGAGTCCTGCTTAGTCACTACACTGAGAGGCATTGAAAAGCGAGAGTCAATATGTGAAACCAAAGAATAGGGAGAATGGAAAGAAAAAGTGAGAGGAAGGGGTGTGTGGAAAAATTAAGGGGCCTCCCTAATAGGATTTCTTCTGACCACAGCCAGAGTATCTTTCCTACTCCTGAACATAAACAAACAAACAAAAAACAGAAACAAAGGAAAAAAGATGGTAACATTTGGGGCCGGCGCTATGGTGCAATCGGTTAATGCCCTTGCCTGAAGCACCAGCATTCCATATGGGCATTGGTTCCAATTACAGCTGCTGCACTTCTGATCCAGCTCTCTGCTATGGCTTGGGAAAGCAGTGGAGGATGGCCCAAGCACTTGGGTCTCCACATGGGAGACCCGGAAGAAACTCCTGTCATCTGGCTTCAGATAGGCACAGCTCTAGCCGTTGCAGCCAATTGGGAAGTGAACCAATGGATGGAAGAACTCTTTCTCTCTCTCTCTCTCTCTCTCTCTCTCTCTCTCTACCTCTCCTCTTTCTGTTTAACTCTGACTTTCAAATAAATAAATAAATCTTTTTTTTAAAAAAAGGTAAAATGAAAACAGGCAAATATGTTAGTATTTTTTCCTTCAGTTCCATTTTATCTATTGATAATATCCCATCCTGAAGATCCTGAGATGGATGAAATTTTTTAATTAGCAGAGGGAGATGGAGCCCCAAATCATTTAGTCTTGATAAAGGCATGATTTAGTCTTGAGAAAGGCAATGATTGTTAGACCTCTTGCTGACCCACATCTTTCCTGTCTACCCTGACTACCAACTGCCATGAACTCTTCTGCATTAAATATTCATTGCCCCAGTTAACAATTAAATAGTGAGTTGTCACTGCTTGCAAGTCACTAAGTTAGGCATTTTTGAGGATGAAAAGCAAAAAAAGTTGTTCTTGTATCTAAGAAATTTGCAGTCTCAGAAGAGAGGTAAAAACAGGTATGCAATTAAAATACAGAATAAAGGTGATATTTTGACTTTTTAAATAAAGTTGAACTACTTTAGAGAACTGGGAGATGAATTTTTAGAAGTCAGAGCTTTAAAAGTGGAAAATTATAAGGAAGAATAGGTCCAATGAAGGCAAAGTGCTAAGAAAACTTAGGGGTGTTTAGGATATATTAGTTTGTTCACTACAACACAAAATTTAGGGATAATATTGGTTCATATTTCAGTGTAGTCCCAGCACTTTTTATGGAGGTCCCAGAATTTCAGCCTGAGTAATTGATCTCCATTTGGTTTCAAGTCTAAATTTGGGTATTGTTTCAGTGAGGGTAACAAGTTCGTGGGACAATTATTGATGCTATCCCTCCTCCAAGTACCTCTTCCCTGAAGGCCAAAGTCATAGAGCTAAGGTGAGCAGCACAAGAGATAGCTGTTTCTCACTTTACCTCCTTCAAAGAAAGATGAATGAAGATATGGGGGAAGGCGCTGTCTTTGTAATATTTATATGTGGAGGAAGAGCATATTGTGGGATTGTGGCAAAAATAAAGTTATGAGTAGAAAATGATTCCCACTTCAGCAATATATTCCAGTGCTGCAGTGCATACATGCAATAATTTGGTAATGAGAGAAGAGACTGAATACAGTAGTGTAAAGAACTGGTGGGGAAGAAAGAATTATTTTAATATTTTTCATAGGTTAATGTTAAGCAGATAAACTAAAAAAAATGGTACATTCAAAGGACTAAACTTACAGAATCACAAAAAAGAAATTGATAGGGCAAAAGGCCATGTCAAGTCAACAGCATAGAAACCTCTAGAGTCCTCATAACAGTCTGAGCACTTACAGTGTCTCCAGTGAGTTCTACTAATTCTAGCACAATGGACACTGCAGACTCCAAGCATAGACATACTCCCTGACTACCTTCACCATGCAGACTACTGATGTATACCCACACATCAGTTCTCTCACTTCTGTGAAACTGATCCAAGGACACAATCTTGCCAACAAAACCAAACTGTGATTTACAATGTAAAATGACTCAAATCAAAAGTGAAACCCATTTTCTCTCCCCTTTTATTTGCCTTTAAAAATATTTCCTAGAAGAAACCTGAGTAATAGCATATGTTGTCAAAAATCCCATTTGTATATGGGAAGGGGGATACACAGCAGACCTAGAATGGCATATGTCCTAAATAGCACTCTGGCCTCAGAATCAGCCCTTAAGACATTTGGATCTGGCTGAAGAGCCCATGAGAGTATTTTAGGCATGGAAAGCCAAGACACTCTTGGAAAAAAAAAAAAAACACCTAAATGAAAGATCTCTGGAAGTGAGATCCCAGTGGAAAGAACGGGGCCATCAAAGAAGGAGGTACCTTTCTCTGAAGGGAGGAGAGAACTTCCACTTTGTCTATGACCCTGTCGCAATAAGATCGAAGTCAGCGAAACCTAAAGGCTTCCATAGCCTCGGCAACTCATGACTAGAGCCTAGGGAGATTACTGACGCCATAAACAAGAGTGTCAAATTGTTAAGTCAACAACAGGAGTCACTGTGTGCTTACATCTCATGAGGGATCTGTCCTTAATATGTTGTCCAATGTGAAGTAATGCTATAACTAGTACTGAAACAGTATTTTACACTTTGTGTTTCTGTGTGGGTGCAAACTGATGAAATCTTTACTTAATATATACTAAATCAATCTTCTGTATATAAAGATAATTGAAAATAAATCTTGATGTGAATGGAATGGGAGAGGGAGTGGGACATGGGGGGAGAGCGAGTGGGAGAGAAATTATGGGGAGGCAAGCCATTGTAATCTATAAACTGTACTTTGGAAATTTATATTTACTAAATAAAAAAATAGCACTGCTCACCTATAGCAATAAACAGCACCTATTGATTTAAAAAAATCCCATTTGTAATTTTTAAACAAAAATAATATAAAGTTTTGTTTATTGATAATCAACATAACCATAGAGACTTGCATCTAAGAGAGAAGCTAAGCCAAGCCTATCTTTTGCTAAGGATCTAATTCAACTCCCTAGAAAAAGATGAAAACTTTATTTCTTAATAATGCCAGGATTGTTCTCCATTTCTTTATTTTCTTACTACCGATTTCTATAAAATAAATTTTTTCCCTTTTCTCACTATGTGTGTTGGAGAGAAGGATAAGAAAGAAAAACATTGGGCCCAATGAGTACCAAATTCTTTTTCAGTATTTCTAGTCATGATTTCTGTGTAGTCCATAAAGCTTCCATAACTAGCACCATCTTCTAGAGATAAAAGATATATTTCAATAGCGTACAACTTTATGGAGTGCATGTTTATGGCTTAACAGGAAGTGTCAAATGTTAAATATTTACTTTCTTGTAAGATGCTTGAGAAGCTATAGGAGAAAGAACCTTGCTGTTACTGGATGAGTTCAAACTGTGGCCTCTATTTACAATAAATTTTGTTTTAAACTAAATTGAGAGTTTTATATATTTCCTAAACTGTGTGAAGTATATGCTGTTAGTATCCCTGATTTACAGATGAGGCAACCACAGTCAGAAGTAAGATGTAAAGCCATGGATCTAGTACACAGTGAAGATGGAATCTCAGGCCAGACTCAGATCCCAGAGCCCATACTGTAAATGTGGTTCCAATCAACCTCCAAGTACCATGTTCCTGAATGGAAAATCTTGGTCAAGAGCTTTCAGACTGGCTATGGTGCAATGAGTTAAGCCAACCGTATCAGAGCACCAATTTGAAAACCAGCTACTTTGCTTCCTATACACCTCCCCAGTCCACCTCCCTTCCAATGTGCTTGGGAAAACAGAAGAAAATGGAATGAGTACTTGGGCCCCTACACCCAATGTGGGAGACCAGGATGGAGTTTGTGACTCCCGGCTTCAACTTGGGCCCAGCTCCAGTCATTGTGTCCATTTTGGGGACTGAACCAGCAGATAGAAGATCTCTCTCTCTCTCTCTCTCTCTCTCTTTCTCTCTCTTTCACACACACACACACACACACACACACACACACACACTGCCTTTCAATTATAAATCTTTAAAAAAGAGCTTTATGGGGGTTGGCATTGTGTTATAGTGGGTTAAGCTACCACATGCAATGCCAGCATCCAATATGGATGCCAATTTGTGTCCTGGCTGCTCCACTTGCCATTTAGCTCTATGCTAATGGCCTGGGAAAGCAGCATAAGATGCTCCAAGGGCTTGGACTCCCGCCACCCATGTGGAAGGCCCAGAAGAAGCTCCTGGATTCAGCGTGGCTCAGCCCTGATCCTTGTGTCCATTTAGAGAATGAGGACTGGATGGAAGATCTCTCTCTGTATCTCCATCTCTCTCTGTAACTCTGCCTTTCAAATAAGTAAATACATCCTAAAAAAAAAATGTGGGGCTGGCGCTGTGGCATAGCAGGTTAAAGCCCGGGCCTGAAGCACTAGCATCCCATATGGGCGAGTCCTGGCTGCTTCTCTTCCAATTCAGCTGTCTGCTATGGCCTGGGAAAGCAGTTGAAGATGGCCCAAGTCCTTGGGTCCCTACACACACATGAGAGACCAGGAAGAAGCTCCTGACTCCTGGCTTTGGATTGGCACAGCTCCGGCTGTTATGGCCATTTGGGGAGTGAACCTGCAGATGGAAGACTCTCTCTCTCTCTCTCTCTTTCTCTCTCTCTACCTCTCTACCTCTCTCTGTAACTCCGATTTCTAAAGCTGAGTGAGAACATGGAGAATAAAGGGCCTGATCCTAAGAAAAGTTTTCCTAATAAAATTTCCAGTATGAACTTCTCATTCACCAAACACACTCATGGAAAACTTCATCTCTACATCATAGAACACCAGTTGAATAACTTCAGTCCTTATTGTTCACATTTCAGTCTGATAATAGGTGACTAATAGAAATTAGGGCGGTTTCCTCTAAGAGTAATTATGTGGCACCTTAACACACTACTCATGACTAGACCAAAAAGAGAGAATGTGCTCTAGTTTCTGAGATGTCAAATTAAGTAATCAAAGTAGAATATTCATACTTTAGCCATTAGTGAGTTGCTTAAGCTCCTTATAAATAAAATATGGATAGCACATCTTCTGTGTAGAATTTTGTAAAGATTAAATGACATATACTTCTTGAAACTATCCAACATGTTATCCGTCTAAGGCTGTACTGAGAAATTTTGTTTAAATTCTCACTTACATTTGTTTCGTTTGTTTGTTTGTTTTTATGTGATACTCACATTACACTTCTGGAATCTACTTAAAGGGCACAGGGATTCATGGCCCTTAAAATCAGAAACCTGAGGAAAATACAGGAATGACTGTAAGCATGAGTTAGGCTGGCATCTCCTAGGCACAGCCTTGGAAAGTCATTTGGCAGGAGGAGCTGCAAGTTTTACCTTAGAGAAGCCAAGAAGAAAATAGACGCGGAAGTGAAGGAGTCATTGTTACATGTGACTGTATGAGAGGAAAATGAAAGCCGAGATCACAGGAAATGCTGCAGGCAGTAGTTTGTTAAATATGAAAAGTAACTAATTTTAGTTAGAAACTTTCTTTGGCTGCAATTACATCTGAAACTAGTTGTTGATTCAAAGTCAAACGTCTGTAGTGTTAAAATTATTCATGATATGAAAAAATCACCCAAGTCTCCCATCTATATAAATATGTATGGGGGGATACAGGCTGTTTGTATGCACAATAGGATGGCAATGGCTATAGCTTCCCTTCTAGAGAGCTCCCATACCCACCCACTGCTAAGTCCTTTTGTAATAACATGAAGGAAAAAAAAAGCATCACAGCTGAATTACCAAATCATTCTGCAAAAAATGTTTCTTTAGAAAGTAATGAAGGAAGGGACTTAAAATGGTTGATGTCACACACCCCTCTCAGGGGGACTTCATCTGCTCTTCCAGAAAGCACTTGTAAAAAGCAAGACTCTACAGAGGGCAGAGTAATGGGGGGTCTGTAAATATAGATATCAGTCTGTTGCAATCATGAAGAAACATAACTTCAGATGTCAGAATGACTGTCACATGTAATAATTAACCTAGTTCTCCCAAAATTATAAGAACCCCCACCAGGGAAAAAAAAAAAAAAAACGAGAATGAGTGGTATACTGTCTCAGCAAAAATTTTCTTTTACTTTTTTAAAGATTTATTTATGTATTTATTTGAAAGTCAGAGTTACATACAAAAGAGAGAGAGACGGAGAGGTCTTTCATCCATTGGTTTACTCCCGAGATAGCTGCAACTGCCAGGGTTGAGCCAGGCTAAAACCAGGAGCCAGGAGATTTTTCATGCCTCCCATATAGGTGCAGGGGCCTGAGCACTTGGGCCATCTTCTGCTGCTTTTCTATCTACATTCGCAGAGCTCTGGATTGGCAATGGTGCAGACAGGATAACAACCTGCACCCAAATGGGATGGGCACACTATGCCACAGTGTCTGTCCCTCAGGGGAATCTAGCAAACTTGTCATGACTAACCAAGTGCAATGGAAAGGTGAGTCCTTTCTAACATGCACTAGGGGATTAGCTCCTGAGTATGGTTTCTGAATAGAAGCCCTGAAATGATCCTACCTCAGGGAAGTCTGTATTCACAATTATTTTTTTCAGTTTTACATGGTGTTGCAATAAAGATCTGTATGAATCTTTGCACACATTCAAACAAACGTCTTCTAAGGTAAATTACCAAAGATTGAAATATATGTATCACCAAGTAGAGACAGATTTGACTATTCTACATTTTATACAGCTTCTCACTAAAATGATACTCAATTGTTTATATACCCAAGGTTTTCATTAACATGGTTATCATATTTGTCTAATTTTGTTCACTACAGGTCTGAAATGTCAAATTTCTATTGTTTTGAAACTCATTTATTATTAATGAAATTAGTTGGGTGTTTTTTTCTTTTTGTAGACTAAGTTCTTCTCTGAATTTCTTCCTTAAATCTGTTATTTTTGTTAAAGCAACTTTCTTAAGGTTTTGAGAATATTTTTATGTGTTCTTGGTACTAAACTCATTAATTATTGGATCATTAATTCGCTAGCCATGTGCTAACATTTTATTATTATTTTAATGGAGACAAAAGTATTAATATTTACTTTCATGGTGTATTATTTTAACATTTTATTTTGAATATTATGCATTGATACACAGAAGATATCCCTGTTGTTTTTTAAATATTATGAATTTTTTACATTTTCATATTTGATCCATCTGAATGATATTAAATTCTCAAGTAAAGTCATTTTTCACTTCCCAATTATTGAATTGTCTATCATTTCCTCACTGTATTTCAATGCATCCTTTGCCACATAATAAATTGCCATGCAACATTTTTTATGGTTATGCATTAGTACTCTGTCTTCTGTTCTGTCTGATTGCTTACTGTACTATTTTAATAACTATTTCTGTGGAGTGAGTCCTTACTGGATCAGTACCCATTATTATTATTATTAAAATAATCCTGGTGACTAATATCATTTTTCAAGTTATTTCAATCAGTTTGTCAGATTCCACTAAAAAATCTTGTGAGGTTTTTATAGGAATTGTGTCTACTTATGAACTAACTTCATGAGAGAATTTCCATCTTTTCCATACCCAAATTTTCCTTATGAATCTGGCTTATCTCTCCAGTGATGTTGGTACCATTATGCTTTCTTTAATACCTTTTCAAAATTGTTTTTAAAGTAGCACCTTGTACTAGATTTATTTTTAGGGTCTTTACAGTTTGTCAGATTCCACTAAAAAAATCTTGTGAGGTTTTTATAGGAATTGTGTCTACTTATGAACTAACTTCATGAGAGAATTTCCATCTTTTCCATATCCAAATTTTCCTTATGAATCTGGCTTATCTCTCCAGTGATGTTGGTACCATTATGCTTTCTTTAATACCTTTTCAAAATTGTTTTTAAAGTAGCACCTTGTACTAGATTTATTTTTAGGGTCTTTACAGGTACAATTATAAACTGTAATCTTTTCTAAGTAAAAATATTGGGAGCTGGCATTGTGGTATAGAGGGTAAAGCTACCACCTATGATGCTGACATCCTAAATGGGCACCAGTTTGCATCATGGATGCCTCACTTCTAATCTAGCTCCCAGCTGATGGATTGGGATAAGTAGCAGAAAATGGCCCAAGTGATTGAGACCACGCAACTCATGTGGGAGATCAGATGAAGTTTCTGGCTCCTAACCCAGCCCTGACCTCTGTGGTCATCTGTGGATAGAAGATTCTCTCTCTTTCTATTCACCCACACTGTAATCCTGACTTTGAAATAAATAAATAAATCTTTAATTTATATTCATTAAAATATATATTCATTACTTTAAACTGGAAAAACTGCTTATTGTTTTATCAATTGTTTTCATTTCTTTAATTGCCCTGAAATCTCCTGTCAGTTTTAGAAAGTTGCTTATATATTCTCTTCCTTTGGATACTCAATGTCAATGATTATGGGATGTTTGAAAAATGAGTATGTTGTTTTATTCCCAAAGTAGCTATGGTATTTGTTTTCCTTAGAGCTCTCTTTTTTGTACCAGCCATTTTCCCCACTAAAATAAATAGAAACATTACATTTTTCAGTTGTTTCCACACACTAAAAAATTAATGCAAATCATCTTTATATTTACTTATTATTTACAATAAAATAACTTACACATTCCTTGGAGAATTAGGTTTAAAAACTTCAACTCTAATATTTGCTTTGTCCATTTTTTATTTCTTTTCAATTTTTTAAGACTATATTTTTCCAGAAATGTAATATTTACTTCTAATTGGATACTTTAGAATTACATTTAACATTTTTTTCTATTTCTTACAGTGTGTTTTGGTTGATATTAAGAATGTTGGGGCTTGTATTTACCAATATAAATCATTTCAATTCTTTTGCTATCAAACTTTTTCTTGACCCTTGATGTTTTACATTTCACTTGTATAAGTAACAAGCATGAAGAATGTGTTTCCTTGGGTTGTAATCTGCAGGCCCCAAATCTATTCTAAAAAATCTGAATCCTTATTCTCTGTTTAGCTCAAGCGTATGAGATTGTCCCCTAATTTTGTAGGGAGATGACAATACAAGATAGGAGATCTTCCTTATTCCTTTATCTCCATTGCTTTCCTTTTGCTTTAAGGAAGTATTTCTCTTTCATTTTTGTAAAGATCTATTTTTATTAATTTTAACGGCACAGTAAGAGAGAGAGAAAGAGAGAAAAGAGAGATCTTCCATTCACTGGTTTACTCCCCAAATGGCCACAATGGCTAGGGCCAGGCCAAGTCAAAGTCAGGAGCCAGGAGCTTCTTCCAGGTCTCCCTCAATGGTTCAGGGAAAAAGGACTTGAGCCATCTTCCACTGCTTTCCAACGTGCATTAGCAAGGAGCTATAGCAGAGCTGGAGCAGCTGGATCTTGAACTGAAACACATATGGAATGTCAGCATCACACGTGGTAGCTTTACCTGCTACACCATAATGCTGGCCCCTCTTTCATTTTTTACAAGCTCAACCGTGTCTTAAATATTTGTGACCATATTTCATATCATGCTTCTAATAGAAGTATGTTGCCACTACTCTTAGGCTACCATTTTGCTAGAAACAGGCCACCATAGACCCCATTCTATTTTGACATTACCTACAACCTTCTACTCCACTAAACTACTACCTATTATCCAATTTATTATCAGATAATCAGTCACCAAGTCAACAAAAATGATCAAAAGTCCAATACTATTTTATATTATAGTGCATTTATGTCTTCAGATTTTATTCTTTTAGAAAGAATTTCTTCTTTATTTTAAGGTCTTATTTATTTATTTATTTATTTATAAAGCTTTTATTTAAAGAATATAAATTTCAAAAGTACAGCTTATGGATTACAATGGCTTCCCCCCCGCATAAATTCCCTCCCACCCGCTACACTCCCCTTTCCTACTCCCTCTCCCCTTCCATTACATCAAGATTCCTTTTCAATTCTCCTTATACACAGAAGATCAGTTTAGTATATATTACGTAAAGATTTCAACAGCTTGCCCTCACATAGGGACACAAAGTGAAAATACTGTTGGAGTACTAGTTATAGTATTAATTCACAATGTACAGCACATTAAGGACAGAGATCCTACATGATATTTTTTTAAAAAATGATTAATTATCTATGCAATTTCCAATTTAACACCAAGATTTTTTAATCATTTTCAATTATCTTTATATACAGAAGATCGATTCAGTATATAGTAAGTAAAGATTTCATCAGTTTGCACCCACACAGAAACACAAAGTGTAAAAATATTGTTTATAATACTAGTTATAGCGTTACTTCACATTGGACAACACATTAAGGACAGATCCCTCATGAGACGTAAGCACACAGTGACTCCTGATGTTGATTTAACAATTTGACATTCTTGTTTATGGCGTCAGTAATCTCCCTAGGCTCTAGTCATGAGTTGCTGAGGCTATGGAAGCCGTTAGGTTTCGCTGACTTCGATCTGATTGTGACAGGGTCATAGACAAAGTGGAAGTTCTCTCCTCCCTTCAGAGAAAGGTACCTCCTTCTTTGATGACCCCGTTCTTTCCACTGGGATCTCCATTGCAGAGATCTTTCATTTAGGTCTTCTTTTTTTTCCACAGAGTGTCTTGGCTTTCCATGCCTAAAATATTCTCATGGGCTCTTGAGCCAGATCCACATGCATTAAGGGCTGATTCTGAGGCCAGAGTGCTATTTAGGACATCTGCCATTCTATGAGTCTTCTGTGTATCTCGCTTCCCATGATGGATCATTCTCTCCCTTTTTTTCATTCTATCAGTTAGTATTAGCAGACACTAAACTAGTCTTGTTTGTGTGATCCCTTTGACTCTTAGACCTACCAGTGTGATCAACTGTGAGCTGAAATTGATCACTTGGATTAGTGAGATGGCCTTGGTACATGCCACCTTGATGGGATTGTATTGGAATCCCCTGGTACGATTCTAACTCCACCATTTGGGGCAAGTCTGATTGAGCATGTCCCAAATTGTACATCTCCTCCCTCTCTTATTCCCACTCTTATATTTCACGGGGATCACTTTTCAGTTAAAATTTAAACAGCTAAGAATAAAACTAACTGAGCACCAAAGGGGAAACCTATTGAAGTGAAATGAACACTATGAGAAACAGTGACTTGATCAGCTCTTGTGCTGACTGTTGTTGTACAATGTAATACTTTATCCATTTTAGTATTTTTTTATCCTAGTACTAGTGGTTGAACTCTGTAATTAACACACAATTATTCTGTAATAAAGTTTTATTTATTTATTATTTAAAAGGCTCAGTGACAGAAATGGAGAGAGAGAAAGAGAGAGAGAGAGAGAGAAAGGAAAGAGAGAGAGAGAGATCAATTTTCCAACTGCTGGTTCACTCCAAAAATGGCCACAAGGCTCTGCCTGGGCCAGCCAGGAGCCAAGATCCTAGAACTCCATCCAGATCTTCCATGTGGGTAGCAGGGGCCCAAACACTTGGGCCATCTTCCACTGATTTCCCAGGCACATTAGGAGGGAGCTGAATTGGAAGTGGAACGGCTGACTATCTGACTCACAATTCCATAATGGGATCCCTATGTCTCAGGTGGTAGCTAAACCCTCTGTGCCACAACACCTGGATTTTTTCTTACGTATACTCTATTTAAAACTGGAAGGCAAAACAGATATTATCTTTCCTATTTCATGAATAAATGTATGGAAGTTCAAAGAGGTAGAGCAAGATTCAGAAAAATCCCGAGCTTCCTCTTCCCTTGCCACAGTTCTCATCCTCAGTCGCAGATCTCATCACTACCCAGTACTGCTAGTGCGCAATGCCTTGGTATACATAACGTTGTATTGAGAATCGTCCCACAGACCTTGGATGCCACAATGTAATGGCAGGTTGCACTGGATAGAAGAAAATGACACTACAGGAGAGAAATGCCCCTGTAGGGGAGGATAAATCTGTTTTTTGTTTTTGCATTTAGAGTGCCATTAGTTAAAGCTTAATACTTGTTGAACTTAAAGGAAATGATTTTATGTTTAGCTATTTTCTAAATTGTCAAGGAATATTTAATTGTAGTTATGATGAAATTAAGTCTTTCCTTTTTTAAGAATTCCATTAAAACCCAAGTGGTATCTCATTTCAGATGTTATGAAGTATTAAAAAATAGTCTCTATTGGTGCTGGCACTGTGGCATAGCCAGTAAAGCCACCCATGGCAGTGCCACCATCCTATGGGTGTCAGTTTGAGTCACAGTTGCTCCGCTAATGATCCAGTTCTCTGTTATGGCTTGGGAAAGCAGTAGAAGGTGGACCAGCCCTTGGTCCCCTGCACCCACATGGGAGACCTGGAAGAAGCTCTTGGCTTCTGGCTTTGGATTAGCCCAGCTCCACTTGTTGTGGCCATTTGGGGAGTGAACCACTGGATGGACAACGTTTCTCTCTCTCTTGCTGCCTCTCTGTAACTCTGAATTTCCAATAAATAAATAAATCATTAAAAATAAACTATGGAAAATAAAAATGTTATTTTCATTGGTGATATGTTTCAGCTTCCTTTAAGATGTTTATTTGATTTTTTTTATGTTCTAATACCAATACCTTTTCTCTAGCATGAAGGTAATCAGCCACTGACTCATTTCTCCATGATAATTGTTTGTGCACTATGTTTAGGTTGCTGGGCTAAATACTGAGGTATATGAAAAAGTGAATCAAGCCTACCTCCTACTTTTCAGACTCTTGAAACCCAGCCACCTAACTTGTAATCAATATTTGAAATAAGCATATTATTACTTAGGTTTCAAAAATCTAGTTTAAGACAGAGATAAAATGTTGTAAAACTTAATGAAAATAGATAGCATGAACTCCATATGAAAATTAGGGTTTTATGAGAGAGTACAACTGAACTGTTGTTCTCTTTCTGTAAGTGGTGAGTAAAGTGGCAATGCCCCAATGTTAGGTGAGGAGATAGAAAATACTACTGATTATTTGGACAAAATTTAAGGTCTTATAAATCCTAATCCTGTACATCTACTAAGATTCCTCTTAATATAGTAGAAAATGAGAATATATATACATATTTAATCAACTGAAGAAACATGGGCATTTATCTTAAAGTGATGTGGATTAGCCATTGTATTCACATTTTTGATTGTCACAGATAGAAGAATTACCTTTAAATGTCTTGAGTACAAACTGTGAGTAGATTACCCCATCTAAATCACGGACCTCGCACCCTAATTCAGTCACCTTAACAGCCAGTCTCTGTTTTCATCGTAATAGTGTGCAGTTTGTGGGGTCCATGGCCTCGCGGCAGGAATGGGACTGAGACTCTGTGGTTTTGGAGCTCTGGAACTGGTTCTGTAGAACCAGTTGGGTTCCTTTCTTCCTAGTTTGGCATTCAGCTCTGCCAAAGTGAAGCCACCTCTTTGGTGGGAGTATTTGCACCACGGAAATATAACAAAATCTATAATTAGACTTTTTTGTTTTATTTCTTTTAGAACTGCTTACTAAATTAATACCAGCACATGACTGGACATACTATCCCATTAAAAGAAAATCAAATCAAATCAAATCAAATCACCCTTCAAGGCCAGGAGAATTACAGTGGTAAGATCTGTTTTCTCACCCTTGTGCTGCTATGAATGGACCAAACCTCTGGCATAATCAAAAGCAGAAAACAAACTCCATCGGAGGTTTTCCCATACCTAGCCAGGGCGGAAATGTAATTAGTAAAAAATGCTAGGCGAGAGTATTGTGTGACCAGAACTATTCAATCAGAAAGTGCTGATTGAACATATATAAGCACAATCAAAGCCTTTATTTAAATAGGGGTTACAGTCCTAATAAAACACAAAGGGAAGTAGGGGCATAGGCCTCCTCGACAGGTAATGAAAGAAAAAATTAAACTCATCCAATTACATCTGGGGAAAAATCCATTACCTATAACAGAGAGAGGACTGCCCCAGGAAAATTCAGATGCAAAACTAATAATGAAGGCACACTGTCCTTTCAACAGATTCTAAATGAGCTCTAATTTTCTTATATCCACCATTCCCAAACTATATAAATTTCAACTAAGCAGAAAAAAGTGACATGCTAGCACAATTGTTATTCCAAACAGGCCCAGCTGCTTGCTCACCTTAATTAGACCTAATCCCAAAAGGGAGCCAATCTTTCCTTATTTTCTTCTATGAGCTCACCTGATTTGCCTTAACTTTTCTTTCCTAATAGATTTTGCTGTAACCTTTCAGCAAGTGTCATTTTCGATATTCTCCTAGGAATCATAGTTGCTCTGGATCTTTGGCCAAACAGAACTTGAGCCCATGAGGCACACAGAAGAGGACTGGAGTGCTGATGTGAAAGCAGAGTATCTGTAGTACAAGGTTGGGTTTAGCTACCTTCCTTTGAATTTCTGGAGATATGGCTCATATCTCTCTTTCTCTATGTCTCTCTCTTCTCTCTCTCATATGTTGATATTTGGGAATCCAAAAAAAAAAAAATGACAGGTCCTGAAGGGGCATTAGAGATCATCCCATCTGGCCCTCTTTTGAGTATCTTTTGAACTGCTTTTAAAATAAAATAGTTAAAAATAAATCTTAAATGTGGCTGAGTTTCACCAGAGAGCTGAGGTGGTCTTACAAACTGCAAAAGCAGTTAACCCCTCTAAAAATCTGTATGCATGTGTCAAGCCTGCTGAAGTCAGCGGTGTCAAGTTTTGTTGGGCATTAAACTCCGTGAAAATGTAACACATCTCCTAAAAGGGCTTTTATCTCTAATGTGATCACAGCAAGCTGGAAGCATCCCTTAAATGTTTTTGAGAATAATTTGGCTTCAAGTCATACAAACAAAGCCTCATTGGATAGTAGACCTGGAAGAGATCTTAGATATCCTCAAAGACAGGAATTTATTCAAGGTTTCTAGGCTATGAATCAACACAGTAAATATCTATTGAACAGCGAGGGGGAACATGTAACGCATTTGGCTCTATGAGCTATGTAAGAGCAACAGAATAAAAATCAGCCCCTTTCCCTTCTTCTCTCAAAGCAATTGATGTTTTGAGAGAAAAGGATACTAAATTCATACACACAAGACAATGTAGAAACTGGACAGTGTGTTGCCCACTGGTAGAGAAGAATTCAGAGAAGGGGAAGCTTGCAGGCAGGGAAGAATACCATGAATTCCTTACAGAAAAGATAAAGTTTAATCAGACATTGAAAGCTGAAGATCATTTGCAAACTATTTGGAAAACCAGATAGATAAAGGACAAAGTAGACTGATGAACACCTAAAAATGCATATAAGCATCCTTTGTTTCAGAAGAGTGAAAGAACATAGCAGAGTTTTTTTTTTTTTCCTGACCATGTAGTCTGCACTGATCTCTAAAAGCTGATAGGATTATTGCCTATCTGATTTATATTCGTATAGTGCCATTCAAATCTTGAATCTTTATTCAACATTTCATGCATATATATCATGTCTTCCCAAATAGTAGCAAACTCCTGAGGGCAAGTGCAGCATATAATATTCTTCATGTTCCCACAAATGCATTATGCATTCCCCATATTCCCCAATGCATTAAAGAAGTAGAAATGTAAATATAAACTGCATTGATTAAAAGATGAACACAAAGAGATAAAAAAAAGAAGAGGAAATGAAGAGAAAAGAGGGAAAGAAAGGAGTACAGATGTCCAGGTGAATGACATGAAATTGGAATGTACAACCCAGAGAGAGGAAGGGAACATTTCTTCTCTTTCCGTAAATGAGTGTCATCATTAAAAAGTTTGGCAATAACCTAATCTATTACCTGATATGCTACGAGTGCATTTGAATAGTATCTATTTTGAAGCAATAAATACTTATGTACTAAATAGAAGTCGGAAAATTAAAGCAAAAATATTCTAGCAAGAACATCTATAGAAATCTTCAGTTGGGATCCTATATTTGCTTCCTTTTGTTTGAATCTGAGGAATGTCTTTGTTAAGAAGCCTAAACCAGATCCCTTCCAAATACCTCTTTTTACAGAGGAAAGTCACATTTGAGCAAATAACACTATTCCTGTCCTATGAAAAAGATCCTCAAAAATATTGCCATGCGTACTTCATTTCCATGTCTTTTCTTTTTTCATCTTCCTCTCCTAGTTCCTCTCTTCTGAGTGTGCAGTAATAACATGTCGTCAGTGTCACCTCTGCAAAGGCAGAACTTCTGTTTGGGCAAGTGCGACTATTCCCAGAGTAAGTCGCCAGACAGGCATTTTCTCAAATTAGCTTAAAAAAAATTGTCACATCTGTGTATGTGGGATGTCTTTGGAGTGTGGAAAGAAAGAAAGCAGAGAAATGTATTCTTAAAAAAAAAATCTGCTTCTGCAAATCCCTGACTTCCATTCTCATATTTTTGTTTCTGATGTAAAAGAGAGACAATTTGTGCTTATATGGGGGTGAGAAGAGCATTTGAAGGAAAGGAGAAGGACAGGCAGACAGACAGAGGGAAAATGGTATTTTCCTAGGATTTGTCAGAGAAAAAAAAATGTCCTGTCATTTGACCAAAATAAAATAAGAGAGCACTCCCACCTCACCCCACCACAAAGGGCTTTTGAAACCAGATGTAGCACTCTGAGAGGGAGTCACCCAGTCACCCACCAGGAAGCAAGAGAAGTGGAGCAACAGTTGGGATATTCATACATATTCATGACATTTGCAATGAGGGCTCTCTGACTTTACACTAGTAAATAAGCACTCAGGGCACAGACAGCTCCCTCATATCAAGATCATTAGACAGATAGAAACCTATTGATGATTTTTTCTATCTTGTATCATCAAGAAAGGGAAGTTAGTACAGAAATGTGAACAAGAAGGATTTGCAGAGGGTAATGGTTATCATATTATCTTCCCTGGTGTCCCCATTGTTAACACATAAGCAGATGTGTAAGCAGTTGGCCTTGTACTGGATAAAGCAGTCAAAGGCATGGTACCTATGCTTCTAATGCATGAGGTTGGAAAGGCTAAGCACACATGAAACCTTAAGTTGACATAACCAAAGAAACTATTTATAGTAATTACTACTAAATTGTGAAACTTAGGTGGATGGGATCATAACCACCTCCAAAATGGTTTTACCTCATTCTCTGTCTTCCCACATCAATGTTAAAAATATAAACCAACACACACCAAAAATTACACTCAGAGGCTTTCTTGGGAGTTCCATAGTCTTATCTTGAATTATTCAGAAGACAGGCTTACACAAAATCTGTGGGAAGAATTATTCATTCAATAATCATTAAATAAGCATGTTTAATGTACCAGGCATATAAAGCAAATATTTTAGTCACCACATGATATGCAGACTATAGTTTCTGTCTAAGGCTTTGGAGAGGTATAAAAATATGACAGCACATGTAGATTCCTTTTCTCTGTCCCTGTCCCTATCCTTCTACCTCTGTCTCTCTTCCTTCTGAGAAGAAATGGAAGTGTCTGGGAGGACTCTTGGGAAAGCAGATTGGCACTGATTGCCACCACTGTACTATTTCAAGTAGCAGAATGTATCTTCCAATGCAAGAACAGAATAACATAATCAGGACTTACCTTTATGAGGAAGTGAGTTCTACTAACTCCTTCTAATGTAATTTCCATATAAATGCTTTCTTTTCACTTCCAGACTAAATTTCATCTTTTTATTATCCAATTTCATAACACTTTTCACTTCTTATCCCAACTATAAAGTAATCGACAAAATAACACTTAAAAAATAAACTTCATAAAAATCTAAATAAAATACTAGCAATTCTTAAAAAAAAAAAAAGACAATGTAAGCTATGTAATGTGCACTTAGGGTAACAGAGTTCATCTTCTTCAATTCCCTGTCTCTAGCACTACACAGAGTGTTTTGAGAATTCTACTTCCTCAGTACATAATTACTAATTGAATGAAAAGCTAAGAAGTCTATTTAAATAATCAGTTTACCAATTCTGGTTAAGCATATAATTCTAAAATTTCCCTTATTAGATGTCACCATTCACTTTTTTGAGCCTTACATTGCACTAAACTTTAAGAAAAAATAAATTTAAAACCTTATCTGAGACACCTTTAAAAAATCAATTCTAGGCCAGCGCCGTGGCTCAACAGGCTAATCCTCTGCCTTGCGGCGCCGGCACACCGGGTTCTAGTCCCGGTTTGGGCGCCGGATTCTGTCCCGGTTGCCCCTCTTCCAGGCCAGCTCTCTGCTGTGGCCCAGGAGTGCAGTGGAGGATGGCCCAGGTGCTTGGGCCCTGCACCCCATGGGAGACCAGGAAAAGCACCTGGCACCTGGCTCCTGCCATCGGTTGAGCGTGGTGTGCCGGCCGCAGCGCGCCGACCGTGGCAGCCATTGGAGGGTGAACCAACAGCAAAGGAAGACCTTTCTCTCTGTTTCTCTCTCTCACTGTCCACTCTGCCTGTCAAAAAAAAAAAATCAATTCTAAATAAGTTGTTTCTAGTTTCCAGCACCCAGACTTCCCAAAGGAGGCTGTTTTAACAGACCTTGGTGATGCCACTTCTACAGCCCCAATTCTCCTTTGGATGGCTTGGATATTATTCTTAGAAAAAAATTTAGCTTCTCCAAAAGTCACATTTATGAGTATTTCCAAAAAGAAAGGCTAAAAATGATTATGTTCAGCATATCAGACTGGTTAATTAGCAAGCAAAAACCAAAATGTTAGCTTATGAGAGTTTATGAGTATCCAAGTTATCAGGCCATTATATTGCCCCAATAACTGAATTTTGAAAGGCAAATGAAATAAGAAAATGGAGACAAGCTTTGAAATAGCTTTCTTTTGAAAGCTAATATGTTTCTTTGAGTCATCTTGCTTCCTTTGCCTCCAAGTTTATCTCATCATTTATACATTTTCTTCATCCTTGACCATACAGAGTTCCAGGAAAAAGGGGTTGCTGTGACAACACAACATCAGAACAATGGGGTGATCATCTTTCAATAAGCTTGGCCAGACCACAGAGAAATATTTACCCTGCAGAACACCCCAAGAATTTAATTTAATCAAAACAGAGTCCAGTGGAGATTAAAGGGACTATTAAAAGGTAAGGAATAAGAGAGGGAGGAGATGTACAATATGGGACATGCTCAATCGGACTTGCCTCAAATGGTGGAGTTAGAATCGTACCAGGGGATTCCAATACAATCCCATCAAGGTGGCATGTACCAAGGCCATCTCACTAGTCCAAGTGATCAATTTCAGTTCACAATTGATCACACTGATAGGTCTAAGAGTCAAAGGGATCACACACAAACAAGACTAGTGTCTGCTAATACTAACTGAAAGAATCAAAAAGGGAGAGAATAATCCATCATGGCAAACGAGACACACGGCAGACTCATAGAATGGCAGATGTCCTAAATAGCACTCCATCCTCAGAATCAGTCCTTAAGGCACTCGGATCTGGCTGAAGAGCCCATGAGAGTATTGTAGGCATGGAAAGCCAAGACACTCTGGAAAAAACGGAAGACCTAAATGAAAGATCTCTGTGAGTGAGATCCCAGTGGAAAGAACGGGGCCATCAAAGAAGGAGGTACCTTTCTCTGAAGGGAGGAGAGAACTTCCACTTTGACTATGACCCTGTCAGAATAAGATCGAAGTCGGCGAACTCAAAAGGCTTCCATAGCCTCGGCAACTCATGACTAGAACCTAGGGAGATTACTGATGCCAAAAACAAGAGTGTCAAATCTTTTTTATAAAGCTTTTATTTAAAGAATATAAATTTCAAAAGTACAGCTTATGGATTAAAATGGCTTCCACCCCCATAACTTCCTTCCCACCTTCAAACTTCCCCTTTCTCGCTCCCTCTCCCCTTCCCCGCACCCTCTCCCCTTCCATTACATCAAGATTCCTTTTCAATTCTCTTTATACACAGAATATCAGTTTAGTACATGTTACGTAAAGATTTCAACAGTTTGCCCTCACATAGAGACACAAAGTGAAAATACTGTTGGAGTACTAGTTATAGTATTAATTCACAATGTACAGCACATTAAGGAGTAGTAGTTATAGCATTAATTCACAATGCAGAGCACATTAAGGACAGAGATCCTACATGATTTTTTTTAAAAAATTGATTAATTTTCTATGCAATTTCCAATTTAACACCAAGATTTTTAATCATCTTCAATTATCTTTATATACAGAAGATCGATTTAGTATATACTAAGTATAGATTTCATCAGTTTGCACCCACACAGAAACACAAAGTGTAAAAATACTGTTTCAGTACTGGTTATAGCATTACTTCACATTGGACAACACATTAAGGACAGATGCCTCATGAGAAGTAAGTACACAGTGACTCCTGTTGTTGATTTAACAATTTGACATTCTTGTTTATGGCGTCAGTAATCTCCCTAGGCTCTAGTCATGAGTTGCCGAGGCTATGGAAGCCTTTTTGAGTTTGCCGACTTCATTCTTATTCCGACAGGGTCATAGACAAAGTGGAAGTTCTCTCCTCCCTTCAGAGAAAGGTACCTCCTTCTTTGATGGCCCCGTTCTTTCCACTGGGATCTCACTCACAGAGATCTTTCATTTAGGTCTTCCGTTTTTTCCAGAGTGTCTTGGCTTTCCATGCCTAAAATATTCTCATGGGCTCTTGAGCCAGATCCACATGCCTTAAGGGCTGATTCTGAGGCCAGAGTGCTATTTAGGACATCTGCCATTCTATGAGTCTGCTGTGTGTCTCGTTTGCCATGATGGATTATTCTCTCCCTTTTTGATTCTTTCAGTTAGTATTAGCAGACACTAGTCTTGTTTGTGTGTGATCCCTTTGACTCTTAGACCTATCAGTGTGATCAATTGTGAACTGAAATTGATCACTTGGACTAGTGAGATGGCCTTGGTACATGCCACCTTGATGGGATTGTATTGGAATCTCCTGGCACAATTCTAACTCCATCATTTGGGGCAAGTCCGATTGAACTTGTCCCAAATTGTACATCTCCTCCCTCTCTTATTCTCACTCTTATATTTCACAGGGATCACTTTTCAGTTAAAATTTAAACACTTAAGCATAATTGTGTTTTAATTAGAGAGTTCAACCACTAGTACTAGAATAAAAAAAGTGTCAAATTTTAAGTCAACAACAGGAGTCACTGTGTACTTACTTCTCATGAGGCATCTGTCCTTAATGTATTGTCCAATGTGAAGTAATGCTATAACTAGTACTGAAATAGTATTTTACATTTTGTGTTTCTTTGTTAGTGCAAAGTGATTAAATCTTTACTTATATATTAAATCGATCTTCTGTATATAAAGACAATTGAAAATGAATCTTGATGTGAATGGAATGGGAGAAGGAGTGGGAGAGGGGAGGGGTGCAAGTGGGAGGGAAATTAGGGGGGGAAGCCATTGTAATTGATAAACTGTACTTTGGAAATTTATATTTACTAAATAAAAAAAGAAAAAGAAAAAGATAAAATTTATTTCCAAATCATGATTGATTATTTTCATAAAGATTAGCTTTAATTATTTTGTTACTAGTCTTCTTGCACAATTGACTCTCACCAGGCATGAGCTCCGTTAAGGAAGAAAAATATTTCATCTATCACTATATCATTAGAACTCAAAAGCTCTCTACCTGATGTATAGAATGCTCTTCTTTATTTTAATTTTTAAGTCTCATTTAAAATTTGTTTTAAAAGAGAATACATTTTAGCTATTTTGATAGATCCTTGAATTTCTGAGAAATCTTTGATTTATTGATTAACTGATGAGGAAGAAAGAGAGCCCTCATCTATTGATTGACTACACAAAAGTCCATAATAGTCAGGACTGGTGGTTTAGAGGGAAAGCCAGTAGATGGTTATGCAATCTAGGTCCCCCACATGGGTGTCAAGAACTCAAAAACTTTAGTCATCATTACTGTATCCCTAGGGTTACTCTTTAGCAGGATCAGGAGCCAGAATTAGGAATCAAATTTAGTACCCTAATGTGAGACATTGGTGTCTTAGCCAGCATCTTAACCATGAAGCTAGATACCTTCCCTGAAATTTTAGTCTATGTGTCTCATTTATTAACCTAATACATGACCTATGTAGATGCAGTATGGTCTCTTGGACTCAGTACTACAGTTGGAACTTCATGAGGACTGATCATGGAAGGCAAAACATTTGATGTACCTAAAGATCATACAAAGTTATTTGACCTCACTTTTTTGCTTGTGTTAGGAGGTGACAAATAATATTTTAATGATAATTAATAAATCAAAAAAATCCCATTAAGTCAACAAACATTTGATAAGTACCAATCATGTGCATTGTTCCTATACCTACACTTTGCTTAAATGAGACAGCTTGCAGACAAACCTGACAATCAACTTAATATATAAAAAGGCCATTTCATGTATTTTTCACCTTTATCTTGACTACCTTATTTATTTTTATTGACTTATAATTTGTTGCTTGTTGTTAGCTAACACAAATCCATAATGGAACCAGGGGAATATCAATCTGTGGACACATAAAGTCAATGACTATTCAATTCAGATTTTCCTGAGCCAATCCCAGTTTCAAAGTTTCTGTTCCATCTTTTCCCACAAGATACCAAGGTATTTATAAATAATTAAGTGAATCAAGCATTATAAGCATTATAACTAAACTCTTGACTCGAATCAAAAGACACAAAAAGATGGAGAGTTACAGACCAAAGACATACTGATTTTGTCATGAAAATGAGGCCCTGCCAAAATATAATATGCACATCCACAGCACACAGCTTCCTTTCTACCTGCCTCTGAATTTGGAAACATGTCAATTTTGGGATCGTCCTGTCATGGGAAGGACTGACTTTAAGCATGGCTTCTCTGGCTATAAGAAAGCAAATGAAATATTTATCTGTACATGTACATTCTTAAAATTTATTCATTGATTAATTTGAGAAGCAGAAAGAGAGAGAGAGCCCACCAGAAAGATTACCTGAGAGAGACAGGGAGAGCTCCCATCTACTGACTCATTCATTTCTCCAAACACCCTCAATTATCAAGGCTGAGCAAGGCTTGAAATTGGGAGTCAGCAAGTCAATCTCCATTTGCATGTGAGTAGTAGGAACCCAACTACTTTAGCCATAGCCATTACCTTCCACGGGCTACATCAGGAGAAAGCTGGAGTCAGTAACCTGAGTCCAAACATAAACCCAAGATTGAACCCACATACTTCAGTGCGGGATGCAGGCACCTCAACCATCATCCTAACCACTGGGCCAAATGTCTACCCTCAAGTGTGTTTAACAAATTGTTATTTCTTGTAATATATGTAAGCCACAAAAAAATCTGTCAATGTGTATATGTTTGAGACATTTTAATGCTAATAGGTTCACAAATAGAGAAAAGAAAACCACACTCAGCATTGGAAGACATTCCTTAAACATGGTTATTTTTTCCATTCATTAAATCCCATATAAAGACACATATTATTCTGTATTCTCTGCAGAGAAACAAAGATTTTTTGATTATTTAAATTTCACAGAAATAGAAATATAGAAATGGGCAGAAAATAGAGATATAAAAGTATATTTATACCTTTCCTTTTGACACCCTTCCAAGGGAGATTTTCTTGTTTTCTACTCAAAAGAAAATGAAGGAATGATGTCCAGTGAACAGGATGGTCAAGTGATCTCAGAAAATTTCAGTGAATTCTTTAATTCCATTTATGTTACACCCATGGGGTTTGTATTTCTTCTTTATTTTGGTTAATGGTGAGGGGTTTATTTTCTTGTGCTTTGTTTTATTTATGCTTTTGGTTTTTCTCCAGATGTGAAATTCTTCACAACTTGGTCTTCGATTCCACAAAAGATGGTCAACTTTATAAATATTACAAGAGTAGTTAGAACAATTTAAGAAAATATTTAAATATTAAGAAAAATTATCATCTGATAAACTCCTATAAAGTAAGAGATAAAATGTATTAAATAATTTCTAACCAATGTTTTTATTTTCTTCCTGGAACATGTAGTTGTTAAGAAGCAAACAAATTGAAGACAGGAGAAAGCAACAACATTTGTGGCTGCCTGCCTTTGGAAGAAGTAGGGCTGCAGTTTTTGATTTGTATAAATTTTCAAACCTCAGTGTTAGGTGCAGTGGACGCCAAGGCATCAATGTGTCCAATGTATCCAAGATGAAACACATTCAAAATCCATAAAACCAACATAGTGTCAATTTTGTTCAAATTATCATCCCTTAGCATCCAAAGTATCAGCTGTATTTAGTATCATAGAGTAGGGTAAGATTTTTATTTCCCTGTGACTGCATGCAACTTTTATTTTGTGCAATGTTCTCACATAGCAAGTAAATTGTGTTAGCCATAGGGGGAAATTTCTGAGAATCAAAGAGAAACGCATGTTTTATAATCATTACTGGAGAATGGGAAGAAACATTATGAAGTTGAAGAGTTCTGCCTTGTCTGGGAGTTCATAAAATCAGCATTCTAATTCCAGTTCTCTAATAAACTAGGTGTTAGGCTGACCATGAGCAAATCTCTTCACTCCTTAGAGGCATCTGGGTTTTTATCAAGAAAAAGTTGAAGATAAATTAGTTATTGCCTAAAAACTTCCAGTTTCAAACATCTATGATGTAAATGCCTGTTAACCAAGGGGAAAAAATAGAAAGAGAAATGCCTATGGGAGAGGTATTATTTTCTTCTTTTTTCTACTCCTGTCATCCAAAAATGATCTCTAACAAACTTAATATTTTAGAATATCATTTATACTATTTATGATATTTTGCTGTGATTTCCCCTCCTCATTGTAAAATATACATGTTGTGGGAGCTGCTGTTTAACCTTATTTCATCATTTATAGTTTGATGCATTAACAGTTACAGCACACCCTGATGCAACTAATTAACTAAAAGTAAACTCACATGAAGTTTCATTATTATTATAATTGATTTGTAACACAGTAATATAGTCATATCTATTATTTTGTTGACAAATTAAGTTAAATATTTCTTATTTTTATTGCATTCGCTACAGATAATTTCTCACTTCTAGGAAAAATAATTCCACTGTTTTTCGCTTTCTGCATGGAGAAAGATTTTAAATTAATGCATTAAGGAACTTTGTTTCTGTTGTGTTTAAATGTTTAATTGGAAAAGAATAATTTATGATGCCTAATTGCCTTTTCCAAGATCAATTAGACCAAATTAATACTGGAAACAGACTGGAAACTCACTACAGAGGCATCCCAGAATGGGTCACTTGATTCAATCTGTGCCTGGAAAAACAGTAGGGTTAGGGAAGTGATATACTAATTGACAAAGGCTGAGAGTTAGGACAAGAATGACAGCCTTTCTGTCAGTCACTGGAGTGAGCATGGCCTGGAGCACATCAGCTAATGAAGTCAAGTGAGCCTCTCCATCCAAGGTGGGCACAGAGCAGAGAGAAAAGGCAGTTGGGGAAATTACCTTTGTTGAACTTCATGGCCATCTGGAAATCTAAGGAAACACATGAGGGGCCAGATTGGCTCCGTGGAAGCAGTAAGGGTAAAGACACTGACTATGAATTCTGAAATTCAGGCTCTGATCTCATTATTACTTCCCTAGGTGATCTTGAAGAAAAGGATGGTTTAGAGCTAAATGAAAACTTAAATTTAGGGTTAGAATAGAATTTGCTCATTTTTCAAATCAGGAAAAGAGAGATGTTCAATAAATATTTAACGAATGAATTAATGAACTGTAAATTGTTCAGTCGTTTCTCATATGTTCAAGAAACAGACAAAAATATGCTATATTCTTATTAATTTTGCTCTTTCAGACATCTTTAGAATTCACCTGTGGTCTGTGGGACCAAGGCCAAGGGAGACTCTGATCTTTTTCAAAATCACAGTCCCCAAAGTCTGGCCCATTAAGTGTAATTTAAACTGCATCTGAGTTCTAGAAATAAGCAAAGCTGAGTAAATCTTAGGGTGAATCTTTTCTGCAAGGATATGTGCCTTCCATAAATGAGATTGCTGGTTCAAATTACTTTAAGGGATAAAAGATAATCATTTTCATTTTTCAATTCTGTTCATCCAGAATGACATGAAAGAAAGATTTGCTCTTATATGCAAAGTAATTTTGCAATTGAGTAGGTTCTAGAGTTAAGAGATTTTTGAAGGTAGTATTTATTATACCTCAAAAAAGATGTAATAATTTCAATATGCGATATTGGAAAAACAAAGCTAAGTGTATATAACATTTAT
This sequence comes from Sylvilagus floridanus, assembly GCA_949820135.1. Classification (NCBI taxonomy): domain Eukaryota; kingdom Metazoa; phylum Chordata; class Mammalia; order Lagomorpha; family Leporidae; genus Sylvilagus; species Sylvilagus floridanus. Next base: position 88,905,210 of record OX463226.1, on the reverse strand, counting down.
AAAATGATACTTCAAAAATTTGTGAAAATGCATTTAGAAGGTATATTCATTTTGATGCAAATAATTTTGGAAATCTATGCATCTATGTACACTTTGTTTAATAGGAGATTATTAACAAAGTTATCTAAAATTAAAACACAGTCTCTTTTAATATTTGAACCCTTATAATGAAACGTGCAACACAAGACTTATGACATATGCAAAAGTGAATGAAATGGCAGGTAAGAGCAAAGTTGCCTATAGATTACTTCATAAGGCAGTGTATAAGTAATTAATAAATCAATACTTTTGAAAATAAGTACTATATGGTTCATAGAAAGTTGATATCATTGTGGGCTGAATAAAAAGGACGGATTTGAGGGAGGAGAAAATTTAATTCTTGAAAGAGATGTACAATTTGAATAAGTAGATCTATTACAGACAATATAAGTTAAAAAGTATAAACTGTAGACATGCTTAAAGGACAGTAAAAATATAAAAATAAGGTATGCATTTATGAATATGTAATTTGTTCCCAAGGAAAATGAAAGTATATGGGGAGAAAAAAATAATAAATTATTACCAGATCATGAAGTCCTCAGCACTTAACCTTTAGACCATATTAAGAACTCTTTTTTTATTGCCTATGTAATACCCAAGTCCCCTTTTTGAGTAACAACCAAATATGTAAGATTTTCTGATAACCCACACAGTCCATCAGAATCAGGGAAAGGTGATTCTAATCACATCCTTCTTTGTCATAGATTCGTGCATTTAGGTTTGAGCCAATCAGCACATAGATGTTCCCATAGATGTTCGCATAGATGACATTACCCTCAAAAGTATCGGTGATCCTGATAGAAGATAGCTTGCCAATGTTAAATCAATCATATTCCAAAAATTTAGCATTAGATACAAAAATAAGTAAAAATTGTTCATATCCTTGCCTAATACTATTTCCTAAAAAAAATTAAGGAAGTAAATTTCAGCCTAAATACATATACAAAAAATGAAGCAGAACTGAAGGTGTCAAAGGAAAGAGAAACATGGACCTTCATGATCTTTAGTCATTCAGTTACATATGCTTAAATATCACTGTATCTTTTAACTGGAGAATTTAAGCCATTTACATTACAGGTTACTAGGGATAAGTAATGACTTGGCCCTGCCATTTTTCCATAAGTATTCTTATTGTTTGCTTTGGATTCCCTTTGTATTCTTAATAGAAGATTTTCTGCCTTCATATTCTTTCATAATGATGACTATCTGTGTTTCTGTGTGCACCACATCCTTAAGCATCTTTTGTAAAGCTGGATGAGTGGTGACAAATTCTATCAATTTCTGTTTGCTATGGAAGGTCTCTGTTTCACATTCATTCATAAATGAGAGCTTTGCATTGTACAGTATTTCGGTGGACATTTTTTTCTGCTAAGACTTGGACTGTGTTTATCCATTTTCTCCTAGTTTGGTGGGTTTCTGATGAGAAGTCAGCCATGAATCTAATTGGAGATCCTCTGAAAGTAATCTGGCATTTCTCTTGTGCACAATTTAGAATTTTCAATTTTTACCATTGAAAGTTTGACTACAGTATGTTGTGAAGATTTTTTCTGGTCATTTCTATAAGGAGTTCTATGTGCATCAAGTAGTTGAACATCACTTTCTCCTACTAGACAAGTTTTTCTGTAATTATTTCACTGAATAGGCCTTCTAATACATTCTTTCTTTCTACACTTTCAGGGACTCCTAAGCCCATATGTTAAGTGTTTGATAATATCCCATAAATTTCCAACACAATTTTTAATTCCTCTGACTTCTTTTTTTTGTCTGACTGAAAAACTTCCAAATATTTGTCTTCTTGCTTGGATATTCTTCTCTTCTGCCTCACCAAGTCTGTTATTAAGTCTTTCCATTATAATTTTATTTGACATATTGGATTATTTATTTCTAATATTTCATTTCTTTTTCTCCTCAAAATATCAATTTCATGAGAAATTTTTCCATTCATATCATCTATGGATTTCCTTAATTTATGAATTTACTTCTCATTCCTTCTGAATAATCCTATGATTAATCTTTTGAATGCCATTTCAACTATTTCATCAATCTCTTCATCTTCAAATTCTAATATTGAAGTATTGTTTTCCTTGGGAGAGGGAAGTCATGTTATCAATCTTGTTTCTTGAATTTCTGTGTTTATTTTTGTGTGTGTGTGTGGAAATACTTTTTTTTTGTTTTATTTTTGTTGTTGTTGTCATTTTTTTCTCTGATGGCTTTTTATCTTTGAACTATGCCTCTGTGACTTACTGGAGTATTTGCTCTCTCAGTGAATACCCAAAGATGCATGCTGGTTGTGGCCAGGGATCTCTTGTCAGTGCTCCAGGGTGGGGCAAGTATCCCAGTTGACATCCACTTTGGGCATGATGGATCACTTGTTAGAAGAAAGTAGGGTATGATCACCTCTGTTGGTATGATCACTCCCTCACCTCCTCACTTCCAAGGTGATCAATGCCCAGTTATTAGCCCACAATGTATGCAATACTCACCCACATTGCCATATGAACCAAATGACCTGACCTGTGCAGTCTTCAGTGTGAGCACAAATCCCATTGCAATGACCCACCCCAGAGAGCTCTGAGCATGTGGAGTCACACACATTGATTGCACAGAGACTCAGCTACACCCTGTAATCACAGAGTTCCCACGATTTCAGCATGAAAGGCCCCCACAGTCAAGGGGTGTAGAAGATCTGCCCCACCCCTCTAGTTTTTCCCATCCACAGAGGGGCAGAGATGTTCCCAGGGCCAGCTGCCAATGGGTACTCCACCTAGGCAACTTGAGCTCTGGACACTGTGATGTTGAGAAGCTGGAGGCACCTCACTGTACTATGTGAGTGCACAGCCCCATCAATCCTCTCAGCCAGACTAAAAGTTAATGGGGAATGTAGATTTTTTTTCCTCTGGCAAAATCCCTCGATCACATATGTGCATAAGAGCTGCAAGCCACTGCTCCTACTAATTTCACAATATTGCCAGTTTTTGGGTATATGCACCAGAGCTGCTGCCACTGCTACAAACACGATGGTATCTTGTCCTAGTCAGTTGCTGGGCACAAGCACAGGAGCTGCTGAAGCAGCTACTTATGTCCAACATGGCACCTGCCCTCTCTCTGTCAGTGGCCATTAGCCATTTTGGGTCTGATGGGGAGAGAGAAACATGACCCTATTCTTTTGTTGGGTTAGCAAGCCCCCTATTGCCCTTAGGGCTCCAAGACAGACTCACACCAAGCTCTCCCTCCAGCTATATCACCAGCTGTTGCAGTCTGATCTCACCTTACTCTCCAAACTGGTGCTTTCTCTGGCTCTCAGCTGCTGAGATTGTGTGTTGAGTCCATACTATTCGATCTGTGTGGCCACAACTGCCACACAGATCCATGATGTGTCTCTCGTCATAGAATTTACATAGCAGTTTTCTCTCAAGCTCTCTCCTGAGATTGTGCTTCCTCTACTTTTTTTTTTTTTTTTTTTTTTTTTTACTATTTTCCCTAGCCTAGAGCAGATGTCCTATCCCTATTCTGCCATCTTGGAATCCCCCATTGGCTTTCAAGAGCGAAAATCTATTTCCTGCTCAGGGAACATTCCAGCGGCAGATCACTTGCCATGAGTTACTTGTATGGATTTGAGAGTTTCTTCTTTCCAGTATCAATGCATTCAATTAAATCCCGCAATGTCTTTCAGAATTTCTGCTTAAGATACATGTTAAGTCTATTCACATTTAATTGGTCAAAATTATTATATGACCAAAGCCAACATTAAAATTGCTGTGAAAATACCGCAATCAAAAATTCATTATACTTTTGCTTAAAAACAGCAGGAAGAGCTGAAAACAATATGGTCAGCTTCAGCTAGTCTTTTATCCTTTTCATTAACATGAAAAGCCTCCCATGTTTCAATCAACATAATAGAATTGAGAGCAAAACTATGTAAAAAACTTCTTCTTGTTCCTCATTGAACTCAAAATTAACATTAAGATCATCCAAATATCTACAAGAAGGAAAAAAAAAACAAAAGTATATTTAAATGATTAATTTAAATTTTAGCTTATGATGTTTTGAGGTTGCAATAGTTGATTAATGATTAGAAGTGTATACATAATCATTACTGAAAATTGAGATTACACAATTGCCATTATTAAGGAATAAAGGGGAAATACCAATGAAATAATAATAATCATAATCTCAGTTTCCTTATAGTCTAATTTTCCTTTATTAACTTATTGATGATGAGTAGTTCAACTTGTGTTTGTCAAGTATGGCAAATCTCATCATTTTAAATATGGCAATTAACCTTTAATATACTTGTGAGTGCACTCTGAGATTAATAATAACCTGAAATATATGCAGCCAGTTTATAGTTCTCTCATTGTGTTTTGCCTTAAAAATATACTTAGAAATGGGATTTACCAGTGATAACAGAGACATAAACTTAACTTTGGTAGATTCTGCAAATGATCTTCCAATGTGTTTGATCAATTGACATTCACACCAACCATTTGTAAGATTTCCACTCACTTCATATTCTTGCCTACCCTTGTTATCCTCAGCCTTTTTACCTTCAACACTTTGATTATGAAGTTTTATATTGAATTAACCCAGTGACTTATTTCAGATTCCTATTTGATGTTTGGATATTTCTTTTGCAAAATGCCTGTTCATGCTTCTTGCCTATATTCAAATGAATTGACTTTTTAAAATGAATTTAAAGATTTCAATATAAATTCCAAATACACATCGTTTAATTGATATATGTACTCCGAAAATGTCCTTACAGCCTGTAGCTTGATTTTTTTTTCCTTTTCAATGTGAATAAAGCTGAGAGGAATGGAAAGAGAGAAGGGGAGAGGGACAGGAAGGGGGAAAAGGAGAGGGACAGAGAGAAATAGAGAAAGTGAGAGAGAGAACACATTTATCATTTTGAATAATAAAGCAGAGGCATTGTTTTAAAATTAGTTATGTGATGGTTACTTTATGTGTCAAGATCAGATAGCTGGTGTATGCTCTAAACTAAGGAGCCAATGGATTGAAGCTAGTGACTGTGGGATTATGACCGAACACCCCTTGGGCAGATTCTTACTGGGGTGAAACAATAATTGGATTATGTTATGTGAAATTAGGAATTGTTATCTTGTTTGGAGATGAAATATGGTTTAAGATGAGATGTATGAATGCCAAGCAAATTAGGGATGTATTCTGATGATTCATTTCATGTTTCAACTTCATTGGAATAAGGGATTTTCAGGGAGCTAGTAAAACATCATTCTCAGTGTGTCTATGATGATACTTTGGAAATACATTAGCGTTTGAATCGTAGACTGAATAAAGAACATTACTGTCACTAATGCTAGTGGGCATCATCCAATGTGCTAAAGGACTATATAGAATAAAAATGCATCAAATTGGGATTCACTTCTCCTGCTTCCCTGCCCTCCCTCCGGCAAAGTTTTAAAAGGACCTGTTCCTGAACACGTGGTGCTTGCCTCCTCTCTTTCTCTCTCTCTCTCTCTCTCCCTCGCTGTCTCTCTGTTCTCTCTTGGCTTCTCTCTCACTCCCCTCTCTCCTTTCTCCTCTCTCTTCTCTCCTGCTTGCTCTCTCTTCTCTTGTCTCTCCTCTCCTCGCTAGCTCCTCTCCTCTCTCTCTCTCTCTCTCTCTCTCTCACTCTCCTTCTCTCTCTTTTTCCTTCTTCACCCTTTCCCTGTGGACTGCTGGGTTTTCCCCAATAAACTCCGCCCCTTACTTCAGTGTCTGGTGTGTTTTATGGTGGCCTTACAGTATCCATGATCGCACTGCATGTCCACACCTTCCACACAGATCTGTGCTGTTCCTCTTCCTTCTGTAGGGAATTCCCACTGTGGTTTCCTCTCTAACTCTCCCCTGAGAACATACTTCCTCTCCCCTTTCTTATATTTTTTACTATTTGCCCCTAGCCTAGAGTAGTACATCCTTCCCTATTCGGCCATCTTGGAGTCAAGCCAATTGGTAAATTTGAATTCTTGTTTTTATTCACTTAGTTTTTAGATGAACAACTTATTATATAACTTTATTCACAATATTTGGAACTAAAGAAAATATAAAATTAAAATAGAAATTGTATGATCCTTAAAAAAAGGATAAAAATGTAGAGGAAAGATGAATTAGTTCTCTCTGCTTAAGCAGATCTGTGCATCTTCTGTTGCTTTTGAACATGAGTATTCCTGATTCTTTGTGCCTTTTGGACCTACACCATGGGCTCCAGATTCTCAAGTCTTTGGACTTCAACAAAATTACACCACTGGATATTCTGATTTTCCAGCTTTCCAACCACAGATCTTGAACTTCTCAGCCTCTGTAATTATTAATTCCTCTATTTGTGAGATATTTTCTGGAGTAAGTCTCTTTTTATAGATATTTCTAAATATTTATTGGTTCTGGTTCTCTGGAGAAACTTCACCAACCTAAACAAATTCTGGCATGCAAATTTTGATCATGTTTGTGGGTAAAGAAGGAAAGTTAAAGTTCTCATTATTCTTCTGCCTCATACACCTTCACAAGTTCACAGGGAGGAAGTCCCACTGTAAATAATGACAAGCAATAGAGTTGAAGTCCATGGAAGTAATAAGAGAGACCACCAGAGTGACTTCAAAACCCATTGTGCCTCTGGGTGGATATGAAGCACTCCACAAAGAGTGGTGCTTTTAATCTTTTGGATGCTTAAGCAGTGGGCTCCTGGATGATTGGAAGGAGGCCAAGGTCATTCAATGAAAATGAAATATAACAATAACAAAAGGTGTCTCTGCTGATGTCTTATGTAAGGGAATTCTGGAGAATAATAGGAAATAGAGTCTGATAGAGAAGTTTTCTTCATGGTCTTCAGCACTTTTGTATAATCAATTAGTTAATAATAATATGGTTTTGTTGTTGCTATTGTTGATTTTGCCACCTGCTTCCTCCAACCCACTCAGAGATTAAAGATAGAGTAATAGGCTACCCAAGAAGTAGCACGTGAATTACTGACTTACAAGGCTCCTTATCTCTGGAAAGTATTAAGGATATATCCGCTGTGCATGGTGATGAAAATTTTAAAGCTTGGTGATTAATCCCTGATAGCTGCAATTCAGGGGAACCATAGAAGTATGCCTACCAGGCCTAGGATATGTTCCGATGTAAATTCCTAGTGGGTAGTGTATGCTCTCTCGTGGGGGCACTTCCTATGCCAGTATCTATTTTCTGAGACAGAACACAAAGAAGAGGAAGGAAAATTGAAAGCAAGAACATCATATGTCCTTTGAGTTTGCAGTTCTGGGAAGGGAAGTACCCTGGCTGGGGAATAGACAAAGAAAAGTAATATGACCAGGTAAAGAGGCTTGGTCACAGCACATTCAGGGACACTATAGTAGCAAAACTCTCACAATGAAAACAAACAGGACAGGCATGATACAGACTCCAACATCAGTCTGTTGAGTGTGTTTCAAATTTAGAAGACTCCAGCTTGGCCATAAAAATTTTCCTTCCATCAGGTGAGCAAATTCTGCTGCTGATGTAGAGCCCAGCACTTTTACATGCAACGCACTTGCATGCAATTCAAGTGGATAAGGGGGAAAGGAAAAGCAAACAACAAAACTTGTTTATCGGATTCAAGTTGAACCATCTGTTGTTAATGATTAGATCTTCAGCTTCCAATTTTCCTTTGAATGTTATTGCTCATTTCTAGTGGGGCACTGCGCCGCTGCTTTCCCCTGCGTGTGAATTCTAAGTAAAATACAGCTTAGATTGAAAGCCTGCTGGAGAAAGAAATCATGCTTAATGATGTCTGGCAGATTCTTGTTTTCCCCTGAAGGAAATCTCAAGGGCCCAGGTCAAGAAAGAGGTCAATGCATGGCTCAACATAGCTTTAGAGTAATGGGTGCACTCTATGGGGCTCAGTTTGCCCAGATAAAAATGGATGTTGTTATTCTGACTTCCCAGATGTGGATTAGTTATTCTCTTCCATTCACTTTAGATGAGAAACTCATCTTTGATATAGTTTATGAAACTCAATTCTGGTTTCCTTCGTGGTTAATAAACAGATTGTTGGGATTAATGTTTCTTTCCTGGAGGGTTTACTGTCTATGTAATTGTGGTTTGTAGAAGTATCTTAAATCATCATTTTTTCACAGGTCCTATTCACCATTTGGAATTGGTTATATTGATTGTAGGTAATTATAGTTGCTTTTGTCATGCTACATCATCTGTATATAGAAGACATGTGAAATTACAAGTCTGAATCTTGAAAGCCAAAAGAGTGACTTTATGTGTGTATGATACTGTTTTTATATTTAACTTAAATTCTTCCAAGTGATGCATACCTCTCTCTCCATTCCCCATCTGTATTTGCATTGCACACACATATCCATACATGCAAGAAGGAGGAAAATGGATCGCATGTGAATTTTAGAGTATTATTTTTGTATTAAGTATATTAATCTACCAATTTTGTCATATCATCTGTTTGCTGTCTGCCTATATTCTTGAGGTGAATATGTACATGTATATGTATGTACATGGACATAAGCAAGAGTGTTTCAATTTAAAGAGAGTGTGACTATCATCTATCTATATCTATTGAGAGACAGAAAGAGAGGGAAAGGTAGGAAGCACACCTAGGCTATTTGTCTCAGAAGAAAATAGCTAGCATTGTTTTAGTCAGGTATTTGTTCCTAGGCCAACCAACCACACCCATGGGATTTGTTAAAAGAAAAGTATTAGGCAAAATAAATTTAACAGAGTTTATTTGAACAAGGACTGATTCTTGAATCCAGCAGTTTACAAACTGAAATAGCTTCATATATCTCTACTTCAACAGCTTGAACAGCAAGCTCTTATAGGGTCACCATGAAAGAAAAACAAATACTTTATTAGTCACAGTTAGGCATTTGTCTTATTTGGGTAGTTCTCCTGGAAAATATCTGTTTATGTAATCAGTTGATATTTGACCTTTGAGACTCATGGAAATTCTTTTTGTTTGTTTGTTTAGTTTATAAAATTATCTATTTATTTAAAAGACAGCCTGAGAGAGATCTCTCATTCTCTGGTTCACTTTCCAAATGCGTGTAACAGCTGGGGCTGGGCCAGGCTAAAGCCAAGAGCCAGAAACTTAATTCCAGTCTTCATCATAGGTGACAGAGACACAACTATTTGAACCATCACATGCTGCCTCCAGGTCCACATTAGCAGAAAGTAGCACTTGGGAGTGTAACCAGAACTTGAATCCAAGCGCTCCGATATAGGATGTGGTTGCCCCAATTGGATTCTTAACTTCTATGCCAAATGCCTGCCTCTGTTTGTTTTAAGCCAATTACAGAAAATGATTCCAAGTTGTTTCAGTTTGTTTTTATAAGAGCTTCAGGTACAGACAATCTCAGACCAACCATTTCCTTCTTATTGCTTTAATAGATGATGTCACATGTTATAAAAAGAACCACGAGGAATGCTGATATAATCACGTAGATTGGGTTAATTGAATAAGTCTCAAAAATGCCTGAATACACAAAACTTCTTTTGCGAATTAAAATCACACAGGACTAACAAAATGAAGACCCTTTTCTACCACATTAGTAGTTTTCCTACCTCAGTTTACTGAGTCCTAGGAAAATGATATAATGATTGGGATCATCATTGGGCAGTGCGAGAAGTGAAATTTTCTCCTCGAGATTCTACCTAAGGGGAGACAATTCTAGTGGCCTTCTACAGCTGTAAGCAGACACTACTTCATTCTACAGCAGAGGTTCTCAGTGTGTAATCCTCAAACAGGCAATATCAGTGCTACTTACATCATCTAAAATTCAATTCTTCAAACCCTACCCTCAATCTACTGAACCTTCAACCTGTGCTTCAGCTGTCCTTCTAAAAGAATCTGACATATGCCAAAGTTTGATCACTATTCTTTTGGAATCTAGAATGTATTTTTTTCCCCAACAAGGTCTTAAAACGCAAGTCAACTAAAGAATACTACAAACAGAGCAGGATCATATGGACACCATGCAGTTGTTAGAAAAATATGTACTATTACTGCTTCAAGGAAATTGTTAAACGACTGAGTTTCATCACTCATTTTCACATACATTGTGCTGTACTGAACATGAGGAACTCAGAGTGGTTGTGTTGGTAAGATGGAAAATTGTAGACCTAGTCTTAAGAAACTCTTATTCTGATGAAGTTCAGTTCATCATTGCTGAGAAACAATTTATGGAAGCTTTGGAGAAATGCAGGCATCTGAGCAGGAAGGAGCTCTTGATATTGGTATAGATAAAAAATGTCCAGGAAGAGAGGCAGTTTTTATTCCAGGCAGCAGAAACACAATGGTTAGATGAAGAAAGTATTCAAAAAGCCATTGGAGGCCCAGGGCAAGTAATGTTTCTGGAGGCAATACGACTGTCTTTCATGGGCTCAAATGTCAAAGACCTTGCCCACATTCCCTGGAAAGTTACAATGATCACACTAAATATGCTTTTTTCATGGCCAAGACTCTGCTGTCCACACTCCTATACCAGTCATACTTCCAGAAGTAATTTACTCTGCAATGCCCCTGTTAAAAGTTTAGTCATGCATGTATAAGTTCAATATTCTTGTCCCTGAAGGTCTTTGAATCTCAGTGGAACAATGCATGCAAGATACTGAGCAGAGTAGTTGGCATTTAATGGAAGTCAGTAACACCTGTTCCTTTTGAAAATGACATGATTTAAGATACAGGTGAGTGTTGAATTCTAGTCTGCATATCCACAAATGTTTTCCACAGAGCTCCCCTATAAGTGGTGTGGAATGGAATCTTCAAGAAAGGGCAGATCACACAACCCTAACCTGGTCTTCATAGACAAAGGATTGTATAACAGCTAGGCACAAAGGTGATACCAGTACCTGGATCAGCAATGTGAGGTAACAATACATTTTCAAGTAGTAAGATTATTATTCTCTTATTGTTCTTATGGAAAATACTTTCCAGATTTATGTTATATGCTTTGGCTTTCAGAATTTTTCAGGAGTTTGACTCTCTCACAGTTGTCAATGAATAAAAGGCATGATGTCAATGAGACTTGATGGAAAATAATAAATAAATGACTGGGCCAGTGCTGTGGCTTAGCACTGGTTCCATTCTAAGTTGCTCCAGTTCCAATCTAGCTCCTTGTTATAGCCTTGGAAATCAGTACAAGATATCCCAAGTCTCTGGTCCCCTTCACCCATGTAGGTGACCTGGAAGAAGCTCCTGGATCCTGGCTTTGGATCAGCTCAGCTCTGGCCATTTGGCGGTGTGAACCAGTGGATGGGAAGATTTTCTCTCTCTCTCTGCTTCTCTGTAACTCTGCCTTTAAAATAAATAAATAAATCTTTAAACAAAGGGAAAAATAAGAAAAGAAAAAATTCTCTCACACTTTCTCTCTTAATCTAGGTAGAAAAAAGAAAAATAACTTTCTACATAATAATTAGTCCTAAATAGCACTCTGGCCTCAGAATCAGCCCTTAAGGCAGTCGGATCTGGCTGAAGAGCCCATGAGTGTATTTTAGGCATGGGAAGCCAAGACACTCTGGCAAAAGACAAAAAAACAAAAACAAAAACAAAAAAAAACCTAAATGAAAGATCTCTATGAGTGAGATCTCAGTGGAAAGAATGGGGCCATCAAAGAAGGAGGTACCGGCTGCCGCTGTGGCTCACTAGGCTAATACACCGCCTTGCGGTGCCAGCACACCGGGTTCTAGTTCTGGTCGGGGCACTGGATTTTGTCCCAGTTGCCCCTCGTCCAGGCCAGCTCTCTGCTATGGCCTGGGAGTGCAGTGGAGGCTGGCCCAAGTGCATGGGCCCTGCTCCCCATGGGAGACCAGGAGAAGCACCTGGCTCCTGCCATTGGATCAGCACGGTGCGCCGGCTGCAGCGCGCCAGTCGCAGCGGCCATTGGAGGGTGAACCAACGGCAAAGGAATACCTTTCTCTCTGTTTCTCTCTCTCACTAAACGCTCCGCCTGTTAAAAAAAAAAAAAAAAGAAGGAGGTACCTTTCTCTGAAGGGAGGAGAGAACTTCCACTTTGACTATGACCCTGTCAGAGTAAGATCGAAGTCGGCGAACTCAAAAGGCTTCCATAGCCTTGGCATCTCATGACTAGAGCCTAGGGAGATTACTGACACCATAAACAAGAGTGTCAAATTGTTAAGTCAACAACAGGAGTCACTGTATACTTACTCCTCATGTGGGATCTGTCCTTAATGTGTTGTCCAATGTGAAGTAATGCTATAACTAGTACTGAAATAGTATTTTTCACTTTGTGTTTCTGTGGTGGTGCAAACTGATGAAATATTTACTTAATATATACTAAATCGATCTTCTGTATATAAAGATAATTGAAAATAAATCTTGATGTGAATGGAATGTGAGAGGGAGCAGGAGATGAGAGGGGTGCGAGTGGGAGGGAAATTATGGGGAGGCAAGCCATTGTAATCTATAAACTGTACTTTGGAAATTTATATTTACTAAATAAAAGTTAAAAAAATCATAAGAAAAAAATTAGTTGGCTTGACTCCCAATTATCTATTAAAATATTCACACAGCAATTGCAAATAGTTGATTTTCTTTTTTTAAGATTTATTTATTTGTTTGAGAGTTAGAGAAAGAGAGGGACAGAGACAGAGACAAAGAGAGAAATAATCCAGCCTCTGATTCACGCACTGGATCACCACAATCACCAGCATCACTGGACCAGGCTGAAGCCAGGAGCCAGGAGCTTCTTCCAGTTCTCCCACATGAATAGAAAGCAATGAGCGCTTGCACAATGCACTGCTTTTCCCAAGCCATTATCAGGGAGCTGGGACAGAAGTGGAGCAGGAGGAACTCGAATCTGCATGCATATGGGATGCAGGCATTGGAAACAGCAGCTCTACCAGCTATGCCACCATGTCAGCCTCGGATTTGTTATTTTCATACACAATGATGAAATCACCCATAAAATCAATTTTAACTGGAGATTCGACTGTCCTCCCCTTAAGATATTATGTTCAGCCGTGGTATCAGAATGTGTGTATTCCTAGCGAATATGTCCACCCTGTTTCCACTTTCAGCCAGAAAGGCAGAAACTGTCTCACCCTTCCCGTCTTTGGAGAGAAAATTTGGATAACTTTAAGCAAACCTGGGACTATTTTCTCTCCCCTGTGTGCCCTTATGTCCACCCTAAAAGGGCACTTCAGTGTACTTACTCTTTGAGATTTAGCATCAAGCTTGTGAGATTCAAAATGTTTATGCTCCAAGCAAGGGAACCTTTTTCATTGTTTTCCAATCTGTGTCAGATTTAATCTAGATCTGAAAACACTAGTGCATTTTCGATTTTTGATGCAATTTCCTTAAATTTACTATACAGAGAAGGCTTTTATTGTTGTTTTCTTTCATTCCTATTTTTTTTTTCTCTTTTTGGTAATCTAAGAGTAAAAAAATCCCTGAACCAATTGGTCAATCGATTAACAAATTAACTGCTAAATAATGGATTGGGCCCTGTCTAGATGGTGACAGGGTTCCAAGAATAAAATATGTCAGTACAATACTTCTTTGAACACATGCCTAACAAAGCAACACTTGCTTTTCCTAACTACTTTACACAAATGCCTAGAAACCAAATAGAAAAACATGGATTGATAATATTTTATCATTCATACAAGCTGAACAGAAATGGGCATTACATTGAGAAATGAACAGAACTCGTTTTCTTTTGAATTAAATTTTAATGTAGCAGAACTTTACATGATCCTTTGAACATAAATAAATGCAAGGCGACAAAATAATATTTTCTTCTGCTAATTATACCATTTATACTGAACATGGTATAAAATACACAAGAAATGATGTTACCGAATGGAAAAAAAAGAATGAAAGGGATTGAAGGAGGTAAGAGTGGATAGCAGAAGCATTTAATGAAGTTTGTGTTATGTAAGTATTATCCTCTATAATTTTTCAAGTCTTGGTTATTTACTTAAAGGTTTTTAGCCTGGAATAATGATGATATGAATAATCATCAGAAGCCAAAGCTGTAGCTAAGAAACCTAGCCAGAAAGGATGTAATACAGAAAAAAAAACTGAAGGAGCTGTATTTAAAGGAAGACATTTAGGACTGCTCTTTGCTGATAGTATTCACACAAGTTCCACAAAGAATATCACAGAGGAGAACAGAGCTCTTTCCCCAACCTACATTCCCCCTTCATTTGGAGTTGCTCAAGCTGATGATTTTGAGGACTGCTTGTGGATTTAGATTGGGAATAATTTTCAAATTACCTGGTTGGAGGATTTCTTTAGACTGTAGATGTTTAAGCCATGTCTACACACTGTAAAATTCAGTTGAATAGTAGAGAACCAGGTTGTCACACAATTGTTTGGCTTGGATAACCAGAAATAACCGTGAAAACATTCCCCTCTTTAATGTTTGATCCATTTTTTATTCAGTAAGAGTTACTGACTACTTTGCACATAGTCCTGCTTATTGTGTGTCTTGGAGTGGGGAGAGTTTGGGAGTGGTCCTGGAGAATTATACAGAAAATCATCTGAAATATATATCAGGAGATTAGATAATTGCACATAAATAAATGAGAAAATGTACAAGCCAGAATATTTTCAGGCATTTGATTTTGGTTTTGATTTGTTCTCAGTATTGATAGCCTATAGTAGGGTAATAAATAAGCAAGTATTTGAATGAAACACATACAGAATAAAATATCAACTTTCAGTAATTAAGGCTCCAAGAGGATAACTAGATTACTTAGCAACATTTTTTCACATGTTCTCAAAAGCAATGGGATTCTAATAAGAAGGAATACAGTTACCAGGTCAGAACTGAGTGGAATGAGGTGTAGAGAACAGCCTGGTATCTAAAGTCCTTCTTCCATTAAGGGTATTTGTAAATTTTGGATGTTAGAAAGTGGATATAGACTTCTGATCACATCTTAGGACAAGGTTCGGTAGCAAAAGTAGTGTGTATGCATCAGAACGAACATAAGCAACAAATATCTTGAAAGTCATCACAAAAAACATATATAAGTCACCAATATTAGAAACAAAACAGAGAACATAAATACAAATTCTACAAATGTTAAAATGATCATAAGAGGATAATACATTTCTATCAATATTTTTTGAAATTCAGATTAGAAAGTGAAAGCACAGAAAATACAACTTACCTGAATACACCCAAGGAGTGCTTTATTTAAGAAGTCAAATTTATAATTGATATTCACTACAAAGAAAACTCTAAATCCATAAAATTTTATGACTTAATTCTACAAAACAGTTAATTATATCTGTCTTCTTTAAAGGATTCAAAAAACACTATCCAAAAGAAAAAGATTGATAAATTTGATCGAAAGACACTATTAAAAGATTAAGAAGGTGTATCACTGAGTGAAAATTGATACACTGGACAGAAATATTGATTTTCAATTTTATTAAACAATCCATAGTATATCCTACATATCAAATCCAACACTAACAACCCCAAAAAAGCTTAGCTAGGAACATAAATTTGTATTTCACAAGAAGTGTAAGAATAAAAAATTCAACCTCATTAATCGAAAACTGAGTGTTAAAATCAAAATGAAATATTACTATGAATTCACAGAATATCTAAAATTTAAAAGAATGACAATATAAAATATTAGCAAGAATCTGTTGCATATGGAATTTTCTCACAATATTGGTAGGCATGTAAATTGGTATGAATCCTTGTCATACTATTTGGCACCATTTACTAAAGATAGAGATATACATTCCCTGAAACCTGGCAATTCAGTTGGTAAAAATCCAGCAGAAATCTGTGAACATTTGCACCAAGACTTATGTACAAAAATATTTTAAACAGCATTTTCATAATAGTTACAATACAGGAAACATCCTAAACATCCTCTAATAGTAGAATTGACAAATAAATCGTGATACAGACACACAATGGAATAATAGACATCATAGAAAATAAATGGACTATGGCACCTCCAACAGCATGGATGAGTCTCACAAGTATAATATTGAGATAAAGATGCCAGACACAAAATAGCAAATGTTGCAAGATATAATTCATGAGCATGTTAAACATAAACATGCAAGACTTCACTGTAGTGTTTAGTAAGCTAAGCCTATGTAGTAAAACAATAAAAAAGTGACTTGTAACATAATGTTGATAGTAACTCTGGGGACAAAAAGTACAGTGATTAAGAGAAATATGGGGCTTTTGTACTCTTCTATTTCTTGATCTGTGTCATTTATATTTTTATGTTATGATATAGTTATCATGCTGTGACCAAACTATTCATCGTTTTCAGTGACTTTCTATGTGTGATATAATTCACACACACACACACACACACACACACACTTTTTAACAGGTTAAAAGATCTGTAAGGTGGAAGACTGAATTTTTGACCCTTCTTATATAAAATGGAGATAAGAATCAATGCATACAGATATCAGATGTGAATGTGATGAATTAAGTGAAACATAGCAAATACTCATATACAATTGTTCATGTAAATGAAGAATGGGAATAAAAAGCTAGTTGAAGTAGTTGCTAAAAGATGGACAAGGTCAGAGTGAGCATTTGGGACAGCAGTTAACATGTCGTTTGGAACACCTACATCCCATATCAGATTGCCTGGGATCAAGTCCCAGTTTTGCTTCCGATTCCAGCTCCATGCTAATGCACCCTGATAATGCAGTCGTGATGGGTCAAGTGTTTAAGTCATTTCCATCCACATGGGAGAACTGGTACTGAATTCCTGGCTTCAGGCTTCATAATGGCCCAGGCTAGGCTGTGGCAGGCATTTGCAGTGTCAATCAGCAAACTGAAGATATCTTTCTCTCTACTGTTCAAATAAAATAACTGTTAAATAAACAAAAATGGAAGACAGAGAACATACAGGATTTCTTCTTTAATTTAATTTATTTTTTTTCAAATATTTATGTATTTATTTGAAAGGCAGAGCTAGAGAGAGAGAGAGAGAGAGAAGGAGAGAGAGAGAGAGAAAGCAAATGGGAAAGAGAAAGAATCTCTTTCATCCAAATGGCCACAACAGGTAGAGCTGGACCAGACTGCAGCCAGGAGCAAGGATATTCATCTGAGTCTCCCACATGGGCAGCAGGGACCCAAGCATTTGGCCCATCTTTGGCTGCCTTTCCAGACATATTAACAAAGAGCTGGATCATAAGTGGAACAGTTGAGTCTCAAACCTGTGCTCACACAGGATACTGACATTATAAGTAGCAGCTCAACCCACTGAAACAAAACATCAGATCCATCTTGTTTCAGTTTTACAATTTGGTTTATTCAGTCAAACACATGCATAGTTGAACATCTATCATTAGTGTGTCAGTGAGGATTCAAGTACTGGATGCAATTGTATCTGAAGGATCCTCATGTGTCACATGAAAAAACAATGATCAAATAAAATATGAGAAATAGTCTATATCCCAATTCTAACAGAGCAGCTTGAAAGGAGAAACTCTTGTTCCAAGATCTTCACTATTTATTTAGCAATTGGGGCAGGCAAAAAGCTTGCAGTTATCCCATTGCTCTTCTCTTCTCTTTTTAAATTTCATATATTGTACCAAATTCTTCAGAACATTTTCTTGCACTCTGCCATCACCTGTAACTACATATCCAAGATTCAGTCTTTCTATCACCACTCTTCCAAAATACCAATATTTTATAATGGTTTATTTTAATCTTTCCCCAAGTGCTTTCTTTACATTTTCCTATAATTCCTACAATCTACTCTTCACCCAACAAAATGACTCTTCAAAAGTAAGAGTTGAACTGGGTCATTCCCTTCTCAGAAGTTCCTGCAGAGATAATTCGGAGGGCCTTCCATAAGATATAAGGGCCTCAGTAGTCTGCCCCACTGCCTTTCATCCTTACTTTCTCTACCTCAGTTTAAGTCTTCTTCCTCTTCAAGACAAGCCTAACACACTCTTCATCCTGTATTCCTGGACTTTTCTTCCCCCAGATATCTGTACCACTCATTCATTCAAATACTTCAGTCTTTACACAAATGTCACCTTATCAGATATGATTATTGTTACCCCTCAACCTTAAATAATGACACAAGTCATCTTTGTATCAGTTGGTCCCCCTTTACCCAACACATGCCTTCCATCAGACACACTCTACATATATTTGCTCACTGTTTTAGTTTTTGCCTCTGTGATAGTACATTTTCTTCGGTTTTACCAATTGCCCTAGAGTGTTAATGGCTAAAACAGTATCTGGAATATGGTGTCTGTCCTTCAATATGTGTTGGATAGATTAATGTGTAGTGAATTTTAAGCTCTACATGAAGAACTATGAATAATTCATTTCAAAATCCACCTTACTCTCAATTTAAACATTCCTACATTCTTGTATCAGCTACATATTTCCAAATTTATTTCATCTCATCAATCCATTCTTCTCATTAATGGTGGGTACGTACATCAAAAAATTCCTGTGTTAGATAATCATGATGCAAATTTCTATTCAAAAGTAATAAACACCTAGCCAAGTTCTCAAAATGTTAATAGCTATTCAAGCAGCTACCACTGTCTCAAGAAGTGACCACTTAGTGAACAACCAGTAACCAAAAGGGTCAATGAGGCCAGTCTCATATGCATCATGTTATTTCAACCCATTTGCAAATGAGCACATTAATATTAACTGGCAGATTGCATACCTTTATATTTATGTAAAGCTGATTTGAAGAAATTACACAACTGGAAAGTGTTAGATAAGTTTCCACAGTCTGTCATCCTGCAAAATAAGCTATTTTAGGGTCATTACTCACATAAAATTAGAGTACCATATTTTTAACTTATCTCTTTTTGATTAAAAAACTTCTATGAATAAAATGATAATGATGTTTTGTCCTGGGAAATTTACTTGATAAACAACTCCCATGCTTAATTTAGCATCACTTCATTGAATGAAATTATATTTCCAAGAGATAGGCATTTCCATCTCACCTATCCAGGTAATTTGTTGAAGAATGCCTTATCTGGAATTAGAAGACATTGTCTTTCTTGCTTGAGTTGGTTACTCCTGAGAAACTATGGAGTGCTTATTCAATAAACATTTAAAAAGTCTGTATTGACAATTTCATGAAAGAGAACATGAAGCATCTTCTGAACTCACATTTTGATTTCCATCCATAAAGCTCTTGTCACTTCTACTGAAAATGACTTGCTCATTTTCTTCCCTAGCAACAATCATGGTAGCAAAAACAGAGAAGTTTATCTTCCAATGAGTCCACTATGCCTACATTTTGCCTTCTTGCTCTTCTGTATTCCTTCCCTCTTGTCTTACCCCTTTCCATTCTAAGGCACCATTTTTCCATTCTATCATTGCCCCTACATGTTCTCTTCATATCTTTCTCCACATGTTTTTCACCAAGTTAATGCAGAAATTTAGGTGAAATATTTATCTGAAACAGTAACATACTAATGAAAGAATCAATCTGAAGGAAAGGATAAAGACAAAATATGAAACCAAACCTGTGTATTTTGTTTCCATGACTGAGTTTTAAATCAGCCTTTCCAATTTTTTGAAATTGAGATAAATATTAAGAAATAATTTTGGGGCCAGTGTTGTGGCATAGAGGATTTAACCATTTTCATTTATGGGCCCCAGTTCTTGTCTTGGCTGCTCCACTTCCATTCCATCTCCTTAATAATGGGCCTGGGAAAACAGCAGAATTTGGCTCAAGTGCTTGGGCCCCTACACCATGTGGAAAACCCAAAGAATCTCCTGGTTCCTGGCTTCCACCGTGCCAGGCCCTGGCTGTTTTGACCACTTGGAGAGTGAAACAGCAGATGGAAAAATCTCTCTCTTTTTCTCTCTGTAATTCTGCCTCTCAAATAAATTGATAAAATCTTTTTAAAAAAGGAAACAATTTTAAAGCCATTACTAATCAATACCAAAGAAGCCCATTTTTAAAAAGTATCAGCATATGTTTAACTAGTAGATGTCTAATAGATAACGTAATATCTAAAGCTTTTAATTCTATTTTTGCGACTTTGCCCTGAATTATAGAAATTATTTTTTCACAGTGACTTTTTGTAGTAATGTGAGAGATAATGTCAATGAAAATATATTTTGGAAATCCAGTTGTGTTAGTGACATTTTCCTCTAGCTCCTTGACTTTCATCTGAGGTATTCTTAAGAGTTGCATTGGGAGATCTTTGTAGGTTGAAGGGCTACAATCTCAATTTCACTGAATCATAAACCTTCAAGGGAGGACCAAGCTTACAAAATTTCAAATATCTTTCTAGGAATTTATGAAGACTCATTTTTTCCAATAAACTAGCTATAAAAAGTTAGTTTTTCTCAGCCTTAGAGTTTGCAAATTTAAAATCCCATTGCATTTTATGTTAAGATATAGTAATGCTCTGTTTGCTTCTTGAAGACCTCATGTTTCTGTACACCCCTCTGATATGAATCAGATCTGCTCTGGGAATCATTCTATCTTCAGCAGAAGCCCTCATTTTATAGTTGAGAAAACTCGAGTCCTACAGAAGTCATAGATCAGATGCTCAGCACAATGCCCTTGTTACAGCTCCACATAGCCCCTCATGTCCCTGAGTGCCTGAGCATACTTTCTGTATGCAGCTCCTTTCTACAAGGAGCCCTACTGTTTCTGGTGGTACAGTATCAGTTACCTTCTCTGACCATCTCTCTTTGTTTCTTTTATTCTCCTCTTCTTTGAGCACCCTGAGAGAAAATGTGTATTTGTTCTCCTCATTTTGCATTTGTTTCTGTACTTCCTTCAGTTCTGCCAGTGTGATTCCTGCTGATATCTGTGAGGGGCTTTCTTCATCCCAACATTTAAAATATCTTTGTGTAGCTTAGAAAGCCATGCAAAATTTCTCTATTGAAATTCAAAACCTAACCAGGATGACCTCATTTCAAAATAAGACCAAATCTCAAGCCAGCAGCTTTATTCAAACCATTCTTTTACATATTTTTATTTATTTATAAGAAAAATTTTTTCCAGTGAACATTTAGTATCTGCAAGAGGGATTTTAGAGTGTTAATGAGAATGGAGCATGATAATAATCTACATTTGCATTCCACTTTACAGCCTCAAAACTCTTCAGCAAACATCATGCCTCTTATTAAGAGTCTGGTGAGGATATTGGGAAAATTATATGAAATTTGTCCTTGGTTCAGACTGGCCCAACACGTAACAATTGAGTCTTGAAAGATATGAAATGAGTTATCCAAGGTCTTCCAGCTGCTAAATAGCACCTATAATTTTACATACAGAAATTCACACATACACACAGAATGTCCTGCTTACTATGAAATCTAGACACCTAATATAGCAGTCTGAAGATTAGATTTATCTTTCACTGAGTAAGTTATCCTCAGCTTTCAGTCTACCTGGGAGGTTACTGAGTAACATTTTGATTTTAAATCCTTATAGAGTAGAAACTAATGGAAGAATAACATGGTTAGAAGTACTAGATATATGTTAACATGCCAACAAAAACCCATTGCTGTTTGCACCTACCTTCCCCACCTTTGCCAGAATAGGAAGGGAAAAAAACTATTATTCTTCAGCCTAGCAATATATTCTGACTTGTCAGCCAGTGATGGCAACCTGGACTTCCACAGCAGTGGTCAGTTTAGAAATGTGCTTCTGACTCATGTCTGGTCAATGAGAAGAAATCCATTGAAGCACTTTTGGCAAAGTTAACCATGCTTATAAAAAAGAGTTCCCAGAAAAAGATGATTCTTCTTGTTACTGATTATATATGTAACGCATGTATGGAACCATTTTGCTATGTTTCTGAACAAAGAATTGGTTTGCTACTGAGTTTTTCTCTCACTTGGAGTCAAATATTCTAATTGACTCCTGCTAACTATCATACTTTTTTTTCCCCGACAGGCAGAGTGAACAGTGAGAGAGACAGAGATAAAGGTCTTCATTTTTTCCCTTGGTTCACCCCACAAATGGCCGCTACAGCTGGCGCACTGTGCTGATCTGAAGCCAGGAGCCAGGTGCTTCCCCTGGTCTCCCATGTGGGTGCAAGGCCCAAGGACCTGGGGCATCCTCCACTGGACTCCCAGGCGACAGCAGAGAGCTGGACTGGAAGAGGAGCGACTGGGACAGAATCTAGCATCCCAACTGGGACTAGAACCCTGGGTGCCAGTGCCGCAGGCGGAGGATTAGCCTATTGAGCCGTGGCGCCAGCCCTACTCTCATACTTTTCGGAGAGAATTATTGTCCAATTCTCTTATGCCATGGTAATGGATCATAATCTAGTCATGCTTGGTCCCATGAATAATATCAAAAGAATGAGTTCTTTCTAACCAATCTACCTCGCAGGAATTTAGAATCAGCAATCCCAGGATACTCAGGTATGGCATTTAACAGGATGTCATGTATATTTGGGGCTCAGAGAGAAATGGTGGATTGATGAACTGTTGCTGATCATGTTAGTTATTTGATGTTTTAGGCTGTGGAAAATTAACAGTGGCTAGCTGGAAGTGGGAGAGAGTAAAATGACATAGCCAATGTGCAGAGAGGGAAAGAAACACCTGAGGGCTGGGCATTTGGCAGAGCAGGTAAAGACTTGCTTGGGTGCCAGCATCCAAAATCAAACAGCCTCAGATTGAGTTCCTGCTCCCCACTCCAGTTTCTATTTCAGCTCTCTGGTAAAGTACATCCTGATAGGGAAGAAATAATGTCCCAGTTTTTTGGGTTCATGTGACCCATATGTGAGATCCTAATGGAACTCCAGGCACTTGGCTTCAGCTATTCTCTCCTCCTTTGTGAGCATTTAGGGAGTGAATCAGAGGATGGAAGATCTCTCCCTCTCTTTCTCTTTTTGTGTCTCTCTGCCTTTCAACTAAACAAAAATAAATAATATTTTTAAGAGAAAAAAACATATGAAATGGAGAAAGTACCTGAACATAGTAGGTACTCAGTAAATCTGTATGTTGATTTTTTTAGATTTTTTTTTTATTTGACAGGTAGAGTTATAGAAAGTGAGAGAGAGAGAGTGAGACAGAGAGAAAGGTCTTCTATCCATTGGTTCATTCCCCAAATGGCCACAATGGCCGGTGCTGTGCTGATCTGAAGCCAGAAGCCAGGTGCTTCTTCCTGGTCTCCCATGTGGGTTCAGGCGCCCAAGCACTTGGACTATCCTCCACTACTCTCCCGGGCCACAGCAGAAAGCTGGACTGGAAGAGGAGCAACTGGGACTAGAACCGGCGCCCATATGGGATGCCATGGCACTGGCCTTGTAGTTGATTTTTAATATTGAATATCAGTTGCTTATACATTTATTGCAGACTTGTATATGCATATTCCAAAAGTGAACACTGGTGACATAAGGCAGCTATCTAAAAATTAGATTCCTACTTCTTTGCCTTAATAAGGATTCCTAACAATAGTCTTCTAACCAGTAGTTTTCTTCCTCATCCTGCTCATCCATTCACAGCCAGAGTGGAAATTGAGCATAGGAGAGTCAGGGTTGCATTTGTGTACATACAGGCTCTGTATCAGAATACTCACAAACAACCCTCGAAGGACAGTCACAAGAAATTATTTTTTTTTAATTGCAGGATGTACACATTTTTCAAAAGATTTTTAAATTTATTTTTATTTTATTTTAAAGCAAATGAGAGAGAGAGAGAGAGAGAGAGAGAGAGAGAGAGAGAAGGGAAAGGCAGAAAGAGATAAATCCTCCATCAACTGGTTCAGTGCCCAAACAAGCACACGAGCCAGGACTGGTCCAGCCAGAAGACATGAGTCAGGAATTCCATCCTTGTCTTCAACTTGGGTGACTGGATTCCAAGTACTTGAGCCATCTTTGCTCCCTCCCCAGGCACATTATTACGATGCTAGATCAGAAATGGATTAGGTAGAACTCAAACTGTCATTTCAATATGGGATGTCAGTTGTGCAAGGAAGAGTTTAACCCTTTGCACCAGAATGCTAACCCCATACATAATTTTATTTCCATCATACGAACAGACAATGTTAAGAAATGAAGTGTGTATGTGTAGAAAATATGTACCAAAAATATCCAAATGCTAACTAAAGAAAGTTTATGAGTTGAAAAATAGACAGAAATATAGTCTTCTTGTGTTAAGACTTGTTAGATAATAATCATGCTCATTATAAACCAAATGAAAAAATCAGAATTCAAAGTATAAAAATTACACTTAATTTTAAATTGATGTGTTATTTTTGGTTTAAATTACTCCTCTGTCCATTTACAGACATTGCCTTGGTCCCTACACGTGAAGCAATAATTCTATTTTTATATTGCTCCTTAAAGGGTACCAGATGCAAGGACAAATAGAAAAAAAGCTATAAAAACTGCATGACGATGTCCTTTTAAATTATGTAAGCCTCATTTTATGTAATAGTGTCACTGAACAAATAATCAGTTGGTTGAGGAAGATTAGTGGCTGTAATTATTTATTCATTTTAATGTTTGTTATTAAGCCTTCCTTTTGCTATTTGTGGCCATTATATGATGAAAGATCAATACAAAGAAGATGAGAAAGTGCAGAGATGATGGTTAATTATCAGGAAAGAGAAAGGTAGGCAGATGCCTGGCTTCCTGCTGATAATCCCACTCTTCATCTCACAAATGTTTCTCTAGTTAACATTTTTCTTGGCTTGAAACAATACAGAAAGATAAGCAGCTGTCCCTATCCCTTCCCCATGATTCAACTCTTTGTTACCCCTGGAGTGAGTTATAGGAGGAAGTCTGTCTGTCCTGTTTCCTGCTTTACCCCATCTCGTGCTCAAGGTACAAATTAGCATATGGTAAGCATTCAATATGAATCTGCTGGATAAATAATAAATGAACACGAAACACATTGAGAAGCATCTTATCTTATCTAGAAGATTCAAAATTTACATTAGCATTTTAAATACCGTGAAAAGACCTGCAGTAAAGAGATCTGCAAGTTTGTCTAAACTTGGGGTTACTGAATGGACTTTTTCCTGTTATTGGTTGTATTCTGGGAAACATGTTGGGAAATATTCTTGAGATTATTTTTTCAGTTGTTATATGATACTGTTAATCACATTTCTTAAATAAGAGCCTTAAAATCAGGTGAAAAAAGGTATTTTCTGGGGTGGGCATTGTAGTTCAGTGAGTTGAGCCAAAGCTTGGGATGTCTGCCTCCCTTATCAAATTACCTAGGATCAACTCCTGCCTCCACCTTCCAATGCAGCCTCTTGCTAATGTACCTAGAAAGCCCAGGTACTTGGTGTCTCTGTCACCCATACAGGAGACAAGGATGGAGTTTCTGGCTCTAGGCTTCAGCATGACCCAGCCTCAGCTGTTGTGGATATTGGAGGAGTGAACAAGAAGATGGAAGACATCTCTCTCTCTCTTTCTCCCCCAAGCCTTCTCTTGCTTAGCCTTTCACATATGTGAATAAGTTTAAAGAACTTAAAAAAAAATTCCTTATGAAAAGTTACTGTCTAATGTGGCAAGGATGAATGGAACATCAATTGTCTGACTGGTGATTCTATAAAAAATAAAAAGCTTTTCAAAGTTTACAGATGTTGTCTTCACTACTCATGCAGTTTGCCCCTCTCCTAACACCAGCAGCAGTTATTCTGCAACCTTGTTCTTAGGAAAGAACATACCTGAGGGAACAGGTCTTCACAGTTTGAAAATGTCCTTAGATGTGTATATACATGCACACTTACACAATGCACGTGAAAGTAAAGAAGAAATTTATCTTTTCCCATAATTCCCTGAAACACACTGCTTATATCAATGATAAATTCATAAATGCCTGCTCCATTCATAATGCTTTGCTTATATGGTGCTATTGTCAGTCCCACAATCTCTCACTACCATACATCTCTCCTGGAAAGTAGGTATCTTATCGATGCACCTTTGATGTCTATGAATCTTAACACTACCTCTGTACAATTATAATTATAATCTGTATAATTTTATTTTCTTTTTCATGGTTTTCTTATGGACCACAATTAACACTTACTGTTTTGAATCATTAAAACCCAAGTGGATATTTTTCATTTTTATCATTATAGTGAAATATAAATTAACTTATAGTGAATTAAAGCTGAGGATTCCGAGTTACCTACATGTGTGTTGTGGCATAAAAGAGGACAGAATGGCTCCAATCTTAGAAGAAGAATGCCCTTTAATTTTTGTCCAGTGCTTTGCCCTCATACCTTGCTAATATCCTGGCTCACAGTCCCTAACACTGATATAGCAAAGAGATCACCACACTTGAAAACAGGCTGTTCCCTTGTCAAGCACACAGGTCAGAGCTTTGCAACTTTCAGGTTTTAAAGAAATTTAAAAGTTCTTTAAAGTTTTAAAAAACTTTAAAAGCCAGTAAAAATTAATTTTTAAAGGATTAAAATTATTTTAAAACATCTCATTATTTCTTTGGGCAGCATCAAAGGCCTAGAAAGATTGCATGACCACAAATATGTAGCAGTTCCTCCCTGCTTGGAGAATGATTTTGAGCTAATATGCCAGTGTCAGCAGTCTCAGTGTTAAGAAACAAAGATGAGACATACAACCCAAAGAGGTCCAAAGGCATGTGCCTTGGGAAATCAAAATCCTGTTTCCATTGTAATGATTTACTTTTAAACAGTGAAACTAAAAAGGTATATTAAGTTGGACAATGAACAAGTAAATCTATCACACTCAATAATCACATGGTTTTTGCCAAAAACTTAAATTTTCAGATCTTCAGTTTCCTAAGTTACATGAAGAATAATACCTATTTTTAACTTATATATATATATATATATATATATCGATTTTGAATGTTTTTATTTAATGAGTACAAATTTCACATGTATATGTACAGCTTTTAGGAATATTGTGTTTCTTCCCCCAATTCCCACCCCCCCACCCCACTCCCATCCCACCTCCTCTCCCATTCCATTTTCCATGAAGATTCGTTTTGATTGGCTTTATATACAGAAGATCAACTCTTTACTAAATAGAGATTTCAACTATTTGCAGTCACACAGACACACAAAGTGTAAAGTGTAGTTTGAAGTCAAGTTTTACCATTAATTCTCATAGTATACCTCATTAAGAACAGAGGTCCAACATGGGGAACAAGTGCACAGTGACTCCTGTTGTTGATTTAACAACTGACACTGTTATTTATGATGTCAGTGATCATTCAAAGGATCTTGTCATGAGCTGCCAAGGCTATGGAAACCTTTTGAGTCCACAAACTCTATTGGTTTTTTGACAGGGCCATATGCAAAATGGAAGTTCTCTCCTCACCTCCAAGAAAAGTACATTCTTCTTTGGTGGCCCCTTCTTTCCACTGGGGTTTCACTCACAGAGATCTTTCATGCAGAATCGTTTTTGCCACTAAGTCTTGGCTTTTCATGCCTGAAATGCTCTCATGGTATCTTCAGTCAAATCTGAACACCTTAGGGGCTGATTCTGAGGTCAGCGTGCTGTTTAGGGCATTTGTCATTCTATAAGTCTGCTGTGTGGACTGCTTTCCATGTTGGAACATTCTCTCCTTGTAATTCTAATATAATACCTATTTCTAAATAAAATAATCACTGTAAAGCTCTTAATATTGAATTTCTCATATACCAAGTATTCATTACTATATATATATATATATATATATATATATATATATATATATATACAGAGAGAGAGAGAGAGAGAGAGAGAGAGATTCTTCCATCCACTGGTTCACTCTGCAGATGGCTGCAACAGCCAGATCTGGGCCAGACCAAAACCAGGAGCCAGGATCTTCTTTCAGGCAAAAGTACTTCAACCATCTTCTGCTGCTTTCACCTGCTCATTAGGAAGGAATTGGATCAGAAGGGGAGAAGCCAAGACTTGAACTGTCACCCAAATGAGATGCTGCACCCCAAACGGAAGCTTTACCCTCTATGCCACAGTGCCAGCCCCTACTATCACCACTTTAAAAATTTTATTTGCATACAGATTAATGGCCATTTTGTTTCTTGGTTGCATGCCCCATGCCCCCCCACCCCCGTGATGGCCCTTACCTGGCTTATGCTATATAAAACCAGCCTGTAAGTAAATCCTTGCTTTCAGCCATGTATTCATTCTGTGTGCATGGTCGCATTTAGTCACCTCTGCAAGCTTAGTATCCCTTGAATAAATTCATTTTGGCTATGAAAAAAATCAAGCTAGTTAAATACCAGGAGATGAGTAAGCAAGTCTAAATATCTGGTCAGAGCCATGTTCAAAATGTTCATTTCATTATAATAGTAAAAACTCAATGTCTGATTTACTGCACTGCGACATTTACTTCCTTACTGGACTCAGTTTAGTCTTCTAAGTTTCTATCTCAATTGCACTATCTAGCTGTACCGTGCCATCACATTGACCATTCTTAGGTTTGCCTAATAAGCCAAAAGCTTAATAAATTATAACTATTTTTCTGAGTACATAAGCATATTTCTTTGTTGTCCTCCATAATGCATATTTTGATTCAAAAAGTGGGTTTAACCTTTATTTGGAGCTTTCCCTTTTTTATCTGTCTTATACCTTTTTTGTCGCTGTTTTTTAGCTTTTTTGTTTCAGGAAGTGAGTGTGCACATTTAAGTCCTAAATTCGTACTGGGTCAAAGGGAATGCTTTCTTTCTGTGAAATATGATAGTCATTCTTGTTTTTAATAAAAAACGGAATTATAAAACAGAAATTACCCTGGTAGGGATGTGTGGCAAAGAATCTCTAAACTTTCTGTGTTATCTT
Organism: Sylvilagus floridanus; assembly: GCA_949820135.1. Lineage (NCBI taxonomy): Eukaryota > Metazoa > Chordata > Mammalia > Lagomorpha > Leporidae > Sylvilagus > Sylvilagus floridanus. The sequence goes on along the minus strand of OX463226.1, from coordinate 88,876,457 downwards.
TATTTATTTCCGTATTTTATTTAATTGTTGGAACCCAGGTTTATTTTTTCCCAGTCATGCTTTCACACAGATGTCACCAAATCTCCCTTTCACATCACACTAATGACCTCTTGGGTAGAACTCATTATATTCTTAGCATTTTAGTTCTAAAATGTCCATTCCCATTCAAATTTAAAATTGCAGTCTGAATGTAATGCCAGTTCCTTCTTGCTTTCTCTCAAGTGTATGACTGGGAATATAGAGGATTCTTTGGGACACTGTTCTCTCCATTACCACTTCTATTTTTTTTAAGATTGATTGATTGATTTAGAAAGTCAGTGAGGGGGAGGGGAGAGAGAGAGAGAGAGAGAGAATTGAGAGCTTCTATCTGCTGGTTCACTCCCCATATTGCTGCACTGGCCAGTGCTGGGACAGGTTAAGCCTGCAGCCAGGAGCTTTACCTGGGTCTCCCATGGGGGAGGCACAGGTACAAATACTTGAGCCATCCTCTGCTACTTTCCCAAGTGCGTTAACAGGGAGCTGGATCGGAAGTGGAGAAGTTGGAATGCCAGCCGGGACCCATATGGCAAGCCCGTATGCTATTTCACCCACTCACTAATCCTCCTTGATCTCTACTTATCAGATCTAAAGAAGAGGGAGGGCAGAATACATCACCATAGATTCTTTCTTTATGGCAGGCATGCAAATACTCTCTCTGCTGTTTGACTTAAACATGAGTCCTTCAGGGAACTTTACTGGACCTGTACACCATAAAGTCTTGCTGTGGGGCATCCAGTGTGCTATACGTACATCGTGCCCCATCTTCTCTAGACTATGTGGGTGTGGTTTACATCATCTTGGAACCTCCTTGTCCAGTGGCCAGCCTTCTTGGGTTGGGTTCTGGCGAGATGGCTCAAACATGACTATTTTCTCTACATCCACTTTAGCCAATGGAATCTCATATACTTTTGCCAAGCCAAATAGTGGAACTATAAGTTGTTCTCCCTTTTGTACAAAATTATCCTATTTTTTTTCTGTGTTTAAATATTCACAGAAGACACGATTCACACCGTCCAACAAAGTAACATGAAAGGGAAGGGTTTTAGTGTCATGCCCCATTTTAAGCAACTCCCTTTTGTACTCTCAGAAGCCTGCTTAGTTGCAGTTGAGGGAAATTCCTGCCTTCTCCATTTCCCTTGACTTTAGGGAGATCCAGAAGTCTCACTGCAAAGTCCTCCCTGCTCACATTCCAGTTAATCCTTATATCTTCTCTCTTTCACATAGTTTGAGGGAAGAGAGGTAGAGAGCTGTGATTAGGATTAGGTGACCTTAGTTTCTTGTTTTTAAAAAAGCCCTGGAAGGGTTTCTGATCTTTTAATTATGATGACTCTGTGTCTCTTTTTAATGCCCCTTGATAATTACAGGACAAACAAGAAAGCATAATAAATCTTATACACCTTGAGACATATGTATAAAATAACTATATATAACGCATATGTATATTATATATTTCTTTTTTATACAGAGAAGAGTTCTCTGTTAACACTATACTATCGAATTTTCCTTAAAACCTTCAAATGTGAAGAGTTAATGAAATCAAGCCATAGGTTAGTATTTAGCATTTATATAACACTTGTATTTGTAAAGTACTTTAGAATAATTCAATCCTTAATCCCCATAACAGCCTTGGGAAGGAGGCCCTGTTAAGTGAGGAAACAGAAACCTAGGTAAGTTTCATGACATACTATGCTGCTGATTGGTGACAGCCACCGATTAAAGCGCAGGGTTCTTGACTTGGAGGAATACTCTTCTTCCTTTGGGCCCTAAAGAATGAGAATTCTTAATAAACCCGTGAGTCATGGAGAAGTGGCACAGACTGACAAAGATTTTACTAGGCTGTTTCCACTGCATCTCATTGATGGCTTAAATCATCTTAGTGCTGCTGAATCCTTTTCAGCAATAAAATAAAAAGTATATTAAGTGCTAAATTCTGCCCATAACTGATATTTCTCATTGACTGCAAGTTTATGGTAGTTGTCAACTTCAGCAACCAACTTATATGAAGGCGCTCCCGCCTCTGTGGATAGATGAATTGAACCAGTCAGAAATGATGAGGTTGAAATTAACACATTTACCAATCTTGTATAGCTCAGGCTACATTTGCCAGTTCCCACACCCTGGGATCATCTCCCTACAAAACTCCAGAGTTGAAGTATTCATCTTTTCAACTTCAGACACTGCTACCTAGATATCTCAGTTTTAGTTACAAACTTGAGATCACCATAGCAACCAGTTAGTATTTATGTTGCAATGACAGCATGCAGAGAAAGGGGGAAGCAGGATGTGCTTACTCATTTTTATGTGATCTCAATGGAAAAAGGATAAAATGCTGATTCCAGTTTCCAAATTCCCATCGATTTTCCCCATCTTAATTATATTCACATTTGTCTTTTCCACAGGTAAACCACTTGATGGCAAAGCACTATGGTATCTACAATAAATTCTACAATTGTTAATAGTGCCCAAAAGGAGCGAAATAATCACATTTTCTGGCATGCTGGTCTACTGTAGAATTTTTGTATCCCAAATATCCTCAGGATTCAGGATCTAAACCTTCACCTGCATTTTCTAAAGGACTTCAGTCTCAAATTACATACTCTTCTCTTATTCCTTAATCCAACATAAGCAGTATCATGATTTATTGTTACATATATTTTGGGTGTATTTTGGCCTTCTTGCTTTAATTGTGACACAAGAAACGGAAAGAACATCTCATCATAGAAGGAGCACAGATCACAGTTAGCTCCAATTCCCAGTGCCAAAACTAACCAGCAATGGGGCTTCCAGGAGTTATTACTTTCCTTGACTTAGTTATTGCAAAATAAGCAGGGGACTCTGTCCCTAGAGTCAGGTGAGTTCCTGGGATCAAAACAGGGTAAATGCTTGCTACACTTTATCTGTCTTTTTTTTTCTACCAACTGTCTTAAAAAGCATTCAGAGTAACTATCAATAAATCGTCTTTATAAGTTTCCATGGGGCCGACACAGTCATGTAGTGGGCTAAGCCTCCGCCTGCGCACCAACATCTCATATGGACGCAGATTCTAGTCTTGGTTTCTCTTCTTTGGATCTCTGTTATAGCCTGGGAAAGCAGTAGAAGATGGCCCAAGTGCTTGGCACCTGCACCCACATGGGAGACCTGAAAGAAGGTCCTGGTTCCTGGCTTCGGATCAGCAAAGCTCTGGTGGTTGCAGCCATTTGGGGAGTGAACCAGAGGATAGAAGACCTCTCTCTCTCTAGCTCTCTCTGTAACTCTACCTCTCAAGTAAATAAATAAATATTTTAAAAATTGAATTAGCATATATTTTTAAAAGTTTCCATGCATATCTGTGTATAATACACAAGTATATGAATATGTCCTATACTGACATCTGTATATTGATAAATATTCAGTATAGGAAACACACATTTCCCTTTCACCACCCTAATTCTTGGCACACTTTCCATACTAAAATGATTGGAAAGTGATATCTCAATATTTCCTACCAAGATTGTGTTACAAATGCACCACAGCACATGTTATAAGGCTCCTACAAGTGCACAGCCATGTGGATATCACTATGTGTCCAATCAACAATGGAATTTGAGAATCCCCTAAGCAGTGTAACTTCTCCCTAGGTTCATTCTGAAACAGTTCAGTACTCTTTGGAATTAATGAAATAGACTAAGAAACTATTACTCTGAAAAGCTAAGTGTCTATGTCATTTGGATAAATTGAGTAAAGAATTAAAATGTCCCTTCCGTTCAATTTGTTGTAGATGGTTTTAACGGCAAATAAATGGTAAAAGCCCTGTTTGCGGACCATACAGGAAATGGAGTAATCTCTTTGGTCTGGTCTGTTTGACTTCAGTCTCTTTTGACAAACAAGTAAAGGATTAGTCAAATGAATTGTCAACTTACTTAAATGAAGCTCAGTTCATGTTTTCTTAGTTGCTCCAATTAGACATTCGCAGCAAACTGAAACTGGCATGATCCATGTCAGCACACTGCTTTTTTCTCTCATCACAATCATACAGCATTTTGTCCTCCCTGGAAGTCACTACCTCATTTTTTTTTTGACAGGCAGAGTGGACAGTGAGAGAGAGAGAGAGACAGAGAGAAAGGTCTTCCTTTTGCCATTGGTTCACCCTCCAATGGCTGCCGCGGCTGGCGTGCTGCAGCTGGCGCACCGCGCTGATCCGAAGCCAGGAGCCAGGTCCTTCTACTGGTTTCCCATGTGGGTGCAGGACCCAAGCACTTGGGCCATCCTCCACTGCACTCCTGGGCCACAGCAGACAGCTGGCCTGGAAGAGGCGCAACCAGGAGAGAATCTGGCTCCCCAACCAGGACTAGAACCTGGTGTGCCGGTGCAGCAAGGTGGAGGATTAGCCTGTTGAGCCATGGCACCGGCCACTACCTCAATTTGTCTGCAGACTCTGTCATCAGCTTCAAGATCCATGCTCTTACACCCATTTTGTTAGACATATCGGAAAAGGAAGATATTTATTAAATAATTGCTATGCCGAAACAATGCCAGTAATAAAAAAAAGTAAAAACTAGCTTATTTGGGCATTACTAAGTGATGAACAGTTTACAATGGTATTTCATTTTCTTACATACAGAAACCTTCAAAACATCTCCATTTAGTTTATGAACATAGTAATGTTTTTCTAGGATCGTCCATTTCAAAAGAAGAATGGTGGATAAAGTATGAGATTTACTTTTACCACATATTTCATGTAACAAAAAATTATAAATACTTTACAATTGTTACTTTAACAGCCTCAGATTATTTAAGAGAAAACGTGAACATTTTTAAATGTTAGATTATTATGAGTTTTTTTCCTTTTAATACTAAGTCACTATGGTAAATAATGTTTGTCTCTTCTAAAGGCCAGCTAGTTAGACTTTAAAACAATTCACTCCCTCTAAATCTGCAGTGTGAAAAATACTACGGAAATATATAATTATAGAGGAATAGATGGCATTATCTACCTATGAAGATCCTCCTAGATTTCAAGTCCAGGTAAGTTAATCCAATGATCAAAAGTAACAAACATTTTAATATCTGCCAATGCCATATGTGTGATATTATAAAATATGAAAATTATGTATCCCCTTCTTTTTGCAACTAATAAATTGCTTAGGAGACAGAATCTAAACAGCTGAACAGTTAAGTAGGTTAGAGGATAAAAATACCTACCAAAGATAAGTTACAAAGCACAAAGTGATTCCAAGTCCTAAAGAACAAGCCAGTATGGGCATTAAATAGGTACATGTTCAGATATCGGTAAAATCATTTCAGATGGGGAGTTTTCAATCCATTCATCTTTTACAAGCATTTCCTAAAATTGTACCGTGTACTCACTTCCTTGAGGAGAACTTTGTAGAAGACAGGATTAGAACCTGTCTTCTTAAAACATATACTGCATATACCTTTAAGTGGAATTTATCACTGAATGCTTTGTAGTAGTTCTTATGCTTCTTAAGAGTATAAACTATGGCAATAGTAATATCTTCAGTTACAAAAGTCAGACGTTATGAAAAAAAGGTTCTGCATATAGTATCTAATTTAATTCTTGCAATAACAATTTGTGGTTTATATTGCTAAATTCTGCTTAATAAGGTGGAATTTTGGCTTGATAAGAAAGCACAATAGCCTCATCATAGCTTGAAGGCGATAGATCCATTGATTTAGAAGCATTTGTATATTACTCTAAAGCCTGCACTCTTAACCACTTAGCTCTGGAGCTTGCAAATCTAGATTATGAATAATGTGATAATACAGACAACAGGTTTTATGGCATGATAATTTTCACATAAATTAGTTTGAATCTGAAAATTGAGATTTAGTTCACTCTTTATTCCATGCAGAAACTGAGCCTTTTGTAACTTTAAGAAACAATATTTCAAACAAATTTAAACAAAACAAATTACAAGAGTGAAGTATAGAAGGCTCTATTCCACTACAACTTCAAGACCAATGGAAGAGGATTTGCAAGCTCTGAAACTCTGGCACTCATTCATTAAAAGGAGAAAATAATAATACCTACCTACCTATATTGTTCAGAATTAAACAATAAAATCTACATCAAGCACCCAGAACTATGCCTGAAAGATAAGTAATCAAAAACATTCACTAATCTCTACTGCTTGGAGACATTTTTATTCTTTGTGTAATGAATAAAAGTAATGGTTGGTCATTATTTACTAATTCCTCATTTTTCTGTGAAGAAGAAAAACTTGAAGTGGCAAGGCAGGGTTTACTGGAGGACACAGTAATGAATGTCCAGCCACAGGGAAAAAAAACTTAAAAACCATGCCAAACTACAGCTCAAAATCCATGCCTGGAGTCAACTCTCACCTTTGATGAATCTGACATAAGGCTTGAAGATGAAAACAAATCTTCACTTTGCTGAAAGTCCCAAGAGCATTTGAGATAGGAGTTTCTTTTAAAGTTGCTTTTTATGCATTTTAGAAAAGATGTGTTTGTACATATGTGTGTATATCTCTGTGTGTGTGTGTGTGTGTGTGTGTTTAGCATCCTTTCTCTTTAATGGAATCTTAAAACACAGCTTAATATCTTTTCTCCTTTTTTTTTTTTTGCTTTGAATTGTTTTTGAATACTTCTGTGTTACTTAAAATACAATGAGAAGAAGCCAAGTTAGTTACCATTTTAGTGGTCCTGTCACTAAATTTGCAGAAAGACAAGATGTATTCAGTATTCCATATCTTCCTAAAATGGTGCTGTTAACCCATCCCAAAAGGGCAATTCACCTCAAAGATTGAAAATATTCTGAACAATTCTTTGACACTAAATATCCAACAAAAATAGGAAAAGAAAAAAATCATCTTGGTAAAGCTACAGAGACACAAATTCATTTTTCTCTGTATAAATATTCAGTCATATATTTAATTTTCTATTGACTTCCAACTGAATTTCTAACATTGAACTTTGCTTTGTGAGAAAGGGAATGCAGAAAAATACCCAACATTTTTTGATTATTTGTACCATAAAATTTACTTACGGATAATTGCTGTGTGGACTATTCTAAAAGAGAGTTACAATGAAGCTTTGATGAGAAGAATCAATTTTTTTTTTCTGGCTCTATCTTAAAGCATAATAAAAAAGTTAGAGTCTCCTCTATGATACGTCATTCTCAGTTACATGTGTGAATCCCCTGTGAGAAACCACCATGTGACAGATACCCATTCCTGGGGGCTAGCACCTTTCAGTAGTTCATCCCAATCACTGCCCCTGCCCCCAACTCACATACTTGCCTTAGGCTTTCTCTTCTTCTGGTGCTTACTTCTGAAAACTTCCCCAAAAGACTTAAAATTTTTTCAAGTCCTTTATCTCCACTCATGCTTATAATTTATTATGCTTACTTTTTTCCTGATCTGGTTTTATATTTGTCGGTTCATCATCCCATCTCTTATCTGTCCAATAACTAAAGAGAGAAAGATTCCTGTCTTCAGCATTTTCCTTGATTCCTATCTTTCTCTCACCCCACATCCAATTAAACAGCCAATTTTACTAAGCTGTGACTTTAAAATATATCTAAATAATAATTATTTTCCCAAACCATCATTGCAAATGTTCTAGCTGGTATCTCCATTTTTCCATGCTTTGAACCACAGTAATAGCTCTTGAGTGGATATATCTCAGCCTAATGGCTACAGAAGTCCCCAATAGATAAGTCTCCTGTCTACTTTCTCCACATGAAATTGCTACTAATTTTTTTTAAGCACACCGGGTTCTAGTCCGGTTGGGGCGCCGGATTCTGTCCCGGTTGCCCCTCTTCCAGGCCAGCTGTCTGCTGTGGCCTGGGAGTGCAGTGGAGGATAGCCCAAGTCCTTGGGTCCTGCACCCACATGGGAGACCAGAAGAAGCACCTGGCTCCTGGCTTCGGATCAGCGTGATGCGCTGGCTGCAGCTTGTCGGCCGCGGTGGCCATTGGAGGGTGAACCAATGGCAAAAGGAAGACCTTTCTCTCTGTCTCTCTCTCTCTCACTGTCTACTCTGCCTGTCAAAAAAAAATAATAATTTGACAGATAGAGTCATAGACAGTGAGAGAGAGACAGAGAGAAAGGTCTTCCTCCCGTTGGTTCACTCCCCAAATGGCTGCCACGGCCGGTGCTGTGCTGATCTGAAGCAAGGTGCTTCTTGCTGGTCTCCCATGCAGATGCAGGTGCACTTGGGCCATCCTCCACTGCCCTCCCAGGCCACAGTGGAGAGCTGGACTGGAAGAGGAGCAGCTGGGACTAGAACCTGGTGCCCATATGGGATGCCGGTGCCACAGGCAGAGGATTAACCAAGTGAGCCATGGCGCTGGCCCCAGATACTAAATTTTGAAAACTAGGTTTTATTAAATTATCCTTGCTCTTGAAGTCCATGAGTTGGGCCCTGATTTTTGGAGAAGAGGGTATTTTTTTCCCTGCCCAGTCTTCCACTCTTATCTTTTATTCTGTCCTCACAAGCTTCTCATTTTCTAGTCTTACTTAACTGCCTTATGTTCCCTGTAGATGCTAGGTTTTCCCCTCTTCCTCTATCTGGATGTTCCTCCCTATAGTATATCTCCTACCACGCTTAGGTATCTTGTTAAACTAAGTTGTTCTAGGAAGGTGTCTCCATCACAGATTTGCATGACATGTCTTCTTATGTGCTACCAAAGCACCCTATATACATTCATCATGAGTAATATTATTAACTATTTATTTGACTCTATCCTCCCTCAAAACTGTGAAATAATAATGCAGACATCATCGACAGTATCTTGCAAGCTCCTGGCCAGTGGAGCACGTTAGTCATTATCAGAAGAATGGAGGAAGAATGGAAAGTGATAGCACCTACTAGTAGGGCTGCTAATGCCTCTACAATGGAAACGATGCTCCTGTAGAAGGTGATTATACCACCAACATCCATTGAGAACATTGATGCCCAAGGCTGAATATGCAACACCTGCAGAGCAACTGGTCTGCAAACTACTCCTGCAGCATCTGAGCACACAGAGCCAGGAGTCTACTTATGTTGTCTATAATGAGTCTAATCTGATCAAAAGAAATTTTGTTTAGTGGAAATGTTTAAATTTCACCACCCTGTTTTCTGCTTCCTTTACGAATCAGACCTATGTCAATGGGAATTGAAATAGAGAATAGCTGAATAATAGATGTAAGATAATTGATTTTTGACCTTTTTTTTTTTGTTCTCTTAGCTATTCTTGTGCCTCTTTGCCTCTTTTAAAGTCCCATCTTTGTCTTCTTAACATGAGTCTTTCCTAGAATGTGTCAACATGGAAATAAGTCTTTCCCCTTTTCAGTCAGCCATGTCCCTCTGAAATCCCCTAAAGCAGTCTAATGGTGAATACTGATCAAACTACATACATAACAAATCATATGAGTCATGTAAGCCTGCATCTTGCTGACAAGGATAATGAAGGCTCTGAACATATTTCCATTGCTTCTGATCAGTCCTCTAATTTACACTGCCTTTCTTCTGAGGTTAAATAGAAGAGCTATAAGATACAAACTAATATTTTATACTAGAAGGTACCCACTAGGGAAGGTTTCAAGATACCTGGATAGTAGTTTTAGATCCGTCCCTAATTATCTGTGTGACAATTAGTAAAATAAACACATCAATGATCCTATTTTCCTTATTTTTAAAATAATCTGGTTCTATTGCAAAATTAATGTCGCTTCCTTTCATATAGTTCCATCAATTAGTGATCTCTTTCCTCAAGATACAATAATCTTTTCAGAGAGGTGAGTCTTAACAAATAAACAATAAAAATATATCTTATACTTAACAACTGATAAAACCTCTTGAAATCAAAACTACAGGAGACTTGGGATAAGTGCAGTAATTAGAAAAACAAAAATTAGAGCATAAAAATCCTTAGTAGCCCTGGAATGAAATATAAAATAGAAAGACACAGCATATACAGAAATTTACTAAGTGTCTTTTGTCTTAAACTGACCTACATATCAGCCATTGGGGTCTAATTTGGCTAGATTCCAAGAAGCGATTACCATAAATAACAATGGAATAGCTTACAATCTATTAAAACAAAAGATTTAGCCTGAAGATTAAACATAAAGTCACATTACTTCCATTGGCACACCTTCACATATCAGAAGGCTCAGCTATACAGAATGAATTATTGTGTGTGTGGACTTTGAATAGTGACAGCTTTATTGTAATAATGATAACCACAGCGCTAGTAAAGAAAAAGATGGATGGATCCAACTTCTAGTTCTCACCATTATTCCTCCTGATTACTTTTGCTTATTTTGAACATCGACAAAACGGTGTGGCTTGTTATCAAAGATCTTTGGGTAGCATTGATTCAAGTGTATGTTGAAACAAGCCAGCTGCTGTGTAATTCATTTATATCACCCGCACATACCTGCCTCTTCTTCCCTTCCTTCGATCTTACATATCTCCAAGATGAACATTTATCTTAGTTTACTTCCCTGTTCCTCTTCTGGTGTCAGTCTAGCAGGTGTTCTTTTCAGATTGCTTTCATTCTTCATTACTCATTTTGGGTCCCTTTCTACTTTTGTGTCCATTTTTATCCTTCTCTTCTCTTCGTATGTACCTCAGGTGTCAGAGTCATCCATTAGTCAGAAATGTTTGGGACTATTTGTTTGTGGTTATTTCCCCCTTAAACCAGGGCTTAGAAAATCCACCTGGTGAGCTCTTTCCTTTTTTTTTTTTTTAAGGAAAGAAATGCTGTGTATGCTTCATGGAAGTTAGAAATCAGGACTGTCATTTGTATTCACACCTGCTCTAGGTCTGATCCAATCATTTATCTTTGGTGGCCTATTGGGTTCTAAACAGCAGCACCACTTATTTTTCTTTTCCCAGCAATAAATATGGTTGAGATATTTTTGAAATGGTGTGGCCCCCAAATTTCCTGTCCCCAAAATTCAGAAGTTCTGATTACTTTATGCTTATTTAGCAAGTGGAAGTTGCTATTATTGAGAGTCACAGAAAAATATTTAAGGAAGTGTGAGAATACTTCAGTGTAATTTTTTGAATATTGAACTGCTGCTCATGAAGACACTGTTGGTGACAGTCATCCCTACATTTTCAAAGTATTCAAGGACCACTAGGGAGTGTCCAGTGGTACTGCCCAGGCACAGAAAGAACAGACTCAGACTACATAAAGAGTTACCCATTCGACTCTCATCTGTGTAGTTTAAAAAATGTTATCTTCAGTTTAGATTCTTGCTATAAATTACATTGCCAAGAAAAGACACAGAACGCTGTTGGAAAAAAAAAAAAACTGAGAAGGAACTTAAAAAAAAATAATTGATTCAGCTTTCACTTTTTCTATCCTTTGTGCTTTACTTATATTTGTACTTACATAGCTTTTCTCTCTGAGCTATGGACACCAGAAATTTATATTTCTTTGATGTTTCATTTTATCAATATGAAATTTTGAAAAATTCTTAAACTCTTAATCTAGTTAGAATCAAGGAAATGTATCTACCTTTTCTGCACATGTGCAGGTACATGCAAGTACCCTATGTCAGGGTGTGTACATGTGAGTTGCATATATTTCTAACTAGATCACAATCTCTTTTTGGTGTTTTGTGATGTGGAGGAACTAAAGATTTGCAGTAAGAAAAGGAGAAGGGAGTATAGAACAGTGCCATTGTGAACTTTGTACTATTAATCTATATGCTACAGCGTTTCCCAAGCCTGTTTGTCCTTACACCAACTTCTAATTCAGCGGTTTATTTTTCAGTCATCAAATACTATAATAGTGTCCCCAGCCTGCAGACTTTTCTTGCTGATCAGATTACATGCAACTGCAGGAACTGACCGACAACAAAATTCTTTCCATTTTAAAATAAACATTTCCAATTTCCTTTCTCCCACAGTTTTAAGTAAATATTCTGAGGGAGAAATAAGAATTTGTACATTGTCTATTTTAGAAATCAACTTTTCCTCATTCTGGGATTTCTGTAGGGTATGTCATGTTACTTCCCTCCATGTCACTTTTCATTTACCATACTTCTATTAACACTGATTTCATTTTTAAAAATCATATTTTGAAAAGACATCACTATACACTATTCAGTATTTCATTAGCTTCAACTTCACTACCCTGTACTATGTTTTTTATTTTATTTTTTATTTTTTTATTATTTTTTTTGATAGGCAGAGTGGACAGTGAGAGAGAGAAAGACAGAGAGAAAGGTCTTCCTTTGCCGTTGGTTCACCCTCCAATGGCCGCTGTGGCGGCACGCTGTGGCCAGCGCACCGCGCTGATCTGAAGCCAGGAACCAGGTGCTTATCCTGGTCTCCCATGTGGGTGCAGGACCCACGCACTTGGGCCATCCTCCACTGCACTCCTGGGCCACAGCAGAGGGCTGGCCTGGAAGAGGGGCAACCGGGACTAGAACCTGGTGTGAGGCGCCTCAAGGCAGAGGATTAGCCTGTTGAGCCACGGCACTGGCCACTACCCTGTACTATGTTTTAATGGCAACTTTTCTGCAACTCTTCTAATATGTTGAACTAATATCTTGAGAAATTATTTGCAAACTTTTTCTTTTCTTTTCTTTCTTCTTCTTCTTTTTTTTGTTTTTTGTTTTGTTTTGTTTTGTGACAGGCAGAGTTAGTGAGAGATAGAGAGACAGAGAGAAAGGTCTTCCTTTCCCATTGGTTCACCCCCCAGATGGCCACTACAACCAGTACAATGTGCTGATACAAAGCCAGGAGCCAGGTGCTTCCTCCTGGTCTCCCATGCAGGTGCAGGGCCCAAGCACTTGGGCCATCCTCCACTGCCTTCCTGGACCACAGCAGAGAGCTGGCCTGGAAGAGGAGCAACTGGGACAGAATCCGGCGCCCCAACCAGGACTAGAACCTGGTGTGCCAGCGCCATAGGCAGAGGATTAGCCAAGTGAGCCATGGCACCGTCCACAAACTTTTTCATAACAGCATGTAGATGTTTATATTTTACCATCTATGAGAGTTCTTTCATACCTTGTGCAGTGTTTGTTAACAAAACAAAATAGGCCGGCGCCGTGGCTCAACAGGCTAATCCTCCGCCTTGCGGCGCCGGCACACCGGGTTCTAGTTCCGGTTGGGGCGCTGGATTCTGTCCCTGTTGCCCCCCTTCCAGGCCAGCCCTCTGCTGTGGCCCGGGAGTGCAGTGGAGGTTGGCCCAATTGCTTGGGCCCTGCACCCCATGGGAGACCAGGAAAAAGCACCTGGCACCTTGCTCCTGCCATCGGATGAGCGCGGTGCACCGGCCGCGGCAGCCGTTGGAGGGTGAACCAACGGCCAAGGAAGACCTTTCTCTCTGTCTCTCTCTCTCACTGTCCACTCTGCCTGTCAAAAAAAAAAAAAAAAAAACCAACAAAATATTTACCACTATCACTATTCAGTAGAACAAGAGATAGTTTTCCAAAAGTGTGTTAGAAATTTGGATGAAAGTTTGTTGCAGCTTTGTGTGATGATCATTCTCTCTTGAGCCACTATTTCTGTAAAAACTTTGTGGGGTATTCATCTGATTTCATAATTTTTCCTTGTACCTTTATGCATTCATCTTTAAAGACTAGAAGGAATAGCATGTCACTGATTTTCTCTGAACAGATTCCTTTACTCATTCATATTTTGTCTTAAAAGATCATTGCCTACAGAATGTCCACTATTGATGAGATGCTGAGTGGTGGAAACATCCCTTTAGTTTATATTTTCAGTTGGTGATAATGATATATCAGATCCTAGGAAGGATGCTTTTTTTCCATCTACTGGTATCTAATTTTCTATAAACAAATATATAGGGTGTTTATATCAACAGTCGATTGAATATCTGAGTATTGGAGGTTATCAATGAGATAGATCTGTCTACTGCTAAGATAACAAAAGTAATTTTTAAAGGAGGCATTTGGATTTAGGAAGAATACCAATAATCCATTGGATTTTAGCACAGTTTTCACATCTCTGAGAAAAGACAAACAGTATTTTTTAAGATTGTAAACAGAGTATTGGTGTCAGTAAAACTTTCAAACAGTGGAGAAAAAGTAATGCGTCAGTGTAGAAATCCCCACTTACACTCCCATTATTTGAAGTGACTAATATTAGGAGTAACTTCCACAGCCTTTAAAACACACTTATGCATTTCTATTAGGCTAAAAGAAATAGTTCACGTTATTTATATTGTTGGAATAATTGTCTTTTCAATTTTCAGAATTAAGAAGATAATGAATATCTTTCTCCAACATGCACACAGCTTTCCTCCTCAGGTTCAAGGGCTCTAGGTCATTCCCCATTGAGAATATGCTACACTGAAATTTGCCTTTCCCGTACTGACAGACACATAGACTTTCTCATTTATGCCCCATTTCAAATTGTTCTGGCCCATTTTTATAGATATTAATGTAGGGCTGTTAAATGTAAGTAGAATAACATACCCAACTCTTAAATGTATTTAAGGTTTTTATAAATGTTGCAAATTGCTTTAAAAATGTATGACAATTTATTCTTCTGCCAGCAATGTAGACTTTTCTTGGAGAAGCTAAATATCATTGTTTTTTCTAATTTTGCTAATCTAATAGATTAAACATTTTATCTTATTGTTATTCTATATTTATATATTAGTCATATATTTAAAGTAATTTAAACATTCTGCCTCAAATATCTTCATCTTGTGTATTATTTTTCTTATCGCTTGTTGTTACTCTTATAACTGATATAGGGTGTTTATATAGTGATTTTCTAACCAAGAAGTGAGCACTTCGACATTAATTTGTGCATCTCAAAGTCACAGGCCATCATGGGGTGATGACCAGGTGCTTCTCAAATTTTAGAAATTGTTTACATCCATTCATTTTTAGACCTCTACTATTAAATATGTAGGTAGATAGATTTATTTTTGGTCCTCTAATAACAAATTAATCTACAAGAGCATTTCGAGTAATACATTTTTAAGACTTCACATAGGAAGATAAGAATATATCAAGTATCAAGAACAGGAAGCTCAATAGCAGAGAAAATATTGCAACTCTTCTTCCCATTTTTATATAAGAGAAAAAAATTCCACTGCTCTCTGAAGGCCAAAATGTACTTTATTTTGTGTTCAAGAACTCAGTGCTACTAAAATACAGTTAGTACGTATTTGAGGATGCTACTATTTTTGTTGTGACAGAACCAGGAATTTAAATAATTGCAACATATTGATCTTTTATGATAATTAATTATTTTTTAAATAAAACATTTTCAGAGAGTAAAGGTCGTACATTTTTAATATTTCATATATCATAAAATTTAAGGCAGTGAAAAAACTGAAAATGTACAAAAAATCAAAAAAGAGCTTCTTATTAGCATATTTTTGGGGGTTTGGAGTGTGGGGATGAAGGTGGGAATTTCTTTCCTCAGAATAATGAAAAGTAGTCAGGTTTGCTTGTTTGTTTGATTTTCCCAGCAACAACTACATTTCAGTACAAAGTAAAGAAATGTTTACTAACTAAACAATATGTCCCATTTGTCTATTTTTATTCTCACACTTAACCTGTCTTACACCACATTTGTTCCTTTACAGGTAAGCTATCAATTTTTCATTGAATGATAAAATGTGAAAACCAAGAAAGGGCAATCCCAGTCCCATTCTTTGAACTTTTGCGTTGTTGGAGGCAGGAGAAGAGCAGTCTCACTTAAATATGTGAGTTGGAACTCAAGCAGCTGTCTTCACTTTAACAGGAAAGAAATCAACTTAGAACATTCCAGATGGAAACTTTACCCCTTTACCTGCTGCCTTTCCTCTTAGAAAACAAGTTAAAAGGTATCATTGGCCAAGTTAATTGACTTACAAGTGTGTCTTTTTAATAAGTGTCATAAAGTATGTCAGACTGCTGAAACTTGCTTTCAGTGCATTTTTTAAAAACTTGTCAACCAGATTAAAGTTTATTGTTCGCATGTACAGTGGGTTTTCAAGTGGTAAAGAAGACAAGGAAGTGACTTGCCATGCTGGAAGAGAAAGGGATGTGTCTTTTGCGCCCCTCAATGTGCCTTTTCCTTCCTTGTCTGTGCCAAATGCTGCTGCCTGCAGAGATGGCTGGCTCTGGGTTCTGGGCTTCACTTGTGTGCAGTTCTGTCTCCTCTGTCTACTCTAACAGACTTTCAAGAACACAAAAAGTGACTATTTGAGGAGCAGTATCTCACAGTGTCTAATTTTTCAAATGTTTTTTTTTTTTTTTTTGAACAAAATGGTTTGTCAATGAGTCCCGTTGTCCCTGAACTTACATAGTTTCAAGAAGGAATACTGGCAGATGAATCACATTGTTATAAAACCAGAATGTTCCACGTTGTGTCCCAGCTCTCAGCCTGACCTTTCCAACTCCATGTTCCCCTGAATGACTGCTTCACGAGAGAGTTTTGGTCAACAGACTCAAACTACATGACTTGTCAAGCACTCTGTTATCTTTCAGACTTCGGGGGCATTGGGAAGATATGGAGGATGTTTTTCAGTGGTCATTGATAGGACAACATTACTCTTTAGCTGACCAGTTCCACATGCAATTGTTCTTGAATTTTCAATGTTCAAATATTATTACTGTGATTCCACATATAAATTCATATAAATTTTAAGCTGAAGCTTTAGCCTTCCCCTCGGGGCTCAATTTGACATAAAATACATCTATAAATGAGCAACAGGCTGAGGAGCATGCAGAGGCGACGGTAGCTTATTTTCTCTGTCTGAGAAAAGCCTCTGGCTCATTAATTCCTTTGCTCCCTCACGCAACTTGGCTGCAGTGAAGAATGCCATAGCCTGAGAAAAGGATTCCTATCTGAGCTAGAAACATCCTGTTTCTGCCCTGATGTCAGAAATCCTGTCACTGGAAGTTTACTTCTTTGGGTGAAAACTTCACCAATCAAAATGTATCATCATGTTCTTGTCTGTCTCCCCATGCTAGAATTAAGGCACTATGGAAATGTGGGATTTGTACATTTGCATATTTTTGCATCTCTGGTGCCTGGCATAATTTCAACTTCAATAAATACTGGTGAGTGAAATGAAGTTTTATTTTACCATAGGTTAATTAAGCTTGAACAACACTTCTCTGTCCCCAGACTCTAACGTGAACGGGTTTGTTCTGTAATGGTCATCTCTGTAGGAGAGACCAGTGTTACTACCACAGGATGGACTGGTACAGTGGAAGAAGTTATGGGTCACATGGAAGTGACAGATTGTTACTGTGGAAGACAGTGGCTTAGCAAAGATATCAGGGTCAATTAGAGGGAAAGAGTGAGAAAGCACATACACATATCCAAATGCCTTCCAAAATAACCAGGAAAGTCTAACCATGAACAAAATTGGAAAAGAGATGGAGAAGGGACACTCAAAGGAACAGGAGGAGAAAATACAAAACTTGGCAGAGTCAGTAAAAGATATAGTGCCTCAAAGTGATTGCTCTACCAAGCAGCCACACCACAGCATATGGAACAGCAAGTGAATTTAACAAGGCTGAAAACTTTTAGAACTAGCACCTTAGTGAGCATTGAAAATGTCAGTTTTTTTTAAAAAAATGCTTTTTTAAAAAATTTATTTGAAAGGCTGAGAGACAGACAGAGAGCTCACATATAGTTCATTTGCCAAATTCTTGCAACTGCCAGGCCTGGGACAGGCTTAAGTCCAGAACTGAGAAATCAATCTAAGTCTCCCACATGGGTGACAAGAACTCAACTACTTGGGCCATTACCCTCTGCTTCCCAAGGTATGCATTAGAAGGGAACTAAAACTGGGAGAAGAGCCAGAATTTCACTCAAGCACTCTGATATGGGATGCATGCATCCCAATTGGCGTCTCAACCACTGTGGCAAACGCCACCCTGGAGGTCTCAGGTGTTTTCAACCTGACCTCTGTTTTCCAAAGCCTCCATGTATCCAAGTTTCCTTTTACTTTCTCTCTGGAGCCGGTTCTAGCTGTGCTGAATATGGGTATTGTGTGCTTTGGTTGTGTGTTTGTGTGTGTGTGTGTAATGGGGATTGGAGCACACTGTGCAAACAAGTTCTGTTTGTATTGCTGAGCTTACACAACCGTGCTGGCAGAGGGACATAGAGCCTTATTCTGCCACCATGGTCATAACTGAGATGATATATTGTAAGTGTGTCCAACTATACAGCTTTTCTCCTGGCTAAAACCAATCGTCATGGGCTGGCAGAAGGTTTGGGGAGCTCTAAATTAGGGTGAAGCTCAACTCAGCATCAAAGGTGCTGCACCTCCTGCCATGTTTTCACCCCAGTGGCAGTACACCCACAACTTGACCACCTGTTTCTTATAACCCTATACAAACATCAACGTTCAGTTGTCTTACTCTACCCCAAGCTTAGTGACTCCCAGGATCCGTTTTCTCCCAGGACTGCCTTCCATTTTGGAGTTCTGTTTCCACATGAAAGGGGACTGTCAGCAGGACTTGAGAGTAAATCACAATAGCCCCAATCCCTGCCAGGTCCTGTGAATGGGATTTCTCATAGTCACAGATCACCCAAAACATTGTCATCAGAATTTTATCCCAAGAGTCAACTGCAGCTCCCCAACATCCTTGAAATTCACCAGCTGTCTCCAGCTACTTTCTATCTCTAGGTGATAAAACATTCTGAAGTTAAAAGGGTTATTAGTGACTTCCTGATGAAATCAGGTTTTCTTGACCTCTGTAACTTATTTTCTGCTTCTCATTGCCAGGGTAACAAATGTGTAAAGTATATGTAATGGTGCACAGTTCCTAAGGTCCTTTTTCATGTACTATCTCAAGTACTCCTATGAGAGCCATGAGAAGTGGGCTAAGCAGGCTGGAGGTCCCATTCATAGATTATAGACTCATGACTTTAAATGACCTGGTCAGCTTTAGTGTGCTGGCCTCTTGATTCTGAGTGGTACCTATTTTCTGATCTACTCTGTTCCTTCTAATTTAGGAAAGAATAACAGTATAAGATAAATTTACCTAGGGAAGAAGTATTGGAAGAGGCAATTGTCACATGAGACATCACAGGAATCAATAGATCATCGTCGATAAGGGAGTACCAGAGACTAAAGAAAAGAAATAATCAGCAGAATGTGAGGTCTGAGAGCATGTTGGGGGTCATCAACCTTTTGGGAGTTTGATACTCTTGGGGAGGTGATAACAAATGAGGATGCATTCCATGCTCCTGTAACTGCATGTTTACAAACCTGTGCGTGTCTGTGAGTACACACAGGAGACAGGAGAAGGGATGTCCATGAGGGATGGCAATGGGAAGGATCCCAGGGCATCATTCCTTCCACACATCCTTCAGTGGGCAGCAAGGGGAGCATAGTTTTTATGGAAAAGCTCTAACCTTAGAAACAAAAGACCTGCTGACTTTTCAGTGTTACTACACAGCACTTGATGAAATCACTTTCCTGATACCCACCATTATGACCCATAAAATGAATGTGGTAAGAAAGATATTTTAGCAGCTTATACAATTACAGTGGAGTTCAACATAAAAATGAGATAATATATTCAAAAGCACATTGTAATATAGAGGTCTGTATGAACAACACTCCTTTCTTATTTTTAGAAGCATCGACAGAAAACTGTGGTGGAAGAGCTAACACATAGAAACCTGCTAGAGCACAGACACATGAATATGAACATGTCCTTTTCCCTTGAACTTGGATGTTTGTCCAACAAGTCATTTGAAAACCATAAGGCAAGCTTCCCTTATCTCCCTGCATTCCCCAAGCTCCATGGGGCCCTGGGAGTGATGCTTTCTCAGATACCCACAAATTTCTTGCCACCCCCTATAACCTTGCCCACAGTCTCCATGGACCACAAAGACCCCTGCTTGTTGTTCCTTTCTGAATACAAGCAAAGTCGCCAATTGGAACCCACATGAATAATTTAACCTCCTGGCAGGGACTGGACAGAATCCGAAGATGCAGCAGCTTTCCAAAATTAATCAAGGCTTTTATAGAGCCATAAAAGCCATAATTCAATCATTTTAAAAGGGCACCGATCACAAGGCTTATTAAAGGCTGGGTGCTTCTGAGGTGTGCTCAAGGAGGCCAAGAACGCTCACTCAGCAGCCATGGCCCCTACTGATGCCCACTTCCTCAGCTTGACACACAGATAACCTGATCTGGGCATTTAATAAGCAATATTCACTGATGATTCTCCCCAGACTGACTCAGTCAGGGGAGCGTGCTAATAAAGAGGATGATTGAAACAATGGAAGGAGTATGTTTTTCTTTCTATGAATGGTAAGTGTAGTGCTTGGAAGACTGTTTTTGGACACAAGTTCTGCTTTTCCTTTAGACTAGCCATGCTCTCTTTTAGGACACTAAGCAGGACAATTCTAATACTTGCTTTCTTCAAGACAGTTTCCTCACTTGTAACAGCAGAAGATAGCACCAGGTGTTTGATTCCTGATGAAACATCGTGGTTTCAAGATCCCATGTTTCTACAGACCCCCTCCACAGTGGTTCAGCTTGCCCACACTGGTTATTTGGATGGCTCCTCTATGGCTGCAAGCCCCCCAGGGTAAGAGTGGGCCAACCACACTGCTTGAGACTCAAGGCCCAGCTTGCCCAGATTACACTCTGAGCAAATTTAGCCCAGAAGAGAGAAGAAATGCACTATGGCAATGAATTGCCTCAGTCTGGGAAAAGGAGCATCTTTTTGCAGTTTTTTCAGCTGGAGGAAAAGATGTTTTCCTCACATAATTCACACGATGGCTCCATTCATGCCACTGATCTGGTCAATCACAGAGTCCTATTCTATCCCTGTTCCTTAAGGCTCAGTCTACTCACCTGTTAGGTACTTTCCCTACCTAGCTTGTGGTGTGAAAGCTGCCATTTGGAGGGGGTGGGCATGATTAAGGATGGTGACAAGGGCAGATTAGAACATGCCCCATTTATTAAAGGCAATGAAGTCTCAACCCTAGGATCTCTGCAGGCTTGTTCCAAGTATGTCTCTTTCAGCCCTAATTCAGACATTACTATATACTGGGACAAATGTCCCAGGGCTGCCACATCGGATGAAATTTTATCAAACAAAACATAAATAAATAACTAGCTGCACAGCCAGAATGGGCTCTCAGTGACTTGTCTGACCCACATAACTCCCATGTACTTTGTTCAACCAGCCACCATCTCAAAACGCAAGGGGGTGTGTCTTTGGATATCACAGCCACTAAGTGATCTGCCTGTTTGCCTAACCTCAAGTGACAAAGTGCGGGTCCTCATATATCACAGCCTTTCCTAGCGAGGATTAGGTCACACTAGGCCGAGGTATTGCTAATGAGATCATGCATAATCAATAAGGGTCGGCTGACATCGTGTCAACTCCATCACTGTCACCGGGGTTGGGGGCCTGAGGTAAGGCAATGAAGAGGGAAGGCATGTCAGCTACCCAGAATCTGAACATATGGGCAGCACTGAGTGGAGCTGCTGGCTCTCAAAACAGACTCAACTCTTAAATACCAGAGGAGATAGCTTCATGCATTCATTTATATATTCATCATTTTCTTTGTCCATTCTACAGATAGTTATTGAAGTTTCAGGCCTTATAAGAAACTGCTCATTTAGAAGGGGATGACAAAGAAGAGGATCCCATGCACTTGCAGCGTCCCCCAGAGAATCTTCATTCCTTTCATAATAAGAAAAGAAAAACAGAAAGAAAGGGAAAGAGCAAGAAAAAGCAAGAGAAGAAAAAAAGAAAAACCAGACTGAGAAGAGAAAGGAAAGGAGCATGGATAATATGAGATATTGTTCTTTTATAGATAGAGAACACAGTGCAACAAGAAGTAAAGAGATCCAAAGCTTAAGTTTGAAAGTTCAGAAAGCCCACAGAAATGTCTCTTTATAAACTGGCTCTACTCTATGCAGGACTTTCATCAGAGTCCTAGTCTAAATTTTTCTGATTCTTGACAGAGGAGTAAAGCCCACCTTGCTCACATTAATTGATTAGATTATCACTGGATCCATGAAGTCTAAAATGAGAAATCAAACCTTTCATAATACAAAATTTAAACCTAACCTTCATCAGCTTACATTAATGTACTCTTATCAGCTACATATAATTATTAAATTATTTTATTGGGTCATAGAGGTACAATATTCATGTTATAATTTGAATATGATTTGACCATTTAACAGATCAGACATTTAAACCCAAAGTCATAAATGAATGGTGTTAAAAGCCTTGAAACAATCCAATTATGGTGTTTAGGACATGAATGCTGGTGGAGGTTTTGGTTCCCTGTGAATATATGTGCCCTTGAAGGCACAAAAGGTTCGATTATAAAAGCCTGAGTTGGGCCCAGTTGCTCTATTTGCTTCCTGGATCACTATGTGATCCTTACTCTGCATACACTCTGACATAAGCATCCATCGTTCTTACCTGATGCCAATTCATTGAGTCAACCAAACTGGGACTGAAAACTCTCAAGCTGTGAACTAAATAAATCATTTCTGTTTGTAAAGTTAGTCATTTAAGGTATTTCATTGTAGTACTCAAAATTTTAATTCTACTTCCACTGTATGTTTATGTGAAAAATATATTTATATCAATTATTTCTATTAAGCAATTTTGCAAGCAAAATAAGGTCACATTTCTTAGTAAGCTTCGCTTATTAGAAAAATGTCTACTTTCCTCCTCAAATGAGTTTCATCTTCATTCTTACACTCAATAGACTTTTTCAGGGTTGGCACTGTGGCACAGAGGAATAAGCCCCAGCATGCAGCGCTGGCTTCCCCTATGGGTGCCGATTCGAGTCCTGACTATACCACTTTCAATCCAGATCCCTGCTAATGTGCCTGGGAAAGCAGCGGAGGATGGCCCAGGTCCTTGGGCCCCTTCACCCATCTGGGAGACTCAGAAGAAGTTCCCAGCTGCCTTGGTTGTTGTGGCCATTTGGGGGTTGAACCAGCAGATGGAATACTTCTCTCTCTTTCTCTTTCTTTTTGCCTCTACCTCTCTCTAACTCTTTCAAATAAATAAAATAATAAGTTCTTAAAAATTGTTTAAAAAAGAGTATTTTTCTGTCCAAACTGTGAGAATCTCATGGGAAGAATTCCAGTGTAGGAGAAAATAAAATTTCTTTACCTGGCATTGTGCTTTCCTCTCTTGGGTTTGACCTAATACCATTGCAGCTCACTCAGATTGTTGGCAGGATTAAGTTCCTTCCACCTATAGAAATGATGTTCCATTTTCTTACCAGGCACTCTCAGCTCCTGGAAGGCACCCACAGATTCTAGCTACATGACCCTCTTACACCACAGAAACCACTTCTTCAAAAGCAGCAGGAGAACCGTGGTTCACTCTGCTGCAGTAGAGTTCTGTGTTAGTTGATATAATTGTGGGACTGATGATGTAACACGTAAGCTAAGCTGATCAACTGAATGAATATTTCCTTTATTCACGTGTGACTTAGAGCTAGTAACTTTACTTCTAGGTTTCCTCTCCTAGTCAGCAATAAACAGGAAATATATCCTTCTTATAATATATGTGTACTTGTAAAGTGTTTTGTGGACCTAAATAATGCAGGGCCTGTTTACATTTCTATTCATTGGTAATAGTGTAGTCTACATAATAGGCAAAATGTCTGTCATTATGAATCTTCATTATAATGATACAATTGGATGGAAGAATATGGCAAGAGAAATATAAAAATGATTATTTATAAGAAATATATGTTGTATGTTAAAATGCGCTGTAGAGATATTTGCAGCAGAGAATGGAGGTCTTGAGAGTTGAGAGAAAGACAATATTAATTTGTGTTGCCAATGTTTGTTTCAATAAGTGGGGGATGGGAATTTAAACAACTACCTAATGAAAAAATAAATCTTACAGGTATATGAAGAGTATTATAGGTAGAGACCTCAAAACAGAACTAAGTCTAGGGTGTTTCAGGAATATAAAGCAGTTTGAGAGAGGATACAAGAGATTGGAAAGATGAGGGATATGAAGCAGTGCAGGTGGAGATGGAGATCTAGTAAGGTCATGTGGGTCACTGGAAGAGACTTCCTGCGAATGAGATGAAAAACCACTGGAGGATTTGTGCAGACAGAACTACATTTCAACAGCACCAGCAGAAGCCGTGATGAGAATAAGCTACATGGAGCATGAAAAATGAAGAGAAAAGGGAGTGATGGTAATGAAGAGGATGTAAAAGCCAAGGCCTGCATTTGTGTATTATTGTGTGTATATATATTTTTATGTACATATAAAAGAACTTATTTTATGGGCATTAACCATAAGAACTAATACAGGAATGGCTTTTCAGAGAATCTAACGCATTGAGGGTATATCTTGAATTATAATTTGGATAGTGGAGTAGGGAGTGCAAAATAATGGATTCTCTGGGAAAGATGAAGAATATAGTCATCGTCTTTCTTTCCCATTAGAACTGGAATACGCTATAGTCAAAAGCTTTACTCATCCCATGCTTCTGTGATGTGATTCCACCAGAAGTGGTTCAGTTTTACAAAATCATGAAAACGTTAATAGCCATAAACATGCTGTGCTACTACTGACACCACAGGAAACATCAGAATCATCATTATTTTCTTCATTAATATGTGATATTAAATTGTGTAAATACATCAGGATACATGATAGAAGAAAGAAGTATTTGGCCCTTTTTTTGTAAAGTGCAGTTTCATTTCATTTATTTCTATAAAGATTAGCCATCCTTCCTGTATGGCC
The DNA here is from genome assembly GCA_949820135.1 of Sylvilagus floridanus. Lineage (NCBI taxonomy): Eukaryota > Metazoa > Chordata > Mammalia > Lagomorpha > Leporidae > Sylvilagus > Sylvilagus floridanus. The sequence continues at coordinate 88,851,756 of OX463226.1, read as the reverse complement.
AGTCCAATCAGTTAACACATTCTTTAAACTTTTAAAATACTTAACAGTGCACCTGATGTTTTGCGTTCGACTGTTCCCTGTGTTTCCTTTTTCTAGCTCAGAGTCCTGGGATTCCATTACGATTATTATAATTAGTATGCATTTCTCACATCATCCAATTAAATGCAGAGTTTCCTGATTTTTCACAGTGCTAGGTTTTCATGACGACTGTTGATAACATTTTTGCTTCAATGTATGGCATATTTTACATTCTTGAAACTAGGCTTTTAAAATGTACATTAACTTTTGAGATGTTATTTTCCCATATCTATCCTGAAGAGCATTTCTTATCTGAATATGTTATGATCAATCGACCCAAATGTTTGCCTATTTCATTCTTACACCTCATACTTGGCTCCATCCCCAGCCAAGGTCCACAATAACTTCTGCCCGCTTTGGTTGCTAAGAGCAAGATGTAAAAGGAGCTATTCTTTTACAACATGTACATACTGTGCCTCAGTGATTCCAGATTTGATGTACTGTCCTTATGAGTGTGATTTACATTTCTTACTTAATTAATGCTCTCTCCTTTGATTAGTCTATCTTAGCTAGGGAAAAAATTAAAAAGCTTTTCATCTTGTCTATATCTCAAGCACATATTCTCACACTGGTAGCCTGAGATCACTTATCATCTTCCCATCTATCATTTATTTTAATCTAGGCCATCTTCATGAAGGTGTTAGAACTGTATACGTTTGCTTCTTCAGACATTATGCCCTTTCTCTTCTATTAGATTCTAATCACCCAGCGCCCTTGTGTGTACTGTATATATCTTTTCTGTAGTTTCACAGCCTGCCAGTCACTTGTCATGGCAAACTGGCCATCAACCTAAAGAGGCCATGCTACTGAGTGACTCGCCTGACAGTATCTGGGTTCTCTTCTGGGAATTCAGTTCACAGAAATCTTAAAACGTCCACACTGACCCCATCAGGCCTATCCTGAAACCTCTTGGAGACACTGCTTCTCTGAAGCATGCTAATCAGGGATGGAACAAACGGAAGGAGAAGTAGGAAGTTGGTATTTGTATAACAAACTTTTCCTTTCCACAAAAGAAAAGTCACTACAGCATACGGTTTCCAGTCAGTGCTTTAATAACAACTAAACTACTTCTAAAAGTGATAGTAGTAATTTGTAAAATGAGTATATAATATATTAAAAACAACTTAATAACAATTTCATATTAAGAATTATTCAAGAGTCAGAGAAAGAAAGAATAGTTGATTCCCCAGATGCTCACAATGACCAGGGTTGGATTGAGTGAAAGCTGAAAGTTGAAAACTCAATATGCCTTGCATGCAAATGGCAGGAACTTGAGCCATAATCACTGCCTCCCTGACCACACTGGTAGGAAACTGGATCTAGATAGACAGATGGACAGATAGATAGATAGATAAATAGATATAAATGATGGATATATAGATCCATATATATATATATATATATATATATCCATCTCGTACTGTCTCTCTCTTTCTATCTCTATCTCTATCTCTATCTCTATCTCTATCTCTATCTCTATCTCTATCTATCTCTATCTACCTCTATCATCTCTATCTCTCTCCCATCTCCACCCAGAACTGCCTCTGATTCCCCTCTTTTCTACACCTACCACCTCCCATATCTATCCAGTGCAGGCCCATTGGACTCTATGCCGTTCCCATGTATTTTTACCTTGTTTATTTTATGCTACGGAAACCCTCCCAAAATAGGGGCCTTTTAACTTCCTTCCTGCCTGTGATATCTGGCTGACTCCTGATGCTGCTTCTTCCTTAGGACCATTTTGAGACAGTCATCTCTCCCTATCTCAGTCACCCAAACAGCAGTGTTTCAATCGATTTATTATTGTCTATGAAGTGAAACTGGAAAATAACAAATCTACCACTAGTTCTCCAGAGCTTCAGGGTAACTCCAGTCCCTGGTATTCTTTGCTGCTGGCCCACCCACAGAAGACTTCTCAGTGCATGAGTCTTCATCCTACACTAAGTGGCCCTACATGCTCTCAATCATACTTATCTTTATTTTTGTGCCACAGGACTTTGCACTCAGCAGTGGTCACTACACATTTGTTGAATGATTGGATATCAATGCTTTTTTTGCCTAAAATCTTTGGGTTTGGCTTTGTTTAAAGAATCCTTTTGACTCTTAGCTGCATTTAGTTAAATGGTTTGAAAGAGCATCATTACCAGCCTATGTCTGCTTTATTCCTTAAAGTGAAATTATTGCGAATTAAATATCATTCATTTTTAAAATTATCTGAATGTGTTTCTTATTTGACTTTTAATTTAAAGAAAAAATAAAGTGTAATGAAAATAAAATGAGTGTTTGTTATTATTTGATGCACCGGGGCTGTGAGGCCTTCTCATCATCTGCTAGATTCCACTTTAGGTCAGTTCAACTCTAGAATGCCACAAAAATAATATGTAGGTGGGGAAGATGCAGCACACAGAAACAATATGCTCTGTTTTCCATCTAATGTGTAAGGAATGTGTTATTCTTCACTGAGTAGAATTATCTCCATGCACTGCCAGAACTCACAAAATTAGAAAAATGAGAAAATAAACAAGGATGATCTTTGATGACAAGACTAAAGTTTTATGATATTAAATGTTAACTCTCCTTAACTCTTCTCTGTAAGATACAGCATTCCATTCTGCTCTTCCTCAAACATTAATGTTCTCAGTTCAACTTTATTAATATCTACTCCTCCATGGGTTCCTGGGGTGATCTGTTTGAGGAAAACACAAGACCTATGAGAGTGAGCAGAGCATTAGCTCCTGGGGACTTTCCTCCATTATAACACAACAGAGAAAGCACACAGATCTCTTTAGTGAGTGTCCATTCTGCTTTTGTGCAAGTACTCAGTCTCTCTATCCCTCCAAAGTCTGTCTTCCTATTAACAAAGCTAAAGTCATCCTTATGGGCTCCCTTCACCAAACCCTTCTGCTCACTACCCAGATTAAGTCAAGAAGCAATGATTTTGAGAGTTCTGTCAGTCAATTTTTCTTTCTCTTAAAATGCCTTTCATATTAAATGCTGTGCCACAAAAATGGAAGCTATGTTTATGGGTATGACTAGAAACAATTTCTATGACCAAGCTTTCAGATTTCTACCCGTTTAATCATATTTTTTCTAAGATCCTGACTGTGCCCATTGCCTTTTTAAAAATGCCAGAGCTTTCCTATAACCTAACATTAAGTTCTCTTTTTACATCAGTTAGCTAGTCGTATTTATTTTTTTTCTCTGCTTGCTTGCAACCAAAGGACCTTAACTGATACAGAGCAATAAGTGTGGCTTTTTAATTATGACCTCCACAAGCCATGGGCCTAAGGGGCATTGTGTAAATGTTTATTTAATGAGTGAATGAATAAAACTTATTTTAGTATAAGAGAAAAGATGAGGCAACATAAATGAGTTTTCAGACTGAGCTGAAAATGAACCCTGCTTTATCCTTGTTTCCCTTGAAAACACATTCTCTCTTCCCTATCAATTTTTTTCTGCTTTGGTTTCTGGTTTTCAACTGTAATTTGCTTTAAAGATAACACTGCCATGTTTCTTTGAATTGAAACTATCCAGCGATTTATGGTCAAATTTAAGTTTGGCATAACAGGCTTAATGTTCAGCTTTCCATCTGTATTCTATGCTTGGCAAAAACCCAAAGAAACTTGGGATTTTATGCTCCTGAATTTTATAAACCAGTAAACAGAAAGGTATTGGAATTGTATATCTTAGCATGAAACATTTTATCTTGTGAATAAGGAATATCAAATTGGACTGTGGTGTAGGCAGCCAAGGGATTTGTGCTACTTCTTCCCTTTAGAAATGTTCTTATTTAAGAACCAATGTCTGTGGAAAGCGATGATAAAACAAAAACACTGATGTACTTTGTTCAATGTTCCTAGTTTGTCAAGCAATTCTCATATGGATTCTATCATATGACCTGTCCACTGGCCCTGAATGGTCAGGGTTTGTGTCATTAACCTGTTTTATAGAGAAGTGAACAGAACCCTGATAACTGAAGTGATTCTGAAGGCCATAGCTGGTTAATGCGAAACTGTGATAAGAATTTGGGTTTCTTTTGTTCTAATTACCAGATGCATGGTTAATTTATTCTTTTATTCATACACTGAGTCAACAAAGTTTTATTTTATTATGTATTTTTTCACCCACTATGTGCCAGATGCCTCACAGTCTCTGGGGTCTAGTCTGTGAATAATAAAGGTGGTATCTTTGCTGTTAGTCTTTACATGAAAATTACTGAGCATGATACTGAGTAACTCCTAATACCTGAGAAAAATGTTTGTGCAATCTTTTGGGATCATTACTAGCCCATCCTGAATATGGGTAACATCAGTCTTAATGGTGATAATGATGTAACCATGATAACGGACAGCTGAAGAGCATACCAGAAGTCCGTTCCTCATTTTGTATATTTCTTTATTGAACATCAAATAACTTTTCCTCTTAACGAATGCTCTTATGTTCCCACACTTCTGAAAAACAAGCCAGCTCTATGAAGCTTGGTTTCAGTACCATTGCTAAGAGTAATATTGTTCCCAATTACCATTCCATCAAGTTCAGGGCATACCATGTTTCTGCAGCCTGAGTCAGTCTCATCCTTGATTAACCTCTAAGACCCGATTATAACAGGGCCCAATGTGAGGTTAAGAAGCAACTTTCAGTGGAGAAATAATGAATAAGTAGACAGATGTAATAAATATGCAAATCTCTCCTTATTCTAGGCCATCTAATAATGTCTCCATATTTCTTCATGTTATTATTCTCTTTTCTGCAGGGAGGAGGAGGCTGCTTCTGCAGCAGTGCTGTTCTGCCTTCCCACCTGTTTACATTTACTATATGACTGCCTAGGGAACCCTGCAGAAATAATGCTTGTGTGAGCCATTTAGTTGACTACATGTCAAAAAGTAATTTGAATCAAAGAGTCACTAACTTAATTGATGGTGATGGCTCCATCCAAAAACAACCAAAGAAATTGATGTTGTGCAAATTGCACATATATTGCTCTTGAATTTGTGAGCATATTCTTGTTTGCCTTGACAGGATTCAAATTATCTTTTGGACAGCTCGACACATTACTTAAGATGTGCCTGTATGTGAATTTTAGCTGCTAAAGGGGGCAATAACAACCTTCCTGTGAAATTAATTCCCATGACTTCAACTTCATCTTGCCATTTCTTTTACTCATTCCCTGCACATAAACCTTCTATTCCTTCACAATTTGTGTTTTAACCTCTAAGTCATTCTAGTCACCATGGAATACAGATGTATTGTCTTTACAGACCTTATAGAGACTGAATGTCTTAAGGAGCAAAGAATGATGCATCATACTTCACACAAGAACTTAACACCCTTTGAGAACATTTCCTTCAATGAAACTGGATCCTATTTTTTGAATTGTAATTGGATCCTATTTTAAGTTTGTCAATACTGAGCAGTACAGAATAAATTAATTTCCAAATTGGGCTGTACATCCAGAGGAGAACCGGAATTTAGATCTGACCAGCCAACTAGCCATTTCTACAGAGTCCTGAGAGTATGAGTCAGAAAACTGAGTCACAATTAAGAACACATTCAGAGTGCAGCAGGTGGAGTTGTCTACAAGAGGTTGTAAGACTCTCAAGTGCATCTCTTATCAGCGGTGCTGTCTCGGCACTTCTAATGGTGCCAACTCCAGCAGAAACTAAAGTGAACAGAGCACTGTCTGAAGAGGGAGGAAATGCAACTTCTACAGACCAGTTGATGTTTATATTTAGGAATTTTTGAACATGTGTCCCTGACTCCTTATCTTCCAAAAGTGTGGTAGGTCAAGAAGATGAGTGCTTTTCCAGCAGTAGGAAGTGGAGTTGCTGGAAGGTCAGGAGGAAGAGAAATTGGAAATCATCCTACCCTCTTGGCCCATCGCTCAGTTCATGATGATCATGCCATGGTGCTCCATATGTCCATGTAGCATAGCATGGATGTTAAATGATTCCATGATGTTAAGGACACTAATATATTTTCCATCCCAAAATTATGCTTAGGGTCATTTTAATATTTACGCTAACTGAAGTCAGTAGTACAAAAATTTAGGTTTATTTATTTACCTTCAACAAGAATTAACTTTGGCTTTCAGTCCCATCCATGCAAATGGATATTTTGATTTGCTGGTTCAAGCTAACTCACTTCTACCTTTTCTTTCTGCCAGAACAGGAATAGGACAACCACCTAGGATGACATGTATGCTGCCTGATAATGTTGCTAAGTCTCTCATGCATATACACTGGCCATTCAGTATGAGTAATACCTATGTCTTATTTCATCTTATGTTGCTATAACAGATTATCATTGACTGGGAAATTTATAAAGAATATAGATTTGTTTAGATCATGATTCTGGAAGCCCAGAAGTCTCTAGATCATGGTACCAGCATCATGTGAGGGCTTTCTTGTCATATACTGATGAGACAGAGCCAGTATTCTAGCACAAGGCATTCTTTGTCTTCTTATGAGGCCACCAGTGCCAGTGCTAGGATAGCATCTTCATGATCTCATCTAATTTTTAATACCTTCCAAGGATACTACCTCTAAAGTTCAGTAACATGAATTTGGTGATTAAGCTTCCAACACACAAACTTATGAGGGAAGTATTCAAATAATAGCTGCTTGGTAGTTGCTTATATAAGAGATCTTCAAAAAGTTCATGGAAACGTATATTGGGCATGGATTTCAAAATTTGTTTGCATCAAAACAAACTTATTAGAGCCAGTGTTGTGGTGCAGTGGATTAATCCTTTGTCTTCAACACTGGCATCCTATTTGCACACTGATTTAAGTTCCATCTGCTCTAGATCTACTTATATCTAGCTCCCTGCTAATGTGCCTGGGTTATCAATGGAAGATAGCCCAAGTGCTTGGATCCCTGCAATCCATGTGGAAGATCTATATGGAGTTCCGTGTTCCTGGCATCGACCTGGCCAATGCAGCCATTTGGGGAGTGAATAAGTGAGTGAAAGTCCCTCTCTCTCTCTCTCTAACAGATTAATAACTCTTTAAAAATACATTTATCTTTTAGTTTAATTTTTCCACATTTTTAAGGTACCACATAGATAAACTTTGGGGCAGCTGACTTACTCATATAACTTCCTCAGCTCCTTCTATGAAGCTTTTTCAACACTTTCCATAGCAGACATTCAATTTTCAGCTCCTCTCAACTCTCAAGATGGAAATCACTGAGACTTCTCAGTATGCTCCATGCTTTTTAAGTTTTAACGTAATTCAGCTTCAGAAAATCAGAGCTCACTCTTGAACTCTCTCTCCCTATCTCTTTCTCCTTTCTCTTTCCCAATACACCTGCCTGTCTGCCTTTCGATCTGTTTTACCCATGAAATTTTCAATGCAAGGCTCTTCCAAATGCTTTCTTCATGAACATCTCATAGAGTTAATTCTTATAAGTATTGTACCATGGTCCTGTGAATTCTTACTCTTCTCTCTCAGTTTACAATTAGCCTCAGCAACTTCATGCCACCCCAGAAAGAATTTTTAACTTTTCTCTATTTTTCTGCTTCTGCCATCCTACTACTGGCTTTTTTCTTGGGGTATTAAACCTAGAGCATATGGATTTACTATGTAAACATTCAACAGTAAACTCTAGCACAATATTCTAATCCTGGAATAAGCAGTTTGCCTTCCATTCTAATTTTATACCACAGATTTTGTAGCATGGACTTTAGACTCAACTTTAAATCACAAAGCTGGATAATTAATTGTTGAGCTGTATCATAAATAGTGTTATTTTTGGCCTTGGACTTGCAGCATGGTTTGCATAGTTGGGAATCGGGCAATTGGTTGATGATTTTGGATCTACTTGTATTTGGCCATTTTATGGAGCACTCCTTTCTAGGTGAAGACTCCACTGTGTTTCTGGATTTGAAAGATACAGCTAAAGATTTATAGACTTCAGATCACCTTGTATTGTCATCTATTCAATGACTGTTCCTGGAGATGGGCACTGTGGCATTGTAGTGTGTTAAGCCACCTCCTGCAATTCTGACATCCCATATGACTGCTGGTTTTGAGTCCCAGCTGGGCCACTTCTATCCAGTTCCCTGTTAATGCACCTGGAAAAGCAGCAGAGGGTGACCAAGGTTCTAGGTCCCCTACATCCATGTGGGAGATCTGGAAGGAGCTCCTGGCTTTGGCCTGGCCTAACCCTGGCAATTATGGCAATGTGAGGACTGAATCAGCAGATGGAATCTCTCTCTCTCTCTCTCTTTCTCTCTCTTTCCATACCTGCCCCATATATATTTTCTATATCTATATAATTCTGACTTTCAAATATTTTTTAAATTTTGTAAATTTTTGTTATTTAATAAATTTAAATTTCCAAAGTACAGCCTTTGGATAACAGTGGCTCCCCCGCCCAACCATAACTTCCCTCCCACCTGCAACCCTCCCATCTCCTGCTCCGTCTCCCATCCCATTCACATAAAGATTCATTTTCAATTATCTACAGAAGATCAATTTAGTGTATATTAAGTAAAGATTTCAACAGTTTGCACCCACACAAATATACAAAGTATAAAGTACTGTTTCAGAAGTAGTTTTACTGGTAATTCGCATAGTTCAACACATTAAGGACAGAGATCCTACATGGGGAGTAGGTGCATAATGACTCCCATTGTTGATTTAACAATTGACACTATTATGTATGTAATCAATAATCACCTGAGATTCTTGCCATGAGCTTCCAAGGCTATGAAAGCTTCTCGAGTTCACAAACTCCAACCTATTTAGACAAGGACATCATCAAAGTGGAAGTTCTCTCCTCCCTTCAGAGAAAGGTATCTCCTTCTTTGATGGCTCGTTTTTTCCACTGGGATCTCACTCACAGAAATCTTTCATTTAGGTCATTTTTTTTTTTTGCCAGAGTGTCTTGGCTTTCCATTCCTGAAATACTCTCATGGGCTTTTTAGCCAGATCCAAATGACTTAAGGGCTGATTCTGAGGCAAGAGTGCTGTTTAGGACATCTGCCATTCTATAAGTCTGCTGTGTATCCCTCTTCCCATGTTGGATCATTCTCTCCTTTTTAATTCTATCAGTTAGTATTAGCAGACACTAGTCTTGTTTATGTGATCCCTTAAACTGCAGAAGAAAAACCATGATTATCTCAATAGATGCAGAGTAAGCATTTGATAAAATACAACACCCTTTCATGATGAAAACTCTAAGCAAAGTGGGTATAGAAGGAACATTCCTCAATATAAACAAAGCAATTTATGAAAAACCTAGAGCCAGCATCATACTGAATAGGGAAAAGTTGAAGCATTACCACTGAGATCTGGTACCAGACAGAGATGTCCACTCTCACCACTGCTATTCATTATAATTCTGGAAGTTTTAGCCAGAGCTATTAGGCAAGAAAAAGAAATTAAAGGGATACAAATTGGGAAAGAAGAAGTCAAACTATCTCTCTTTGCAGACTATATGATTCTTTATTTAGGGGATCCAAAGAACTCTACTAAAAGACTTTTGGAACTCTTAGAAGAGTTTGGCAAAGTAGCAGGATATAAAATCAATGCACAAAAATCAACAGCCTTTGTATACACAGCAATGCCACAGCTGAGAAAGAATTTCTAAGATCAATCCTATTCACAATAGCTACAAAAACGATCAAATACCTTGGAATAAACTTAACGAAGGATGTTAAAGATCTCTATGATGAGAATTACGAAATCTTCAAGAAAGAAGTAGAAGAGGATACCAAAGAATGGAAAAATCTTCCACTCTCATGGATTGGAAGAATCAATATCACCAAAATGTTCATTCTCCATTCTGCCAAAAGCAATTTATAGATACAGTGCAATACCAATCAAAATACCAAAGAAATTCTTCTCAGATCTGGAAAAAATGATGCTGAAATTCATATGGAGGAACAGGAGGCCTCAAGAATCTAAAGCAATCTTGTACAACAAAAACAAAGCTGAAGACATCACTATTCCAGATTTCAGGACATACAACAGGGCAGTTGTAATCAAAACAGCATAGTACTGGTACAGAAACAGATGGATAGACCAATGGGACAGAATAGAAACACAAGAACTCAATCCAAACATCTACAGCCAACTTATATTTGATCAAGTATCTAAAACCAATTTCTGGAACAAGGACAATCTGTTCAACAAATGGTGCTGGGAAAACAGGATTTCCACGTGCAGAAGCATGAAACAAGACCCATACCTCACACCTTACACAAAAATCCACTCAACATGAATTAAATATCTAAATCTATGACCTGACACCATCAAATTATTAGATAACATTGGAGAAACCCTGCAAGATATAGGCACAGGCAAAGACTTCTTAGAAAAGACCCCGGAGGCACAGCCAGCCAACGCCAAAATTAAATATTGGGATTACATCAAATTGAGAAGTTTTTGTACAGCAAAAGAAACAGTCAGGAAAGTGAAGAGGCACCGAAAGAATGGGAAAAAATATTTGCAAACTATGAAACAAATAAAGGATTATTAACCAGAATCTACAGAGATCAAGAAACTCCACAACAACAAAACAAACAACTCACTTAAAGATGGGCCAAGGACCTAAATATATATTTTTCAAAAGAGGAAATCCAAATGGCCAACAGGCACATGTAAAAATGTTCAGGATCACTAGCAATCAGGGAAATGCAAATCAAAACCACAATGAGTTTTCACCTCACCCTGGTTAGAATGGCTCACATACTGAAATCTACCAACAACAGATGTTGGCGAGAATGTGGGGAAAAGGGACACTAACCTACTGTTGGTGGGAATGCAAACTGGTAAAGCCACTATGGAAGTCAGTTTGAAGATTCCCCAGAAACCTGAATATAACCCTACCATACAACCCAGCCATCCCACTCCTTGGAATTTACCCAAAGGAAATTAAATTGGCAAATAAAAGAGCTGTCTGCACCTTAATGTTTATTGCAGCTCAATTCACAATAGCTAAGACATGGAATCAACCTAAATGCCCATCAACAGAAGACTGGATAAAAAAATTATGGGACATGTACTCTATAGAATACTATACAGCAGTAAAAAAAAACAAAAAAACAATGATATCTGGTCATTTGCAACGAAATGGAGGAATCTGGAAAACATCATGCTGAGTGAAATAAGCCAGTTGCAAAGGGTCAAATATCATATGTTCTCCCTGATTGGTGACAACTAACTGAGCACCAAAAAGGAAACCTGTTAAAGTGAAATGGACACTATGAGAAACAGTGACTTGATCAGCCCTTGTCCTGACTGTCGATGAACAACTTAATACTTTATCCCTTTTAGTATTTTTTTGTCCTATTTAATACTATTGGTTGAACACTGTAATTAACACACAGTTTTTCTTAGGTATTTAAATTTAACTGAAAAGTGATCCCTGAAAAATATAAGATTGGAAATAAGAGAGGGAGGAGATGTACAATTTGGGTCATGCTCAATCGGACTTGCCCCAAACGTTAGAGTTAGAAACATACTGGGGGATTCCAATTCAATCCCATCAAGGTGGCATGTACCAATGCCATCTCTCTAGTCAAAGTGATCAGTTTCAGTTCACAATTGATCATTTTTTATAACGCTTTTATTTAAAGAATATAAATTTCCAAAATACAGCTTATAGATTACAATGGCTTCCCCCCATAACTTCTCTCCCATCCGCAACCCTCCCTTTCCCACTCCCTCTCCCCTTGCATTCACATCAAGATTCATTTTCAATTCTCTTTATATACAGAAGATCAGTTTAGTATATATTAAGTAAAGATTTCAACAGTTTGCCCTCACATAGCGACACAAAGTGAAAAATACCATTGGAGTACTAGTTATAGTATTAATTCACAATGTATAGCACATTGAGGATAGAGATCCTACATGATATATATTTTTTTAAATTGATTAATATTATATGCAATTTATAATTTAACACCAAGATTTTTTTTTTCATTTTTAATTATCTTTGTATACAGAAGATTGATTCAGTATATACTATGTAAAGATTTCATCAGTTTGCACCCACACAGAAACACAAAGTGTAAAATACTATTTCAGTACTAGTTATAGCATTACTTCACATTGGACAACACATTAAGGACAGTTTCTACATGAGACGTAAGTACACAGTGACTCCTGAAGTTGATTTAACAATTTGACACTCTTGTTTATGGCGTCAGTAATCTCTCTATGGTCTAGTCATGAGTTGCCGAGGCTATGGAAGCCTTTAGGGTTCGCCGACTTCAATCTTATTCTGACAGGGTCATAGTCAAAGTGGAAGTTCTCTCCTCCCTTCAGAGAAAGGTACCTCCTTCTTGGATGGCCCCGTTCGTTCCACTGGGATCTAACTCACAGAGATCTTTCATTTAGGTCTTCTGTTTTTTCCAGAGTGTCTTGGCTTTCCATGCCTAAAATATTCTCATGGGTTCTTGAGCCAGATCTGAATGCCTTAAGGGCTGATTCTGAGGCCAGAGTGCTATTTAGGACATCTGCCATTCTTTTAGTCTGCTGTGTCTCCCACTTCCCATGTTGGATCATTCTCTCCCTTTTTGATTCTATCAGTTAGTATTAGCAGACACTAGTCTTGTTTGTGTGATCCCTTTGACTCTTAGACCTATCAGTGTGACACAATTGATCATAATGATAGGGTAAGAGTCAAATAAGTATCTTTTTAAAAGTATACCTGCTAAAATTTTTCCCTTTTCATCTTTATCTGTGATTTACTAAGTACTATTGGCAACTTGCTTATGTTTGTCACTATGAAAAGAACAGTTTTCTGAACAATTGTTTCCCTACATCAAGCCTATCTCAATTCCCAGTGGGTCTGTCTATTCTTTTCACTGAATCAAAAGTAAATATCTACATGACAATTTGAACTCTTAGACATGATTCAAGCAGATTTGAATCATCTAAAAAATTTAATTTACTTTGTTGAAAAAAAAATAACTTCACTGTTTCAGCGTTTATTTCTTGTGCTTTGCAATTTTAACAAGTGTTTTTCAAGGTTTATTTGTACATATGAATCATCTTGTATTTTGTTAAAATGCAGATTCCCACTCACTAATTTTTGAGTGGTGCCAAAGTTTTTTACAGGTTTTTAAAAAAATATCAATGCTTCCAGTTCACAGGATTCTGATTCCACACACTATCCCCCCCCTTTTTTTTTTCCATTTTCTTTGACTATGCTTCCCTTTTTATTCTAGTTGATTTTGGAAAAAGATTCATAATTAAACATGTATTACAATTGTGAGGTAATCCCAAATAAATGATATTTATTTTACATAGAAATTGTGTAGACATGTATTTGTATACATATATTTAAATTTATTTATTTATTGGAAAGAGTTACACAGAGAGAGAAAGAGAGGCAGAGAGAGAGAGAGAGAGGGGTCTTCCATCTGCTGGTTCACTTCCCAGTTGGCTGCAATGGCCAGGGTTGTGCCTATCTGAAGCCAGGAGCCAAGAGCTTCTTCTGGGTCTCCTGCGTGGGTGCAGGGGCCCAAGGAAATGGGCTGTCTTCTGCTGCTTTCCCAGGCCGTAGCAGAGAGCTGTATTGGAAGTGGAGTAACTGGGACTTGAGCTGGTTTCCATTTGGAATGCTTGCACAGAAGGTGGCAGCTTTGCCTGCTATGTCACAGTGCCTGCCCCTAGACATGTATATTTTAAATAATGTTTTTACTTGCTCCTATCTGATTGTCCCTACATAATGATTATTAATGTTGTCCAGCTCACTGTATAGTGCAATATACTTCATACAATATAGTAAAGAAAATATTTTAAAGCCCTTTCTTTAATAAAGCCATTTCTTTATGCATAGAATGACATTTAAATGTGTGAAAGCAATCCAGTGAAATGAGCACCTTCGTTCTAGGTGAAAAGTCACACTGATGTGAGCATTTGAGTCAACTCTGTGTCATTTAAACTTGTCACATTCACAGGCTGCGGTTGTCTTGTCCAGTTATTTCAACCCAGCCTGTATTCTGGTATCAACTAGACACGAAGGAGTCTCCATCAGCCTCATCTCCAGGAGGGGCTGAGAAGGCTGCTGCTGCTTGCTTACTCCCCATCTGCCTGCTCTGACCTTAGGTGTGTGTGACCTCCTCAGTCATTCCCTTGCCTCCTGGTAGGCGAATTCCCACTTCTTTCTGCCCCACCCCCTAGGAACTGCATTCCCCTTCATTTCTGCTTTTCTGCCCTCCTTCTTTAGCCCTGTCTTTGCTTTTGTGCCTGTTCAGAGTGGAATGGGGTAGAGGAGGTCTGGGAAGAGATGATTGAAAAGGAAAAGGGCTTAAACATAAATGACCAAATATCTAATAAGTACCAAGTCATAAGCTTTGTCTGACTTTACAGGAAGCCGCCTCACACTGACACAAAACAAACTGAGCGTCTTCGCCTGTAAGACTCATCTTTCATTTCAAAGGAAATTATGATGGAAAAATGAAATCCATTGTGCCTTTTCGCTTTCAAGTGACATCTTCCAAGTACGATTTGCTGTTTTGCTGGTTTTGCTGGCAGTGGAAAATGCCAAGCACAGATCTCGTCTGTGCACTTTTGAGGCATAAGACCTTTTACTGGGCTGGAACAACACCACCACGCAGCACAACCCATCTTTTCTGCCACTGTCAGCAAGCAAGACTGCAAAAACAGGAAAGGTTTGCATAAGGAAGTGCCAAAATGTTAATCCATTTTTATAACTATACTTGACCTCACACTTTTTATGAGCTTCTGAAACACTGAGATAACTCTTTGCTTGCTTGTTCCGTCCTTATTTCCAAAATAAAGGTAGCCCAGTAACAAGGAATTAGCTGAAGTCACAATGCAAGCCATGCTCCTCTTTCCCCCAAGCTGCTGTCTCAAGGGAAGGAAAGAAGCCATTCAAAATGGGAAGCCTGTGTGTCTGGAAGCAAGAGACCTGGGGACAGTGCTAAGTGAACTTGAAGAAGTTTGGAGGCCTCGGGATCATCACTTGTGAAAATGAGGTATGTCTAAGGCTCGTACAGCATGACAGTACTTTTCTTCTAGGAATGATATCTGCATATTTTTCTTTCATTAGGATTAGAGTAATAACATCCAAGTAAGTTCAGAGATAAATTTGCTTCAGAAATTTCTTCCTATTTAAAATCAAATCAACCCTGAATCCCCTGTTTATCCTTTATTATGTGGAAATGAGGTATTTGTATTTCTTTGGTTCCTGAAATTCTTCAAAATCTGCATTAATGGGAAAAGTCCACATAAGGAGATCTCAATGCTGTATACATCCTCAAATGATCAAGAGACTGCAGTTACAATATTGGAATCCATTACTTTCATTATAACAATGGAAAGCTAGCTTGCAATGGAAAGGTAGCTCTTGAAGTGGAAAAAAGAATATACGAATGCCCCAACACATCTTACTATCTTTATATGCATTTTGTGCATTACCAATGGCAATAATTCTTGACTAAGGCCGATGATTGTTAAGAGGCAAAGTGATCATATACCCTAAAGAGTTTGAGAACTTCTCCTCTTAAATGTTGGGGGAAAGGAGCTTTTAAGTATGTCCCTTCTGAAAAATCTGAAACATAGCCCCCACCCCAGTTTGATGGTCCTGACAAAGGCAAGCAACATTTCTGAAGAGATGAATCAAGCATTCATGAGGATGGAGGCAGGAAACGGGCTTGAGAGAGGAAAAGGCCTCAGCATCCACTTATTGAAAAACAAGACGGTAGATCTAGTTGACTCATGCACAAGTGTTCTTAGAGGTTGTAAATAAGAGCAGAGACACGGGAAAAAAACTGCCAAAGATTTCGTTTTCCAAATTATTTTTTCAAGGGTTCCACAGAGCATTTTTTTTAATATTACAGATTACATTGTGTCGTAGTGAGGAAGTCATCATGCATGAAGTGAATCCAACTTGAATCTCATTTAACCTACAGGGAAGCAGCTTAGAGAGTTTGGGGAAATCTCCATGGTCCTGACTCAGGAAAAAGTACCGTAAATCCCCTGCCTCTGCAGGCCTGGAGGAGCCTACGAGCTTCCATGCCACTGAAGCCTGGGAAATTTATTTGTGCCGAGGTACAGGTATACACATGTTGGATGAAAACTGTTACGTGTTCGCTCCTGTGATATTATTTGCAGTGCCCTTTAGATGGAGTGAAATAGAGACATAAAGGGGGAAAAGATCAAAATTTGGAACAGAATATGTAATCAAAATCTAAAATATCAGAAAGGGGACAGAGATTAGGCACAGCCTTGCTCAATAAACCACCAATACAGATCTTGGAGAAACTTGTTGAAATGTGAAAGAGGTAGTTTTTGAGTTAACTCAGGGCAAGATGGATGTTAAAAACTCAGTGGACACTGAACTTCTACCTTGAGGAAGTTGAGGCAAAGGAAAATACACTTAATTTCCGCAAAGATTTATACAAATGCCAATATATTGGCCATTCTCTGACTTCATAATGGAAGAAGAGATATCTTTTGAAGTAATGTATCTGATCATGTTATGTTGATATCTTGGAAGATGAAGAATTTAATCACTTTTTATAAACAAATTCTGGATTAGAGTAAACACGATAATGATTTGAAAAGCTTTGTCTTATAGGGTTAAATTTCCTAACAACGTTGGCAAGTCCTTCTCATGCAGCTGAAACAAATTCATAAAACGTGCAAAAGAGTTCAGCTAAGCATGATGCTTCCCTGAAAAATATAATGTAGATGGCATTCCCAAACTCTTTGAAGTTCAAATCTATTTGAAATCCTCCAACCCCTGTTTGGATATTGCAAACCATAACCCATACCTAAAGTATCTCAAGTGGATGTGAATCTCCATAGAGTGCAGGTTTTCTGGAGATGAATTTTGATCACTTATGCAATATGAAGATCCAATTACAGGGAACAAAATAATATCTTCATATTTTCATAGACAGAAAGTTAATATAAAGCTATTTTGCTTTAAATGTAATTGTGTCTAGGATACTATGTTAAATCCTAGAGAAAATATTTTGAATAAATAAATGAGGGATAAAACGTCCTTCAAAATTGTATACAGAGAAAAGATAGGGTAATTTATTAACAAAGAGTTGGGAGAAATGATAGTGAAGTGACTGAAATCAATCTAAGCCTTGAACTTTCTCTGCATCCTTCCCAAACATATTGCTGAGCCTTGTTTTGTGCATTCCTTCAGTCTTCTTTGTGGTAAATATGATGGAACACCTTGCTATTTCAAGCTCTGACCTAACTTCTCCCTTCAGAAACTGGCTATCTAAAGATTAGAAAAAGGACAAACATGCAGGTTAATTTCATTTGAAGTATAAGAGGCAAAGAGGAGCTATGCAGTGAATAATTGGAACCTGGTAGCCTCAAGGACTCTTAAAAAGAGTAAAATCTGTCACCAATATATTGAATGCTCCAAAATAAAATGCACTTTTAAAAATCATGTTTGGGGGGAAGGGTATAATCTAAACTGTTTACTGAAATTTACCCAGACAAAATGGAATCAGCATAAGAGTTATCTGCACATTCATGTTCACTGACACTCAATTCACCATAGCTAAAATATGGAATCAACTTAGATGTCCATTAACTGATGACTGGAAAAAGAAATTATGATATATATACACTATGGAATACTACTCAGTGGTTAAAAACAATGAAAGCCTTGTGATAGAAAAATAGCTCCTATTAACAGGAATGCCAAAAGCAACCATGTAAGAAAGAAAGAAAAGAAACATCAACTGGTGCCCCAGGAGACATGAGCCCTGGAGGGAAGAGGTGGCCCCAGCCTAGACCCCTCCCCCCGGCCACACCCACCTGAAGCAGCCTTACAAATAAAAATGAGAGCATCTTTAAAAAAAATGAAATCCTATCTTTTGCAACAAGATGGAAGCAACTGCAAACCATTAGTGAAATAAGCCAATTCCAGAAAGACAAATATCAAATGTTCTCCCTGATCTGTGATAACTAATAGAGTATCTAAAATGTAAAATGTATTATAGAGCAGTGAAATTGACATTTTGAGGATCAATGATTGTTTATAGCTCTTGTGTGTTTTTGTTGAGGAACAGTGCTTTTTTTCTTTGTTTTGTTATTGGTTTTGTTTTTTTTTTTTTTCTTCATACTATATTTTGAACTCTTCACTTAATGTGTGGTTAATGTTAGGAGCAAAGAGTAAACTGAAAACAGTCTTTGTAAAAATTAAGAATGGAAATAGAAGAGGAAGGAAGAGGCAGCATGGGCAGGAAGGAAAGTAGAGTGGAAAGTATCATTATGTTCCTAAATATATATAATATATATATGATATGTATGAAGTTTGTATACCCTAATTAAATTTTTAAAAAAGAAAAAAAACACAAAATAAATTTAACTAAATGGAAATAAATATAAAATAATTCATAAATTCTTTTATCACCATCATAATATATTAGTTTGGGCACCATGATGTCTGTTATGAAATTAAGTGTTTCCACAATTCTCCACGTGTGTTAGACTGTATCAGTAACTTATCAGGACATGACTCCTGTCAAATATGAAATCAATTATGAGCTATCATTCCCTATTTCACGTGCTATACTTTTGGGCATAGTGACCCCAACCTGCTTTCTTTCAGATGCCTTAACAAATATATCTCTTTGTTTATATAAATTAAACATTCCTCTTTCTTTGATGAGGACTTCACTGAACTCATGTATTCTATAAATCATGTGAGAAACATTTTTCCACCAGGAGACCAAGAATTCTTTTATTTTTTTAAAGATTTATTTATTTATTTGAGAGGTAGAGTAACAGGCAAGAGAGAGGGAGAGAAAGAAGGGTCTTCAATACGCTGGTTAACTCCCTAAATGCCTGCAATGCTTGGAGCTGGGAAGATCTGAAGCCAGGAGCAAAGAGTTTCTTTCCTGGTCTCCCAGCACTTGGGCCATCTTCTACTGTTTTCCCAGGCCATAGCAGGGAGCTGAATCAGAAGAGGAACAGCTGGCATATGAGCCAGTACCCATATGGGATGCTGGTGCTACAGGTGAAGGCTAAGCACACAACAGCACAGTGCCAGTCCCCCAAGAATCCTTTTATTAAAAAGGAAATTTAAAATGGTACAAGAATAATATGTGTTATAAATGGATAAATCTTTTATAATTTTTAAATTAGTACATATTAAAGTGATCACCACAATCAAAACATCAAGATACTCTCCATCTTACAGAGTTAATATTTGTGTCTGTTTAGGGAGGAGAGGTGAACATACTTAGGATTTCCCTCTTAAAAAATCCTAAGTATGTAATACATTTCCGTAACCTATAGCCACTATAGCTCAATAGATTTCAAGTACCAATTTATCTTACATTATTGAACTTTGCACCCTTTGACAAACATCTTCTAGTTTACTCCAACACCTGACTCATGGCAAACATTCTACTCTCCACCTCGATGAATTTGACTATGTTAGATCACCTCCTATAAATGAGATCATGCAGCATCTGTCTTTGTGTGCTTGCCTTATTTCACTTAGAATAATGTCTTCTAGGTTCATCCATGTTACTACAAATGGCAGTCATTTCCTTCTGTTTTAATCCAAAATAACACCTTATCGTGTGTATGTGCCGCTTTTTTTCTTTATCCATTCATGTATTGATGGGCTCATTTGAACACATATAATTATTCTATAATTTATCAGTTGATTGGTGTTGAATACATAGAAGTCTTATGAGTAAATGGTAATTTGGATGCCAAAAAAGTGATTCATGATTTAATGACCGGTTCACTCTCCAGTTGTGTAGCAGCTAGTAGGAATGAACATCTGAGTGTGTTGACTGTTCTGAGGACACTATTAATTTGGACCAAAAAGTATCTCTGTCCTGCCATATCAGTTACCACTTCTCCAGTGAGCATTCTTGACAGCAGCTGGATATACTTCTTCCAATGAGGGGTATATTTAAATCAACTCTTATTTGGAGTCTTCATTATTTAACATATTAATCATTGATTTTAATCCTGATATATTTATCCAACAAATCTGAACAGGATAGGGAAAACAGAGGCAGAATGTTAAGAGGATCTCAAACTCAGCAGACCTACTATTCTACTTGGTATTGAAAACAGAGAGAAAGAAAAAATTAAAGAATTCAGGTTTAACCTATTAAAACAGAGTAATGGGATGGGCATTGGAGCACAGCTTGGAATATCTGAATCCTATATCAAAGTGCCTGGACTTGAGTCCTGCTTTTGCTTCTGATGCAGCTTCCTGCTAATGTATACCTTGGGTGGTAGCAGAGGAAGGCTTAACTATTTGGTTCTTTCCACGCAAATGGGAGACATATATGCAATTCTGGGCTCCTTATTTCAGCATGGCCCAACCTTAACTGTGGTGCTACTGTGAGCATTTAGGGAAAAAAGCAGTGGATGGAAGCTTCCTAATCTCTCTCTCACTCTTGCTCTCTCTCTCTCTCTTTTTGTCATCATTTCCAATAAATACCAGCAAAAAAAAAAAACAGAATGATCCTATCTCACCCATAATTGCAAGTTAATTTTAGAAACCCCTTCTCTACTGGAAGATTGGCTATCCCAATGGTCTGCAGAGCAGAATTTGGCATGGTGAGAGCTTGCTGAAATTTGTTTTTCATATTATGTTTTTCATTATATGCAGATCATTTAAGTTTGATTCAGTGAGTTACTCTCCCAATTTTTATGATTTCATGTCTATATTTTGGTTCCTGAGACTTACATCTACTTCCCTGTCTGGAGGGAACTCTATGTAAGTGACAGATGATTGTTCTATGTGTGATCTTTAATGTAAAGAATATTAGCTAAAGACTCTAGGCAAAGATCAATGATGTTCCTCATGAAATATGCTGATAAAGTTTGTCATCAGAGCTTTGGGGACTGCTACAATAAATCAAAACAAATTTAATATGTCCTAGAATTCTACTTCCACTTTCCACCCCTACTTATGAAAGAGGATCTCAAGGTCTTCACTAATACAATCCTATAGATAAGGTAGAAAGCCCCCTCATCGGGTGTTTTCTGGATATTTTAATTTACAAACATAGCCCACATTTTCTGTGAAGTAAAACTTCCTTGTAGTTGCCATAAATTCTCTTGACAGAATTCTTTCTTCCTCTCTATCTTCTTTCCCTCCCTCCTGCCTTCCCTTTCTCACTTCTTTCCTCCTTTCCTTCTTTCTTAATTTTTAATGCTTTCAGTATTCCTCTCTTTATCAGGTTCTTTCCTCTCATCTTCTGTTCATTCCCCATTTTGGACTTTTTCTTTCTTAATTTTCTTTTCTGTATTTTTTTCCATGTCTCTCCATTTTCTCTTCTAGTTTCTTCTTGTTTCTTACTTAATTTATACAAGCATTTATTAAACAATGGCCTTAACTAGGTGACAAAAGTTGTGTAAAATATAATTAGGAAGGGCAGATGCTTGGATAGACTCTGGATAAGTAACATATAGTAGATTTTTTATGGAAAGCTCAGTAGAAGACCCTGCTTGGGATCCCTGCATCCCATCTCAGGTTCAAATGCCAGCTCTAAAATTGTAGTCTCTGCTAAGGCACACCCTGAGGGGCAACATATGATGGCTCAAATACTGAATTCCCTGCCATCCATTTAGGAGATGTGGATTGAGTTCCAGGCTCCTGTCTTCAGCTTGGACCAGCCATGATGGTTGAGGGAATTTGTGAAGTGATCCAATGAATGAAAGATCTCTCTCTCTCTCTCTCTCTCTCTCTCTCTCTCTCTCACACACACACACACACACACACACATCTCAAAATATTTAAAAAATGAAAACAATGCTACTTTTCAATATTTTAGCATGTGAAATTTTTAATTCATTGCAATAATGCCCATATAAAGCTATATTCAAAATGTTATCGGGTAAAAAAAAGGGGGGGATCATATACTAGTTGAATGAACACTTAGGTCATCAAGTAATTCCTGAGCCATGAGTAAACATTTTTCAGATGGCATCTTCAATGGAACAGCAAAAGAAAAGTGTTATTCTAGGACAGTGGGTATTTGGGGAACTCAACACTTCAATATGAATTAAATTCAAACAGTTTGATAAAAGCAGAATTGGAAAAGGAAATTTGATTAAGTTTTAAAGAGCTTTGTATATGATGATAAGAAATCGGAACATTCAACTGATATTTAGCAGAACAGAAGTCATGTTAACAAGTCATATTTTAAGAACATTGCCCTTTAATGCATTCAGAGGATGAAGTTAAGAAGAATAAACTAAATAATAAAGCCATATTAGAATATCCTGACTACAACCAAGAGCAAATATAGGCCCAGACTTGTATCTGTAAAATTTTCTGTTAAGGTATCGCTGACAGATGTTTAGACTGTCTTTATCAAACTGCTTTTATAGCACAAAAGCATTTGTATTGGATATGTACATAATGATTGACTATATTTTAATAAAACTTTATAAATACTGAAATTTGAATTTTATATCATTTTATTTGTCATTACATAGTGTTCTTTTAGTTTTTTTCTATCATTTAAAATTTTCAGAACAATTTTGACTAATGGGCTGTAAAAAGGAGAATTGGCAGATAGATTTATCCTGGGAATTAAAGTTTACTAACCTCTGGCCTAGAGGACTACATCCAAATATTAGCTAAAGGAACAAAAATGATGGGAGATATTACAAACCATATTAGTATGGTAGAGTTAACAGTAATAAAAATTAAGCTTAACTATTTTAATTGAAATTTTGGGGAAAGTTGTCCAAAACTATTTAAAATTCTAACTTCAATACTTTGGGGCCAGTGCTGTGGTGCAGCAGGGTAATGCCCTGGCCTGAAGCACCAGCATCCCATATGGGCACCGGTTTGAGACCTGGCTGCTCCACATTTGATCCAGCTCTCTGCTATGGCTTGGAAAAGCAGTGGCAGATGGCCCAAGTTCTTGGGCCCCTGCACCCACGTAGGAGACCTGGAGGAAACTACTAGCTCCTGGCTTCAGATGGGTACAGGTCTGGCCATTGAGGCCAACTGGGGAGTGAACCAGCAGATGAAAGACCTATCTCTCTTTGCTTCTCCTCTCTCTATATAACTCTGACTTTCAAATAAATAAATCTAAAAAAATAACTGATAGTTTGAAATACTAAGATACTAGTTTAAGTGATGATTGCCGTCTTATAAGATGTAGAAAGAAGAGACTGTTTTAGCTAAGTTCATCTTTATTTTTATAGTCTTATGTATTTATCTATTCATTTTATTAACCTAACTAAACTGTGCATATTTATAAGTGTACCGTCCAATTAACATATCTACTACCCCAAACATTTTCCTCTTGCTCACTTCATGTCCTGCCTCCTACCATTCCCTATTTCCACCCTCCAACAAAGCAACAGCTGAAACCTGATCACCCAGAATGTCATATAAATGAAATCATAAAATATATCTTAGTCTAGTTTCAATTTTTTTCCAGAAACATTTGATTTAAAGAATACAAATTTCATGCATTTCATAATTACAAATTTAGGAATATAGTGACTCTTCCCATCATACTTGCCCTCCCACCCATCTTCTTCCTCCCTCTCCTATTCCCATTCTTAGCTTTTACTAATATCTATTTTCAATTAATATTATATACATATGATTAAATCTCTATATTATGCAAAGAGTTCAACAAATTATATTAAAAAAAAACTGTTCCTCAACAGTCAGGACAAGGGCTATTCAAAGTCATTTTATCTCAAATTGTCAGTTTCACTTCTATAGATTATATTTTAGGCGCTCTATTTGTTATCAAATATCAGGGAGAATGTCTGGTATTTGTCATTTTGGGCCTAGCTTATTTCACTAAGTATGATGTTTTCCAGTTTCATCCATTTTGTTGCAAATGACAGGATTTCATATTTTTTATTTAATGCTGTGTAGTATTCCATGGTGCACATATCCCATAATTTATCCAGTCTTCAGTTGACAGGCATTTGGTTTGCTTAAATGTCTTTGCTATTGTGAATTGAGCTGTGATAAACATGGGGGTACAGATAGCTCTTTTATATGCTGATTTCATTTCCCTTGAGTATACGCCCAAGACTGGGAAGGCTGGGTCATATGGGAGGTCTATATTCAGATTCCTGAGGTATCTCCATACTGTCTTCCACCATGGCTTTACCAGTTTACATCCCCACCAATAGTGGATTATGGTACCTTTTTCCCCACATCCTCACCAGCATTTGTTGTTTTATGATTTCTGTATGAAAACCATTTTACTAGGGGTGAGGTGAAACTTCATTGTGGTTGATTTGCATTTCTCTTATGGTTAGCTATCCTGAGCATTTTTTCATGTGTCTGTTAACCATGTGGATTTCCTCTTTTGTAAAATGCCTGTTAAAGTCCTTTGCCCATTTCTTCACTGAGTTGTTTGTTTTTTTGTTGTTGATTTTCCTGATCTCTTTATCTATTCTGGTTATTAATTCTTCATCAGCTTAATACTTTGCAAATAATTTCTCTCATTCTCTTAGTTACCTCTTCACTTTGCTGAGTGTTTCTTTTACAGTGCAGAAGCTTTTCAATTTAATGTAATTCCATTTGTCAGTTTTGGCTTTGATTGCCTGTGCCTCTCGAGTCTTTTCCTGGACTCTGCCTATGCCAATGTCTTCCAGGGTTCCCCAGTGCTCTCTAATAATTCGATAGTATCAGATTGTAGATTTAGATCTTTGACCCTTTTGGGGTGAATTTTTATATAAGGTGTAAGGTAAGGATCTTGCATAATACTTCTATATGTGGAGATTCAGTTTATCCAACTTTGTTGGAGACTGTCCTTGTTCAAAGAATTTATTTTAGCTCTTTTGTCAAAGATAGTTTGGTTGTAGATGCATGGATAGATTTCTGGCATTTTTATTCTATTCCATTGGTCAATCCTTCTGTTTTTGTACCAGTACCATCCTGTTTTGATTATAAGTGTCCTGTAGAATGTCTTGAAAACAGGTATTGTGATGCTTCTAGCTTTATTTTTGTTGTATATGATTGCTTTAGCTATTCGGAGTCTCCTGTGCTATGCTTCCATATGAATTTCAGCATTATTTTGTCTATATATAAGAAGAATGTTTTTGGTATTTTGACTGCTCTCACACTGAATCTGTAAATGGACATTTTTATGATAATGATTTTTGTAATCCATGAACATAGAATATTTTTCCATTTTTTAATTTAGTATATCCTTTTATTTCTTCCTTTAATGTTCTGTGATTCTCATTGTAAAGATTTTTGACATCTTGGCCGGCGCTGTGGCTCAACAGGCTAATCCTCCGCCTTGCGGCACCGGCACAATGGGTTCTAGTCCCGGTCGGGGCGCCGGATTTTGTCCCGGTTGCCCCTCTTCCAGGCCAGCCCTCTGCTGTGGCCCAGAAGTGCAGTGGAGGATGGCCCAAGTGCTTGGGCCCTGCACCCCATGGGAGACCAGGAAAAAGCACCTAGCACCTGGCTCCTGCCATCGGATGAGCGCGGTGCGCCGGCTGCAGCGCCCTGGCCGCGGCAGCCATTGGAGGGTGAACCAACGGCAAAGGAAGACCTTTCTCTCTCTCTCTCTCACTGTCCACTCTGTCTGTCAAAAAAAAAAAAAGATTTTTGACATCCTTCGTAAAAATTGTTCCATGGTATCTTTTGTAGCTAATGTGAATGAGAATGATCTTAGAACTGCTTTCTAAGTCATGGCATTGTCTTTGTGTACAAAGGCTGTTGATTTCTTTGTGTTGATTTTATATCCTGCTACTTTATCAAATTCTTTTACAAGTTCTAGCAATCTCTTAGTGGAGTATTTCAGATTCCTTATATATAGAATCGTGTCATCTGTAAATAACAATAGTTTGACTTCCTCCTTCCCAATTTGAATTCCTTTGATTTCTTTTGCTTGCCTAAAGACTCTGGTTAAAACTTCCAGGACTATATTGAATAGCAATGGTGAGAGTATGTGGGCTCCTCCTGCGAAGCCTACACTGTCAGGATGGTGGGGTGATGATCTTTTTTGAAAAGAAACACCAGAGACAGTTTCAGTGAACATGTCTGTTTATTAGCAGTTAGGCACAAACTTTTATAGGGCAGGCAAAGGGGGGTAGCTAGCTCAGGGCAGCAACTAATTCTATAGGATAAAGCTGATACTGGCCCTGTTATATTCTCTAATAAGCTTGAAGGTCACATAGCCCATGTAGCCTTCCAGGTAGTCTTATGGATTTGGGCCACATGTGAGAGCTATTTACCTAGTTGACAATTTCAAAGCCTCTCAACAGGAAGTGGAGGTGGAGAAAATGTGCCTGGGGCCCCTAGCACCTGCCAGCAGTCAGGTCATGGGTGGGTCTCAGTGTGCTGAGTCCTCAACCAGAGTTTTCAACCAGGGCATGGCCAGCCATGCCATCTTGACCTCCTGAGTAGGTTGTGCCTTATGTCTTCCAGCCAGGCACAGGGTCACCCACAAGAGTGGCATCTTCATCTGCTTCCAGATCTTAGTGTGAGTGCTTACAGTTTTTCCTCATTCAATTGGAGACTAGCTGTGGGTTTGTCATATATTGCCTTGATTGTGTTGAGGCATGCCCCTTCTATACCAAATTTGCTTAAGGTTTTCATCATGAAACACTGTTGTATTTTATCAAATGCTTTCCCTGCATCTATTGAGATAATCATATGGTTTTTGTTCTTCATTTTTTTCACATATCACATTGATTGAATTGTGAATGTTGAACCATCCCTGCATACCTGAGATAAATCTCACGTGGTCCAGATGAATGATTGTGTTGTTGGATTCCATTGGCTAGTATTTTGTTGAGGATTTTTGCATCTATTTTTGTCAGTGAAATTGGTCTATAGTTCTCTCTCTCTGTTATGTCTTTTTTCAGGTTTGGGAATTAAGGTAATATTGGCTTCATAGAAGGAGTTTGAAAGGATTTCCTCCCTTTTGATTATTTTGAATAGCTTGAAAAGAATTGGAGTCATTTTTTCATTAAATGTCTCATTGAATGCAGCAACAAAGCCATCCATTACTGAGCTTTTCTTTGCTGGTATTTGAGGTGGGTGTTATAATTACTAATTAAATTTCTGTCTTGGTAATGGTTTGTTTAGGTTTTCTATGTCTTCATGGCTAAATTTAGGTGGTTGTATGTGTCCAGGAATCTATCCATTTTTTCTAGGTTTCCAGATTTGTTGGCTTATGCCTCTTTGTAGTAATTTCTGATGGTTCTTCCTATTTCTGTGGTGTTTATTTTTATATTTCCTGTTTTATCTCTAATTTTATTGATTTACTTTTCTCCATTTTTGGTTAATTGTGTCAATGATGTGTCAGATTTGTTTATTTTTTCAAAAAAACAGCTTTTCATTTCACTGATTTTTTTGGTCTAAATTTTGTTTAGTTCTGTAATTTTAATTATTTCTTTTCTCCTACTAATTTTGGTTTTAGTTTTTTGTTTATCTACATCTTTGAGATGCATTGATGACTCATTTATTTGGTGCCTTTACAATTTTTAAGGTCTATTTATTTATTTGAAAGAGTTACACACACAAACACACACACACATTCACACACACACACACACACACACACAGAGAGAAAGAGAGTGACAGCAAGAGCAAGAGAGAGAGAGAGAGAAGTCTTCCATCCACTGTGATGGCTTTTATCTTTGGACTATGCCTCTGTGGCTTAATGGAGTGTCTGCTCTTTCAGTGAATACCATGAGACATGTGCTGGGTGTGTTTAGAGAGCTCTGTTTTGTGCTCCAGGTAAGGGGTGTGTCCAGGGTGACACCCAAGTTGGGAGTATTAACTCTCCTCTTTTTTTTTTTTCAATCAGTGAAGAGGTTTAATCTGCTCTGTTGGCATATTCTGTTCATTTCTTCCCCTCAAAGAGATCAATGCCTGGGTGCAATCCCCAGTAGGTATAGTTTTCATCTGTATTGCCACAAGAACCACACAAAGAATGCATCCAGTCCTCAGTGTGAACACAGATCCTCCAGGAATGACACTCACCAGGGAATCCGGGAGCCCCAAACATGTGGAGCCATCCTCAGTGACTGCCCAAAGTCCCAGCCACACCCTTTGTCTCCTCTCTGTTGGTTTCTGAGTAAGTGGACTTGAGTTAGTACAGATGTTAGGGGTGTACAAAATGGTGCCTGCTCTCTCTCAGCTAGTTATAGGATGCCAGTGCTGGATGGTCAGGGAGAGAGAAATGTGCCCCCATTTTTTATCACTTTAGGTTGGCAGGTACGTTGTCCCCCACAAACTCTAAGCTGGGCCCACACAAGGCTCTTCCCACAACTTTATTGTTAGTGGCTAGGGCTATTGCTGTCTTGTGTCACCTCACTACAGAGCTGGTGCTGAGGCTCTTCACTGCTGGGGTCCAAGCTGTGTGCATCCACTCTTTCCATGTAGGTTCACAATGTCCCTCCAGTTTGCATGGGGTTTCCTCTTCTGTTTTCTCCATGACTCATCACTGAAATTGCATTCTTTCCTCTTTTTTAAAATATCTTCCCCTAGACCAGAGCAGTACACTCTCTCCCTAAATGCTATCTTCTCCAGAAGACTGTCTAGTTTCTTTAACTCAGCATAATTATTTTTCATCCATTCATGTTGTTGTTTCTATTAATTATTGATTAGCTTTTGGTAGTAGAGTATTTCATTGCTTGTGTAGGACACAAAATATTTGCCCATTCACCAGCTGATGAATATGTGAATTTCTTCTGGGTCAGGTTATGGACAAATGTGGCTACTATGTACATACGTGTAGAAGTCATTCTGTAGTATTGATTTCTTTTCTCTTAGGAGGGGAAAGTTGTATGGCATTTAACACTCCTTTTAGCAGTTTATTAAAGTTTCAGTATAGATATCACAATATAGGGTATAGCCTTTTTTGTTAGTTTCTCTTTTGTATTTAATTTTTTTTTGATTCTATATACTCTAGTGAGTGTTTAGTGTTACATCACCATAGTTTAAACTCACATTCTCTTTGTTTTGACAACCTTGAATTCCTATACTTTACCAATAGAGGTGCTCAGTAGTTAATTTGGAATGTGGGATCAAAGTTCAAAGGAACATTGACATCTGGAGATATAGATTTTATTGTATTTAATAAACAACAAGATATGATCTTGACTTTTGGAAACTTGTTGAAAATGCTGATAATTAAGTTACCCAAGCTTGGTTCATATTTAGGAATTTGCAATATTTTTAAAACTAATTACTATGTTTTAGGAAATGTCACTATCATTCCTTTTTAGCCCATTTCATTCAATGATTTTTCTTCTATTCCTTGGGGCAGAGCCTATGGTTATTGATTGGAACAAATCACCAAATTATTCTGAGACTTGAAATTTTTAATACTAAACAGGAAGAATAAGTAGGATTAAAAAAAAACACATTTAGATTAACAATACGAAGAACAGTTGAAATGTCCTTTGGCAAAAAGCACCAAGGAGGTACTGTGTTTTCATAAATATCATTTCTTCACATGAGCATAAGATTTAAGGAGCTTGAACACAGAAATAGCTAAAAAACAAGTACAAATTCTTTGTTCATTTTGTTTTTGTTTTTGGTCTTGATATTCAAGTGGCTTGAATATATCTAATGCTACAAAGGGTGAAATGAGGATTTTCTGAAAGAGTATTTTAAGCTCAAGTGTTATCATTATTATAGATGTGGTAAAGGTATGAAAAACTTGAACGAAAGTTAAACAAAATTCTGTTATTAAAGGGTCTGTATCAGCAGACAGAATCAGAAACTACCGTAGACCTGGAGGTCATATGAGTTTGAGCCAGTCACTGAGTGCTGTATTCCCAGGATTCTGAACATATTCTTTACTTTATTCTGCTAATTCACAATTGAACATGTGGTTGCTGGGCATAAGCCCAGCAAATGATTGATTGAGTCTAAAACGACCTTTTGAAATGCCTAATGATTTTCATTGCTGTCTGGATTTATTAAGTTTTGAAATCACTATAATAGTGTAGAGGCACGATCATTTCTTTCAAGATTCTAATGTCAGAGATAGTACTACTGTGAAGTTCCATTAAAAAAAAAATACAAACTTTTGGAAATGTAGACCAGAGTCAGATAAATGGTTCCTAAGCTTGTCGTACCTGTCAAGGTTTGAAATGTGTCTTAGAATGGAGACTAAAGGAAATTCATTTTTTAAATTTTAAACTTAAAGAAAATTGCAAGTACAGTCCAAAGAACTGTTTACATGAACTATTGGAAAATGAGTTAAAAAGTGATGCTTTACCAGCCCGGTAAATTTGGATACTTTTCTTTTTTCACACAATAAGGAAATTTCCCTACATAACAAAACCACACAATTAGAATCAGAATATTACCACTGACAGATTCCATTCAACTTCCACCTATTGTTGTAATGATGCCCTTTAAAGCAAAAAGATCTAGTTTAGAATCACATACTGTACTTGTGTTTGGATTAATTTCCTACTCTCACTTTAATTTTTGTGAACTCAATACTTTTGTAGACTACTGGATATTTATTTTGTAGAATGTTTCTCCATTAGGATATGTCTAAGTCTTTCTCATGATTATAATCAATTTATGCCTCATTGGCAAGAATATCACAGAACTGATGTTATGGTCTCATTGCCTGATATCTGGCAGCACAACATTTCAATATGTATTATAAAATGTGATATTCACTTTGACCACTGAATTAAAGTGTCTAGTTATGTTATCCACTACGATGATAGCATTTTCCTGTTGTAATTAAGAAGTATTTTGAGGATAAGTTATTTAAAACTGTTAATGTTCTATTGAACTTCAAACTTTCCATTGATTAGTTAATCTATTTATATCATGACAGATGAATGGTTATCTACTTTATTTAGGAGATTGTACTCAATACCATCACTTATTTTGAAATTCACATTATATCATATTCCGCAGTGGAAGCTTTTGCAAGTTTTCTTCTGTATCTTTTTGACCTGCTTCCATTATTCTTTGAGGACATCTTTACTTTCTCTCATAGCTTCCAGGATCCTTCTACATGTCATGTGATCCTGTTTTGGAACCAATCATTTCTCCAAATTGCCCTTGTTTCTTTAGTTGGAGAACAGTCGTTAGAATCCAAGACATTGGCGCTAGGTGTTATAATAGCATGTGTCTCAGACACCCTCGGTGGACAAAGCAGGAGATTTCAAATGTACTCACATAAACATACATTTACACACACCCACAAGTTATATAGAGTTTACATGTACAAAATTATACATGCATATAAGATCACATACATCTTGTCTATGTATATTGATAAGCTGATAGATGTATTCATATTTATTTGCACTGATGCCTTCCAGTCTTATAACTAGGGTCAATAGTTTTCTCCATCTTAGTAAAGATAACTACTTCTCCAGCAATAAGAAATGTGGATCCTCTTAGCCTTATTATGCTTGTTAATATTGTATTTACTTAACTAAATCATCTATCACCATTTCCTTATTCACCATATAATCTTCTTCACTCAGAATCAAACACCCTATGTTACGCTAGCCTCTGCACAGGCACCCTGGTGTAACTGTGTGGACTCTTGAGACTCAATGTCAGTCTCTAATTCCCAAGTAAGCCCCTTTTTCACTGGCCAATCTTCTACTCCAAATAGCAGGACGTTCTTGTGTGTATGTATCCCTTTCTCCATCTGGCCCTCAAAACTTCATAGCAGACAGCATTTATAGATAAATAACTTTCCTACTACACATTGGTGACAACACCTTCAGCTTTTCTTTCCCGCTGTGTCCATGTCCTTCTCATTTCTTTAAGATTCTGAAATCCCATTACAAACACTCTCCCTCTAATGAATTTCCCACCTTGGTTGTCCTACTTAAGGACTTAAGATAGAATGATTCAGAATGGGAATGTACAGAAAGAGAAAAATTAGTAAGTGGGTGAAGTAGGAGCTGAATGAAGGCATAGTTTAATAGGGCAAGTCTCAGAATCCAAGTCCTAAACAATACACATAAGAATGAGATTATTTAAGAGATATTGGGAAATAGAAGAGGGGGATGCCCAATCAAGAGTGGCAGATTTGCATGGAGTCCAGAGTCCATGCAGGGTATGGAGGACATCCAGGTGATAGGGAGGATGGGGAGCACAGTGCAAGAATTGAAAAGCATGAGCCCTAGAGAGGACTGAGCCTGATCTGCAATCTCCATAGCTGTGAGAGAAAAGGTTGAAAAGCACACCCTATGAGCTATGAGCTATATAGGGTCACATGACTGACAACTCTGGCTTGGGGATCTTCTTATACCCTGTAAAACTGGAGTCATGGAGAAGAATTAAGACAATTTCTTCAAAGAAAACATAAATATGTCAAAGAAAACACAAATATATCAGCTTTCTAGAGGATTGAGAAGGGATAATTTCTCCCAAAGAAGGATGCATTTGACTGTGTCAGGGGCAGCTTAGAAACTAAATTCCTTAATGAAGGAACAAGTGGAGAGAAGAGGGAAAAGCACTCTGTGGAAGGCATTAGTTTCATCATCTCTTAGAGACAGACAAGGGATAAGAAGCTAGCTTATAGCAGGATGATCAGGTAGCATTGTTTCTATTTCTTATCTCTGTTCATTCCCAGTCTCCAACCACCTTGAGAATAGAGGGATAAAAAATATTTTCTGGAGAATTAGGAGAAGGTGTATAAGAACTGGAGAAAAACCAATCACAGTCCCTTCTGGTACCAGACTTGAACCCTGAAGTGGTTCAAATTGAATGAGAAAATTCACTAATGTGCCAATTAACTCTTTACTACTCAGGAGGTACCAGATACTTCATAGGGCTTCTATATCTCTTCATCCAGAAAATGCGAAGAACTATACCTAGAGAACAAATATTTGAAATAAATGGTGGTCAGAAATTGGTCAGTAAGATTCTTTTCGGTTATTTGGAAAAATTATGCTTTTTCAGTGAGCCTGGTCTCAATCATTAGCTCCAGAGTCAGGGAGCTAGATTCAAATTCTCTTTCTACCATTTATTTATCTCTGGTTATAAGCAAGTCAACAATATTCCCAAGCAGGAATTTTCTCATTTGAAAAGGAAGATAAATAAGTATTAAAATGATTAATCAATGCAAAGAATTTGCCACAGTTTTTCTGTGCTGGTGACCACTCAATAATATTATTAGTAATGTTAAGTTTTATATGTTACCATTTGCAGTAAATTCTATAAAAAAAAACCAAGCTTAATAACACAATCAAATAAGTACCTAGCATTGTTCCATAAGGAAAAATAACATCTTCCTAAAATAGATAAGGCCACAGACAAGAGACATCAACTCATCCTGGCAGATGCTGAGAGGTTTCTTGGGCAATGAATGGAAAAGAGTGGTGCAGGGGTGGGAGGAGAGTGCTGAGTTGTAAATATTTCACTATTTCTTGTGCCTGAGACTGAGTCCAGATGAGTCACTTGAAACTGTGTTCCTTTGCAGATCACAGGCTCTGTCTTATCTGATAGAGCTTCCTGATGTCACACACATGGTACACCCACGGTACCAACCCAATGTCCTGTTTGACTCTCCAGATTGAAGTAAATCAGACATGTTCTCCATTATCTTGTACCTCTGATCTCTTTGGCCATGCCCTCGTGCCCTAACAGGCCATGCAGATGCTGGCCACAGAAATTCTACTTTGGAAGCATCTCCTTATCTCCAGGGGCTCATTTAGTTCAGAGTTTGGTCTTTCCTTGTCTACCTAATAACGCCAGAGCTCATTTTCTGTTTTTTTTTTTTCCAAATTCTGGCAGTAATATTTGTTAGTATATTTCATAAAACTCCAAACCTTACTTCAGATATCAGATTTTGAAGACTATTTCACACAGTATTTCCCTTTTGGTCAAAAAATCACATTTACTGTATGGTCTTTAGTGCAGAGATACATGATAAAAATGGCAAGAAGGCTGAAAAATGTATATGCAATTCTAGTAAATGCTAAGTGAAGTTTAAAGGGAAGTATAAACATCTTGTTGGAGAAATAAGACGCTAAAATATGCACATTTTTGCATTTTCATCCCTCTGGTGGAACATAGATCAACTATCTCATTTAGTATAATGATTTCCTTCCTTTTGTAAACCCCTTAGGGCCAGAATGATGCTTGGTTCATCACTAGCATATCCTTAGCACCTTGTATTTAATTGAATCCAAATAAAAATGTCTGTAGATCTTTCTGATACTTTAGAATGTGTCTTTTCAGGGCAACTGTGCAGTGTTCATTGCAACCTGTAAAGTATTTCATCTGTCTTTTCTGTAGCAGTAACCATTTGCATCTTCAAAAATTCTACCTTAACACTATTGCTTTTAAAATACTTTCCCTTAGTAATACTTCTCACCTTGGACAATCTCTATCAAAGGTCCTCAGCACTTATAGCAGCAATAAATACTGCATAATATTATTTATATTATATAGTTCTCAAACCATTTTCCAATAGAATAATCAATATCAATCCTAGGGTGGCAGTTTTGTCACAACAGTTAAGAAGTTACTTGGGGTGCCCATATCCCATGTGAAGGTACCTGGGGTTCAAGTCCTGACTCCTCCAGTTCTGATTCCAGTTACCTGCTAATGAGATTCTGGGAGGCAGCAGGAAATGGCTCACAAACTTAGGTCCTTGCTACCTATGTTAAGAAACCCAAATTGAGTTCTAGGCTGCTGGTAGAGTGCCAGTTGTTGCAAAGATTTGTGTGGTAAGTTAGAAGATGGATCCTCTCTCTCTCCCTCCCTCCATCCACCCCTCCTCTCTCAGTTGCTCAGCCTTTCAAATCAAAATAAAAATTAACAAGATATCAATCATGTGTGTTACCAAGGAGGTTAGAACCCTTTCTGTTTTAAAGCTTAAGAAACTGAGGCTCAGGGGAGACTAATGTGTTTTCCATTGTCTCTTGGTGAGTTCAAATCAGAACATAAATTAAGTCCTTGATTCTAGAGCATAAATCTCAAAAATTTCATTCCAGTTCTCTGTAAAATGCATCTCATACTTCTCTATTTGTATTAACAGGCTTTTTAAATGAAAGGAAACTTATTTCTCTCTGAATTTCCCCCTCATGCTTAACGTCTTGCATATAGTTTTACATATACAGTATCTGGAACATATGCTGGCCAACTGAATATATTAGCACCTTAATAAAAAATGGATGTAAATCATATAAATGTCTAAAAACTTTTATAAACAACAGAGGGGGAAACCCAGTCACTGTGACTATTTCCTTCTGCTGCTCTTTCCTTATTTTCTGTTACTGAATGCAGACAACAGTATACTTTCCGATCAGTGTGGAGACCACTGAGATGCTCCTGCATTATTCAATCTAACCACAGTGGCTTCCAAGGGGAAAATAAATACGTCGACTGAGGCTTCACTGGCTTGCCTCGCATGCACAAGCATGACGGATTTTTTTTGCTGTCAAGCTTTCAGTTGGGAGCAAAATCCCCCTGCTGAGTCCTGTTGCTCACTGCAATACTTAAGATATGATTCAGCACATACAATCTCAGGAGTCTCTGAGCCAGTGCCTCTCCTTCCGTGAGTCTAAAGCTTAGGCACACAGAAGAAATGGGCTTCACCATGATCATTTGGTAACAAGTTTAAGACATGGAAGGTCTGGAGAGCTGATCACCTGTGAGTGCATTAAGAGATAGAATGATTGTCTTTCCACCAATGGGCCATGAATTTGCAATTGGGATTCTGGAAGACAAAATGTGTTACTGAACTGTGAAAATACACACACACACACACGAAAGAGAGAGAGAGAGAGAGAGAGAGAGAGAGAGAGAGAGAAACAAATACTTTCCCAATTCATAATATGTTAAATTAACAAACTTTTGTTTGATATTTGCATTAAAAAATTTTAGGAAGCAGGATCTCCAAAGCAGGGTCTTGCAAGCTGATTGGTGCACCATAATTCAGAATTTTAAAGAAACAAGGTCACAGAAAATAAACTAAGAAAGTTACATCAGAGTAACTGTAAACACTACAGGAATCCTGAGAGGAAGCATCACAGAGTGTCTGGGGTTGGGAGTGCAGTATAAAGATCTAATGAAGAAGAGAGATGAGTTAAAGACAAAATTTCATAAAAAGTATAGGATTTTATGTAAGGAATGGAAAGCAATTTGAGCACAATGAACAGACTGGTAAAACTGATTTAGAGCAATGTACAGATATGCCACGTGGTTAGCGCCGGAGAGTAGTTTGGGCCAAATGTTTACAAGGCATATAAAGACTCACTTAAAGAGGTTGGGCTATGTCCTGTGGGCAATAAGGAGTCGTTGAAATTTATGGGAAATTGTATGAGAAGCAAAGAACTGCGTTTTGTGAAAGTCAACTACAAAGTGGATAGTTTGAAAAGGGGAAGATATTGAGTCAAGAAAATTTCTAGAAATTTGTCAAATTGTCCAGATTAAAATTAATGATCTCTTTGATTTGGCTTAGAGTACCAGAAAGAAGTAGAGAGATGCCAATGTTCGCCAGAAGGGAGGCTTTACAGCCGATGCATAACATCCCCTGCAGATGAGTGTCAGGGTGGTCACCTTAGCCTGGTGCTGACAAAGTCATAAAGTGGGGGAGACTTATCTTCAGAGCTTTCCTCTTTTCTCTCAGGTTCATTCTCTTAACTAATGTTCACCCTGTGCCAATCACAGTATCCCATAGTGCCCTTATCTTTTTTGGTGAGGCAGACTGTCTTGGCCAAACCTCAGACAGGAATTCATTTTCTTTCAGGGAGTTCTTCACCATTATTGCTGCTTTCTAGATAACTAATGCAGAGGATTTAGTTAGATACAGAATTACTATTTCCAGGTAAAGCCTTTTCCAGTCTATTAAAAATATATTCCATAGGTCCATACCAAGAAATGGCAAGGAAAGATGGGTCACAGTGAGAATTATCTATAATTCACTCTCTGCTTGTTCACAGCCCCTGCTATAGCTGTCTGGCCAGCCCTCTATACTCTTTGTGGAACAACAGTGATGCTGACCAATTCTGGGTGTTTTCCACACTCCCTGCTTCCCTGCTTTGCAACATCAATAGGCTTCCTTTGTATCACTCTGTAAGAATGCAGGACACCCTAGTACTGCAGACAGTGTTATCACTCACTCCATGTTATTGGTGTGACTGAAAGATGAGAACGTACAATGCATTGCCGGCTTATATTCTAGCAGATGGTTCGTTTTGATTCAAGCTTATTATGAAAATTCTGCACAAGTAATAACTCAGAGAAAAGAAAGTTGCTTCTACAAAAGAAAGGCCCAGCTGAATTGATAAGAGAGCTACCAATGCACACGATACACAGGACAGACTCAGGAGTGGCAGAGATGACGGATAAGCCAAGGCCTCATTCTTGAGCATGTTTACATGACATTCTGTACCTCGCTACTCAGGGAACAGGAACATACCAGCCACCACCAATGAGCTTAAAGTGTCTCTCTGTTTCTGCATGTGCTCTACCGTGTGAGGCAGTAAGGAGAGGCTCCTCCATTATTCAGAATAAAAGCTGTAAATAAAATCCTTTCGGTTTCTGTGGGGCTTTCACAGGGACACCAACTCTTGTTATTTTCTTTCTACAATTCCCAGACCAGAGGGATAGTTTTGTAAACAGGAAGAGACCTCAGAAAACCAACTAGAGAGACTGAGTTCAGATGATGCACTTTCAAGAATGCTTAGGGTCAAGCTAAAGATCTGAGACGGGCATTTATGAACAATTGGGCGATGAGAGAACTCTTGGAATATTATAGCTGGAATAAATAATTCATGAGGCAAAAGCCAGAATAAAAAAGAAGTTATTATTTTTTAAACCTAGCGTTTGCTTCAATTCTGAGTTCTGCTAGTATATAAAATAGTGCACAGAGAATTGGCAAATGAGCATAAGGGAGGGACGAAAAGAGAGAAAAGAGAGAGGAAAGAGATACAGAGAGGAAGAGAGCATGAGAGAGTCAGAGAGGGGAAGAGAGAAAGAGAGAGATTGAGACTAGTCTGTCTATCAAATAATTTATGAAAAAAAAATGCTGCTTTTGCATTAACATTGCTGGTGTTGCTGCCTTTCATGTGAAGAAATGTTGTGGAAAGAACACCAAATATATGTTCTGTCCTTACCCAACATATTCCAGCCTCAAAGCAGAGGTTGTGTTTAAGAGACATTGAACACCAAACGGCTCAGTTGAAAATATCTTGCTTGGTTCTCTTGCCCTAAACATGCCTGCATGACCAATTCTCAGGACAACTCTGGCCCTGTGTCACAGACATATCGGATAAAAATTTCTTCTGCTTCAAGCATGTCAAATGAAAAGAAACCTGTTAAATTTGAATTTGAGAAAAACATTTCTTTTTAATATTCCATTTCCATTTTATATTTGTAATTACACATTTCATTTTGGGATCATGAAGCTGTTAAAAATAACATAACAGGATCCCATGTGATCTTCACTGATTCCTCTAATGATTACATGTCACAAAAGCATAGAACAATATCACTCCCAGGATAGAGAAGAAACAAAGCACTTCCGTCACAAATATACATTGTTTTGCAGTTTCCTTGCATACCATTCACTCCTTTTTAAGTTTTATCTAATAAATATAAATTTCCAAAGTACAACTTTTGGATTATAGCAGCTTTTTCCCCAAAAAACTACCCTCCCACCCGCAATCATTCCATCTCCCACTTCCTCTCCCATCCCATTCACATCAAATTTCGTTTACAATTATCTTTATATACAGAAGATCAATTTAGCATATACTAAGTAAAGATTTCAACAGTTTGCACCCACACAGACACACAAAGTACAAAGTACAGTTTGAGTACTAGTCATACTGTTAATTCACATAGTACAACACATTAAGGACAGAGATCCCACATGGGGAGTAAGTGAACAGTGACTCCTGTTGTTGATTTAACAATTGATACTCTTGTTTATGGAGGCTCTTGCCATGAGTTGCCAAGGCTATGGAAGCCTCTTGAGTTTGCCAACTCTGATCTTATTTAGACAAGGCCACGTCAAAGTGGAAGTTCTCTCCTCCCTTCAGAGAAAGGTACCTCCTTCTTTGATGTCTTGGCTTTCCATGCCTGAAATACTCTCATGGGCTTTTTAGCCAGATCCAAATGTCTTAAGGGCTGATTCTGAGGACAGAGTGCTTTTTAGGACATATGCCATTCTATGAGTCTGCTGTGTATCCCACTGCCCATGTTGGACCATTCGCTCCTTTTTAATTCTATCAGTTAGTATGAGCAGACACTAGTCTTGTTTATGGAATCCCTTTGACAAATAATCCTATCATTATGGTCAATTATGAACTGAAACTGATCACTGACTAGTGAGATGGCATTGGTACATGCCACCTTGATGGGATCGAATTAGAATCCCCTGGTACATTTCTAACTCTACCACTAGGGGTAAGTCCGATTGAGCATGTACAAAACTGTACATCTCTTCCCTCTCTTATTCCCATTCTTATATTTAACAGGGATCATTTTCAGTTAAATTTAAACACCTAAGAATAATTGTGTGTTAATTAAATAGTTCAACCAATGGTATTAAGTAGAACAAATAATACTGAAAGGAATAAATTAGTAATTTGTTCCTCAACAGTCAGGACAAAGGCTGATAAAGTCATTGTTTCTCATAGTGTCCATTTCACTTCAACAGGTTTCCATTTATGTGCCACAGTTAGCTGTCACCAATCAGGGAGAACATATGATATTTGACCCTTTGCAACTGGCTTATTTCACTCAGCATGATGTGTTCCAGATTCCTTCATTTTGTTGGAAATGACCAGATTTCATTTTTTTTTAACTGTTGTATAGTATTCTATAGAGTACATGTCCCATAATTTCTTTATTCATTCTTCTGTTGATGGGCATTTAGGTTGATTCCATGTCTTAGCTATTGTGAATTGAGCTGTAATAAACATAGAGGTGCAGACAGATCTTTTATTTTCCAATTTACTTTCCTTTGGGCAAATTCCAAGGAGTGGGATGGTTGGGTTGTATAGTAGGCTTATATTCAGGTTTCTGAGGAATCTTCAAACTGACTTCCATAGTGGCTTTACCAGTTTGCATTCTCACCAACAGTGGGTTACTGTCCGTTATCCCCACATCCTCGCCAACATCTGTTGTTGGTAGATTTCTGTATGTGAACCATTCTAAATAGGGTGAGGTGAAAACTCATTGTGGTTTTGATTTGCATTTCCCTGACTGCTAGTGATCCTGAACATTTTTTCATGTGTCTGTTGGACATTTGGATTTCCTCTTTAAAAAATATATATTTAGGTCCTTGGCCCATCTCTTAAGTGAGCTTTTTGTTTTGTTGTTGTGGAGTTTCTTGATCTCTTTGTAGATTCTGGTTATTAATCCTTTATCAGTTGCATAATTTGCAAATATTTTTCCCACTATATTGGTTGCCTCTTTACTTTCCTAACTGTTTCTTTTGCAAGACCCCTACATTACACCTTACACAAAAATCCATTCACTCCTTAATCCTGCCAACCAATCATCTAATTTACATGTCTATAGCTTTGTCATTTCAAGAATTTTATGTGGATGGAATCATACATCTTGTAACTTTTTGTAGTTGGCATTTTTTCATATAGTATGATCATCTGGATACTCATCTAGTTTTGTGCTTGAATAGGACTTTTACAATTTACTCTTGGAGGGATATTGCATAATTTGGATGGACCACTGTTTGTTTCATCATTCATCCCTTGAAGGATTTGTTTCATGCTATTACATGTAAAGCTTCTATTTTTTAATGAATTTGTGCGTGAATATAACTCTGCATTTCCATGATATAAATGTTTATTTCTACAATTGCAATTGCTGGGTCCTATGGTTTTTACTTATTTATTTATTCAAGAATCTTCCAATTGGCTATTTCTTTTTGTTTTCTCACCAGGCATGTGTAAGTGATCCAGTGTCTCTACATGATTCCTAGCTTTGGGTCTTGTTGCTATTTTCTTGTTTTTATTTTGATAGGAATGTGATACAATATTTCACAGTCATTTTAAATTTCCTTAAGTGTTAACAAGGTTGAAGTTTTTTTCATTAACTTATTTTCCATCTCCATTCTACTTCATTGAATTGTCTCTTGCACCTTTTACTTATTTTATGTAGCATCCATTTTATAAATTTTTTTTACTTTCATGAATCATGCTTTTGGTCTCAGATCTAACAATGTTTATCCTAGCTATAAATACTTAAGATATTCTCTTATTTTTATTTTAAAACACTTTACATTCAAATCTATGATATGCATTTTCAGCTCTTTATTCTTTGTCATGTGCGAGACTTACATGAAAGTTTCTTCTTTGCTACCTATGGTGGTTAAGTTTCTCTATCACCATTCTTCTAAAAAATTGTCTTTCCTTCTTTTAATTGCTGTGTTTATGTAGATAACCCATATATTTTGACACATATATTAGCTGGGCATATATACGTGGTTATATTTCTGAGCTCTCTTTTTTATTCCATTGATTAGTAAGTTTATTCTCCTACTAATATTTCAAAGTCTTATTACTGCTTCTATGTGGTAAGTTTTGGTAATTCAAGTTCATAGAAAATGTTCATTATGAAAAATCTATGCATGACTTTCTATTATTTGAAGCATAACAAACTCATATTAACTTACTATAATATGTTTCAACAAGATCTAGCTTGGGACACTAAAAAGGATAAGATATCAGTTTGGAAAGAGCACCCTATCAGAGCAACACGGATTTTGCTAAAGTTGAAGCAAGAGAAATCATCAAATTGATGACAAAGTTTGGGTGGAAGAATAATACAAATGGATAACTCATTTTAAGAATGGATGAGATGACATTAAAGATGCAGTACTTGGTGGCTGACTATTGACATAAATTTTGGAAGAAAAAACTAATCTTGTTCCTGCTCTAATTGAAAAGGACTGATGATTAAGAGCATAAATACCAGCCAATACCACAGACATCTCAGTTGGTTCAGCTTGCATAATTCGGACTGGAAAATTAAAGTGGAACAAACTTTCCACTTAATAAGTGCCAAAACCCCTTTTCCAAGATCAGCCACAGACAAGTAAAAGCTCTCAAAGGAAGTTTAAAAGAAGTGGGATCAAAATTTTGAAGTACTTCTTGTAATTATTATAATATGATTGAAACACAGCTTTGTCAAAATAATACTCCTTGTATTTAGTTTTCTAGGAGTTTCCTGAACTCATTCCTGCAGTCAGGACTTCTTAAGTCATTAGCCAAAGGTAGTCAAGATTCAGCCCTACTCTCTTACCTTGAAGGTTGGAGGATGGGACTGAAAGTAACAAACCTCAGTTTCTGCCTTGGTCTTTTTCATGAATACTTCCAACTTGAAGGCATCCAAGGATTTTCATCCACCAATCATCTTATTGTCTTGTGACAGTCACAATTATAACTCTGAAGATTCCAAAAGTTTTCAGAGCTCTATTCCAGAAAACAGGGATGTCGAACCTACACATGCATACTACAACACACACACAAACACAAAAATATATCTTATAAAATATGATGTCATAATTCCTTGAATTATTCACTTCCTTGAATTATTCACACCTACCTTAGTACAATTTATAAATTCAGTATATGGAAAAATCCAGAAAAAAACAGAAAGAACTGGTTTTTTTTTCCTCTCCAATTTCCTATTAGGAAACAATGGTATTTCTAGGCAAACAGCAGATATGGTGAAGAAGGAATGGTGGAGAAAAGGGAAATGTACGAAAGAGAAAAGAAAACAATCATCAGAAACCGTTTGCACTACCTAGAGTCCCTCATGAAGGCATTGCTTGGCTGCAGCTATCTGTGGACTCAGCACCACTGCACCTCTTAAAGCAAGGTCAGATAAATTAACCCAAGTTAATTTCTCAAAATGACTTTGTCATCAAACTTCTATGTCTTTTCCCCTGTCATGAGTAAACTGTCAGAGTCACTCTGCTTTTTTATCTGTCTGTAGGCTGAAGGGGAACATGAGCATAAAGTCCATTTTCTTTTTGTTAATACTACCTTTTCTGCTCTTCAAAATTCAAATAAGTTATGGTAGAGAGAGGGAGTTAATATTTGCATAAACTCTCTTTTTCTTGAAAGATTTATTTATTTATTTGAGAGGCAGAGTTACAGTCAAAGAGAGGGAAAAACAGACAGGGAGGTCTTCCATCTTCTGGTTCACTCCCCAAATGGCAGAAACGGCTGGAACTGAGCCAATCTAAAGTCAGGATCCAGAAGCTTCTTCTGGGTCTCCCATGTGAGTACATGGGCCTGAGGACTCTGACCATCCTCCACTTCTTTTCCAGGCCATTAGCAGGGAGCTAGGTGGGAAGTAGAGCAACCAGGACCAAAACCGATGCCCATATGAGATGCTGGTGCCACAAGTGAAAGCTTAACTTACTATGACAAAGTCTGGCTCCACAGACAAACTCTTAAAAGAATACATTTAGGGGCTGTTGCTGTGGCATAGTGGGTTAAGCTGCTGCCTCCGGTGCCCATATGGGCAGTGGTTTGAGTCCCGTCTGCTCCACTTCCAGCCCAGCTCCCTGCTAATGTGCCAGAGAAAGCAGTGGAGGATGGCCTAAATCCTCGGGTCTCTTCACTCATGTGGGAGACCCAGAAGAAGCTTCTGGTTCCTGGTAGGTCAGCCCAGCTCCAGATATGTAGCAATTTGGGGAGTGAACCAACAGATTGAAAGACCTGTCTTCTCTGCCTTTGCCTCTGAAATCAATAATTTTTTTTTAAAAGAGTAGAATTTTTAACAGTTGGGACCAGTGGTGATGTTCACTTTATAGACAAAATAATACAACTTAATTTTATTTTCCCCAGGAGTTTCTGCATTTCTCCTTGTAGTTTCATTCAACTTTTTCAATAGAGTTTAAATTATTTATATGTACTGAGGCCCTGCATTAGAACAGAGACATTGAATATCAACATTGAAAAGGGAGTGAAAACTGAGTTGTGACTGCTCATTTTCTAGAGATGGTCCATCAAATTATTAACAGTTTAATCATTTGTAGCATATACCAATCCATTTCCATGTCCAAACTTTAATTTATTTTCTTGGTGAAATGTGAGGTTCTGGTGGATTTCAGGAATTTGAACTTCCCTCTGCAGCACTCATTCCAGCTCCTTTCTCCAGCCTACTCCACTCATTTCCACATCAGGGGCCATGG
This sequence comes from Sylvilagus floridanus, assembly GCA_949820135.1. Classification (NCBI taxonomy): domain Eukaryota; kingdom Metazoa; phylum Chordata; class Mammalia; order Lagomorpha; family Leporidae; genus Sylvilagus; species Sylvilagus floridanus. Next base: position 88,807,611 of record OX463226.1, on the reverse strand, counting down.
AGAATGAAAGATGAATGGGGATATGATTTGTCAAGTTCGAACTGCCCAAGAACGTGGTGGATTTGAAGTTTCAAAGCAAAACTAAGCTTTTCAGAGTTAGAATTTGATTAATAATACTAAGGATTTAAATGAGATTTTTTCTTCCAGGCAGTTCAAAGACTTTCATTTCTTAGTCTGTCTTTTTCCTGAAATCAGTGAAAGAGAAAAGAAGGAAAGAAATTATCAGCCTTATTTCACAAGTAGAAAACTTTGTGCCATTTTCCCAAATGGCAGTAGATTGGAGGAATGACATTAGCAGCATTTATCCATGACATTGATGTGGCTCAGGGCCCATGCTAAGAGTATAAAAATTATCAAAAGCTGGGAATAGAGGAGAGTTCATAAATCTAAATGTGTCTAGCTGGTCATTAATAACATATTAACAGATCTACTTATGTGTAGACCTCGGTTAAGGAAGAGATACAGAAGATTAAGGCTCGGTTACCTCACCAAAGACCCATGTGACCTGTTTGTTGAATAGAATATAATTTAAGGTTTTGAGTGGAATAAATTCAGGAATTCAATAGAGTGGTAGATAAGATATTCAGTGAAGTTTTGCACAGGAAGAAAGGGTGAATGGAACTTTAAAACAGAAAGAAAATTTAAGTAATGTGAAGAAAGGGAAATTACATTTCACTGGCTGTTTTGTTCTTTAGGATTAGATTATCCAAGTGGGTTATCAAAATACCAGATACAGGGTATAGCACCATGGCATAGCAGTTGAAACCATCACCTGCAGTGTCAGGTCTCTGCTGCTCCACTTCTGATCCGCTCTCTGCTGTGGCCTGGGAAAGCAGTAGAAGATGGCCCAAGTCCTTGGGCCCCTGCATCCCCATGGGAGGTCGGGAGGAAGCTCCTGGCTCCTGGCTTTGGATTGTGCCAGCTCTGGTTGTTGTGGCCAATTGGTGAGTGAACCAGAAGATGGAAGACCCCCCCCCCCTGCCTCTCCTTCTCTTTCTGTGTAGCTCTGATTTTCAAACAAATAAATAAAGCTTTTAAAATAAGTACCAGATACAGTTTTCAAGGCATCTTTTTAAAAAATTTTTTGTATAATAGATAAAAGACTGAAAGCATTTTGTTACTGGGAAGATAAATGTTTGGGCTAAGTTTATTTTTTTTGTTTAAGCTTTACATGACTTTGGCAAATCTGTGGACTATTCATCGATGATTGTCAAAGATTGAGTCTGTGTGTAGCAGTGGGAACAAGACACCAGCCATGACATGTTCTGTTCTTCAAAACATTAAAATGCTGCACTGAACTTAAGGGGCACACTACATGGTGCAGGGGAAGCATTGTGCACAGAAAGGAAAGACAGTAAGGTTCAACAAGCAAATTGGCATTCAGGGGATAAAATCTCTGATGGCACACATATACTCTACTTTCTAGGATTTTGGCTGTAAAATGAGAGAGTTAAACAGAGCTGCTTTGTAACATTTACTGCTCTCAATCACTGAGATCACATAACCCATTCCAATAAATCCCCCCAAATGTATCCACTCTTAATTTTATAGCTCAATGGCCCCACCCTGTTTTACATTGCTGTATGGTCTATATTTCCCTTAACAACTTGTCCATGCTACATCTCCCCAGTAAATTCTCCTGTAGCCGATCCAAACCTTTGCAGTTCAATTTGAAAATTCCTTTCCTATTAAATACTAGAACATATGTACTCTTCATCCAACTTAACATTTTTATAGGAAAATATTCATGGCCAAATCATTCCTGTATATGATAACTGTGACAAAGACATCTAAAATAATTCTAGTCCCAATTCACTAAAACTCTTTCTTTATAAAGACTCTTCTAAAACAGCTTATTGTTCAGTCTTTCCAAGTCATAGCTAATCTGTGACACTTTCCATCAAACTGAAGATCTTCCCTTCTTCATCACTGAATTAAATTCCGTTACCTTTTTGCTTGCACATAATTTAAACACATAAGTAATGTAAGGTCTCTAATGCGTTCCCCGAAGATATATTTCTGCATCGTAATGTTCTACTTAGATCATAAACTACTCAAGGTCAGTGTGAGTGCCTATTTAACTCTCTTCATGTTCTTCTTACAGCAGCATGTACTAAGAGATCCTGAATAATTGTCCTCATGAAAAAGTAGTTGAAGGTGTTTTTATCCTTAGTATTAGAAAGAAAACCAAGGTTAAATTAGAAAATTATTAGAAACAGTTAAGTTTAATGAGAAAATACTATATTGTACCTGGGTATTTGTATTTCTTTGAATTCTGACTCAACAATTAGCTTTCCTTAAAGAGCATGTTAGCAAAGACTAATAACTATCAAGTAATCAGATTGATGCAATAATGGTAAGAATGACATTTTAATATGAAAATTATAATGTGGAATAAAGATATAATCCTCAGCATGGAATTTTATAGGATCATAATAAAGTAGGACACTGGCTTCATACTTAATATTAGCCAAAAGGCCTGGAAGCGAAGACACTGGCTTTAATAATAGGGTCACAGCTGGGTGCGGGGCCATTGATTACAGAGGTGTGGGCATCTTGTCTTGGCAGTAGGTGATTGGAGGCTCAAAGTTTACCTAACGTGTGCCCTTTTCAAAATAAACACATATCTAGCTTTTGGCTTTGCTGACTATCTGCTATAAAATAGATTTCTCTTATTATTTCCTGTCAAAGCACAATGTGCTTCACCTTCATACTCACTAAAACTGGGTTTCTTCAACTTCGTGTTCCTCTGTGCTCACCTGTTTATTAAATTTTTTCACCCTATATTATAGGCTCCTAATGCCTGGAATCAGGCAAGCCTTTGAGAAATGCTGACATATAATGGCCATGCCATCCTATTGGCCAAACTGTCACAGCAGATCATCATACCTCAGGCATCTAACCACATAAATGGGCAAGGAAAAGGAGGGTGGAAAGTAAAGACTGGTGACTTTTGACAGAAATATATGTATTACATATATATATACATATATATGGCAAGGAAAAGGAGGGTGGAAAGTAAAGACTGGTGACTTTTGACAGAAATATATATATTACATATATATACATATATGTATACATATATACATAGTATATACATATATGTATACATACATACATATACGTATATATACACATATACATATATACATATACACATATATACATATATACACATATATACATATATACATGCATACATATATACACATATACATATATATACACATACATATATATGTGTGTGTGCATATATATATATATATATATATCTCCTAGGTTCTCATTAGGTTTAAAAACACAGTGGTTTTTCTCTATTCCAGCAGGCTTTGAGACCATATTCTACCTCTCACATTGAGATGAGTTACAGGAAGCAAAAAGCTTCAATGATACTCTTTTTAAAATTTATTTATTTATTTATTTACATTTTATTTGAAAGGTAGAGAGATGAATGGAGAGAATTCTATCTGCTGGTCATTCCTCAAATGCCTGAAACCGCCAGGGCTGGGCCAGGCTGAAAACAAGGGCCAGGAAATCAATCTGGGTCCCCTATATGGCTGGCAAGGAAACAAATACTTGAACTATCATGTGCTGCCTCCCAGGGTACACATTAAGAGGAAGCTGGATCAGAAGTAGAGGAACTAGAAATCAAATCAATCCTTCTGACACGGAATTTGAACTCTCCAAAAAGTGACTTGATGGCTGCACAAAATGCTCAACCCTTGTGACTATCTTGATAATGAGCATTGCAAAACTTCAAACAGGAGGTATAACAGCAAGCAGAGTTGGGGATGAGGGATCTCTCTGCAGATCCTTGAAGTGGGTGCTGCAATGCGTGGTAGGGGTTGTGTCTCAGGAATGGTTCAGTGGTTGGTCTCACTCTGCTTAATGGAACAACTGAAAAGGACTATTCTAGTGGCCTCAGACAGTTCTGAAGAAAGCAAAAGAATATCAATAAATGAACTTTTGAAAATTGAAGAGCAGTTTTAATACTATCCACTTCATCGTTATGTGTGCAAAAATGACCCAGTTGACAGCCACAGACTAGGAGGACTTTTGGATATTGGGTTCACGTTGATGAATATGAATATTACTTGATTTGTATAATTTCTTTTATCCTGGGACATACTTTCATTTTGTTTTTATTTTTTACACTGTAACAATTTAAAAATCCAGATGCTTCTTATAATTGGTATCAAAATTCCCAAGCTGCTCATTCGACAACTAGGTGAGATAAATTCAGCATTGTCTGGTAATTTACTAACCTAGCTGTTTTTAATAATATCTGTTCACCTATTGCAAGTTTCACTAAGTCATTGGTTGCTACCTGAAGTTCAATGCCTAAATGTTACTGTACCTTCAAAATGCTCATGGTGGATATAGCAGTAACACAAATGCCCTTATGGTATTATGTAACAGAAAATAGTATAACCTCTTACATGCCCATGAGAGCAATTCAGGAGTTAGAAATTCCCAGGAATATATTATAATGCTTTTAATAAGCCAGAGGGTTCTGATATGCCCAAACAATATCCACTGAAGAACTCTCACTTAGGCACCAAATAGCTGTGTGTTATGGACTTTTAGATAAAATGTAAGAAAATTTGATTTTGTTTCCATGATAATACATTTCATGTATTAAAAAAGAGGAAAAGATGACTACGAGATTAATCAAAAAGGAAATGCAAATAAAATATTAGTGTTCTGTGTCTCAACATTATGTCTGTTGTAAAGCTGTCAAACACAGGTGTCCTAGATTATAAGAGGCTGTCTGTCCCTGTGATATTATGCATAAGGGCCAGTGTTCCAAGACATCATCCTCATTCTACATGAGAAGAGGCATCATCTAAATCTTAGACTGTCATTTAGAACTCATATGCGATTTTATTAGTAAATGTATTCTAAAGTTTTTTAGAAGGATGTAAAAAAGGAGTAGAATAGTATTTAATTTTCATGATATAAATTAACCTGGTAATGTTGATGAAATATAGTGTGAGTGTGTGGCATGTATTATTTCTATTATGTTACATGTGGTTGAACCAAATTGTTGGATTCAGTCTTATAAGATGATATATTGTATTGGGAGTACAGGATCAGGAGGCAGGCTTAGTATAAAATCAAGGTGAGAATAAAGTCTTGAATATGGAAGCTAAAAATGGATAATATCAGCAGGTCTCAACTAAAGAACAAAAGCCTTGAGGTTGAGGCTTAATTCAAGAACCATCAGGACAAGAATTGTTCTAGGATTAAGGACTTGCCAAGGGGAAGATAAAGAAAACCACTGAAATGATTTTGAGGGCGACTTTTAGATCATAACAGAATCCATTAACCAAGCACAGGTTTAGATTAAACTGGCAAATATCGGTAGTTCTAATAAAATCTTTCATCTGAAATAGCACAGATTTTCCTTTAGCACTACCTTCTGTCCTCAAGGTTCCTAGAGGTCCTCATCAATTAAAATGTTCTTTTTGTTTGTTTGTTTCAACCATAGAATTCTTGGCTCTTGGCACCATGTCAATACTGTTTTCTCAACCAGTTAATCCATTAATTGGCCAATTAATCCTTCCAGGTAGTGAATGTGTTGCGGAGAACTATCATATGAATTAAAGGACATGTTGCACCTTTCTACCCCTCCCTTTCTTCTTCCCCTCTTTCCTCCCTTTTTTCCAGAACCTCTGTGCCTAACAGGACCCTTCCCAACTCTTTGAAATGCAAATGTAAAGCAGATAAGCTGCACAGAGCATCTATGAAACAGACAAGAGTAAAGTTATCTTAGGCTTCAAACAGCTGCCTACTGTCTGCTCTTATGCCAGCTGCCTTCTAGCCCCTCCCACTGGTAATGGCAAATTCCCTCCTTAACCTGATTAAAAACCTAAATTCTAAAGGCACCCAGCGTCCAGTCTCTTGCAAGAAAAGACTGTTACCAACCTGTTTGCTTCAAATTTGTCTCTATTTGTTGGTCTTTGTCTCCTTTTTCTGTCTGTCCTTTCTGGGGGTACAAAAGGCTAGAACCCTGAGCTATTCCATACCTAACATGAATAAGCTAAACTCCTTGGCCTCAAGGAACTTAAAGTTTGGTGCAAAGAACTGCATGGCAATTGCATAAGAGGAGGATTCCTCCAAAGGCCAGTTAAGAGAAAATGGCTTTTGATTTTGCTTAATTATGTATTTACTTTGGTTTTCCTATGTTTACGGGACTGTGCATTGAATTACTCCCCTTGAGCTAGATGAGAGTCTGAAAACATTGCTTTTTTTTTTTTCTTATCTGTTTGTTAGATTTAGCCAGAGCCCTTCTCCCTTGGCAAGAGGCTCTAAGAACTGGTGCATAAAGGGTAAGCATAGAGAGTGAGCTGCAGTATTCACAACTGCTTTCTCAATGGCTAAGCTTGTCTTTGGGGAATGAGAGCAAAAATTGAGTGCCATGATTTTGCCAATTGCTTTCTCACTGGCTAACCACTTCTTCACTGACACTGCTGGGGACTGACAGCGGATGTCAAGACAGTACTGTGACATTACCTGCCATCTTCTTCTGTAACCAACTATTGTGGAGCATCTACTGCTGCTGGAATTGAGGACAGAAGCCACATTATCTTATCCCTCACTTGTCCCAAGGCCAAATGCTTTTATCCTGATCTTGGAACTGAGGGTGGGTGCCACAAATGCCCCACGTCCATCACAGCTGCCAGTCTAGGAAAACCATTCCAAAGGAAGAAAACATCCTGCTGTTGCCTGAAGAAATACCCATCTTGATTTGTTGCCAGAATGAATTCAAGTGGACATTCTTCTTCCTACTGCTATGTGCATCACATTGCTTATGGCCACCAATGTGTCTCCACCAACATATGTCACATGAATACAGCAAGATTCTCATATTTTGCCATTGCAAACATTAATAATGGCTAAATAAATGATAGAGAGACTATAGTACAGCATTCAACACTGTTTACAAAACTAATACCCCAAGCCACATCTCCAAAAAGCAAATAAATTATCGTGAAAGCCACCATACAAAAGAACATAGAGACAACTAATAAACCAGATGCACAAATCTCAACATAAGGTAACAAGTAATATGAATAAACAAGACACATGATACCTTCAATGGAATACAATTAGTTTTTGGCAACACAACCCAAAGCAAAAGGTAATGATGGGGGAAGGCTTTGTAGCCAAGCAGGTTAAGCTGTCCCTTGCAACTGTGGCATCCCATAGCACAATGCCAGTTTCAGTCCCAGCTACTCTGCATCCTATCTAAATTTCTGTTAATATACTTGTGATGACAGCAGGTGGTAGTTCAAGTCCTTGGCCCTTTGCCATCCATGTGGTAGGCCAGGACAGATTTCTTGATTATTGGCTTGACCTGGCCCAACCCTAGCTATTGTAGCCATTTGGGGAGTGAGCCAGTGAGTGCAGATCTCTCTCTGGCTATCACTCTGCCTTTCAAATATATAAATAAATAAATAAATCATTAGAAAAATAAATTTGATGAAATGGTTGACGAAGAATTCCAAAAATAAATATAGGATGCACAAGAGATAAAAGATAATACAGATAGTTAAAGAAAATCAGAAAAAAAAATGGTAAAGCTGTCACCTGTGGCACTGGCATACTATGTGGGTACAAGTTTGAGTTCTGGATGCTCCACTTCTGATTCAGCTCCCTGCTAATGTGCCTGGAAAAGCAGTGGAAGGTGGCCCAAGTCCTTGCTGCAACTGGAAGGAGATCCTGGATTCCTCCTTCTTATTGGCCTAGTTACAGCCATTGCAACCATTTGGGGAGTGAAGCAGCAGATAGAAGACCTCATTCTGTCTCTCTGTAACTCTGCCTTTCAAATAAATAAATCTTAAAAATTAAAAATAAAAACTCAACAAATGAGACTGAATAAAACAGGAGAAAGAATTTCTGAAGCTGAGAACTTCAAAGGTTAAGAGCAGGTTATTTGAAATATCTTAACCAGATAAATAAAAAGATAAAGAAATGAAAAACAAATGAATAAAACAGCCTCTGTTATTTTTGGGACACTGCTAAACAAGCAAATATTTGGACAGAAAACTTCTGAGGGCAAAGAAAGGGGTAATGACGTAGAAAGCCTATTCAAACAATAATAGCTGAAAACTTCTACAGTCTGGAGGAAGACATAAACATCCAAGTACAGGAAATCCATAGAACCCTAAATGCACACAAACAGAAAAGGTCTTCTGTGTGACAATGTAGTTAAACTCTCAAATGTACAACACATGAGAAAACTTTAAAATCTGTAAGAGAAAATGTCAAGTCTCTTTTAATGGAAACCTCATTAGGCTGAAATTCAATTTTTCAACAGAAATCTTCCAGATCATGAGAGTATGAAATAATATAATCCAAGTTCTGAAAGAAAATAAATGCCAGTCCAGAACAGTTACCCATTAAAGCTATCTTTCATAAATTAAGAAGAAATAAAGACTCTCTGAGACAAGCAAAAATTGAAGAAATTCATCACCACCAGACTGACTTTACAAAAGATGCTTAAGGGAATCCTATAGAGACAAAAGAAAACAAAAGTCTTCATAAAAATATGAGAAAATGTGGAATTAAGAAGAAAAAAGGATATTCAAAATAATTAGAAGATAACTTTTTAAATGACATGTCTAGTTATTGCTTGTCAATAATAATTTTGAATATAAACAGCCAAAATTCTCGTTTAAAAGTACACGCAGATGAAATGGATAGAAAAAAATATCCAAAAGTACACTGATTATAAGAGACTCACTTCTCTGGGAAAAAAACGCAGAGACTGAAAATGAAAGGATGGAAAAAGATACTCCATGATTACAAAAACCATAAGCAAGCAGAAGTAGCTACAAAATTGCATTTAAGGAAAAATTGTAAAAAGAGAAAAAGAAGGTCATTATATAAGAGTCTAAAGGTCAATTCAACAAGAAGATACAATGAAAATAATTGTATATGCACACAATACTTGAACAGACCAATAATCAGTAATGAGATTGAATCAATAATTTTAAAAAAGTCTCCACAAAGAAAAATTCAGAACCACAAGAGTTAATTGCTGAACCCTATCGATCTTTAAAGAAACAATACTAATTCTTCTCAAGTTATTCCAAAAAATTTATGATAGTCCAAGTACTCGCATTTCTTCTAACCATATTGGAGTTTCTGGCCCCTGGCTTTGTCCTGGCCTAGAACTGGCTGTTATAAACATTTGGGGAGTGAATAATCAGATGGAAAACATCTTTCTCTCTGTGTCTCCTCTCTCTATCACTGTGCCTTTCAAATTAATAAATAGATCTAAAGAGAGAGAGACAGACAGACAGATAGAAAATCACAGCCTAATATTCCTGATGAATATAAATGCAAAAATTCTCAATAGACTGCAAGGAGCTTTAAACCTACAACACTTTAAGAAAAGTCAATACATCACGATCAAATGGCATTTGCCCAGAGGATGCAAGAATGAGTCAATTATAAACAATCAATTAACATAATTCATTATATCAGTAAAAGGAAGGACAAAAATCTTATGATCATCTCAATAGATGTAAAAAGAAAAATCAATAAAATGTAAAATCCATTGATGATTAAATATTTGAACAAATTAGGTATAGAAGAAAACATGCTTCAGTAATAAATTATATATATATATATATATATATATATATATATATGCAAACCAATAACCAAAACATATTGGATGAGAAAAAGCTGAAAGACCTCCCATGTTCATGGATTGGAAAAATTAAAAAAAAGGAATTTAAATACCCTCACTAACCAATGCAACCTACAGATGCAATGCAGTCCCCATCAGAGTACCATGACATTCTTAACAGACCTGGAATATTTTATCCTAAAATTCACATGGAAACACAAAAGACCTCAGATAGCCAAAGCAATTCTGTTCAAAAGAACAAAGTTGAAGACATCACAAAATCAGATATCAAGACATAGTCCAGAGCTATTTTAACCCAAATAACATGGAACTGACATAAAAACAGACATACAGACAAATAAACACAGAGGATAGATTCAAGAAATGAATCCACACATGCATATTCAAATGATCTTTGCCAAAAGTGAAAGAAACATACTCGAGAAACAGGACAGCCTCTTTAATAAACAGTCCTTGAAAAACTAGGTATCCATAGGCAAGAGATTGAAGCAAGGCCTCCACCACCCCCAACTATAATCTTATAAAAATATCTCAATATGAATTAAACATAAAAAAGGATTTAGAGCTTTGAAAGTCCTAGATGAACCATAGATGAGATACTTCAACTCATTAGTATAGGCAATGACTTTTCAGTCAAAACCAAAAAAAGCAAAGGGACAAAAGTAAACATAGACAAATCAGGTTATATAAAACCAAGGGACTTCTGAGCAGCAAAGGAAATAATCAACAGAGTAAAGAGAAAACTGATAGAAGGAGAAAAAATTTTGGAAATTTTTCATTTGACAAAAAATGTGGTATCTGAAATATATAAAGAAATAAAGAATTCCACAACCAAGAAACAATCAATCCAGTTAAGAAATGTGTAAATGATCTGAATTGATATTTCTGAACAGAAGTACAAGTGGCCAAAAAATAAATGAAAAGTATTCAACATTCCTAGCTTTCAGAGAAATGCAAATCATTACCACAATTACGTGTCATCTGACTCCAGTTAGAATAACTATAATCCGCGCCGCGGCTCACTAGGCTAATCCTCTGCCTTGTGGCGCCGGCAAACCAGGTTCTAGTCCCAGTCAGGGCGCCGGATTCTGTCCTGGTTGCCCCTCTGCTGGCCAGCTCTCTGCTGTGGCCAGGGAGTGCAGTGGAGGATGGCCCAAGTGCTTGGGCTCTGCACCCCATGGGAGACCAGGATAAGCACCTGGCTCCTGCCTGCGGATCAGTGCACTGGCCGCAGTGCGCTGGCCGCGGCGGCCATTGGAGGGTGAACCAACGGCAAAGGAAGACCTTTCTCTCTGTCTCTCTCTCTCTCTCACTGTTCACTCTGCCTGTCAAAAAATAAAAATAAAAAAAGAATAACTATAATCAGAAAGATAAAAATAGCAAATGCTGGTGAAGATGTGGAAAATGCAGAACTCTTATGCACCATTGGTTGAAATGCAAATTAGTATAAAAATTATAGAGAACAGCATGGACACTCCTCAAAAAACTTAAAATATATCTACATTATGACCAAGCTTTCCCAATTCTGGATATATATTGGGAGAAATTAAATCTTATTCAGGTATTAAAAAGGATTAAATCCCATCATTTTCATCTAAGTGGATGAAACTGGATATCATTATGCTAAATGAAATAAGCCAAAACCAGAAAAACAAATACTGTATGCCCCCTTTCATATGTTGAAATTTAAAAAGAATTGATTTGAACTTAGATTAGTGATTACTGCAGGATTAAAAAATGTGAGAATGGCAATAGAAGTAAATTTATAACACGTGCCAAGACATAGTCAGATAGAGGTAACAAGTTACTGGGTCCAATATTGCAGTAGCAATAATTTATTTTAAAAAGGAGTGAGGAACAAGACCTGAGAGAGGCAGAAAGAGTCTAGCCTCTTGGTATCATTGAAGCCTGTCATGCTATTAATATGCAAAAGGAAGCCTGATGAAAAATGTCTTCACAGATGTAGAAGCCAAGCTTCTCAGCCAAGGAGAATGCTTTCCTAGCATCTGTCACATGGGCTGTGGGGATAATTGCTGATTTCTCTGTGAGGAGCTGCTTCTAAATACAGCTGGATAGCCAGCTCTTTTAAATTGCCAGGCCCAGAAGACCATGATTTTCTGTTGTCCCCACAAAGCCCCACAGGTCTTGACTTAGATTATGATTCCTTTTTGGTGAATGTGCACTGGAGATTCCATTATCCTTCATGACAGACAGATGTCCTAGGAAATCTAACTGAATGTCCAAAGAAGAGAAATCTTAAGAAGATCAAATTAAAAATTAAACAACAATGTTTCAGTAAGGGATCAAACATTAGACATTATAAATACTTTTATATTTTTATATTTATAGATACATATATATTTTCTCTTTCTATCACATTTCATTCTAGCTGCTTATGTCATTTGAATTAAAAATTAGGCATGTGGGGCTGTTGCTGTGTCATAGTGGGCTAAACCTCTGCTGTAGTGCCAGCATCCCATATGGGCACCAGTTCGATGGGCACAGGTTCGAGTCCCAGCTGCTCCATTTCTGATCCAGCTCTCTGCTATGGCCTGGGAAAACAGTAGAAGATGGTCCATGTGGGAGACCTGGAAAAGGACCCTATCTCCTGGCTTCAGATGGGCCCAGCTCTGGCCATTGTAGCCATTTGAGGAGTAAACCAGAGGATGAATGACTTTTTTCTCTGTTTCTCCCTCTTTCTGTCTTTAACTCTATGTATCAAATATGTTAATGAAAATCTTTTAAAAAATGTATGCGTGTAGGGCGTGCAACCTACATTGGAATATTATCTTTCATATTTTATGTGAACCAATCTTCCTCCATGAAATTTCACTTACACTTCATGTGTAGCTTAATATGTATAGATTAAAAGAAGAGGAAAATCCTTTGAAACAGTTTCTTCCTTTCTCAATTGATGAAAAATGGTACACATTCAAGTTAAATGAAGATATATGAAGACACAATCCCCTTTAAATGTGAGAAACCACATATGGCTTGATTCTAAAGATGGCCTTGTTATGGGAAGCCAAAGGATAAGGTGTTAAAAATTAGAAGAATGCAGTCAAGAGGAGAGTATGAAAGTAAATTTCATGGCTGTACGTTGAGTTTGAGCACTGGTTCAAATATGGAAATAGTCTAAGCATCCTTAAGAGACCACAAACAGGCCGAGTTGTGCATATTAGTGTTTCAGAAAGAATGATCTGCAGTCCGATGAATATCCATCCCTCATCTGGACCCTGCAACATTATGTCTTTTTTTACTGGAGCTAACGGGAGAAGCTCAAGGAAAAATGATTCCAAACATACAAGGGTAGATGCCAAAGTAAGCAGGAACATTTCCCTCCCTTGTATTAAGTATAAATCAACTAGAATGACATATGGCAATGTCTAAATAAATTTATGGCCATATAAAGTTAAACATAACTCTTTTGGTTGTCAGTGGCTGAACCAAGGATAAACTTGTTCAATCCAAAAAGGAGAAATAGTTGACCCATTAAACCAACCCCACCTCAACCACACACACCACAACAGGAGTAGCATCTGCTTCTAGGTCAGTAATGGTATATGTTTCTGAGAGAGAAAGAGAGAGGGAGAGAGAGAGTTGCAGAGATATTGTGGGAGAGTGACAAAGAGATTCATCCAGGGATAGGGAACCATTTCCCTGCAGAGGGCCATTTGAATATATGTAACATTATGTGGGGCATACAAATCATCAGGTTATAAAGTAGATTTCTGTAGATTTGTTCAATTTTAAGTTCCACCTGTAGTTACTTTAGCAGAGCCAGATCAATTGTTTTTGAGGGCCTTTTATGGCTGGTGAGCTAGACATTCTCCACCCCAGATAAAGACCACAATGCTCATCTTCCCTTTTTCCTAATGCATGTTGGCCTCAATCTTTCAGGGCTGTGCACATGTCAGGAAACATAGTCCTGACAGCTCTGTGGTCACAGACTTACAGCTTTCTATTCAAGGGGAAAATGACTTCTTTCTCACAAGGCCTGTGAGGAGATCCCCAGGAGATGTCTGACCGCCCTGAATTATGTCCTTTGCCATTCCTAATCCGGTCCTTGTGGCCATTGAGCAAGATGGTCTATTTGCTTTAGCTTGTCCAGCTCTCATACTCATGCCTATGGCCACAAAAACATGTCATTGTGGTTAGAAGCTCCAGCAACATCATCTGGGACAAGATCGCCTCCAAAAGTGGTACATGTAGCTCATCACTTGAGGAAACAAGAAAGGGAATGGGAAAGCCAGAAAATGAATTTCTCCATACCATAGTGTAAGAAGAGCAGCCATCTGAAAGGAAATGTATGTTCTATAGAACACATGTATAACAGGCAATGCCAGGTTGAAATGAACATTCTAGGTGTATGTGCCTGACTAGAGGGGATTCCCTTTAATCTTTATGCTCTACTTTATTTCACTCCTGATTCTCTCATTCTTCCCAGTTCTTGCTTTGGAATCCTACCATTACTAATCCACCATGGTTTTGAATAATATTGTTCCTTTCAACTAACCCAATGTCTGTAAATTAGACGTTGATAGTTACATACTCATTAGTATTGGTCAATTTTTCCACCTTCCAAAAAGAATTATTCAGTGGCATTTTCTTCACTGACTACCCTACAATTCAAAATGTAAGTCAAACAATCTTCCAGACTCAGTAAATTCTTCAAGCCATAGATGAACAGACCCTGGGTGACATAACATTAATTTTGAATATTGTCCTATGTTGATAATCTTTAGCTCTCAAGACTAAGGGGTTCCTATGCAACCAAGGAAAGATGCTCTGTGATTTGTAAGTAAAAATGTGTGATTATTTATCTCCCTAACTAAATAGATATGGCCAGTTATGTGTATATATACACATGGATGTATGTACTTTTATATGTATAAATACAACTTCAATCTATTAAAAAATGTGACTTCCCCTGCAATGTTATGCCTATCAAATAAAATGACTCTGCTTTCCAGGAAACCCTTTTAACATGACCTTCCTTTCTACAAAGTGTTTATCAAAGTTTTAGGTTCAATTCTGTCCATGTAAACAGGTATTAATCTGTCCAGTTTGGTTACAGGTGTGAGTTTGTTTAAACTGAGCTGATTAGCTGTTTTTAGTCACATTAAATTAGTCACCCATTAGTCTGGGTGAGTACCTAAGAATTGCTAATTTTTTTTTTTTTTTTTTTTTTTTTTTAGTTCCGAGGTTTAGAAACCACTGAGTCATAAGATGGCAATTAGACCTTCCCTATCTAATTAAATTGTCATTTCTGAATACTTAAAGTGCTTCTGGGTTGTGAAAGCTGTTATACTATAAACACAGGGGGAGAACTTGATGAAAATTTCCAGTGGAGTCTGTTCATATTGGCTCCTCTGGCCTCAATATTCTTTCACCCCCACCAAAATGTATCCATTTTTAAAGATTCTGTTAACACAGCACTTCCTCCATGAAATCTTCTCCATCATTTTGTGCATTTGAGTGGCCCAATTTAACAAACAAAATACAGAATATCCAGTTAAATTTGAATTTCAGATAAACAATGGCTTAAAGAATTTTTAGTATAAAGATTTGCCAAATATTACATCATATATCATTATACAAAATGAAGCCAAAACAAATAAAAATGTTCACTTCAAAAATTCAAGCATGCCTGAATAAACTGAATTTTATCTGACAATACTATTAGATATTACATTACCCCATTAGGACTGCCAAACAAAATGCCAGAGAGTAAGACGTTAGAAAAAGCAGAAAATATATTCAGACAGTCCTGTAGGCTAAAAGTCAAGGATCAAAGTGGCAATGGTGTCCCCTGAAGCCTCTCCTTGGGTTTCAGATGTCCACCTTCTCCTTGGGTTTCCGTGTGTGTGTGTTTTTTTTTTCCTCTGTACATGTTCACCTGTGATATCTCTCCATATGTTCTAATCTATTCTTATATACACAAATGGTATAATGGATTAGGGTCAATGGATTAGGGTCCCTCCTTATTATTTAACTTATTGCTTCCTTAAAAAGTTAGGTCTCCAATATGTGAATTTTAGGGGACCACGTTTAACACCATTATCGTCCATAACAGCTATACATCTCTCCTCTGAGTTGACAGGATATTCAGGTTTATTTCCATTCTTCTTTTTTGCCACTATTCTTTCAACTAGCATTTTTGAACATTTTCTGTTTCTCACGCACTGTCTGGTGAACATAGAAACTTATTCCTGGCTAGAGAGAGCGTCTGTTCCAGAAGAGGTAGTCAGTAATCAACAAATAACTGAATGTTTAGGTGATCTTGATTCTTTTGTGTATTTATCTTGACTAAATTGAAACTCTAGTTATTTCTCTTAATTCTGCTATTTTCCTTTTTGTTTACATATGTTGAGCCTTAGTCAAACCTTGACTGATGTATGAACATACTAAACATTAATTTCAATTGTATAGTTTCAGAAACAGGTGCCAAGACCTCCAAGTTTCCAAATTTATCGAACAATCTACTCACGCATCTTTTCTGGACACTCTAGTGGGATCTTTTGCAAATGCAGCTGCAATTATAAAATCATTTAAAAACAAACAGTTCCTGCCGCTTTATGTCACGCTGATCTACTTTATGTTTTCTCTTTGAACAGGAAGCTTAATATAAGATTAGAAATGAATTTGGGATTTTAAAATAAAAGAATAACAGCTATTATAGTATAACAGCCATTTATAGTATATATATATATATATATTATTCTATATAATATATTCTATATAATATATATATATATATAATATATATATATATAATATATATATTATTTATAGTATATATATATATAATATATATATATATTATTTATAGTATATATATATATTATTCTATATAATATATATATATAATATATATATATTATTCTATATAATATATATATATTATTCTATATATATATATATATATAGAATAATATATATAGAATAACAGCTATTTATAGTAAAGTTACTGAAATGGAAATGTAAAGAAAACAGCTAATCACTTACATTTCAGAATCTTTGTAACACACTTCATGGCGTTCATTCCCATATGCTTTGCTGTCTAGTCTTTGTAGTTTGAGATTTCTCTTGGTCTGCATTTTTCTTTTTGATTACAAGATTTATAATTTAATAAATACTAGAGTTTATCAAATAAAAAACAAAAAAACCTCAAAACCCAGGCTCCAGAAGAGAGAAGAGAAATGGAATAGCAATGTTTCCAGGTCCAGATTTTCCAGAAAAATACTTGTTCCTATGTTGTCAGAAATTTCTTTGTGAGGATTTTTTAATTTGTTTCATTTTGTTTTGTTTTCCTGAAGCATGGCATGACTGAAGGAAATAAGGATTAGCTAAATAGATAAATTAATAAATAAAGTAAATGTATTTGAGGCAAAGGCAAAGACTTAATCCCAGGAAGTAGATATAAAATACTGCAGAACACTGTTGCAAAGCATTGCCGTGTGTGTGGTATTCAGGACCAGCCCATCAGCAGGCGAGCGATCAGGAGCCATCATAAAGAAGGATTCCTCTACACAGCAGCTTTGAGTTTGGAGATCTCCTCTTTATATTTGCAACAGGTGGGTGACTATTAAACTCATGAGGGACATTGTTGTTGTTACTGTTTTCACTTTTCCTTTAGAAGCTTTCACGTCTCAGAAACTGTGTGTGAATGTAAAGTAAGAGTTATTTCTTTTAAATGCTTGCTATTTTCTGGTTTCTCAGCCCTTAGCAAATGCTTCATGGTATTCAACTAATTTTGCAATGCAGCTATTTTGTAATATTTTCAAGGTTGTCTCCCTCTGCCTTGCTTTGGAAACTTCTAAATACACACACACATACACACACACACACACACACACACACACACACACAAATAAGACCCTCCTTAGGTACAAAGACACTTATAAATAAGAGAAATGCAGTCTTTTTCTCTTCTATGAAAGTCCTCCAAGTTCCATAAGCTTGAGATTGTTCTGACCTCCCCGTCATGTAATGGCCCATATTTAGAAGACAAAGGATATTTGCTCGTTCACCCACAGCAACATTATACCATTCTTCCCAGGAAGAGTATGGGGCAGCGATGTGAGATTTGTGGACTATGCACTAAATAACTTTAATATGCCCCCCATTGTGTTTCTCCAACAGTTTCACTGTGGAGAGTACCTGAGCATAATTAAGGTCATAGACTGGAGGCCCAGCAGTGAAATTGTTGAGTGCAAAATTGAACATCAACAGGAGGGTGTTCTGAAGAAAGACTTGTGAATGGAGATACTGGGCACTTGGGAATGGCAAATTGAGGAGGAGCCAGGCAATATCATTAATTGTCAATACAGCTTCCAGTCAATGATTTGGTTTCTCAGGGAGATCTGGACTCATTTAGACAGATAACAATAGCAGTCTGTGCGGTGAGAAACTGTGAATCACAATTTGTCCACAACGTGTTGGGACAGCCTTGGAATAGATCTGTAGATAAGATATGGTGGATGTATATTCATTTTGAATGCATACCAGCAGAAACAAACAAACATAAGTACAAAGAGGTTTTCCTAAGGGAGCCCAGCTGAATCTGGGGGCCAGGTGCCCAGGGAGTAGGGGGGAAACAGTGGATGCTGTTTGATATAATGTAGCCCCGCTTTGAAAGAAATATGAACAATCTTGCATGTCCTCTTACCAGGGGCTTAATGAACAAGTAGATATTTTCTATTTATAGTTAGTAAACACCAAGCAAATATGGACACCTTCTAAATGCCTGCAAGACCCTACAGAAGCAAAGGGGTGAAATAGTAGTGACTGCAGAGATGCGAGAGGATGGCTGAGAACTGAGTTCTGTTCAATATTCTGGGGCTGAAATGTAGGATTGTATCTGTTATTCATCAGCATTTTCCCTTCTTCAAGAAGGAAAAAAGATACATTTTAAAAAATACGAACTGCTCGGTTAATTATTAGTAATTTATCTTATTTGAAAGAGAAACATTTATATCTACATTTCATATATCAGAGAAAGAGAGAGAGAGAGACTCCCCATCTGCTGGTTCAGTCCCAAATGCTTGCAATATCTAAGGATGGATAGATTGAAGCCAAGAACTCAGTCCGGGTCTCCTACATGGGTGGCAGGTAGCCAAGCACTGGGCCATCACCTGCTCCCTTCCACAGTGCACACTGGAAGGAAGCTGGAAAGGAGAGCAGAGCTGGGACTCATACTGAGGCAATCCAGTAAGGAATGTGAGTGTCCCAAGAAAAAGCTTTTACCATTACATAAAATACTTGCCCACCAAAACACGCATTTAACCTGTCTTTCTGGAACTAAAATAGACAGAAACCTAGCAAGTATCTTTTGTGTCCTCAAAATAGAGTAGGAACCAGTGATTAGCAGGTGTTGCATGTTCTTACAAGTTGCAAGGATACCCATTGGAAGGGGTCACACAGTCTCTGGCATATACCAAGGAGGATAAATAGACAACACTCAAAATCCATATGTTATATGTAGGGATCAGGTCACACACAGTGAGCTTGTTAAGCACCTGTCTCCTCCAAAACTCATGCAAGATATTTGAATTCTGATGTCTTAATGTTAACAGTTGAGGGAATAAGGTGGAGAATTAATCTAATTATGACATCTTCTGGTGGGAGCTATTTAGGTTGTTGTGGGAATGCCCTCAGAGGATGGTTCTCAGGTTTGATTATTATCTGAGTTCAACATCAGTTTAGCTTCTCTGTCACTCTCTTTTCACTCTCTCCCCACTTCCTGGCTCACCATGTGGTCATTCCTCTCTACCTGCCATGATTAGCCTCCATCACACAGCCATTTTTGGGGCCATCTGATTTTGAACTACAAATTCTAAACTGAAAGTTGAAATGAACATTTTCCTTCCCAAGAATTTCCTTTCAGATATTTTAGTCAAAGTAATTAAAACATGACTAATACAGGGCTCATTCTCCAGGGATTCAGAACATAAATTTCTGACACTTAGCTTTATTTTATGAGCTAAAAATAAAACAAAGCAAACAAAATGAACTGATATTGTATTGAGGCATTTAAAAATATTGTCTATAGCAACTATAGCACAATTTGGTAAGTGGTTAGGTCACTTTTTTCAGTGTTTTTATTCATATTTGTTACTTAACCCCAAAAGTTTTGGCCGTAAGTCAATACAGAAAAACTTGTGCTAGTATGTACTGGAAACTTTCCAATTTCAAAATATATTTAGAGAATTATATGACACAAGTCTGTTGGATATATGACACAAAAAATCCTTGCAAGTAGTTCCCATTTCACTTTGGTTTTATTTTCAATGACCTGTGAATTTTCAATAGTGAGATCAAATTTTCTTTTAAAACTATTTCTTTTTGATTTGATCCTCTCTGGTCTCAAAATTACAATACTAGCAATATTAGCTGAAGGAAAGCAAGCAAACAAACTAGCTTAGCTGGTCTTCATGACACTGTTTTTCTAGCTCTTTCCAAAAGCACTACAATGTTCTACCAAAAGTATGTTTCTATTTGTATGCAGTTTCCATTTAGTCTCCAGAATACAGTATTGAATTCATTTGTTTTGTGCTAGGAACATAGAGTTAGACAGTCATGGGTCTGACATGGAAGGAGGATGAGATGTCAATTAAGGAAAAAGGGATGATGTTTCATAGTTTCCTGAATATTTTTCCTTTTTGCAAGTTTTTAGAAACTTCAAATCCTTTGGAATTTTCAAAAAAAAATCACATAAATTATTACAGAGAAATTTGAAAGGAAATGATCCCTTGACATAAAGGTTTTTATAAATTATATTTCATTTTTAGAATATTAATTTTCACTTAATGTATTCTTCTTTCCTGGATACTACTTTGGTTTGTTGTCATATGTCTTAGCTATGAATTTTTCAGAGTATCTCTATCATGAAAGCGTTTTGAGGAGTATTCGTTAACTATTTTGTAGTTTGTGTTGTCTGATGTTTTTCTCATGATTAGAATAGGTTTGTGGGTATTTGACAGAAATAGCACAGACCTAAAGTGACATTTTCATCACATTATAGCAAGAGCGTCCATGATCAGCATGACTCACCACTGTTGATGTGACCCTTGATCTTGGCTCAGGGTGTCAGTGTCAGTTTTATTCAGTGTGAAGTCACTTTTCTTTCCCAGTTAAAAAAAGCATATTTTAGAAGAAACTTACTATACAGAGTCCATACTTACAGAGAGGAGAATTATTCAATATTTTATATTAAGATTGGACTCATTGATATTTATTTTACAATTGGAATTTTAAGTGAATATTTCTAAAATATTTATTTATTAGAAGTCAGAGTTACAGAGAGAGGGAGGGGGAGAGGGAGAGGGAGAGAGAGAGAGAGAGAGAGAGAGAGACAGAGAGAGAGACTATCTTTCATCTGTTGGTTCACATCCTAAATGCCTACCACAGCCAAGAACCCAAATCTCAATCTATGTCTTGCATGTAGGCAGCAGGGACCCAAGTCCTTGAATATTCATCTGCTAACTCCCAGGATGCACATTAGCAGGAAGCTGAAGCAACAGAGGAGCTGGAGCACAAACCAGACACTGCAATATGGGATGAAGGGTTCCCAGGCAGTGTTTTAACATCTATGTGAAATATTCTCCCCCAATTCAGTACTTCTTTGCTTATTTTATTGCTTAATTTTGTACAGCTTTGATCATTGGGACTTCTTTCAGTCTGTTCCTGTGACCCTTGGACATCAAGTTATCATTATATTTTATTCTGTTTTATTTTGCTTTGCTTTTGAGAACTTCCTTAGATTCAGTTAGTATAAGATTTTTTCAAGATCTTGTATATTTACTTCCTAGTTTCTTGAATCAGCAATTTCTCAAAGAAAAAAAGATTTATTCATTTACTTGAAAGTCAAAGTTACACAGAGAGAGAATGAGAGGCAGAGAGAGAGAGAGAGAGGTCTTCTATCTGCTGGTTCACTCCCCAGATGGCTGCAATGGCTGGAGCTGTGCCAATCTGAAGCCAGGAGCCAGAAGCTTCCTTTGGGTCTCCCACAAAGTTGCAGGGACCCAAGGACTTGGGCCATCTTCTACTGCCTTCCCAGACCATAGCAGAGAGCTGGATAGGAAGTGGAGCAGCTGGGGCTCAAACCAGCGCCCATATGAGATGCCAGCATTGCAGCTGGCAGCCTTACCCACTACACCACAGCACCAGCCCCAAAACCTCTCTTTTTAAAATTTCACTAAGATAACTTAAGGTTTACCAATTTTAGTGCCCATCTCAATGAATTAGTTTTTTTTTTTTAATTTTCTATAAAGCTTTCCAACTGCAATTTCACTGGTCTCTGTAATATTATTTATTCTTTTCTTTCTGATAGATGCTTCCATTGTTCTTCCCCTAAATGCCTCAGGCAGAAGCCTAGACTATTGAATTTAAGTCTTCCTTCTTTTCTGGTGTGGATAATAATGTTGTAAATGTATTTCTAAGCATTTGTTTCTCTGCATCCCACAGCTTTCAGTAACCTGCATTTTCATTTTCTTTTATTTAAAAATATGTTCTTATTTCTCTAGACACATATCCATGTGTATTGTTGAGAATTGTGTCATTTAATCTTCAAATTTGGAGAATTTTCCAGCTATGCTCTGTTACTGGTTTCTAGTTTAATTCCATTGTGATATGGCAATGTATTTTGTATGGTTTCTATTCTTTTCAATGATAAGATGTGTTTTGTGGGTCTATTGGTAAGTGTCCCATTCAAATTTGAGATGAATATTATGTTGTTGTATGGAGTATTCTTTATATGTCAATCATAGGAGATTGATTGACAGTGTTATTTAAATACACTAGACTGTTGCTGATTTTCTTCCTAGTTGATTTATCAGTTACTGGAAGAGGGGTGTAGAAATCTCTACCCATACTGGTAAGTTTGTTTATTTCTCATTCAATTGACAGCAGTTTTTGTCTCATATATTTTGAAACTGTTTTTATGTGCATACAGTTTAAAGATTGTTATGTTCTGGAGGTCTGACTATTTTACCATTTTATGTGGCCATTATAATCCTGGACAATTTTCCTTCTACTGACGCTTGCTGAAATTTGCAGAGCAGTTATAGCGTTCTTTTATTTAGGAAATCTACGACTTTGATTACAGTGAATTTCTTGTAAATAATAAATAATCAAATCTTGTTTTATTTTTCTGTTTTTTTAATGGTTGAACTTAAAATATTCACAATAAAAATATTGATATACTTGTTTTTAAATCATCTGTGTCTGTAAATGTTCTCCTTATTGCATTCTTTCCCTTCTTTTTCTGTTTTCCTTGATTATATTGAGAATTTTACATTTTCCATACTCCCCCTCCTGTACACATATCAGTTGTATTTTGTCAAGCTTTTGTTTTTAGTAATTAACAAAATTAATTTCTCTTTCTTTTTCTTTCTGTTTCTCTTTCTCTTCCTCTTCCTTTCTTTCCTCTTCCTCCTCCTCTTGTTCCTTTTTCTCTTTTTCCTCTCTCTCTCTCAGTCTTTCCCCCTCTTTCACTTCCTCCTTCCTTCCCATAAAGAAACAGAAAGAGAGAGAGGGAGTATGCTGTCAATGCTGGTTCACTCCCCAAATGCCTATAATAGAGACAAGATGAAGCCAAAAACTTGGAACTCAGTAGACATTTCCTGTGCATGTGGCAGAAAACCAGCTGCTTGAGCCATCACTGCTGTCTCCCAGGGTGGGTATTTAGCATGACGTTCCGGTGGGAACTGAAACTGAGATTGAATCCAGGTATTCTGGGTTTTAACTGAGTGGCCAAATGGCCTCCTCTATCAAGTTAAAAAATGGAAATATTTAAATATTTTAATAATAGTTAAATACTTAAATAATTTTAGCTTAACTAGAGTTTATTTAAGAGATGATTTGGGGTGAATATTTTTCTACTAGCCTTGAATAAGATTAAGATTTAATTTAAACTTTAAGTTTGAAGTTGTATGAATTTTCAATATGGATATTCACATGGAATTAATCTTTCCTAAACATGATGCAAAATTTCAGCAGAGTGAAAAGAAACTTATTTTCATGTACTTGACCAAACACATAATGGTGGTGTGGCTGGGATTTAATGGTGCCCATGAAACATCAATTCCAAAGGGACTATTCTTACAAGAGTTTGTTTGAACAAAGAGGTTTCTTTTATTTCTATCTTTAAAGTATCCTCTGTCCAAGATGAATAACAAGATCACTTGAGAAGAAAGCAGCTTCATTCATCCTTTGCTAGTTTACACTTACTCTCAAGTAGCCTTTTGAATTATTGATTTTACTTTTTTAAAATTATTTTTTTCTCCAGACATCAACAATACTTTGACAAAGATCTGATATTTAAGTGGTGTTGATCATTTTCTTGTAATGCTTGAAATAAACCTTAAGTTCATAATCACTTGCTATTTTTATCAGTAATATCAATTACTTAATTGATGTATTGCTGCTAAGAAGCTGTCCCTATCTCAACTTACAAAAATGATCTCTGTTTTGTGTTTTATCAGAGCCAGAAGATGCAGCCATTGGTCATAACCTCCCCCTTAGCAATAGGTAGATTGTGTAGGGTATGTGCAAAGTCCAATTTTAATTCTATCTCATTTTTTAAGATTTATTTATTTATTTGCAAGTCAGAGTAACACAAAGAGAGAAGGAGAGGCAGAGAGAGAGATCTCCCATCTGCTGGTTCACTCCTCAATTTGCCACGATGGACGGAGCTGTGCCGAACCAAAGCCAGGAGCCAGGAGCCTCCTCCAGGTCTTTCTACATGGGTACAGGGGCCCAAGGAGTTGAGCCATCTTCCACTGCTTTCCCAGGCCATAGCAGAGAGCAGGATCAGAATTGGAGCAGCTGGGACTCAAACTGGTGCCCATATAGGATACTGGCACTGCAGGTGGCAGCTTAACCTGCTATGCCGCAGTGTTGGCCCCGTCATCTTTTCTTATTTGATAGAGGATAATATTTCTCTTTCTTGTTTGTATTTTTATGCTTTATTAATACATAGAAAAGAGACTTCTTGAACTTCATAGATAATCTCTTTCTTGAAAAGTGGGTTAGGATAGTGAATTTTTCAGCCAGTTTGGGATGCTATGAGAAAATACCATGGACTCTGTCTCTTAAACAACAAACATGTATTTCCTGTTTTTCTGGAGGTTGGAAAATCCATCTCCAAGGTATAGGTAGATTTGACATCAGCTCCACGTTCTGGATTGCTGACAGTCTTCAGAATACAACAAACTGAATGATTGATAAAAACACAGCTCTAGGGTCTAGAACTTCAATATTAAGGTCCAGCAGGTTTGGTGCTTCTGATTCCAAGATGGCTATTTAAACACTCTGTCTTCTGGAGGGGAGGGATGCTTTGTTTTCACCCAGTAGGTGGCAGAAGGGAAATGAGACAAGGGAGAACAAATTTGGTCCTACCAATGAGGCAAAAGGTATCATGACCTAACCCCTAGCTCTTAATATTGTTACAGTGAAGATTAAACTTCATCATAAATTTTAGACAGAACAAACATTCAAACTACAATAGCCACCTTCTTGTATCCTCACACAGTAGCAAGAAATTTAATCTCCCTCATGTCTCTTCATTAATGAGGACCTCACCTTCATGTTCTAATTACCGGGAAGGTCAGCACATTCAAATGCTACCACACTGAAGATTGACGTTTCAGTTTCATGTTCTAAGGGGTTGCAAATACTCGCTCAGTACACTAAAAGGAGAGTGAAATGAGAGCAGAGTGCTTGGCCTTGCAGATACACCTCTTATTCCGCTGCATTCCCTACTGAAGTGGCTGGGCTGGATTTGATACTGCAGCTGGACTCCTAATTTCAGCCGCATAAAATTTCACCATGGGTGGCAGCAGTAATGACTCAAATGAATGGAGTCCTGCTACTTACATGGAATTGAGTTCTGAGATCCTGACTTTGTACCCCATCTTTGCCATTTGGGGTAATTGGGAAGTGAATCACTAAATGTGATTCTCTCTCTCTATCTCTCTCTCTCTCTCTCCCCTCCTTCATAATTCTGTCCTGGTTGCACCTCTCCTGGCCAGCTCTCTGCTGTGGCCAGGGAGTGCAGTGGAGGATGGTCCAAGTGCTTGGGCCCTGCACCCCATGGGAGACCAGGAGAAGCACCTGGCTCCTGCCATCGGATCAATGTGGTGTGCCGGCCACGGCGGCCATTGGAGGGTGAACCAATGGCAAAAGGAAGACCTTTCTCTCTGTCTCTCTCTCACTGTCCACTCTGTCCAAAAAAAAAAAAAAAAAGCTGTTCCTGAACACGTGCTCTCTTGGCTCCTTTCATCTGCTCTCCTCTCCTTGTCTCTCTTCTCTCTGCTCTATCTACTCTCCTCACTAGCTCCTCTCCTCTGTCTCTCTCTCTCTGAAAAAAAAAAGAGTATTCAAAATTACAATACATAAAGTGATGCCTGTTAAATGAAAGCATATTGAATCAACCATCATCATATCTTTAAATTTTAATTTTTGAATCAGCCTTTTATTATTTACCCACTTATTTATTTGTTTTTACTCCAGAGGCAAAAAAAAAGCACTCCGTTTCTCTGGTTTACTCATCTAATGACCATAATGGCTGGAGTTGGGCTTGGCTGAAACCAGGAGCCTGGAATTCAATCCAGTTCTTCCACCTGGGTGGCAGGGATCCAGTAACTTGAGCTATCACTATGGCCTTTCAGGTTTTCATTATAAGGAAGCTTGTGTCAGTAGTCAGGGCTACGGAATCCAAGTACTTTGATGTGGATGCTATGGAATACAAGCATTTTAACCATAAGGTAAATAAATACTGATCCATTCAACCTTTGGATCCAAAATGTTTTTGCCATCATTACCTTCCCGTCAGGTCATATGCCTTCCTGCTAGATACTTTACAATATTCTTCTCTGGTAAAATTTTAGACATCAACCTGTTCATCTTGCTTTGAAAATTTAAAAAATACCAGTCTATATTCATACTCTGAAAAGCTGTATTTTCTCAATTCCATATTGCCTTCACAAGTTACATACTTATATGACAGTGCTTCAGTCTGTGTTGGTGTAGCCTTTTCCACCATATTCTAAACTCATGAGAAAATATGGGCTTAAAGTTTCCTTTTCATTTTCCATAGCACCTAGCCCTAGACTCTAAATTCAAGTGGCTTTTAATCAATTTATCCTGATAATAAATGCTATAAAATATTCCCACAGTTACCTGGATGAAACAATTATAGAGTTCTTTGGTTTTCTGCTTCATAGATTCAATTTCCTTCTAATCGTAAAATCTGAATGGAGTTGACCCAAAAGAAACATTGACCTAATATCCTCAAAATATGAAATGAATGGAAAGCAAGGATGAACAGGTGGCTGTTTGTCACAAATCTATCTGTCATTTTAATTTTGTACCACCTACATTTTTTCCCCTGGTGTAAATCTTATACTTGTCCAGGATGGTCCAGCCCCAATGTTGTGTCCTTGGGCTTGCTGACCATTCTGACAGACAGTTCACCTTTGCTATCCAATTTGAGACCATCATCTCCTGACATAGTACTGTCCTATGAAGGTTCACCTTGCTCCCTCTGGGATCATGCCCTGTTAATCATCACCAACCTAATAACAGTGATGTTAATACTATAGCCATAATACTCTGGTCTCCCTCCCCAGGTCTTCTGGACTGTTCAGACAGCTAATGTCTTGTTAAAACTTTTTTACTTATTAATTTTATCTGTGACAGAACCTGATTAGCTTCTGAATTACTCCTTGCCTATTTTTAGTCTGCCATGCTTCTATCCTTCACAGACAGTTTAATCCCAAAGTATTAATTCGTCTCTATATAATGCTGACTTGTCTTCCTACAGGTATCCTAAATCTTCCTGTTTTCACTCAAGGTCCATCCAGCTTGTTTTAACTTGCATGCCTTGCCCATTGCTTTCACTGATTCACATCTTTCTGGAAGAAGAGATCTTCTTTGCAAGCCGTGAGACAGCTTGAGGCCTGTCAGCAAATGGTCATCAATACATGCAAGGAAAAATGTGAGACCTTAAATATCTCTCAACAGGGACTCTGGAAGAAGCTCACCTTGCAGGATGGGAGACACCATTGAGATAGTTTTTTCCTGACATTTTTGCACTATTTGTCCTGTTGTTGAGGAAAACTAATGTTCATAAATCCAATCAAAATTAAGAGCCATTGGAAGAAATTGGCTATAATCAAGTGACAAAATGTATATCCCTAATACTCAGCGCTCTACACAGACAACACTGAAGACCACAAAGAATTCTCTTTCTTGCTTTTCATTGCACCAACATCTTGAATTTGCTTCCACATATAAATGAATAAGTGGCATTTTTCTTCCTGTGTCTGCTTTATTTCACTTAGCATAGTGATATCCAATTCCATACATCTTCATACAAATGTCAAGATTTAATTCCTTTTTTGTTGAGTAATATTCCACTGTATAAATATACCACATTTTCTTCATTCATCTTTTCACAGATGTCTACATTGATTCCATATTTTTAGTATTGTGATTAGCACTGCAAAAAACATGCGGAATACAGGTATCACTTTCATAGGCTGACTTCCCCTCCTTTGCATAAACTCCAGAAGTAGGATAGCTGGGTCATATGGTATTTATTTTTATGACTGAATAATATACCAATATGTCAATGAACATAGTTTACATATTCAACTATTAAAGGAAATCTAGGCAGCTACCAATATTTTGGCAATTATGAATAAAACTGCCATTAATGACCATGTGCAGGTTTTTGAATGGACACGATTTTCAAGTAATTTGAGTAAATACCTGGAAATGTGACTGCTGGATCATTATTTAAGTTTATGTATAGCTTTATAAACTATGCCATGACATTGCCACCAGCAATGAATTATTTTTCATTTTGCTCTACATTGTCACCATCAAGTAGAATTGTGTTTTTAGATTTTAAGTTTAAATAGTTAGGTGATGATATCTCATTTCTTTATTTTGTAATTCCTTAATATCAAATGATGTGGAGCATATCTTGATATGTTTATATGCCATTTGTGTAATTTTTGATGAGATGTTTAATATATTCTGCCCATTTAAATGATTTATTTTGTTATTATTGAGTTTTACTTGTTTGGCATATAAAAGGATACATTACAGTTCTTGTGTAAAATGTAATTAAAAGATAAATTTCTTTTGGTGTAAAAGTTTTGAAATCCATGCACAGGTTTTGTCACAATATGCTTTCTTCATTAACTTTTTGAAGATGCAACTTCACATGGATTTCAAAAATTTTCAGCAAAAAACTTATATTTTTTTTTTTTTTTTTTTTTTTTGACAGGCAGAGTGGACAGAGAGAGAGAGAGACAGAGAGAAAGGTCTTCCTTTGCCGTTGCTTCACCCTCCAATGGCTGCCGCGGACAGCGCGCTGCGGCCGGCGCACCGCGCTCGTCTGATGGCAGGAGCCAGGTACTAGGTGCTTTTTCCTGGTCTCCCATGGGGTGCAGGGCCCAAGCACTTGGGCCATCCTCCTCTGCACTCCGGGCCACAGCAGAGGGCTGGCCTGGAAGAGGGGCAACCGGGACAGAATCCGGCGCCCTGACCGGGACTAGAACCCGGTGTGCCGGCGCCGCAAGGCGGAGGATTAGCCTGTTGAGCCACGGCGCAGGCCAAAACTTATATTTTTTATTACATTTTTCTTTGGAATTTTTGAAGGACCCTCATATTTTGGGTACAAGTCCTATAAGTGATAAGTAGTCCGTAAATATTTTCTCCCTTGTGTGGCTTCCCTTGATTTTATTTATTTGAAAGGCACTGTTAGAGAGAAAGGGAGAGACAGAAAGATCCTCCATCCAATGGCTCAGAGTCCCCAGATGACCACAACGTGTTGGTAGCTTGGCTGATCCGAAGCCAGGGCTTCTTCTGGGTCTCACACCTGGGTGCAGGGGCAAAAACACTTACTCCATCCTCTGCTGCTTTCTCAGGCATATTAGCAAGGAGCTGGATTGGAAGTTTGCAGCCAGGACTCAAGTGAGAGTCAAAAAAAAAGCCAGGAGCCTAGAACTCATTCCTGCTCTTTCATGTGGTGGCCATCCTATGCTGCTTTCTCAAGAGCTTTGGCAGGGAGGTGGATCAGAAAGGGACCAATTTGACTACAATTCGCACACATATAGAATGCCAGTATAAAAGGAGGCAGATTACCACACTGTACTGAGACACCAAAGCCATGTTTCTTGAACACTCATAGAGTTCTCCAGGAAAGCCATTGACTTTTGTTACTTTCTTTTGGACCTTTCACTTATTATTGTTTCAACATCTTCGACAGACATAGACCTATTCAAATTATCTTTCTGTTTGTGTGAGTTCTGATGGTCTTTGTCTTCCAAGGAATCATCCATGTCATCAAAGTCATTTAATTCTGGGGCATAGGATTTCAAAGTATTTGTTTATTATCTTTTTAATGTCAATGGAATAAATAGACTCTCCTCCTACTCTCAGAAATTATTAAATTGTATCATCTCTTATCTTTCCTTAGGATAGAAATTTATCAATTTTCTTTATAAACTGTTTTTTTAATTTTACTGATCTTGTTAATAAACATGTTTTTGTATGATTGGTTTAATATTTTAAGTGCAAATAATTTGGCTCCTACTTGTTATTATAATTCTTTCTTCCGCTTGTCTCATTCTTAAATTAATCTCTAGTTTCCTATGGTGGTGGAATTTTGTATTATTCATATTAGATCCTCTTATTTTATAATATGTGCATGGAATATGGTAAATTTTTCTTTACCCTCTATTTTCACTGAATCCCACAAATTTTGACATGTTTTCAAAATACAGTGTTTTTTGTATTTTATGAAAATTTCTTCTTTGATCTATGTATTATTTCAAAGTGTCTTGTTAATCTTCAAACATGTGGGAATTTCTGTTTATCTGTGTTAATATTTTCCATTAGAACTCTATTTTGTATAAAAACATACTTTGTATGATTTCTGTAATTTCAATTTGTTACGATGTGTCTCTGGTACATATTGCAGGGAGTTTGAGGAGAATTTTTTCCTGTTGTTGGATGGAGTATTTTATAAAAGTCAATTAGATCAAATTGATTGATAATACTGTTGAAGTCAACTATATTCTTACTGACATTCTGCCGGTTTGATCTATCAGTTACAGAAAGAAATCTGTTGAAGTCTTCATCCTTAATGGTGTATTTAAAAAAATTCTTCTTACACCACTATCAGTTTTTGTCTCATGTATTTTGACAATCTCTTGTTAGATTTTTTCATATTATTGATGGTTATATCTTTTAGAGAAGTGACCCCTTCATTATACAATGCTTGTTTTTATCCCTGATGCATTTCCTTGTTTTGAAGTCTGCTCTGTCATCTGAAATTAATATATCTACTGCAACTATATTTTGATTAATTTTAGTGTGGTATGCATTTCTCCATTACCTATGAGACTCATTATATTTTATATATATATATATATACACATTATCTTGAAGAAGAAAACATAAAATTGTCTATATCATTTATATTCAGTCTGATAATTCTTTTATTTAGCACATTCACTAAGAAAGTTATTATTGATACAGTTGTATTGATATCTACCATTTTTATTTATTCTTGTACCTGTTTTTCTTCATTACCTTTTTTCTACATTCTCTGATATTAATGGAAAATTGAATTTGATTCAGATTATCACCTACATTGGCATATTAATTATATGCACTTTAAAAATTTGCAACAAATATACTTAACTAAACTGTGTTCTCTTCAGATTACATTGTTTCTGCACCTTAGAGAACAGTATTTCCAAAACTACTTTCTCAATGAGAATAATGATCTTCATGTTACTTAAACATGTACTGTATGTAATACACCAAAGCACTTTTAATATTACTGTTAGTAAATATGTTTGTTTTAGATAAATTAAGAGTAGGAAAAATGAAGCACTTTATTTCTTCTTCTTTAATTTCTTTCTTGATGGTCTTATTTTAGTAGCATTTACAGGATTATAATCTGTATCATTGTCCTTCCCTTTACAAAGCAAAAATCTTTTTTTTCAGATATTTCTTTTTTTTTAAAAAAAAGCTTTTATTTAAAGAATATAAATTTCCAAAGTACAGTTTATGGATTACAATGGCTTCCCCCCCCCATAATTCCCCCCAACCCGCTACCCTCCCCTTTCACACTCCCTCTCCCTTGCATTCACATCAAGATTCATTTTCAATTCTCTTTATACACAGATGATCAGTTTAGTACATATTACGTAAAGATTTCAACAGTTTGCCCTCACATAGAGACACAAAGTGAAAATACTGTTGGAGTACTAGTTATAGTATTAATTCACAATGTACAGCACATTGAGGACAGAGATCCTACATGATTTTTTTAAAAAAATTGATTAATTTTCTATGCAATTTCCAATTTAACACCAAGTTTTTTTAAATCATTTTCGATTATCTTTATATATAGAAGATCGATTCAGTATATACTATGTAAAGATTTCATCAGTTTGCACCCACACAGAAACACAAAGTCTAAAAATACTGTTTCAGTACTAGCTATAGAATTACTTCACATTGGACAACACATTAAGGACGGATCCCTCATGAGACATAAGTACACAGTGACTCCTGATGTTGATTTAACAATTTGACACTCTTGTTTATGGCGTCAGTAATCTCCCTAGGCTCTAGTCATGAGTTGCTGAGGCTATGGAAGCCTTTAGGGTTCACTGACTTTGATCTTATTGCGACAGGGTCATAGTCAAAGTGGAAGTTCTCTGCTCCCTTCAGAGAAAGGTACCTCCTTCTTTGATGGCCTGTTCTTTCCACTGGGATCCCACTCGCAGAGATCTTTCATTTAGGTCTTCTTTTTTTTTTTTTTTCCAGAGTGTCTTGGCTTTCCATGCCTAAAATATTCTCATGGGCTCTTGAGCCAGATCTGAATGCCTTAAGGGCTGATTCTGAGGCCAGAGTGCTATTTAGGACATCTGCCATTCTATGAGTCTGCTGTGTATCCCACTTCCCATGTTGGATCGTTCTCTCTCTTTTTGATTCTATCAGTTAGTATTAGCAGACACTAGTCTTGTTTGTGTGATCCCTTTGACTCTTAGACCTATCAGTGTGATCAATTGTGAACTGAAATTGATCACTTGGACTAGTGAGATGGCCTTGGTAAAGAGCAGGTTTGATGGATTGAGTCCTCTCGATCTTTGTGAATTAAAAAAAATTCTCTTTCACTTTCAAAAGGGTAACTTTTCTGTATATTGGAGTCCACATTTGTGTATTTGTTTTCATAACATTTCAATATTTCACTCCATTGTATTTCTGTCAGGGTTTCTGATGAGAAACATGCTGTGATGCTGACCCATGTTCTTCCATAGGAATGGTATGCTCTTACAACAATACTTTCGTGACTTTGTCTTTGTCTTTGGTTTTTCGGTTTGCTTATGACAGATTTACAAGTCTCTCAGAAGACATCCTACTTGATGGTCGAGTTTCCTTGGATTTGTTTTTTGCTATTTGTCACTAGTTTGGGGAAATTTTTATGATTATTTCAAATATTTCTTCTTCTCTTTTTCCTCTAACTCCTGAATATGCTGTTCTGTTGTTTTCTCTTTTTCCTTTGCATCTACATTAGACAATTGATTATTTTCTAACTCCTGGACTATTCCCTCAACTACTCTCAGTCTACTGGTGAGATCACAAGGCATGCTTTATTTATGCTGAGCTGTTTTATTTCCAGTGTCTCCCTTGCTTTTTCCAATGTTAACACTTCCATAATTCCAAGGAGAGGGATGGCTGGGTCATATGGTAGGCTTATATTCAGGTTTCTGGGGAATCTCCAAACTGACTTCCATAGTGGCTTTACCAGTTTGCATTCCCACCAACAGTGGATTAGTGTCCCCTTTTCCCCACATCCTCGCCAACAACTGTTGTTGGTAGATTTCTGTATGTGAGCCATTCTAACCAGGGTGAGGTGAAGCCTCATTGTGGTTTTGATTTGCATTTCCCAGATTCCTAGTGATCCTGAACATTTTTACATGTGTCTGTTGGCCATTTGGGTTTCCTCTTTTGAAAAATGTATATTGAGGTCCTTGGCCCATCTCTTAAGTGGGTTGTTTGATTTGTTGTTGTGGAGTTTCTTGATCTCTTTGTAGGTTCTGGTTAATAATCCTTTATTTGTTTCATAGTTTGCAAATACTTTTTCCCATTCTTTCGGTGCCTCTTCACTTTCCTGACTGTTTCTTTTGCAGTACAGAAACTTCTCGATTTGATGCAATCCCAATTGTTAATTTTGGCTTTCACTGCCTGTGCATTCAGGGTCTTTTCCAAGAAGTCTTTGCCTGTGCCTATATCTTGCAGGGTTTCTCCAATGTTATCTAATAATTTGATGGTGTCAGGTTGTATATTTAGATCTTTAATTCATGTTGAGAGGATTTTTGTGTAAGGTGTGAGGTAGGGGTCTTGCTTCATGCTTCTGACATGGAAATCCAGTTTTCCCAGCACCATTTGTTGAATAGACTGTCCTTTCTCCAGGAATTGGTTTCAGATACTTGATCAAATATAAGTTGGCTGTAGAAGTTCGGATTGAGTTCTTGTGTTTCTATTCTGTTCCATTGGCCTATCCATCTGTTTCTGTACCAGTACCATGCTGTTTTGATTACAACTGCCCTGTTGTATGTCCTGAAATCTGGAAGAGTGATGTCTCCAGCTTTGTTTTCATTGTACAAGATTGCTTATGATTTTCAAGGTCTCCTGTGCCTCCATATGAATTTCAGCATCATTTTTTCCAGATCTGAGAAGGATGTCTTTGGTATTTTGATTGGTATAGCATTGAATCTATAAATTGCTTTCAGAAGAATGGACATTTTGGTGATATAGATTCTTCCAATCCATGAGAGTGGAAGATTTTTCCATTCTTTGGTATCCTCTTCTATTTCTTTCTTTAAGATTTTGTAATTCTTATCATAGAGATCTTTAATGTCCTTAGTTATGTTTATTCAAAGGAAATTAAATTGGCAAACAAAAAAGCTGTGTGCACCTTAAAGTTTATTGCAGCTCAATTCACAATAGCTAAGACCTGCAATCAACCTAAATACCGATCAACAGTAGACTGGATAAAGAAATTATGGGACATGCACTCAATGGAATACTATACAGCAGTAAAAAAAAAAAGAAATCCTGTCATTTGCAACACAATGAGGAATCTGGAAAACATCATGCTGAGTGAAATAAACCAATTGCAAAGGGACATATATCATATATTCTCCCTGATTGGTGACAATGAACCGAGCACCAAAAAGGAAACCTGTTGAAGTGAAATGGACACTATGAGAAACAGTGACTTGATCAGCCCATGTCCTGACTATTGAGGAAAAATGTAACGCTTTATCCCTTTTAGTATTTTTTTTTGTTCTACTTAATACTATTGGTTGAACTCTGTAATTAATACACAATTATTCTGAAGTGTTGAATTTTAACTGAAAAGTGATCCCTGTTAAATATAAGAGTGGGAATAAGAGAGGGAGGAGATGTACAATTTGGGACATACTCAAGCTGACTTGCCCCAAATGGTAGAGTTAGAAACGTGCCAAGGGTGGCCAGCTCCATGACTCAATAGGCTAATCTTCCACCTGCAGCACTGGCACATTAGGTTCTAGTCCCGGTCAGGGCACCAGATTTTGTCCCAGTTGCCCCTCTTTCAGTCCAGCTCTCTGCTGTGGCCTGGGAGTACAGTGGAGAATGGCTCAAGTGCTTGGGCCCTGCACCCACACGGGAGACCAGGAGAAGCACCTGGCTCCTGGCTTTGGATCAGTGCAGTGCACCGGCCCTAGTGCACTGGCTGCAGTGGCCATTGTAGGGTGAACCAATGGTAAAGGAAGACCTTTCGCTCTGTTGCTCTCTCTCTCTCTCTGTCCACTCTGCCTGCCAAAAAATAAAAATAAAAAAGGAACATGACTCATAGAATGGCAGATGTCCTAAACAGCACTCTGGCCTCAGAATAATCCCTTAAGGCTGAAGAGCCCATGAGAGTATTTGAGGCATGGAAAGCCAAGAAACTCTGGGAAAAAAAAAAACCTATATGAAAGATCTTCACGAGTGAGATCCAGTGGTAAGAACAGGCCATGAATGAAGGAAGTACCTTTCTCTGAATGGAGGAGAAAACTTCCACTTTGACTATGACCTTGTCTAAATAAGATCAGAATCGGCAAATTCAAAAGGCCTCCATAGTCTTGGCCACTCATGACAAGAGCCTGGGGTGATTACTGACGCCATAAACAAGAGTGTCAATTTGTTAAGTCAACAACAGGTGTCACTGCAATTACTCTTCATGTAGGATCTCTGTCCTTAATGTGTGCTATAACTAGCGCTCAAACAGTATTTTACTGTTTTCTGTATGGATGCAAACTGTTGAAAGCTTTACTAAATATATGCTAAATTGATCTTCTGTATATAAAGATAATTCAAAATGAATCTTGATGTGAATGGAAGGGGAGATGGAGTGGGAAATGGAATGGTTGTGGGTGGGAAGGAAGTTTTTGGGGGGAAGCTATTGTAATGCATAAGCTGTACTTTGGAAATTTATATTCATTAAATAAAAGTTAAAGAAACTTCCATATCTCTTTATATGCCTAAACTATTCGATTTTCTGTACTTTAGCCATTACAATCTTGGCATAGTAATCATAGCTATTTTAAATTTCCTGTCTCACAGTCACAGTTTGTTGACATATCTGATTTTGATTCTCATGCTTTATTTCTCTTTAGACTGTATATATATATATATATATATATATATATATATATATACACTTCCCTTCTTGGCTGTGGGGTCCCTTAGCATTCAGAGATGCTACAATTCAGTATCCTTGGCAACCCAGTGGGAGACTGCAGGAGAATTTTGAGCCCACACTGAGGGCAGCACAGATTCTCTGTGTGGCCCTTGGGAAAGAGCAGGCAAATGTTATACCCACAGAAGCCAGAGATCAGAAGATGACTACTTTCAATTCTCCTCAACTGTGTGGAATTACTTCCCTTATGAATAAGAAAGAAAGAAAGAAAGAAAGAAAGAAAGAAAGAAAGAAAGAAAGAAAGAAGGAAGGAAGGAAGGAAGGAAGGAAGGAAGGAAGGAAGGAAGGAAGGAAGGAAGGAAGGGGAAGAAAGAATCACTATGCCTAACCTGGTAGTGTCACTTTGGCACACCCTTAACTCTGAAGAACAAAACAGAGCTCTCTGGCCACACCCATCTCAAGCCTCTAAGGCTCCATCAAAAGCAGACAGTCCACTTAATACAGTCATAGTATAACAAGAAAAAAACACCACAGCGAGGGAAGAAGAATCCAAAGAATATCTCCACAATGCCAAGCAACAAATGCAGAAACTGAGGAACAAGGAAGACAGGAACAAGGGAGACATAATGATGTCCCCCAATGAATAAGACACCCCAAGCCAAGATTATAAAGATGATGAGATGGAAGAAATGCAAGATATGGATTTCAAAAAATTTATAAGAACATTTAGAAGTTTTCAAAAATAAATGCTTGAGCTACATAAACCCTTACTGGACAGGATAGAAAATCTCTCTCATGAAAATGAAATCTTAAGTAGGAATCAAATTGAAATGCAGAAAGTAGTAGAACAGGAAAGTGTGATAGTGAAGAGAAATCAAAATGAAATGAAGAACTCAATAGATCAAATGAAAAACACATTAGAGAGCCTTACAAACAGAGTAGGTGAAGCAGAAGAGAGAATATCAGACTTAGAAGAACAGAGCTCAGGAAAATATATAGTCAAACCAAAGACAAGAAGAGGAAATTAGAAATCTAAAAAATATTATTGGGAATCTACAGGATACTATTAAAAAACCCAACATCCGAGTTCTAGGAGTTCCTGAAGGCATGGAGTGAGAGAAAGGATTAGAAGGCCTTTATAGTGAGATACTAGCAGAGAACTTCCCTGGTTTGGAGAAGGACAGAGATATCCTAGTATAGGAAGCTCATAGAACCCCGAATAAACACGACCAAAAGAGTTCCTTACAAAAGAGTTTGTAATCAAACTCACCACAGTGAAACACAAAGAAAAGATTTTAAAATGTGCAAGAGAGAAAAGTCAGATTACTCCCAGAGGATCTCCAATTAGACTCACAGCAGACTTCTCATCAGAAACCCTACAGGCTAGAAGGGAATGGTGAGAGATAGCCCAGGTACTAAGAGAGAAAAACTGCCAGCCCAGAATATTATATCCTGCAAAGCTTTCATTTGTGACTGAAGGTGAAATAAAGACCTTTCATAGCAAACAGAAATTGAAAGTATTTGTTACCACTCGTCCAGCCCTGCAAAAGATGCTTAAAGATGTGTTAAACACAGAAACACGGTCATCAATATGAAAGAAGGTAAAGGAAGGAAACCTCACAGCAAAAGATCACAGGAAGTTCAAAGCATATATTAGAAGATATCTTTGGGAAACGGCAGAGCAAAGTTACTGCTTATCAATAGTCACATTGAACATTAATGGGCTCAACTGTACAGTTAAAAGACACAGACTGGCTGATTGGGTTAAGGAACAAAACTCATCTATTTGCTCCTTACAAGAAACACATGTTTCCAACAAAGATGCATACAGACTGAAAGTGATAGGCTGGAAAATTATACACCATGCCAACAGAAATGAAAAAAGATTGGTAATAGCCATCTTAATATCAGACAAAATAAACTTTAACACAAAAACTAGTAAGAGAGACAAAGATGGGCACTATATAATGATTAAGGGATCCATTCAACAGGAGGATATAACGATTATCAATGCATATGCACCTAATTACAGGGCACAGATTTATTTAAAAGACTTGTTAAGGGACTTAAAGGGAGACTTAGATTCCAATACAATAATACTAGGGACTTCAATGCTCCACTCTCAGAAATAGACAGATCAACAGGACAGAAGATCAACAAGGATACAGTAGATTTAAATGACACAATAGCCCAAATGGACCTAACAGATATCTACAGAACTTTTCATCCCACACATAAAGCATTTACATTCTTCTCAGCAGTACATAGAACTTACTCTAGGATTGACCACATACTAGGCCATAAAGCAAGTCTCAGCAAAGTCAAAAGAATTAGTATCATATGATGCAGCTACTTAGACCATAAAGGAATGAAATTGGAAATTAGCAACTCAGGAATCCCTGGAGCATATGCAAACACATGGAAATTGAACAACAAGCTCCTGAATGAACACTGGATCATAGAAGAAATTAAAGGAGAAATCAAAAACTTTCTGGAAGTAAATGAGGATAACAGCACAACATACCAAATCTTATGGGATACAGCAAAAGCAGTATTAAGAGGAAAGGTTATAGCAATAGGTGCCTACATCAAGAAATTGGAAAGGCACAAAATAAATGAGAATTTGTGCATCTTGCAGCTTGTTCAGGTAGAGTACATGGTTATTACATGGAATCCTTATTGTGGTGGTTGATTTTCATTTTTTTAATATTACATAAAGGTAGCAAAAGCAGAAGGCTGTGATATTGGCAAAATCTGTCTGAATCCAAGTTCAAGCTCAACCAAAGCTTTCAGAAAAACTAAATCCAAATACAAAAGAACACCTAGTCCAAATTATATACGTATGTATATATGAATGTGTGTGTACATACATGTTACTCAGGGAGAGATAATTAAAAATCTAAAACTAAGTCTTAAAAATCAGTCAATATGTTTCCAAATAACCCTTGAGTCCAACAGGATATTTCAATAATACGTGGAAAATATTTTTAACAAAGAAACATTGAAATACAACCTATCTTAAGTTTTAATTTGCACTTAGTTGGGTGGTGTTTGGAACAACAGTTGAGTCACTGCTTAGAATACCTGCATCCTACACCTGCATGCTATATCAGGTGCCTGGTTCCAATCCTGTTTCCACCTTCTAGTCCAGTCTCCTGCTAACACACACCCTAGGAGGCTGCAATAATGTGTCTAGTAGATTAGACTGTGCCACCCATATAAAATCAAATATTGAGTTCCAGGCTCCTGCCTCCCACCTTGCCCAGCCTGAGTCATTGCGGGCATTTGAGTAGTGAGTTAAATTTATGTCAGGAACGAAAAATGTTCTAAAATAAATCATCTAATATTCTACCTTAAGTAATTATAATAACAGAAAAATAAAATCAATAGAAGAAAAAGTTACAAAGATCTAAAGTCAATTTAATTCAAAACATTATAACAGAGACAATTAATAAAACCAGACAACCAAACTGATAAAATTCTAGTGAAGATGATAGAGAAAAAAGAGGTGACTACTGCTCTGTATTATCAGTGAATGAGGGTGTATATTAAATAACTACAGATTTTTAAGAGATGAGGAAAATGGGTTGAAATCATGATGATCATAAACTTGACAATACAGATAAAGTGGACTAACATTTTAAAAGATAAAAATCTGTAGATAATCATTGAACAAAATACAGAAAATCTGAGTAGATAACCTATATTTTTAAGAATATGATTTCTTTTTTCAAGAGTTATTAATTTTGAAAGGCAGAATTATAGAGAGAGGAGAGAGAGAGAGAGGGGGAGAGAGAGAGTGAGAGAGAGAGAGAGAGAGAGAGAATCTTCCATCCACTTGTCCACTCCCCAAATGGTCACAACTGCTAAAGCTGGGTCCATTTGAAGCCAGAAGCTAGGAGCTTCTTCTGGGTCTCTTGCATGGGTGCAGGGGCCCAAGAGCTTGGTCCATCTCCAGCTGCCTTTCCAGGTACATTAACAGGAAGTTAAAGGTACATTATGGATGTAAGAGTACAGTATGGATGGGATGTGGAACAACCAGGACTTGAACTGGGGCCCATATGGGATGCTGGCATTGCAGGTAGTGGCTTAACCCCCATGCCACAATGCCAGTCCAAAAATATGATTTCTTAAGCAATAAAAATGTATAGCTCTAAAATATCCACCCCCCCCCCCCCCCCCAATCCCTAGGCCCAGGTTGTTTCCCTGGTGAAATTTCCTAAACTTTTTTTTAAAGATTTTTATTTATTTATTTGACAGTTAGAGTTACAGACAGTGAGAGAGAGAGAGACAGAGAGAAATGTCTTCCTTCCGTTGATTTACTCCCCAAATGGCCACTACAGACAGAGTTCCACTGATCCGAAACCAGGAGCCAGGTGCTTTTTCCTGTCTTTCCACGTGGGTACAGGGGCCCAAGTACTTGGGCCATCCTCCATTGCCTTCCCAGGCCACAGCAGAGAGCTGGACTGGAAGAGGAGCAACCGGGACTAGAACCCGGCACCCATATGGGATGCCAGTGCAGCAGGCAGAGGATTAACCTAGTGCGCCATGGCGCCAGCCCCCTTAAATGCTTTAAAGAGCAGTTAATACCAATTATA
Organism: Sylvilagus floridanus; assembly: GCA_949820135.1. Lineage (NCBI taxonomy): Eukaryota > Metazoa > Chordata > Mammalia > Lagomorpha > Leporidae > Sylvilagus > Sylvilagus floridanus. Next base: position 88,766,585 of record OX463226.1, on the reverse strand, counting down.
TTAAATATCCTTCAGAAAAAAAAGGTAGGATATATTAGAGATATTTGGTGATGGTTACATTCTCCTGATAGCAAAATCAGGCAAAACTGCAACAAATGAAAACTCCAGATACATAGCTTTAATAAATATAGATATACAAATTCTTGGCAAAATAGTAGTAAGCTGTACCTACTGATATATGAAATAGTAGTACATCTCAAGATTTTATCTCAAAAGTGTAAGTCTATATAAATATTAGAATTGGTCAGCACTGAGGACTTTCTATGATGATGATAAGTCAATACTCCTTTGTCAATTATAACAAATGCCTCACACTGGTGGGGGATGTTGATAATGGGGGAGGATATGCAATTGTGGGAACAGAGCACATGTGAAAAATCTCTGTACCTTCTGTTCAATTTTGTTGTGAGCCTAAAATAGCTGTAAAAAATAAAGTCTATTTTTTAAAAAGAAAATAATATAGTTATCTTCTTAGATTTCTGCTGATGAAATACACAAAATCTGTTCTGTTTATATTAATAATTTTTAATTAAAAAAGAAAAGAATAATTATTGAAGTGGATTTTTTGGTGTAGTGATTGACATATTTTGGGACACCTGCATCTCGTATCAGATTACATGGTTCCAATTCCACCTTAAGTTCTGATCCAGCTTCCTGCTAATGTACATCCTGGGAAGCAGCAGGTGATGCCTAAGTGGTAAGGTTCCAGTAACTCATGTGGGAAATTCAGATTGAATTCCCAGCTCACAGTTTCTGCCTGACCCAGTCCAGCTGTTCTGAGCATTTGCAGAGTAAACCAAAGTATGGTAGATTTCTCTCTGTCATTTTTCTTTCTGTGTGTCTGTGTTCCTGCCTCTCAAACAAAAAGTCAGTAAGTAAAATTTACCATACTAAAATGCTAAGAAGAAACACTATGTTCTTTTTTTAGATTTATTTATTTGAAAATCAGAGTTACACAGAGAGAGAAGGATAGGCAGAGAGAGAGAGAGAGAGAGAGAGAGAGAGAGAGAGAGAGAGGTCTTCCATCTACCTGTTCACTCCCCAATTAGCCTCAATGGCCAGAGCTGCACTGATCCAAAGCCAGGAGCTAGGAAAATTTTTCTAGTCTCCTGTGTGAGTGCAGGGGCCCAAGGACTTGGGCCATCTTCTACTGCTTTCCCAGGCCATAGCAGAGACCTGGATCAGAAGTGGAGCAGCTAGGACTCGAACTGGTGCCCATATGTGATGCTGGCACTACAGGCAGCGGCTTTACCTGCTACACCACCACACCGGCCCCAGAAACATTATATTCTTATATCAACTAAAGAAGTTTATAAAATGCAATATCAACTCATAAATAAAAACTCCCTGCCGTTTTGTAATAAAATAAGGCTTCAATTGCCAATATCACACTTAATGGATAAAGACTGAGTATTTCTCAATAAAAGTATGCAAAGTCAAAGTATGTAAAGATATCAGTTCTTAAGATTGTCACTTTTGGTGTTGAATTAGTCGTCGCCGATCAGGGAAAACAGATGGTACTTGTCTCTTTGGGACTGGCTTAGTTCACTCAGCATGATGTTCTCCAGATTCCTTGTCTGGACTGTTGATGTACAATGTAAATCTTTACCCATCTTAGTATCTCTCTTTGATGCTCGTTTTAGTGATAGTACTAATGGTTGAACTCTGCAACTAACACACAGTTAGCCTTGGGTGTTTAAAGTTTAACTGAAAAGTCAACTTTGAGAGAGGGAAAAAGAAAGGGAAGATAGGTACAATTTGAGACAAACTCAATTGGACTTGCACCAAATGATGGAGTTAGAAACACGCCAGGGGATCCCAATAAAACCCCATCAAGATGGCATATACCAATGCCATCTCAACGGCCCAAGTAAACAATTTCAGTTCACAACCGATCACACTGAAAGGGCTAAGAGTCAAAGGGAATATACAAACAAGACTAGTTTCTACCAATATAAACAGATAGGACCAGAAAGGGAGAGGACGATCCAGCATGGGAAGCAGAGTCACAGAAGACTCATAAAATGACAGAAGTCCTAAATAACACTCTGGCCTCAGAATCAGCCCTTAGGGCACTCAGATCTGGATCAAGAGCCCATGAGATTATTATAGGCATGGAAAGCCAAGACACTCTGAAAAAGGAAAAAAAGAAGACCTAAAGGGAAGACCTCAGCGAGCGAGATCCCAGTGGAAGGAACGGGGCTACCAAGGAAGAAGGCACCTTTCTCCAAAGGGAGGAAGGGACCTCCACTTTGACTGTGACCCTGTCGGAATAGAAGCAAAATCGGCGAACCCTAAAGGCTTCCATAGCCTCAGCAACTCATGACTAGAGCCTAGGGAGATTCCTGACGCCATAAATAAGAGTGTCAAATTGTTAAATCAACACCAGGAGTCACTGTGTACCTATATCCCATGTGGGATCTGTCCTTAACATGTTATCTAATGTGAGGTAACGCTGTAACTAGTGCCGAAACAGTATTTTTACACTTTGTGTTTCTGTTTAGATGCAAACTGATGAAAATTCCTACTTAATACATACTGAACCGACCTACTCTATATAAAGATAATCGAAAAGGGGGGAAAAAAAAAAAAAGAAAAACTCAGTGTTACATTGGAAACTGCATCAAAAAAAAAATTTATCAGTCTCAAATATATATATATATATATATATATATATATATATATATCTCATGTAGGATCTCTGTCTTTAATGTGCTATACAATGTGACTCAATGCTAAAATGAGAACTCAAAGACTATATTTCACTTTGTGTTACTATATGAGGGCAAAGGGACGAATTCATAACTTAACACATACTAAATTGATCACATGTATACAAAAAGAATTGAAAACGAATCTGGATGTGAACAAAAGGGTGGAGGGGGCGGGCAAGGGGGGAGGGTTGTGGGGGGAAAGGGAAAATATGGGGGGAAACCCATTGTAATCCATAAATCATACCTTGGAAATTTATATCCTAAATAAAAGTTAAAAAAAAAAAAAAAGATTGTCACTGAAATTCCTAAAAGAAGTCCAATCCAACAATAAGGCAATGAAAAATAAATCAAAAACTATACAATTGTAAAGGAAGAAGAAAAAAAATGTTCTCTTTCACAGATTACATGATTGCCTTTGAAGGAAATCTCAAGGAATCTGCTCACCTCTACATACATAGACATATAAGGATGTCTAGACTTTAGAAGAATTTAAATGCATTATGCTGAATGAATGAAAGCATTATTAAAGAGATGCATACTGTATGATTTCAAAGACATGGCATTTTGGAAAAGGGAAAGCAACACCAATGGAGAATAGATCCATGCTATCCTGGGATACAGTGAGGAGAATTATTTACCTATAAAGCAGCATAAGGTTTTCTGGAACCTCATTGAATCTGGTATGTAAATGTTGACAGTGGTGATTATTACATGAATCCTTTCATGCATCACAACTCAGAACACTGTTGTGCACTAAAATTTTACTATGTGTAATAAATAAAAATTTTAAATGAAAAGTCTAAGATTCAAGTGAAAGTTACTAATACTGGACATAGAGAAAGAAGACTGGATATATGCATAGTAACAATCACTGAGAGAAAAAAAGGATGAAAACAAAATTGAAGGGCTGGCGCTGTGGCTCAGCAGGTTAAAACCCCAGCCTGAAGCGCCATCATCCCAGTGGGCTCCAGTTCTAGTCCCAGCTGCTCCACTTCCAATCCAACTCTCTGCTATGGTGTGGGATAGCAGTAGAAGATGGCCCCAGTCCTTGGGCCCCTGCACCCGCATGGGAGACTCTGAAGAAGCTCCTGGCTCCTGGCTTTGGATCAGCACAGCTCCAGCCGTCACAGCCATCTGGGGAGTGAACCAGTGGATGGAAGACCTCTCTCTGTGTCTCTACCTCTCTTTGTAACTCTGTCTTTCAAATAAATAAAATAAATCTTTAAAAAAAAACCCAAATTTAAAAACAATAATTCAAGAAAAATTTCCATAAATGTTTTATACTTATATAATATTCAAATAAAACATATATGATACATAATATATTTGTACATACATATATTGTTGAAAAATTTCATAAAGTATCTGGGAATAGCATCAGCAACATTATTTTTGCTTTTATTTATTAAATACAAATTTCTTAGGTACAGCTTTATATAAAATGGTTTCTTCCCCCCCACCCCATCCCTACTCCTGTTCAACCTCTTAACCCCCTCTCCCAACCCATTCCTCACCAACATTCATCTTTACTTATCTTTATATACAGAAGACCAACTCCACACCAAGTAAAGATTTCAGCAGTTTGCACCCACACAGACGAAGTGTAAAGTAATGTTAGAAGACAAGTTTTACTGTCATTCCCCATAGCACAACTTATTAAGGACAGAGGTCCCACATGGGGAGCAGGTGCCCAGTGACTCCTCTTGCTGATCCAACAACTGACACTCTCATCCATGATGTCAGTGACAACCAAGGCTCCCGTAATGAGCCACCTAGGTCATGGAAACCCCCTGAGTTCAGACTTTGCCAGTATCCAGAAAGGGCCACAAGCAAAGTGGGAGTTTTCTCCCCACTTCAGAGAAAGGCACCTCCCTCCTTAATTGCCCCCTCCCTCCACTGGGATCCCAGGCACAGAGATCCTTCATGTAGGTCTTCCTCCTCCACAGTGCCTTGGCCTACCTTGCCTGAAATGTCCCCATGGGCTTTCCAGCCAGATCCGAACACCTAAAGGGCTGACTCCGAGGCCAGAGTGCCATCATCAACTTTTAACAAGAAATAATAAAACATTCTAGTAAAAGTACTAAATAAAATAAACAAACAAATCATATTTTGGCACCTAGAAAATAAAAACATTTGACTTAAAAGAAAACACAAAATATTATCATGAGAATCTCAGAATAACTGTTAAACCATAAAAATGAAATGGCATACTTTAGTTCAGAAGAACTCAAAATGTGAATTAAAGATATTAGATCATATGAAACTGACTCTCGAGTATGAAAGTTACTATGTGTTATCATTTTGCAGAAAAGAAATAGAATATTGTTTCAGTAAGCATGTTTTAAAGAATCTACAGAAGAATGAGCTTTGCACAAACAAAATAGCTAGAGAGACATTGACATAAGATTTAATGGTGAGTAAAAAATACATATATGGTTATTTGTGGAACTAAGAGTAATTACGAGCTAAGAGGGAGAAAGTATAATTTTAATAACCATATGTTCTGATAATATAAATGAAGTGCTACTATCACAAAAAAACTAGAAGAAAATGAAGACTGCATAATCAAAACTGACTTAAATGGTTGCTGTAATAATATTGCTAGAAGTATTGTCATTTTGAGTCTATTGTGTTTGTGATATGCCATAAAACAAATGAGTAATTCTGAGATACTTGAATTCTATCATCCCTCTGATTTTGAGACTCAGGATTCTTTGTGAAAAGAATCACTTCTTCCTTATTGTGGAAGAAAGGAATTCAAATATGAAAAAATTAAATAAAGTTCTGCAGTCTGAAATTTTAATGAGAATATCAACAAAAACCCATGGGACAATTTATTTGACTACATATATTTTGTACACACATATATATATAGTTATATACACAATATATTATTATATTGCATTATATTATATTAATGTACTCCCCTGTGTACAGATTGTGTCCTTGAAATACCATTCTTACTAAATATAATCACAAGAATTCTTTGCAAAAATAGCTATTCCCAGTCTGAGGCAGTAACGTACATGGATTTGTACATGCTGCAACACTAAGTTAACAAGGAAGCTATCAAGAACTACTAGGACTATGTCCAAAGGTCCCATGTGACACTTAGGAAACTCCTTTTTGGCTAACCATGGAAAATGCCTACTTCGGTAATTATAATACTGACAAAGGAATGAAATTCAACTAACATGTTTAAATGCACAATTTCATAATGGTATCTTTTTTAAATTGGACACTTATAAAAGATAATTGTGAAGTAATTCATTTTGTTAGAAAATGGGAGATTTAAGCTTTTATAATAAAACAGAAGTACATAAACATTAAACTACTCTTTGTTGTACACATTTGTACTGGGTACACTGGGTAGCCAATAGTAAATGGGAGAGTCTTATCTCCTTATAAAAGTATTATACATTATATACAAAACCAGAAATTGTAACATTAGAATATCCCCATTTTGCAACTTTCATTTAAGAAGTTAATAGAAGCATTTATCATTAATGGTCGCTAAGATTATAAAAAGAGAGACAATTAGACCTTATTGACTATTATTTAAGTTTGCCAAGTACTGCCTATAATCTTGCATGGGGATTCACTGTTAGTCTGAACCAGTGTCTGGGCCCAGCTTCTCATTTGCAACTATCCTGCAGGACTTTAGGAAATTGATGAACTATACCACAGGCATGCAATCAGCAACACCCAAACTCAACAGGTCTCAGGATATAGAATCTTTAGGAAACAAAAGGGATATAGAGGAACTCAATAAAATCTATAAATAAAATACACTTTAAAAATTATTAAAGAATTATTTTATTTATTTGAGAAGCAGAGCTACAGAGAGAGACAGAGACAGAGAAACAGAGAGAGACAGAGACAGAGAAACAGAGAGACATCTTCTATCTACTGGTTCACTCTCCAAATGGCAGCAATGGCTGGGGACTGGGCCATTCCAAAGCCAGGACCCAGGAGTTCCTTCCAGTTCTCCCTCTTGGATGTGGGGGCCCAGCATTTGGGTTTCCTCCCCTCCCTTCCCAGGCACAGCATCAGGGAGCTGGATTGGAAGTGGAGCTGCTGGGACCTGAAATGGTGCCCATACACAATGCCAATGATACAGACAGCGGCTCAACCTACTCTGCCACAACACCATCCCCTAAAAATTATTAAAATTAAAAATATTGGCATGATAAAGTATAATGTTTGCTAAAGCACATTTGGGGTGTATATATGTAAAATAGGCAAGGAAATATTACTATACATATCAGGACAGTAGTTACTCCAGAGGCAAAAAGGGCATTATAATTGTGGATAGATATATGATATGCACTTTTGTGGTGAATGGAAGGTTATAATCCTTGATCAGAGTGTGATTTGTCTTTTGTTCATTAAACCTCATTTTGAGTGTTTTTATATGCTTTTTATAATAAAAACATTTTTAAATGATTTCATAGTATTTATTCTCAAACCAAAATATTAGTATCAATTTTAAACTGAATATCAAAGGACATGTGCAGAAGCTGTATTTCAAAAAACTTGTGGAAAAATGGGATTAAAACGCAAGTTAATTTTCATGCAAACTTTTTTTTTAAATCCATGCACAATTTCTGCTTTTTAAGATTCATTTATTTATTTTAAAGGCAAGAATAACCGGGAAAAGAGAGAGAGAGAAAGAGAGAAAAAGAGATCTTCTACCTACTGATTAGCTCCTCAAATAGCTCATTAGGTGTGTAATCAGGAGTTAGCAGTTCCATCTGGGTCTCCCACCATGGGTGGCAGTGGTCATTTTCTTTCCAGGCACATTCATCAGGAAACTAGACTGAAAGTGGTGCATCCTGGACTTGAACCAGCACTCCAACATGGATTGCTAGTATCACACGTGGTGCCTTAACTGGCTGTGCCATAATGCTGGTCCTGCATTGTGTATCTCAAAATATGCATTTGCCATGAACTTTGTGAATACCCCTCAAAATTTGTGAATACTTGCTCTATTCAGGGAAATATATTAAACTTTTTTTTGCATTATGCTCATTTCAGATTATTGGCACTATGGTAAGTTTTCCATTTCACACATGCAAATGTAGAGCCAGCTGTTGCAAGGCTACATGGCCTATCCCGATCACACAATGAGTCAAGACCTATCCAGGTTGTTGGACTGTAAATTTACGCCATGACTCATTTCACTATACAAATCCTTTGGAGTCTTGGAGGACTTTGACTTACATAGGGAATAGATTTAGGTAAAGAATACCAGAAAAATCCTTTTCATGTGCTTGAATAGATAAACTTTCAGTACTTTGCATAGATAATATTGTCTCTCATTAACACCTCTTCAAACTATGGGTGTACATCTTTAAAGGACTATGCTACATCTATCTATCCTTAAAGAAATTCTAATCCCGATAAACATACAAAAATGAATTTTAAATTAGGAAGCACAGGCGGCATATGCCTGGTTATTTTAATAAGAGAATTAATGATTTTTTCAAAGACATGTTTCAGGAGATTGTTGTATTTGTGTTGGGTATAACTGCAATTTTTTTTTCTTTTTTTACCTTCTCTATCGTCAAGTCTGGACCAGAGAAAAAAACTAAAACATTTTATCAAAGTGACAAGACAATGATCCACCATGTATCTTGGCTGCAAAAATATGTTATTAGATTCAATTTATCATGAAAAATTGCTAGATTGTGAGAAGGCTGAAATGGCAGCATGGCAAGAGTGCAGCTCTTTGGTACTAATTATCTTAAGAGTTGACCTTCCAGGTCACCCCAAACCCTGTATTAATTCAGGAGGAGAGCTTAGATGGCCAACTCAGAGACGTCAAAAAAATCCCAGCTGAAAAGTATTCAGCTTAACTCTTGCAAGACTGCATGAACAGAAGCACATTACAATGATTCTAAAGCCCTGACAGTCTTATTCCAAGCTACCTTTCTAGCCTTGCTTGTCTTTTCTGTGTGTACAAACTCTCCTGTGCCAAAATGATATGCTCACTCTTTTTAGGGGAAGTCTCCCTTCCTTTTCACTCCTTACCTTTGCATATGCTGTTCCAGACTGCTAAAGAGTCCTCTCCTTCCCAGTCACTTAGTGAGTTAACTGTCATTCTCCCAGATCAACACATCCTAAGGTCTTTATACTATTTGCCTAAGGTTTTTCTGTATTGAATATAATTGTTTCCTCCTCTAAAATTCTATAGCACTTATCATTCATATCAAATGTTGAACACTTAATACATATATTTTGAGTATGCCAGATGAACTTACCACATAATCTGTCTAATAAACTGATTAATATGATTAATAGCTGGATTTACCTCTCTGCCTAGGTAGCAATTTTTATGCAGAAGGAAATGTATGCTAACCAGTAGCTGATTGTTTCATAGATTTGAACTCAAATGCCTTTTTCCTTTCCTTTGCTATCTACATGTCACAGTCCTTCAAATTTTAATGACAAGATGTGTCTCATAGCCAGCAGGTGACAAAGGTAATGTGGGTTGTGTACAAAATTGTGATCCTCCAAATTCCAACTGTTAGTATACTAAGATCCAGTATCTCAGAGTGTGACTGGATTTGTAAATAATCACTAGGAAGAGGTGATTGTGTTAAAATGACGCCACTAGAGTGGCCCCAAATTCAATCCAACAAGCATCTTAATGAGCAGAGGGAACTAGGCACTAAAGAGTCACCATGGACATATGCACAAAGAAAAGATCATTTCAGAACACTTAGAGGGAGAAGCCTCAGAAGAAACAAGCCCTTCTTATTCTTGTATTTGGGGCTTCCAGCCTCCACATCTGTTAGAAAACAAATTGCTGTTATTTACACAACAGAGTATGTTGTTATGACAGCCCCAACAAGCCAAAATATTGGGGAACCTACTCTGCTAGCCAAAATGCCAAACTTTAAATTGATAATTTGGGTAGCACATGGTCTATCCATGGAAAACTTTCTTTTTCATATCTTTATTTTGTATTGTTTTATTTTAAACTGTGTGAGTCTACAAGCAGATGAAAAAGTAGTTTGCAAAGAGAGACAAAGCAAGAAAAAAGCAGGTGTTTCAAGGAGCAGAAATGGAGGCTCCTGCAGCATAGGAAAAGAAGCTACATGCTTACAAAACCTTAATGAAGTCTAATCAAATTTCCCTACCCAGAATTCAGTGACAGATCATGGATTTACTTTCTGTGTGAACAAGAACTTGAATTTTTTTTTCTGTTCTTTACAACCAATAACATGAGCTAATACATGCATTGAGACAGAGGTGATAAAGAAGTTCCCACTGATGTGTGCATGAACCTTTAGTACTTGTTAGTTTGAAATCCATTTTAGAGTTTAACATAAATATTAACTGTTAATTAAAGGTATAGTGTTCTACTGATCTCTGGATTATATTCAATGAGAAGAAATTCATATCACAGGGACTTAAATTATTAATATTTGTTTATATAATAATATAGTAAGTAGAGAAAGAGGGGGGATACTGGTGCTGACTTGAGCCCATTGTCAAGATGGGTTTGAACTTAGGCATTTCTCTTGCATTCATTATCTCAAGCTTGCAATATGACTACATGGAGTGTCTGGCATCATGTTTGTATTCAAGGAAAAAAGATATTAGGGAGAAGAAAGATCAGACCAACTCCTTCTTTTTTTTAAGAATTATTTTATTTATTTGAAAAACAGAGTTAGAGAAAGAGGTAGAGGTCTTTCATTCTGCTGGTTATCTCCAAATGACTGAAATGGCCAGAGCTGAGCTGATGCAAAGACAGGAGCCAGGAGTTTCTTTCGGGTCTCCCCCCATGCGTGCAGGGGTCCAACCACTTGGGTCATCTTCTACTCTCCCAGGCCATAGCAGAGAGCTGGATTGGAAGTGGAGCATCTGGGACTCAAGCAGGTGCCATATGGGATGCCGGTGCTGCAAGCTGGGGCTTTAACCCACTGATCCACAACGCAGGCCCCAGACCAACTCCTTCTTTTCCTTTTCATGCCTTATAGGCCAAACAGGGTCACAAAGTCATTGCTATTTTTAGGAGCAAATGGAAAAGCATTCTACCACTTATAATGGAAGGGAAAAAAAAAGGCAGGCTTGTATTCAGAATAGAATTTAGGTAGTCAGTCAACAGAATTTGCTTAATATAAATTTTAGTACGCAGTGGGTTTCTAAGTAGTATGTAAATATTTAAATGTGTGTGAATATATGTTTCCAACATTTGCAAAAACATCAATTACCAAAAATCTCTAACACTTAATGAGATCACAAGGGACCAAAGAGCTGGCATGAATCATTACGTTTTCTCCTCCCTTTTTCCACTTTTAGTCTCTACTACTCCTGGAATTACTATTTACCTGGAGGAGGTTTTTTTTTTTCTTTTCTGGATTTCCAGTTTGAGTTTTTACCTTACAAACACTATTGACCATCAGTGTGAAATTTAGGGTACCAATCACTGTACCATATGCCTGTACATATGCAATATTCCCTCTCTCCATCTCTCTCTCTCCTCTCTCTCTCTCTCTCTCTCTCTCTCTCTCTCTCTCTCTGAGTTGAAGCTGCAAACAACAACACAACTCCAGGAAATGCCCTCCCCATCCATAAAAGGAATATAAGTTCCATTTCAGATTATGTTAAAATACGTCATGTGATTGATGTTGTTTTTCTGGTTTTGTTGTTCAAAAGCCAATATAGGATCAAGCTCATGGTAATAAATGTGATAAAGACCTTTAAATAGTATCCTTTAAATAAAAATACTTGATGTAAGTTAGTAGCTTTCCTATTCCTCGTAACACTAAATCCTTTCAATGCAGACATTTCTTTGTGTGTGACTATCTATAGGTTCCGTACTCATTCATGTCTCCTCTTTTTTTTTTCTTAAAGATTTATTGCTTTATTTGAAAGGCAGAGTTACAGAAATACAGAGGCAGAGAGAGAAAGGTCTCCCATCTGCTGGTTCCTTCCCCTGATGTCCACAACAGCCAGAGCTGCACTAATCCAAACCCAGGAGCCAGGAGCTTCTTCCAGGTCTCCCACATGGGTGCAGGGGCCCAAAGACTTGAGCGATCCTCTACTGTTTTCCCAGGCCATAGCAGAGTGCTGGATCAGAAGTGGAGCAGCCAGGACTAGAACTGGTGCCCATAGGCAGGCAATGGCTTTACCAGCTATGTCACAGTGCCGGCCCCTCATTTCTCACTCTTTACCATGCTTTTCTCTATAGGAGAGAAATTCATCCTCTTCATATTTTTGTGGACTTTTCAGTTAGGACACATCCTCAAAACTTTCCTCATCCACAGTGGTGTGATGAAGTCAACACATATTCATGAAAGCCGTTACATTTTTAGGAATTCTGTGAGCTTACTGATAAACTATTAAGCATGGTTTTCACTAATAATTAACTTAAATAAATTTTATTTTAGACTATAGTGAAAATATACAAATCTCAAAACTTCCTAAATACTTAATCACATTTTACTTTTGCCCATGCTTCTGACATTACTGACATTTATTTTATGCTTATGTTTCAAAAAACTTACCTCGGTGTGCGAATGCAGATATCATATCAGAAGGTTGAAATTGGTTTTGGTGTAAGATATTAGCAAATGCTGGCTGGCGCTGTGGCTCACTTGACTAATCCTCAGTCTGTGGTACTGGTACGCCGGGTTCTAGTCCAGGTCGGGGTGCCAGGTTCTGTCCTGGTTGCTCCTCTTCCAGTCCAGCTCTCTGTTGTGGCCTGAGAAGACAGTGGAGGATGGCCCACGTCCTTGGGCCCTGCACCCGCTTGAGAGACCAGGAGGAAATACGTGGCTCCTGGCTTCGGATCAGTGTAGCACACTGGCTGTAGCGGCCATTTGGGGAGTGAACCAACAGAAGGAAGACCTTTCTCTCTGTCTCTCTCTCACTGTCTAACTGTGCCTGTCAAAAAAAAAAAAAAAAGATATTGGCAAACACTAAAAGTCAGTGTTAATTTCCTTTTGTTGATTGGAGTAAGAAACTGTTGGAGAAATATTAATAACACAATAAACTTAATAGAGTGTCATGTCTATAAATAGTACACAAAACTGTAAAAAAATTTCTAGTTTTATTCTACCATGCAGTTCAGCAATGTAGTTGGTGATAACATTGATAAGTAAGACTTAGATACATATTTTTCTTGTTTCACTTTCATCTTACATATTTACATAAATGGCAACACCAAGCAATATTCATATCCTAACCACACTAGCTTATTAGTTACAACAATGGTTTTTCTAAGGATGCAAGAGTCAGCAAAAATTGACACTAGGAATCTGATAATCAATGGGCTATGTGGAATTTATGTTAAAGAATATTTATAGAACTTATTATTTTGTTAAATTTTATACATCTTTTATAACAGTAAGATTTAAAATAAATGTATGCTTGTATAACTAAATGAACTTTTTCCCTCAGAGAGCTGGTTGTTAAAATAATTATCAGCATATCATTGAACATTACCCACTACTTCAGATAAAGTTCCCTCTTCTGGTCTTCTATCACAACCAAAACCAGGTTACCACACCCTATTTTGATAAATGTTTGTTTATTTCTCATTCCCACCAGATTGTGAGACCATAGAAGGGAGAAACTGTGTCTTACATGTTTGTATTCTAGCATCTAATGCAGAGCCTTAAATGCCATCAGTGGATAATTTACTGTTTTTACTTTACAGGTGGAGAAACCGGAGGTCAGAAATTTTGGTAGTTTTCTTACCATAGTACATTCAGCAAACTGCAGAGCTTGGGTGTAACGTTAAGTTGCTTGTGTTTGGGCAGAAAGACAAAGGTGCTCCTGATAAAAATCCAGTTTTTCTTTACTAGTTAATGTGGAAGCAAAGGCACCATCTATGACTACACAAATTCTTCTAGTGACCAGCAAAATAGGGAAGCAGACAAGAGAGAGTTGTTCAAGTCCGAGTACCTGTTTGATACCTCCATGAATGCTCTAAGGAGGCAAGTAAGTAAGTTCAGAGTTATGCACCTAAGAAAAAAAATCTATAGCTGCTTACAAATGCCAACCATGGAAAGCACAGCATGGCTGTAGATATTTGTCAGGCGGTAATCCTGAAGACACAGTGTCAGTAACTTGACTTTGTGGTTATTTTTTTTTAAGATTTATCTATTTTTTTATTTTAAAAATCAGAGTCACAGAGAGAGAAGGATCTTCCACCCACTGGTTCACTTTGCAGATGGCCGCAACAGCCAGCACTGGGCCAGGCTGGAACCAGAAAAAAAGGAGTTTCAATCCAGGTCTCGCACATGGGTGGCAGGAACCCAAACATTTGTACCATCTTCTGCTGTTTTTGTCAGGCCATTAGCTAGGAGCTGGATTGCAAGGGGAGCAGCCAGTTCTCAAACAGGTGCCCATATGGAATGTCAGCGTTGCATTGCATGTGGCTATTTCTTAGAATAGAGTCTCAATCAGCAGGAAGGGAGCACCATTTTTTAAGTTGATCTTACCTCCTTGCCATCTTCTTAAGAAGGGAATAATCATTGGGTCCGGCACTGTGGCGTGGTAGGTTAAACCTCTGCCTGCATTCCTGGCATCTCATTTGGGCTCCAATTCATGCCCTGGCTTCTACTCTTCTGATCCAATTCTCTGCTAATGGCCTGGGAAAGCAGTGGATGATAGCCCAAGAGCTTGGACCCTTGTGTCCATGTGGGAGACCTGGAAGAAGCTCCTGGTTCCTGGCTTTGGTTCAGCCCAGCTCTGGCCATTGTAGCCATTTGGGGAGTGAACTAGCATAAGGAAGACATCTCTGTGTCTCTCCCTCTGCAACTCTGCCTCTCAAATAAATCTTTTCAAAAGGGGAGGGGAAGTAATCAGTTATCAGCACTGATGATCAAATTATTATTTTTGTATCATTAAGGATCATCTGTTTACAGTAGAATTAACATAGCACTTAGTTTTTTTTTTTAACCAATCCTTTACTAGACTAACAGCTATGTCCTGCATAATTTGAAATTCCCTTATAATTCAAATAAAGCAACTTGTTTTCAAGAGCTGATTATATTGACAACTCAGAAGGAAGGGAAGTTTCTCTTTTTTTAAAAATTCCCCTCACCCTATACTACTTGCTCCCCACTTTGTCCTCCCCTGCATTCACTGCATTTCAGTTGGGATCTCAAGTAGGCACTTTCATCTGGTTCTTAATTCCAAAGGACTTGGTTTATTACGTGTGCATCGCCCGATCAGCTGAACTCTCTGTTACCCTCCTCTAATTAATTACTGTTTGTAAAGAGCTCAGAAGATGAATAGTGCTATATAAGTGCTGAGTATCATGATTTCATTGTCCTATTTCAGTTCTCATTGGAATGAAGTATTATCATAATAATCAGTGTGTTGCATGTGTAACTCAGGAGCTGGAACCATAACAGTAATACCTTGACAAGTTTCATTTCCAAGTTTCTGAATCAGCCACTGAATTTTACAGTGAACCGCTGAGACCATTCTTCAGCTTCAAAAAATGACCATGTCTTTGAAAACCAATTCCTTGGGTATAAACAAGTTATATAATAGTAAGATTTTCCAATATCCATTAAAATACATTTGGAATTTTTATTCAAATGAGTTAAGTTTCAGCTTTACTCCAATAATTGTGTAAACTGGATAACCAATTAATTTTACTAAGCTGCCATGTTTATTTTATTTCATTTTATTTTTTTATTTTTGACAGGCAGAGTGGACAGTGAGAGAGAGAGACAGAGAGAAAGGTCTTCCTTTGCCATTGGTTCACCCTCCAATGGCCGCCGCGGTCAGCGCGCTGCGGCCTGCGCACCACGCTCATCCGATGGCAGGAGCCAGGTGCCAGGTGCCAGGTGCCAGGTGCTTTTTCCTGGTCTCCCATGGGGTGCAGGGCCCAAGCACTTGGGCCATCCTCCACTGCACACCCGGGCCACAGAAGAGAGCTGGCCTGGAAAAGGGGCAACCGGGGCAGAATCCGGCGCCCAAACCGGGACTAGAACCCGGTGTGCCGGCGCCGCAAGGTGGAGGATTAGCCTGTTGAGCTAGGCGCCGGCCCTAAGCTACCATGTTTTAACCTATAAAATGGATGAGATATTTTATTCATTTAGCTTACAAGATTGTCATGAGGACCAAGTATGGTAATATACTTTGAAACATTTTGTTCTCTCAAAAATAATTTTAAAGTTTTTTTTTTTTAATTTATCAGAATGAGTAATATTAAGTCCTTAGGAAAAGAATATGTAATGGAGACCCTAAAGAATGTAAAATATGCTACCTGGCATTTATTTCTTAGATATGAAGATAATAAAAATGACTGTATCACATAATTGTTGACTTGAGGAGCAAAGGTCACCTCTGATTGAGTTCATGGGGAAAGAATTGCTAATAAGTAATTTGGGGAAATAAAGAAGATAGTAAAGAAGAGGAAGAAATAAAAAAAAAAATTCAAGGTCAAAACTGAGTGAACTAAAGAAGGGAATGATACATTAAGGAAGAGAGAAGGTGGTGTTAGTTCTAGTTCTGGCAGGGGGAAGACATATGGAGTTTTAACATTTTATAGCCAGAGAACAGAGTAGTGAATCCCTTCAACTTCATGGTAAAGTTCTGTATTTGGTTGACTCTGGCTGAAAGAAAGGCAGAATATTGTCATGGTTGGAAGTGTGGGCTTTAAGATTTTATCTGTCTATATCCTGGCATTTATCAAATGTGAGAGAGCTGTGTCCTCTCCAGGTTTCTAGATTTGTATCAATCTTAGGAAGTCACTCGCTACTTTCCCTCCTTTGAAGCAGGGTTTTTTTCTGTCTCTTCCTTTCTCTCTATCACTATCTCCACATCCATCTGCCTCTCTCACATACCTAGTGATATCTGGGAGAGGATTTATTTTTTAACATTTATATATTTATTTTGGAAAGGAGACAGGAGAAAGAAAGAGAGAGAGAGAAAGAGAGAGAGAAAGAATCTCCCATCCTCTGGATCATTGCCCAAATGCCTGCATCAGCCAGGGATGGGCCAAGAGATTGCAAGGGCCAAGAACACATCTAGTTCTCCTGTGTGGAAGACAGGGACTCAGAATTTTTGCCATGATTTTCTGCTCCTAGTTTCATTAGCAGGAAGCTGGATCAGAAGCAGAGTTGGAAGTGGGACTTAATGCTAGGCACTTTGATATGGGATTCAGGTACCTCCAGTAATGGCTTAATTTGCTGCATCACAAAGCCTGCCCCTGGATTTCTTATTATAAATTTTGCTTTTTTATTCTTAAAATTCATATATTGTTATTTGTAATCATCTTTAAGAATCATTAGGTTATATTTTAGCTCATAGATGTATTAAAGATAGACAGTTGGATGAATAAAAAGATAAAGGAGAGAGAGATTCCAACAACATTAACTGTTCTTGGCTACCTCCCTTATTACTATAAACTCAAAACTATCCTGTGCCGCATTCAAGCTGAGCATCATCATGGCCCTTCCATGCCATAAACAAGAATTCCCAGTAGACAGAGAAACCCAGATAGTATCATGATTGTATCTCTTCGACTTTTTATGTCTACACTTTTCCTTTACATCTCTCTGGAAAACACAAATTCATATTAAGCATAGTTTCTCTTCTAAAAAATGGATTTATCAAACTGTTCAATAAATCAGGGTAAGCTTTTCCACCTGGAGTCTTATGAAATTGGCTAGCTGTATTAATAATTTTAATATTAATGTTGAAGGTCCTTGCTGCATATTCAGATAAAAATTCTGAATATCAGCTTGAATAAAACAGGCAACATGGTAAGGATTTAGCATTTATTCAATGAGAGAAATATGCAGGAAAGTGAGGGCTTTATTTTGAGGAGAATGAAGTCTAGAAACGTAAGTAGGGTCTATACCAGACAGAGAACATGCAGGAAGCCGTGTGGATCAAAATGTGCAGTTAGGTTCAACCACAGGTAGTATAGGGGGCAGGAAAGCAGAGAGGAGAGCCAGAAGAATGCATGTCTGGAAGTGTGGGCCTATAGGGGAATGGCCCACCATGCTCCAGACCTTTTATTCACTTCAAAAGGGGAGTGGCTCTGTACTCTGGCAGATGGGCATACAGGTGAGGTCAAATAGGGGCATGAGATCATGAAAGGGGGCAGGGCAAAGTTGTGGTCTTCAGCCCACAACTATAATCAATTTAATCCAATCTGCCTGCCTATATTGCTAGGAGAGCCAGGTTTCAATCTTGTTGAGGAGACTGTCACCCACAATTTGTGTGACCTTTCAAAAGTAGTTCTCCTTGTATTTCCAATTTCCTGTCTTTAATATAGGAGGAATAGAGCTAAAAATCTTAAAGGCTTCGCTTACTTTCTTCTATATGAATTTTAATTACCAAGATAATGTCTTTAGAGAAAGATCACAAACTCAAGCCCACTCAGGAAATATTCTGCTGTTGAAAAAGCCATGTGAGAAAACTCTAGTGGGAGCTTAGGAGCAGCAAAATGAATAAGCCATACTGATACTCATCAACTAGCTACTAGTCTCATTTTGGGATCCCAAGATGTGTGCTCTAGTCTCTTCCTAGATCATTGATGCATACAAGTGTGTCAAGATACATGATAAACAAGTTATGGTACAAAATGCACTAGGGGTGGGAGATATTGGCTTAGTGGTTAAGAAAACCATGGGGATGCCTTCATCCCATATTGGAATGTCTGGGTTCGCACCCAAATCTGCCTCCAGGTCTAGCTTCCTGCCACTGCAGACCCTAGGAATCAGGGATGATGACTCAAGTACTTTTATCCTCAGGGGATAGCTGGATTGAGTTCCTAGTTTCCAACTTTGGCTCAACCTAGTGCTGGCCATTCAACTGGGGGATGAATAGCAGATGGGAGCTCTATCTCTTTTTTTTCCTCTCTCTATCTCTCAAACAAATAAACCAATTCTTGTTTTAATTACAAAAGAAAATGACAGTGGGAGCATCATGTACCAAATAATCAGGTGAGAGGCTTCAGCCCATGTGGCTCATGGTGGAATTGTTCAAGGTAGTATTCTAGATTTAAAATTTTATTTTAAACTATGTAGTCTGAAGATTTGATATCTCTTAGCAATGTGTACTACTGAATTTTAATTAAGTAACAATTTTAAATAATCTGTTTCATATGTGATATGGAGTCACTCACATAACAGAGAAAGAAAAACAAAATCCCAAGTAAACTGCAAAATCATCAGCATCAGTAGCAAGAGGGAAATGCTGGATAGTAGAGCCACATTACATATAGAAGGAGTTACAGACTTGTGTGTCTGTTTCCTCTTGCAATATTATTTTGTAAATATTAGCAAAGTCTAGGCTTGGCTTTAGATAGGGACACGGGTGAAAAGTTTTACAGTATAAATAGCTTTGGAAATAAAAATATCCAAATCCATCTTCTGATGTTTACTACCCACATGACTTTGGTAAGCTTTTTTTTTTTTAATTTTTAAGATTTGTGGAAACCAGGGACACCAGAATTGAGACCAGAGGTCTAGCAAAGATCACATTGCTGGAACCCTGATTATTAATTCTATTGGTTATACCAAGAGACATATTTGCCATAATTCACAATCAGAAGTGAATGACAAAATGTGATATGAGTATTAGATGAGATTAGATGAGAAGATGAATTGCATTTATTACAGAGACAGTGTCAGATATAAAAAGGACCAATACTAGTCAGAGAACTTTGTGACAATTCCATTGAATAGGCCAAGGCTAAAGACTCTGTCCACCTACTTGAGAATGAATCCATGCCTATGAGAATTTTTTATTTAAGAACCAAGATGAGTTATAGTTGTGAAGAGGCCATCTAAAGATCAGCTACTGATGAAGCCCAGGAAATCATTTAAGTAAAATTACAATCAGGTGAAAGGCTTTAGGCATAGAGAATAAGCCCCATTTGTAAAGGGAACTCTGGGTAGATTCTGGGGACAAAAAAAGTAGATATCCAAGCTGCACACAAAAAATTAAATAATCAAAAGAGACGAAAGACAACAGACTAAAGGACTCTTGATAGAATTAAAACAAGGTGAAAAAATTGTGTGGTCATTTGCATCTATTCCAATTAGAGCAAAATAAATGATGAGGGTGTTGTTAGCATATTCTTTAATGGGTATTACTGAGTCCTACCAGTCATTGGGTTCTGTGATAGTCTTTGGTACCTACCCATCTTCTAAATAATAACAAATAGGTAAGAACATCAGATGGTTCTCACATTGAAAGACCCTACTTCACTAATGTGCAACCCCAAGTGCCACTGAGGGTTTTAGTAAATAGCAAGGAAGATAGAGAGGATGAACTCCCAGTCATTAGGTGAAACAAGGGAGAAAAGACAGAATCATCAGAGACAGACAGACATAAACCCTGGAAAGAGCTGGTGGTAGAGAGAGAACCCTCTTCTTCCTTCCTCCCGTAGAGGTACTTGTTCTGGAACTTAAGAGTGAGGGGATATGGGGCTAGTGTTGTGGCACAGCTGGTTAAGATACCTACAAGGCCAGCATATTATATGAGCTCAGGTTCGAGTCCTGGATGCTCCTCTTCTGAATCAGCTCCCAGCTAAGGCATCTGGGAAAGCAATGGGACAATGCCACCCATGGGAGGATTCCCAGATGAAATTTCAGTCTTTTGCTTCAGCTTGATCTAGCCCTTGCTGTTGTAGCCATTTGGGGATATCTCTTTCTCTCTTTCCCTTTCCATCTTGCTCTGTAATTCTGCCCTTAAAATAAAATAAATATTTTTAAAAAAATGAGGGAATAAGGGAGAACATTCACAAAAATGGATAGCAGATACAAAGCAAACAAAAATACCTGGATTAAAGTATATGTAAACAGGTACTAGAAAGAATGAGTAGAGAAATGGGTGAATAGCAGATTACACACACATTGGGAAGAGATGGCAGTAGAGGTTTTAAGGCCATTCATTTATACAATCTACACCATCAGCATTAGAACATATGGTCCCCAAAAACAAATTCATAAAATAAGTGAATCGGGACAATTGATACATTCACTAGATTGAAAAACAATTGTGTTCAATAGCTTTTTTTTTGAAAAGGATTTATATTATTTATTTGAAAGGCACAGTTACAGAGAAAGAGAGGGAAAAGGAAAAGTGTAGGGGGGATATCTTTCTTTTTTTTTTCTTTTAGTTTATTTGACAGGTAGAGTTGTAGACAGTGAGAGACACAGAGACAGAAGGAAAGGTCTCCTTCCATTGGTTCACTCCCCAAATGGCCACTGTGGCCGGCACTGTGAGGATCCGAAGCCAGGGGCCAGGTGCCTCTTCCAGGTCTCCCATGCGGATGCAGGGGCCCAAGCACTTGGGCCATTTTCCACTGCCCTCCTGGGCCACAGCAGACAGCTGGACTGGAAGAGGAGCAACTGGGACTAGAACCCGGCTCCCATATGGGATGCCAGTGCCACAGGAGGAGGACTAACCAAGTGAGCCACATTGTCGGCCCCAAGAGATAACTTACATCCACTGGTTCACTCTCCAAATGGCTGCACTAGCCAGGGCTGGACCAGACCAAAGCCAGGAGTCAAAAACTTTTTCCCAGTCTCCCATGTGGGTGCAGGGGCCCAAGCACATTGGTCATCTTCCCCTGATTTCCCGGGCCCATTAGCAGGGAGCTGAACATTGGCCCCAGTAGCTTTCCTTTAAAGATAAGAGAATATTATATGACTATATCTTGCATGGCTCAGACACAATTATTTCGTGTACCAAAATGTCTGGATCAGGTGACATCTGAGATCATAAGAAAATATAACTTAATTTTAAGGAGATGAATGATGGAGTCAATTTGTCAAGTCTCAAATTCTATCAGTGCTGTTGGCTTTCTGCATGAACATGGATGAAGTATTTAACCTCTTTGTTCTTTACTTTCCTCAGATTTATGAGATGGAAAGTAGTTCTAAAAAATTACTAACAATTATGGTAGGAATTACATAAGATGTATAAACAGCATAAAATGCATGCAACCTTTTCCAAAATGATCAATGTTATTAGCATTACAGATATCATCACAGTTCATTGGTTGAGAAGCATAACAACATCACCAGAGACCTATTGCTTTGCAAAAACTTATCTGGCTGGTCTGGGTGTAGCCACATCTCTCTGCAGTAAAGGGCTGGAGTTGTGGCGCAGTGGGTTAATGCCCTGGCATGAAGCACCAGCATCCCATAAGGATGCCAGTTCGAAACCTGGCTGCTCCACTTCTGATCCAGCTTTCTGCTATGGCCTGGGAAAGCAGTAGAAGATGGCCCAAATCCTTGGGCTCCTGCATCCGCGTGAGAGTCCAGGAAGAAGCTCCTGGCTCCTGGCTTCGTATCGGCACAGTTCTGGCCGTTGTGGCCAGTTGGGGAGTGAACCATTGGATGGAAGACCTCTCTCTCCCTCCATCTCTCCTCTCTCTCTGTGTAACTCTGACTTTCAAATAAATAAATAAATCTTTAAAATAATAATAAATAAAAAAGGAAGCATGAGTTTCAAACATTTCTTTCCCAGGCAATATTTAAAACCAAGGAATGAGTTATGGTGAGGTGGATTCCCCTTACTGCTCTCTATTGTTATTAGAGAATATAGACTTTCCCAGAAAGTTCACAGGATCATACCATGTGTCTCTGGCTGGAAATGACTTATGAGCCAGCCTTAGCTGTAAGGGAAATGATGACAGTGAACATTTAACATTTTCATACAATTTTAACATGGAGACTGTCATTGAAGAATGCAGAAGAGGTAGATTCAAATTGATGAGCCACAATCTCCGTCATAGTTTGAAATATGAAATGAAAGCTGAGGTACTTTATCAAAACTACTATTAATTGTTATTATCAAAAAGAGAGTAACAAATGCTGGTGATGATGCATAGAAAGGGAAACTCTCATATACTGTTGGTAGGAATTAATACAGTCCCTTTTGGAAAATACTACAAAGATTCTTTTAAGAACTAGAAAAGTCTTGTCATGTGATCCATCAGTAATTCCACTACTGGATATATATCCAAAAGACACGAACCAATTGTATCAAAGAGATACCTGCTTCACCACTGTTCACAACAGCCATGGAATCAACCAAGGTGTCTACCATCATGAAATTAATGGATAAAGAATATGTGTGTATGTGTGTGTATGGGATATTATTTAGCTATAAAAAAAGATTAAAAGGCTATCATTTGCAGCAAATGGTTGGAAATGGAAAACATCATGTCGCATGGTATGAACAAGAAACAGAAAGACAAGTACTGTATGTTCTTGCTCATATGTGAAGTTAAAATTTTAAAAAAAGGGGAAAAAGAATTTGATAACATTCTTAAATAAGTTTGAGTTGAAGTGTAGATAAACTTGCAAATATGGTTGCTAAAGATGGGTTTTACTGAATAAAGTAAAAATTTCAAGCAATAGGAATTTTATATGGATAGCATATATTAAACAATGTTGAGGGGGAAGATATAAGGAAGAATATGAAAATATTTGAAGACAGGATGAAGGTTTACAAAAAATGAAGGAAAGAAAAAAGTAAAGCCACTATTTGTAAGTAGTTTGGAAAATGCGATCATGATAGAAAAAAGAACTGTTGAATTTGAGATAGAAAGTGCTGGGTTAAAATACTGCTAAAATTATTTATTGTAGTAGGAAGAAAAAGCTTTGTAGAAGAGGATAAAATTACAAATTCTTACTAGAAAATCTATCTGAGAAATTTTTTAAATCACCAGTGAAAATCAAATATTATGTTATAGAAGCAAAAGTGTTGCTGATTTTATAGCATTATAAAAATCTTTGAGGAACATAGAGAATAATTGAATGCTTTTTGCAGTTGCTTGTAAGAAAAAATGAAATGCCCAGTGCATTAAAACGAATAGATTAGCAATTATACTTTACAGCAGAAGAAAATGTTAGGGATTGGAGACAACAAAGACTCATAAACATTCTGGAAACTCTGAGAAGACCCCACTGCAGATCAAAAAGAGGTGGATATTTTCTATTAGTTCCAATATAAAACAGAAGAGATACTGAAACAGGAAGCTGAAGTGGACATTTATTTGCAAAATACTATCTTTTATTTTGATAGATAATTGTCTTACTAAAATCTCATGTGTCAGATGGCCTGGTATAAAATGATTTGCATGTGTGGTCTATATACATACTTCTCAAAAAAAACAAAACTAGAAAAGAGAGAGAAAGAAAAAAGTGACCCATATGGACACAAGTTTCTTTCTCTCCTCCCACCTCTCAAAGGTGAGCAATACAAAGAACAGGCGCCATTTTGGACATACGTCATAAACAGGGCGACCTTAGGTCTGCACCAGTCCTGAGCATAGCAGAAAAACCTGACCCTGGGCGTGGGGGTGAAATAACAGGAGATTAGAACCTAGAATGTGTGGTGCTAATGAACTGAGACTGTGAAAAAAAGAGACTGTGGGGGAGAGAACTCACGGAATTCACCACTTGAGTACTCTCCAGAGACGCTACAGTTCGGTAACCTTGGTAGCCCAGTGGTGAGACTGCAGGAGAATTTGAACCCACACTGAGGGCTGCAGAGATTCCCTCTGTGGTCCTTGGGAAAGAGCTTCCGATCTCTGGCTCCTGTGGGTATATCATTTGCCTGCTAACCACCCCCAATTCCATTCATCTGTGCGGAATTAATTCCCTTTTGAATCAAAAATAAAGAAAGAAACAGAGAGAGATTTACCATGCCTAACCTGGGAGTGTCACCTTTGGCACACCCTCAACCATGAGGAACCAAACAGAGCTATCAGGCCACACCCATCTCAAGCCTCTAAGGCTCCATTGAAAGCAGACAGTCCACTTATCTAGAGTCATAGTATAACAAGAAAAAACACCACAGCGAAGAAACCAATATGCCAAACAACAAACGCAAAAACCGAGGTAACAAGAACAAGGAAGGCCCTATGACACCCCCAAATGAAAAAGACACCCCAATTCAAGACTACGAAGATGATGAGATAGAAGAAATGCAAGAAGCAGATCTCAAAAAATTGATAAGAACACTAAGAAGTACTCAAAAGGAAATTCTTGAACTACAGAAATCCTTAATGGACAAGGTAGAAAATCTCTCCCGTGAAAATGAAATATTAAGGAGGAATCAAGCTGAAATGAAACAACTAGTAGAACATAAAACTGTGATAGTGACTAGAAATCATAATGAAATGAAGAATTCAATAGATCAAATGAAAAACACATTAGAGAGCCTTACAAACAGAATGGGTGATGCAGAAGATAGAATATCGGACTTAGAAGACAGAGCACAGGAAAATACACAGTCAAACCAAAGACAAGAAGAGGAAATTAGAAATCTAAAAAATATTGTTGGGAATCTACAGGATACTATTAAAAAACCCAACATTCGAGTTCTAGGAGTTCCTGAAGGCATGGAGAGGGAGAGAGGATTAGAATGCCTTTTTAGTGAGATAATAGCAGAAAAATTCCCAGGTTTGGAGAAGGACAGAGACATCCTAGTACAGGAAGCTCATAGAACCCCTAGGAAACATGACCAAAAGAGATCCTCACCATGACACGTTGTAATTATACTCACCACAGTGAAACAGAAAGAAAAGATCCTAAAATGTGCAAGAGAGAAATGTCAGATTACTCTCAGAGGGTCTCCAATTAGACTCACAGCAGACTTCTCACCAGAAACACTACAAGCTAGAAGGGAATGGCGAGACATAGCCCAGGTACTAAGCGAGAAAAATTGCCAGCCCAGAATATTATATCCTGAAAATCTCTCATTTGTGAATGAAGGTGAAATAAAGACCTTTCATTGTAAACAGAAACTGAAAGAATTTGTTGCCACTCGTCCAGCCCTGCAAAAGATGCTTAAAGATGTGTTACACATAGAAACACAGAAACACGGCCATCAACATGAAAGAAAGTAAACCAAGGGAACCTCATAGCAAAAGATCACAGGGAATTCAAAGCATACATTTGGATAAAGAAATTATGGGACATGTACTCTATAGAATACTATACAGCAGTCAAAAACAATGAAATCCGGTCATTTGCAACAAGATGGAGGAATCTGGAAAACATCATTCTGAGTGAATTAAGCCAGTCCCAAAGGGACAAATATATGTTCTCCCTGATCGCCAACAACTAACTGAGCACCATGGGGGAAACCTGTTGAAGTGAAATGGACATTATGAGAAACAGTAACTTGATCAGCTCTTGTGCTGACTGTTGTTGTACAATGTAATACTTTATCCATTTTAGTATTTTTTTATTCTAGTACTAGTGGTTAAACACTGCAATTAACACACAGTTATTCTTAGGTGTTTAAATTTTCACTGAAAAGGGATCCCTGTGAAATATAAGAGTGGGAATAAGAGAGGGAGGAGATGTACAATTTGGGACACGCTCAATCAGACCTGCCCCAAATGATGGAGTTAGAAACGTGCCAGGGGATTCCAATACAATCCCATCAAGGTGGCATGTACCAAGGCCATCTCACTGGCCCAAGTGATCAATTTCAGTTCACAATTGATCACACTGATAGGTCTAAGAGTCAAAGGGATCACACAAACAAGACTAGTGTCTGCTAATACTAACTGATAGAATCAAAAAGGGAGAGAATGATCCAACAGGGGATGCGAGACACACAGCAGACTCATAGAATGGCAGATGTCCTAAATAGCACTCTGGCCTCAGAATCAGCCCTTAAGGCATTCGGATCTGGTTCAAGAGCCCATGAGAATATTTTAGGCATGGAAAGCCAAGACACTCTGGAAAAAAAAGAAGACCTAAATGAAAGATCTCTGTGACTGAGATCCCATTGGAATGAATGGGGCCATCAAAGAAGGAGGTACCTTTCTCTGAAGGGAGGAGAGAACCTCCACTTTGACTAGGACCCTGTTGGAATAAGATTGAAGTCGGCGAACCCTAAAGGCTTCCATAGCCTCGGCAACTCATGACTAGAGCCTAGGGAGATTACTGACGCCATAAACAAGAATGTCAAATTGTTAAATCAACATCAGGAGTCACTGTGTACTTACGTCTCATGTGGGATCTGTCCTTAATGTGTTGTCCAATGTGAAGTAATGCTATAATAGTACTGAAACAGTATTTTACACTTTGTGTTTCTGTGTGGGTGCAAACTGATGAAATCTTTACTTAATATATACTGAATCGATCTTCTGTATATAAAGATAATTGTAAATGGAAAAAAAAATGTTGGTGATAAATTTGAAATTGCATAGAAAATTAATCAATTTAAAAAAAAATATCATGTAGGATCTCTGTCCTTAATGTGCTGTACATTGTGAATTAATACTATAACTAGTACTCCAACAGTATTTTTCACTTTGTGTTGCCATGTGAGGGCAAACTTTTGAAATCTTTATGTAATATGTACTAAACTGATCTTCTGTATATAAAGAGAATTGAAAATGAATCTTGATGTGAATGGAAGGGGAGAGGGAGCAGGATAGGGGAGGTTTGCAGGTGGGAGGGAAGTTATGGGGGGGAGCCATTGTAATCCATAAGCTGTATTTTGGAAATTTATATTCTTTAAATAAAAGCTTTATAATAATAATAAAAACAAACAAACAAACAAAAACACTTGGGTTTGGCATTGTGACTTAGTAGGTTAAGCCTCTGATTGTCATGTCAGCATCCTATGCCATCTGGTACATGTCTCAGCTGCTCCTCTTCTGACCCAGCTCTCTGCTAATGGCCTAGGAAGGCAGCAGGGGATGGCCCAAGTTCTTGGGCCCTTGCACACATGTGGGAGAAAGAGAGTAAGCTCCTGGCTTCTGGCTGCAGATCAGTTCAGCTCTAGCCATTACAGCCATTTGAGGAGTGAACCAATGAACCAGATGGAAGATTTCTCCTCTCTCTCTCTCTCTCTGTAATTCTGTCACTCCAATAAACAATAAATCTTTTTTAATAAAGCTCTTATTTAAAAAATATAAATTTCCAAAGTACAGCTTATGGATTACAATGGATTCCCCCCCATAACTTCCTTCCCACCTGCAATCCTCCCCTTTCCATCTCCCTCTCCCCTTCCATTCACATCAAGATTCATTTTCCATTCTCTTTATATACAGAAGATCAGTTTAGTACATATCACGTAAAGATTTCAACAGTTTGCTCTCACATAGGGACACAAAGTGAAAAACACTGTTGGAGTACTGGTTATAGTATTAATTCACAATGTACAGCACATTAAGGACAGAGATCCTACATGATATTTTCAGCATTTTAGTAAAAACAATGCAAATATTTAAGCAGGAGCAATGTGATATCAACTCATATCAATGATGGTTTATGTTGAGGACATTAGAACAGTGATGGGAGTAGAAATGAATTTCTCAATATCAGCATTCCAGATATCTTGGACACATACTTTGTTGTTGGGAACCTCCTATGCACTTCAGAACACTTAGCTGCATCCTGTTCTTTATACAACAGGTGCCAGCAGCACACCTATCCTGATCATGACAGTTAAAAACGTTTCCTGGGAGTCAGCTCTGTGGCATGGCTGGTAAAGCTACCTCCTGCAATGCCAGCATTTGAAATAGGTATCAGTTCGAGTCCTGGCTGCTCCACCTCCAGTCCAGCTCCTTGCTTATGTACTGAGGAAAGCAATGGGAGATGACCCAACTCCGTGGTCCCCTGCACCCATGTGGGAGACCCAGAAGAAGATCCCGGCTCTTGGCTGCAGCCTGGACATTGCAGCCATCTGCGGTGTGAACCAGAGGATGAAAGATTCTTTCTCTGTCTCTCCATCCTTCTTTATTTCTCTGTAACTTTGCCTTTTTTAAAAAAAATCATTTTGTTTATTTGAAAGACAGAATCACAAAGAAAGGTAGAGGCAGAGAGAGAGCGAGGCTTTCCGTCCACTGGTTCACTCTCCAAATGGCTGCAATGGCCTAAGCTGAGCCAATCGGAAGTCAGGAGCCAGGAACTTCTTCTTGTTCTCCTACGTGGGTGCAGGGGCCCATGAACATGGGCCGTCTTCTACTGCTTTCCCAAACTATGGCATAGCACTGGATTGGAAGAGAAGCAACCAGGACAAGAATGGCACCCATATGGCATGCCGGCACTTCAGGCCAGGCCACTCCGCCACAGTGCCCACCCCAACTTTGACTTTCAAACAAATAAATATTTAAAAAATTAAAAATACATTAAATTATTTAAAATTAAATATTAAAAAAATGTCTCCAGGTATTTTCAGTTGCCATTTGGGAAACAGAATTTCTCCCAGTTGAGAACCACTGGGCTACTACCACGTGGCAATGATAAATTGATGAAGAAAGGAGGGTGAGAAACAATCCCATCATAGCAAAATTAATAGAAAACAAGAGGACTGAAAAGGGGAAAAAAGAAAAAGGGACAGGCATTTGGTGGAGTGTTTAAGTCATTATTTGGGATGCCTGTATCCCATATTGAAGTGCATGGTTTGTGTCCCATCTCATTTGCTTCTGATCAAGCTTCCTGCTAATACTCACTTCAGGAGACAACAGATGATAGCTGAAGTATGTGGGCCCCTGTCACCCCTATAGGAGACCTAGATTGAGATTTGGGCTCCTGGTATTTGTTGTCCCCAATTCTGGCTGTATTGAGTCTTTAGGGAGTGAATCAACTGGTGGAAAAATCTCTCTCCTTCTCTGCCTTTCAAACAAAATGAAAATAATGAAATAACTTTATAAAAAGGACAAGGGAGGGCTACAGGAAGAAGGAAGGAGAGGAAGGGAGAGAAGAGAATAAAGTAATAATAGGACTTTTTATAAAACGCAGTATGTATGATGAACCTGTGTGGTATGTATGAAAATATTTTCAAAGTGAAGTATTAAGGAAAACTTGAGAAGTGAAACATAATAAAGAATTAAAATAAAGTCATATAATGATATTATATGTGTGGTAAACATGGAGTCTTCTTTTTGTCATTTTTTAAAATGCACATTATGCTTCCTATCACTAGGTTTCTGGAAAGATCATAAGGGAAAAATTTACTAAGTATGACACTATGGAACATTGGAATGTATTCAGAAAACATCTTATGGATCAGATATAAGAGAAAAGAGACAAAGCATAAATATCAGTTATTTATTGGTGAATATTTTGCATTTTAACTTGAACACAGAAGTGGGAAACGGGAAGATTCTCCTATACTTGATAGAATAAACATGCTATTTCCCAGGAGAAATAGTATTGGAAAACTTAGAGTTCTTTTAAGGAGTTAAGGAGGCAGAAGAAATTGAAATACTATATGTAATCTCTTATATAATCAATAGCTGGGCCCAGACAGGGATTATTGTACCTGTTCATTAGAAGATAAATCCTTGTTTAATGTCTGGATGGTCCTTCATTGAAGAAACTGCCTAAAAGCAAGATACAAAAATTGTAAAGTGAGAAAGGGCCAAGTTACCATAGGAGAAAAGCTTGATATTTCTCACTAAAAAAGCAGCACCATCATTGGACCAGACTATCTGCACCACCTTGCATTTATATAAGTAAAAATCAAAATCAAGAAGGAGCAGAGAGGTAAACTATTATTGCAAAAGTGTAGGTGAGATAGGTGAGGAGACGCAATGACTTTGACAGTATTGGGTTATAAGAAATTGATATGCAATGCTGTGGAGGTTTGTTGGTTTCATTTGATGAGAGAAGAACTGTAAATATGAATAATATGTAAATATACTTTATGATAAAAATAAGCTTATGAAGATCAAATGAGAGAAAGAGTGTGGAAGTGTGCTGAGTAAGTAAAATTCATGATTCCAAAAAGAAGTGTAATGTAGCCTGAAACCCTCAGTTCACCCTTGCTAACATTTTTGGAGCCGTTTTTATCACACATGGGAGACACAAATGACACATACAGGTGTTCTGTGAAACAGGAAAGGCGAGTAGAACAAAGTGTAGTTGTGTCCAGAAACCTGCTCTATGCAGGAAGACACAAAAAAAGTGAAAAGCCGGAGAATGTCTCACCATACTTCGTTCCCTGCACACACATAAAGAATTATCTTTATCAGTGATAGCACTGACAAGTAATGCTCAACTCATGGTCCTTCACAAAGCAAATGGAATGACTTCCAGCATTCACAACTTTGTTTCCTTACACTGTTTTCTTGACTTTCTAAGTAGAGTTCTCATAGCTAACACTAACGTCAACAGAATTATGCAAAGCCCTTGAATATAAGCTCCTAGACTGAATAGTAATCATAAATTTTATCCCGGAATCTCTATTGCAGCCTACTATTGTGCTAAGCATCCAGGGTTTGCTTAAAAAATTGAACTGAAATAAATGGAATTAAACAGATGAGAAGAAATACATACAACAAAAGTTGAAACTGTAGAGTGTCAGCATTACACCTTTAGTCAATGTATGAAAATAATTAAAAATAAACTCTCAATTTTCACAGTAAGTTAAAGCAAGTGAGCAGAAACTAGCTACAGCAAAACAGCACTGCTGACCTCCTTCTCTGCCATTCAATGTTGCTTACAATGAGGTCATAATATTCATATCAATATGATCTTTTATTTCACAATGTTCTTTCTGTGTGATCTTTTATTTCACAATTTGAGTGTTCTCCTTCTATTATAATTCATGCTCTCCTGAAGCACAATGTGAATCAATTTTTACTCACATTAGTTCTTTCTTATAATATTTCCTCTGAGTACATGTATGTGAATCCACTTTGTTCCCAGGGCAGTTACTAATACCACTATCCTCATCTACATTTTCTAATTATTCTAGTTCTCAGGTGTTTATGGTAAGCATGGATAATTTTAATTCATCAAATACTTTGTTATCCTGTAATATTTCCTACATAATAACTTAGACTTCCCAACTAGACTGTAAGGTGTTTGAGGATAATGTTCTTAACTGTAGCACAAGAGTACCAACTTCTTTATAAAACAGTGTCATCTTTGAAATAAAAATCTGATCAATCAGCATGTTATTCTTCAGACTACCTACCTCCAGTTATCTAAATAATTTAGTCTTAAGATGGGTATTTGTGGAATTGTGACATATTTTGGTCATGAATGTTTGAGAAGATTTCAGTTTCTTTACATCAGAAGAGTGGGAAGAAACCATGGGATATCAAATGGTGTTTTGGAGCATCTCCTTGTTCGTCTCATAGAAATAGTTGGCTGACTGTGCTCAACAACCTAGCATCTGAGTATTATATACCACTTACATCTGAGTATTATATACCACTTGAAAGCGGCTGAGTATTATACATCACTTGGAAGATTCTTATGTTAAAATAATGTATATTGATTTAAAAACACTATGAATTTACTGGCTTCAATGAGCTTTCAGTGGAGTCCTTTGCACTAGTTGACTAGACATTGTCATTAGTCAGTGCTAAAGTGAACCAGAGACTTTGAAACAGGGAAAACGCACACCATCCTAGTAGAATTAGATTTAAATCTTTTGGTGTTTGTGAAAATCCTGGGTATCCTTATAGTTGACACAAATCACTCTCCCTCTCCCTCTCTTCTCCCTTACCTCTCTTGGACTTCAAAATCTCTACATTGAAATAATGGAGTGAGATACCTTAGATTTGAATTTGACATATGAGTGGACCCAACTACCACATTGTATTAATGGAAAAAGTCATGCAAGGGAATGTTTCTGTTTTGTTGCCTCCTGTCTCAATTTACTAGCTGGTCACCAATTTTCCTCACATTTATGCTGAATCTATTTTAAAGTTCGGGGATAGCCCTATCATTTTTTCTGCTGCTGCTTCCTGGACGAAGCTATGAAGAAGTTTGCCTGTGAACCAGGAGCATAGCATATGGTCATATTTTTACATGCATTTTACCCCAAGTTCTACGTATCATGACCCCAAATAGAACTAACTTTATAATTCACAGCACTCTGCTTGCAGGGGATGGTGCAAACTGTTCATGATCAAATTGAAGTTTTATTTGTTGCATTATTGTTAGTTTTGAAATATGCTTTGGACACAGCAGAGCATCCTTGGCTCTCTTCAACACACCAGGTAATCACACCATTGCTCAGTAGGCTAAATTATTTTAAACCTTTCAAAAAATAGCTTCTCTCTTTTTTGCAGGTTTTCCTAGGAACAATCTCCATGAAAACGACTCCTAATTTAAAGAAAACTAAGGCATTCCTCACCACTGACAAGGAAAATGGCTCTTTTTGGCCAAATCATAGAAATGAGCTTCCTTAAGTACATTGCACCTTTAAAAGCTGACATTATTGCCGCGAAGCCTGAATGGTACCTTGTCAGCATGGAATAACCAGACTGGGCCAAGTTGTCATTTCTGACAGGTCAGTGTAATGAGCAAAAGAATGCTGAGTTTGTCTAAAAGTTTTCACTTGCATCAGCAGGGTAGAGCTGTTTGGGGCGATAACAGCTCTATGTATGTGACTCATTAAATGTGTCCCATTATCAAACATTGTGGCCCACACCCTCACAGCCACCACATTTACGCTTTGTTTCCTTCCCTATGTACCCCTAAATGTCTTTATATTTCATATTTGAGAAGAGTACAGATTGCCGAGCTTTCAGGCATTGAACATTTCTTGGGTGTGATTAGATGAATGCGGAACGTTCAGTTCCTGACAAAGCACATCACTGAGATAAATACTAGCACAGTGTAGACTTCTCTGTGTGTATCTCCTTTCATATTCTCCGGGGTTTCTCTGGCAACCTCTTCACACTCATGAGACGAGAGACAGGGAGAAAATAAGTGGGGAAAATAGGAATTGAGTTAAATTGATATCAGGTGGCCTTTCAAAATTACTGGGTCACATTTGATGTCCAGGGCTCTTCTTTAACTGTGCTAAGGCACCTGCTCACAGACTTGTCATTGCATAAGAAGCACAAATGCAGCGTTGTTAAATCACCTGAATTCATATTTCTTTTTCAATGTTTAGCAAAACTTGAAGTTTTCCACTTTTCCAGTTTCCAATCCAACTATGCTACCCTCTCTTTAATCAGATGCACCAAACAACAAAAAACATTCCCCCCATTCAGAAAAATTCACTTAATGTTCATGACTAATTAAATTCTCACTCTAGTCATGATTAATGTAACAAATAATTACAGCTTAGATCTAATACAGATACAATTAATTGTTCTGCCCACAGTGCATCATGACTAGCAATTAAAATCAGCCTTTAAAGAAAAAAGATCTGAGAGTGACCTTCAATGGGTGTGGCTCTCACTGCAGCTGAAATTTCTGCTTTTCTCTCTATTGCTTTGATAGTAACAAAAGATCTTATCTATAGTGTTGTTTACATTTCTCTGCTTTAGGTGTTAGATAAGTTCTACCCCTTTACACATATTACAGTTCCAATTGGTGAAGCATTGGATGGAGGTGCTGAGTGGAGCACTATAAGGTAGAAATGGAAGAAGGTTGTAATGACTTAATCAAAAGTGCAAAATGCCTTCCACATTATCAAAGTGAAAGATGGTGAAAAATCAACAGATCTCAGATCACAAGATAACACACCTGGACCGCATAACTCGTACCTATGCACCACATTCCAGAATATGCTCTTTGATCCCACAGCCCTGAGTGGAAGGACCTGCTGAGTTACCAGCAAGTATTCAAAGGACTCTGGGGATTCTCACAGGTGTGAATAAAAAATGCTTTAAGTTGTCTTGAACACCTGCTGGTGCCACAGGTGGAGGCTTAACCCATTAAGTCACAGCGCCATCCCATCTTACAATGTTTTGACCACCAAAGATATTTCTCCTTATTTTGTTTCTTTATGAACACATATCTGAAATGTCATCAGCAGTCATTCAGAATTTCCATCTAGCTGAAAACACAAAGAACATCCAAATGCATTAGATGTTGACAGTAACTAAAATTCCAGCTGAAAGGAGATAACTAAAACTTATTTATCCTTTGCAGTTCCACCATGAGTAAGCATGGGATTTTTTCTTGAAATTTTTATCTTTTTTTCTTTGAGAGTTGGAGGGATGGAGAGCCAAAGAGACACACACACACACACACACAAGTGTATACAAACGTGTACACACATATGTATTATATGCACACATATGCGTGCATATACATATACATGTGCATGTGCAGACACATGTGACACATGTGTGTATATACATGTGTGTGTGTATGTATGTGTGTGTGAAGAGAGAGAGAGAGAGAGAGAGAATGAATGAGCTGGGCCCAAATCCAGGAGCTACAAATTGAATCCACATATCCAATATGGGTTGCAATAATACAATTACTTGAGTCATCCCAAAGTCTGTTAAGCTTTTTGAAATATGAAAAATTATTCAGGGGCTGGCTCTGTGGCTTAGCGGGTAAAGCCGTTGTCTGCAGTGCCAGCATTCTAAATGGGCACTGGTTCAAGTCTCAGCTGCTCCATTTCTGATCCAGCTCTAGGCTATGGTCTGGGAATGCAGTAAAAGTGGCACAAGTTTGGGCCCCTGCACCCGCATGAGAAGACCCGGAGGAAGCTCCAGGCTCCTAGCTTCAGACTGGCGCAGCTCCAGCCATTGTGGCCTTTGGGGAGCTTTTGAAGCATAGGAAGGAAGACCTCTCTCTGCCCCTCCTCTCTCTGTGTAACTCTGACTTTCAAATAAATAAAGCAAATCTTTTAAAAATATTTTTCAGTACGGTCCTTTGCCTTTCCCTTGTAATCTGAAAGATTTTTGAAAGATTCAGAGTTCATTATGATCTTGAAAGTTTTTGAGAGGTAGGTTAAGAAAATAATTTATAGGTGCATTAATAATATAAAGGTGAAATTTTATATCATTCATATATATATATATATATGGCCATATTTTGGAAATATTGAATATTGCTAACTTCCAAAAATATAAGATTTCCTATGACCTCTTCATTTTCATTCCATGTAAGCTCTTTGATTACTGAAATTCAAGACAAAGAAAAATTAGATGTACTCTAATTTTAGAAACTACTGAAATAAATTGTAATATTCAATTCGTCTGAAGGCAAAGTAATAATGTTCATATCTTGACATATTTACCAGTTGTATGCTCCTTTTGATGCAGTTTTCTGGAAGAGTTTAACTTACAATTCCAATTAGTTTGTTTTTCTTTATATAACTCAAAGTGAATGTAGTGTACATGAAAAGTGCCAGAGAGAAACCAAAGGATTGTGTTTACTCCAAGTCCCCATTCATCGTGCTATTGGAGGAAATCATGTTCTGGAGTGTGAATCTGTTAAAACATTGTAAGGAGATGGAAATCATAGGTTCTGATGATAGAATGCCTGTAGTCTACAATCACCCTATAACCTAGGCTTTAAAAAATAATGGTATCAAGGCAGTAATTCAAAATGCTGTCTTAAAATGGCATCTCTATCTTCTTTTCAAAGCCAATATTTTTCTTGGTACTATTAGTTTCCTTTGGTTTGACCTACTGGCTTCACCCTTAATGTGAATCTCGAGTATTGTCAAATCTCTTCCTTGGCTGAAAAGACTGGCCAAACACATCTTTTTGTTTGTTTCCTGACCGCTCTGCACCCTTCTAGACTTTGAAGCTTAGTTCAGTTTTCCTCAGTTCTGGGACCCTTCTTCAGTAATGTCTGTTCATACTCCTGATGGATTCATGGTTTCTGCCAGGAGTCTCCTTTCATAATTGCATGAGAATCACTTGAGGATTGTGTAACGTGTGACCATGTACAAGCCTAACCCAGAACAAATACCTTGGTTTTGGATGTCAGTTTCAATAGGTTTTAAATGTTCTGCAGATGAATATAATGTGTGACTGAAATTGAAATCAATTGGTCCATACAACTCTTTTACACCTGCTTGTAATTTGAGATAACTGTAAGAATGTGTACATTTATACGTAAAATGCACACAACACAGGTAAACTCATGAATATATTCAAATTTTTCCTTTGGCAACTTTAAGCAGATTTCAGGAAGGATTTCAACTCATTTAGGAGGTAAAATGGTGTAGAGGACCTAGAATTTCACTTTATTTCCCCTTTCCTTTCCTTTTTTTTGGTCCTCTTCTACCTCTGTTCTGCAGCAGCCAAAGATGCTCTGCCCTTCTCAAGAATACAACATAACCACCTGTGCTTATTTACCCTGTATTAAAGATTACAACAGAACATTTTAAGTGTCATATTGTATACAATTTGCAATTTTAATATCTTACATATCTACATTGTGGTGACCATATATTAAAATTTCACTATCCAGTCAAAGGATAAAGCACCATTCGAGAACTGTGCTGACCTTTTTTTCACCAAGGTAAGATAACCACAGGGCATTCCAGTGGCTTACCACTTATCACTCTGTGTCTACTTTACAAACTCATCTGCAGGATTGTAAACTCTTGAGAGTAAATATTGTAGAAATTTTGAGTCCACATGCTAATCTCAAAAGCTAGCAATACCTTAAGTAGGCACTCTACTCAAGTCAAATGTTGGTTACAAAATTCTAGAGACTAAACAAAAAGTTCTTCGCAATTGTGATGAACTGATCAATTGTGCTAATATTTGTGTGAGTGCTTTCCTTATCTATATCAGTAGTTCTCAAAGTTGGCTGCATATTGGAAGCTCCTAGTGATTAAAAAAAAACTTTATTATCTGAGACTTTACTTGAAATATAGACTTCAAGTCCTGTTTTTAACAATTTAATCTGAATTAGTACCTTAAAAAGATCTGCAGATAATTGCTATCTCTGTCAAAGAGAGTCTAAAATGACTAGCGTTTTTCCTAAATTTTAAGACACATCAGATTTATCTGGAGGTCTTCTTAGAACACAAATATTCTTCAGAGTTCCTGATTTAGGAGGTCTGAATGGAACCTGAGAATGTGGACTTTTAACAAGCTCCCAGGTGATGATGCTGAGGTAAACGTCTCAAAGACATTTAAGAATCATTAGCTTAGACCACTTTTCTAAACATGCATGCACACACACACAATGATACACACACTCCATAATACAAACTAATATTGATCTCTCGGTCCACTCCAGAGATTCTCATTTAATTGGTCTGTAGTAGAGCCTGACCAACAGTATTTTTCAAAGCTCCCCTGATTATCTTGATAAGCACTATGACTTAAGACACAATGGTTTAGATAATGGACATTTTAAAAATTTAAAATTTAAGTACATTTTAAAATGATGTTATTTCATTAACAAATAATTATTTTTAAAAGGATAGCTTACTGACGTTTGATACATTTACAATGCTGTGCAAACACTGCATCTCTCTGGTTCTAAAACATTTCTCATCTCTCTGAATCACTCCACTTTATCTGATTATTTTCCCATCTGCTTACCTTTGGATAAGCACCAATCTGTATTCTGTTCCTATGGATTTATCTACATTTTTTATTTTGTGTAAATGGAATTTTATAATACATGACAGCTTATCTCTGGTTTCTTTCATTTAGCAACATATTTTGTATTTTCACCTATAATAGCATGTCAGTATTCCATTTCTTTTAATTGTTGAATAATATTCCAGTACATGCAAATACTACAATTTATTCACCTACTCCCAAACAATTGAGATACTTCCAGCTTTTGAATGCTGGGAACTGTGCTGCTATGAATATGTATGCATATGAACTTGTCTGATATCTAAGATACCATTTTTTTAAGTGTATATCTACAAGTGGAATTGTGGGATCGTATGGTGATTCTATGTTTAACATTTTGAAATCTTCCAAACTGTTTCCCATGGCAGCTGATTCATTTTAGATTCCTATTAGCATTGTACAATAGTTCCATAGTCTTCATTTCCTTTCCAAGTTTTATTTTCATAAAATATTATTGCCATAGCCATATTAGAGGTGTAACTTCACTGTGGTTTTTATTTACATTCCCAAATAACTAATGATTGTGACAACTTTTTATGTGCTTTTTGACCCTTTGTATATCTAATTTGGATAAAGATAACAT
Source organism: Sylvilagus floridanus (assembly GCA_949820135.1). Classification (NCBI taxonomy): domain Eukaryota; kingdom Metazoa; phylum Chordata; class Mammalia; order Lagomorpha; family Leporidae; genus Sylvilagus; species Sylvilagus floridanus. The sequence continues at coordinate 88,728,052 of OX463226.1, read as the reverse complement.
TTTCTGCTGTAAGTCTTCTGCACATTTTTAGTTATTTTTATTTATCATTTTATTGCTGATGAATTTTGGATATACCCTTCCCATATACATTATATACAGATATTTTCTCCCATTATCTAGTTTTTTTTCATTTTCTTGCCAATGATCTTTGGTACACAAAAGTTTTAAGTTTATGAGAAGTCTGATTTATTTTATCTTGTGGCTCATACATTTAGTGTTAATTAACAACCTACTGTCAAATTCAGCGTCATGAAGATTTAGTGCCTGGGCCAGCACTGTGGCATAGCAGGTAAAGTACCACCTGTGGCACCCGCATCCTATTTGGGCACTGGTTTGAGTCCCAGATGCTCCACTTGGGGTCCAGCTCCCTGCTAACAGCCTGGGAAAGCAGTAGAGGATGGCCCAAGAGCTTGAGACCCAGAGAAGCTCCTGGCTTCTGGGACAGATTGGCCCAGCTCCAGCCATTTTGGCCATCTGGGAGTGATGCAGCAGCTGGAAGATCTTGCAGTCTGTCTCTCTGTAACTCCGTGTCTCTCTCTAACTCTGCATTTCAAATAAATAAATAAATCGTAGGGGGAAAAAAAAGACTTAGCTCTGCATTTTATGGTCCTATGTCTTAAATTGTAGATTGTCTCACTATTTTTAGTTATTTTTTTCTTTTATTAAAAATTATTTAAAGTTTATAAATTTGATGTATATAGATTTAGGAACACAGTGATACTTCTCACCCTACCCTCTTTCTCACCAGTATTCCCATCCTTCCTTCTCCTTCCTCTCCTATTCCCTCTCTTAATTTTTACAATGATCTACTTTGTTTACTTTATACCCATAAGATTAACCCTACACTAAGTGAAGAGTTCAGCAAACAGTAAGGAAAAAACACTCTTCCTCAACAGCAGAAACAAGGGCGGGTTATAAACAGTCATCGGAGCTCGAAATGTTAATTTCACTTCCATTCAATAGATATTTAGTATTCTGTTAGTTAATTTTTGTATATGATATGAGCAAGTAGGTGGTGTCTTGATTATTTTGTACATGGATATGTAGTTATCTCAATACTATTTGTTCAATGACTGTTTTTCTCCATTATTTAGTCTTGTTAATCGTATACAAAATCAGTTAGCTATAGACACAGGGGCTTATTTTTGAACATTCTATTTTATGTCATTTGTCTAATCTGTATGTGTATCTTAAGTGCAGGACTACACTATTTTGATGACACTAGCTTCATAAGCTTTAAAATCCTCCAATATTATGCTTTTTTTTGTGATTTTGTTTTGACTACTCAGAGATACTTGTTATTCTATATGAATTTGTAGAGTACTTTCTGATCTTGCATAAAGATGGCATTGAAAATTTATTTGGGATTTCACTCAATCTCTAGATTCCTTTTAGTGATTTTGATATCTTAATATGAAGACTTCCAATCCTTCGGTATAGGGTATCTTTGCATTTGTTTAGTCATTTTTTAATTACCGTTACTAGTTTCCATTGTATTACCAGTTTTGTGGCTTTCATTCTATCAGTCTTTCATCTCTTAGGTTGAATTTATTCATAGGTATTCTTTGGGATGCTATTATAAATGGAACTGTTTAAATTCCTTCTCAATTTGTTAGTTGGTAATGTATAAAAATGGTCAATTTTAGTATGTTGATTTTATACCCTGCAACTTTTTGAATTTGTTTATTCCATCTAGTGGCTTTTTATGTACATATTCTTTGGGATGTTCTATATTTGGAAGTACAGCATCTGAGAATAGAAATGGTTTTAGTTCTACCTTTCCAAATTGGATACTTTATTATTTTATGTAGAACAAATTCTCTAGCTAGAACTTTCAGCACAATTTGAATACCAGTGGTGAAATGAACATCATTGTCTTGTTCCTGATCTTGGTGGAAAATCTTTCCCTCTTTCACCATTGAAAATGATGAGAGCTGTGGGTTTTCACAGTGGATGTTATCATGCTGAGGAAGTTCCCTAGCTCTTTATATTTTCCAATGGTTGAAAAACTACCTTAAGAAAATAATATTTTATGATAGGAACATTATATGAAACTAAAATCCAATGTTTTAGCTATCTTTTTTTATGAAGACCCAGCCTTGATTGCTGAAATAGTTGTATCCCTGCAACTCTCACTGGGAACCTGGCCTAAGTCCCCAGTTTCCAGCTTCAGCCTGACCCAGCCCTAGCTAATATGGGTGCTTGAGGAGAGAACCAGTGGATGGCAGATAACGGGGTGTGTGTGTGTGTGTGTGTGTGACTGTTTTTAAGATAAACAAAAGTAAATGTATTATTGGGGCCAGTGTTTTGGCTTAGCAAGTAAAATTGCCACTGTGACACCAGCATCCTATATGGCTGTTGATTTGTCCGCAGGCTGCTCCACTTCGCATCATGCTCCCTGGTAATGACCTGGGAAAAACAGCAGAAGACGGCCCAAGTGTTTGGGCTTCTGCACCCATGTGGGAGTCCTGGATGAAGCTCCTGGCTCTTAACTTTAACCTCACCCAGCCCTAGGCATTGTGTCTATCTGGGGAGTAAAACAGTGGGTAGAAGATCTTTCTGTATCTCTGCTTCTCCTTTCTGCAACGCTAATTTTCAAAATTAATAAATAAAATTTAAAGATATGTATATTATTTTAAAGAATAAAAGCCAGTCATGCTTTCCCAGCTTATCAATGGCTATTCAGACTTGAGTGTTTGTGACAAAGATATGTAGCCCATAAAGCAGAGTATTTGTTATCTGGGCCTCTGTTGGGAATGTTTGTCAACTCCAAGTCCAGAACTTCCAGAAAATAAGTTCTGTGAATTCACAAATTCATCACTGGCTTTATGACACTTTATATTATTTATTTGGTAGTAAATAGTATATATTTCAGAGAATTTTTGTTGCAGTAACTAGATACCTAATTATGAAATTAATCCCCCAAATTTTTACTCCTTAGATTTTCTACTAATTCAAATGGCTAGTGAAGAAAATAACAAGCAAACAAAACTATTTCTCTAATTATCTCTTTATACTGAATCAGTGCAAGAGTTTAAGGTGTGAAGATGACTGGTGGTACTTGTGTGCTAAATTAAATCATATTTGTGCTTGTGTGTTTGTGTGTAAACAGATACACCCATATGCACATTAAATAAAGATTAAGATATATTAGTCTTGTACACAAGTATAGGTTTGATTTCTTCAGGTCCTTTCCCTTCTAGGAGCTACATGGATTAGGTGCAATGTAATATCTTCTATATTCTATCAAGGAGTCTTATCCATTTTGATACCTGTTTTCTTGCTCTGTATAATAATTACAATAATGTCTTTCTCATTGGACATTCATGACAATAACTTGAATAACAAATATACACCATTTTTCACAAAGCCAAAACCAAGTATATTGTAAAAATTAAAACCCAGAGTAGGAGTTAAAGTGACATCTTTAGATTGGATTATTGTTTATAGACCTTGTCTATATTCCTGAGGACCAGTGGTTCTTCTACTTAGTACTTGTTGAATTCTTTATTTAGTGGAGGATTAAGCTTGTGATTATAAAGGAAATTGAAACTGTCGATACAAAAATTAAAAATAAGAGAGGAAGGAACGGGAGGATTGGAATGTGTGAGGGAGGGAGGATAAAGTAGGAGACATCATTATGTTCTTAAAACTGTATATAAGAAATTCATGAAATTAGTTCCCTTTATACAAATTTCTAAAAATTAAATAAAGATTAAGATATACTATGTTCTATATCGGGGCATCTGGGTTTGATTTCTGATTCTGGCTCCTGACTCCAGCTCCCTGCCAATGCAAACCTTGGGGGCAGTGGTGTGGTGATGGCCCAGTCAAGACCCTGTGATCCATTTGGAAGGCTGGGAATGAGTTTCCAAATCCTGGCTTTGGCCTCTGCTCAACCCTAGCTGATGCAGTTATTCAGGCAGCAAACTAGCAAATGAGAGGTCTTTCTATTCTGTTCATCTCTCTTACTTCTGTGTGTGTCTCTCTGCTTTTCAAAAAAATATAATTTTTAAAATAAAGAATAAATAAAACAATAGACTGAATTTAAATATCATTTTTTTTTATTTCACTAAATTTCTGAAAGCAGGAATGAAAAGATTTCTGTTGTTGATGACTATAACTTAAGATTCTGCCCAAGCAGCTTGAAGGAACAGAGACAATTACAACACTTTGGGGAAAGAAGGATTGGGCAGCCGTTAGATAGAATTAGAACACTGCATAGCTTTTGTAAAGGATGTAGCTAATCTGCCTCTCTGAGTCTCCCTATTTGTGCGATGCCACATGGAGAAATTAGCTTGCCTTTATTTCTCTACTCCCCTCATTTGGTATGGCAGCAAACTCCTTCATGCTAAGCACTAAAAAGTATGGTAGATTTTTTCTTCTTTATTATTGTTGTGTTCCATTTGATATATGGAACATCTCCTTTTAAATTAAGCTTCAAAATTGTTCTCATTTTGAGTTTCTATCCTGAGGAGGAAAAGGACATAATAATTCATTTTTATTCTTCAGGATTTTTTTCAGAGATATGAAATAGGAGCTTGAGCTCTATTTGTGACCATTATTATGGAGACAAAGGCTGGTGACTGGGGACAGTTGACAAACATGATGATATATATGGGGGAGTGCATGTATGTGCAGTGGGAAGTATGGGTGGTGAATTATATAACCTCTGACGTCAATTTTCCTTCTATTAACATTCTACTTTTCTGAGAAATAATAATTATGGAAAAACCATGGAAGTGATGAGTATTTTTCCTTGAAAACGGACCTAGTGTAAGTAGGTTGAGAGGAATGATCACTTGGAATTTCCATGCACAATGAATAGAGTCATAACAGATATAGAATATAAGTTTGTAAAGAAATGCAAGCATATGAGAAGGAATGACAGTCAACTTGAACAAAACTGAAGTTTTGTAAGGGATAGAAAGTAAAACAGCATAGGGTAAAGTTGCAGTGCAATTTGGGGAAAATGACTTCAGATTTTTGCCCTGGGAGTGACATGTTTGATGGGGTTCTTAGAGAATCATTCATCTGGGTGTAGTTTTCATGACTGTGTAGTGAAAGAATGCAATGACTGAAAGACCAACTCAAAAATTAGGACAGATATCCTCATGGTCATGAGCCTAGGCACAACAGATAATGAACAGATAATTTGGGGTGGTAAACAAAACAGATTCATAGACAACCCACAAAATATTGTCATAAAGTTTCTTGGTTTTGGTTACACATGTTTCTAAGTACACCAGCACCACAGGGCCCCAGGAGACAAAAACTGAGATTTATCACCTCCACTGTGGTCAGATTGAGGGTTTTGCTCATCCAGAAGTTATGGTTTAAAGAAAATTTGCCAGATTGTTGTGTAAAGAGCCTATGGTATGTGTTTAGTGGGGAGGAGATAGCAAGAGAGAGAGAGAGAAAGAGAGAGAGAGAAATAAAATGAAATGAAATGAAATAAAATAAAATAAAATAAAATAAAAAAGAGAAGGGGCGTGGATCTTGAATAAAAGGAATAGGGGAACAATGCTTTTACACTAAATGTCTCATACGAAAATAATGTACATTTCATCTCCACTTGGGCTGCACATCTAGGTAGAGGTTTTACTCAGTGAGAATTAAGTTGAAAATGTTTTCCTGGTTCCATTTAAAAGGTTATCTGTAATGAGATTTCTGCCATAGTCAGGAAGGTAAGAATTCTGGTTCCTTGCCAAACCTTTTGATCACCTCGAGTGTTTTTAACACGTTTCCAAGCATTTGTCTTTACAGGGTATAAAATACCAGAACTTGGCTTTCATTTTTAAGATCTGACACATTCTGTAGTATCATTTATATTAAATTTTCCCGTAAGTGTTCATTACTTCAGTTCAGTGGCACTGGCACCATATGCGGATTTGTATGACTAGATTCTAGGGGTTAGTAGCTTTACCTCTGTAGTTTTTCTTATCTTTGGAATTATAGTATCCTGACAAGTTATTAAATAACCTATATTTTCAATCAATCAATGTGTGTTTGTTGAACATGTGTGTTTTGGGCCCCCCCCCTTTTTTTTCCAAGTATCACAATGTTTATTAATAGATACAAGTATATAAAATCAGGGCATGAACGTGACTTGATAAATTAAATAGACCCCCCCCCTTTTAAAGATTTATTTTATTTATTTGAAAGACAAAGTTACAGAGAGAAGTAGAGACTGAGAGAGAGGTCTTCCATCCATTGATTCACTCCCCAGTTGGTCACAATGTTTGGAGCTGCACCTATGCAAAGCCAGGAGCCAGGAGCTTCTTCCAGGTCTCTCACATGGGGTCAGGGGCCCAAGAACTTGGACCAACTTATACTGCTATCCCAGGCCATATTAGAGAGCTGAATCAGAAGAGGAGTAGCCGGGACTAGAACCAGTGCCCATATGGGATGCTGGCGCTTCAGGCCAGTGCTTTAGCCCATTGCATCACAGTGCTGGCCCCATGGTCCCTTTCTTAGGCCAAGGATGGTGTTCTCAGAAAAAGCTGTAAAGTCCATGAAAATTTACTGGGATGGTACAGAAGAAATTGAAAATAGTATTTGCTTCTGATGAGTTTAAGAGAAGGTAAGAAAGGATTACTTTTCACTATTTATGAATGTGTATGGTATGTTTTATTTACCTATTTAAACACTGAATAAAAGTAACAACTTAAAAATGATATTAGGTGAAGTTTCATAGTTAGGAAACATGTGAAGAGGAATCTCACAGAGTGTACTCAATATTGCCTAGTGCAGTGTAAATCCAAAACACTGGCCAAAAATAGAACTGGCACTGGAATAATTGATACTGATTTACTCAGGCTTCTTGCTTCGCCAGTGGATTATGAATGAGGGCATAGTAACCCAGCCCCCTGGAATGCAAATACCTTTTAGTCATCTAGGGGAATCCACAGAGGTGATTCAAATATATGCACAAGTACCCCTCTGAAGTCTCTACTCTTTCACTTTTAGGCATGTGCTGTAGGAGCTCACAGTTGGGGGATGTGCAGCCAACACTGCCTGTGAACATTTTACTTCTGTATAGAATCAGGAGCAAAGTCTTAGAAGCTGGAATAAGGATCTAAAACTGGAAATTAAACCAATGCCCTGCTATATGGGATGCAGACATCTAAATGGGATTTTAACTGCTAAACCAAATGTCTGCTTCATTCTAGCAACAATAATCATTCTAACAGATGTGAAGTGACATCTTTTTGACGTCTTGATTTGCACTTCCCAGATTATTTGAGATTTTCAACATTTTCATATTTTGTTTAGTGTTTTCACATCTTTCTGTAAGAAATGTTGTGATTATTTGAACACTTTTAAATTCAATTATTCGTTTACTTGCTAATGAGTTGCCTGAGTTTCTTATATATTTTGGATATTGACCTTTATAACCATTTATCTGATGTATGGTTTACAAATATTTTCTCTAAGTCTGTAGATTTTCTCCCCTTCTTGATTATTTCCTTTGGTGTACAAAAGCATTTTAGTTGTATGCAATTCCATTTATTTATTTGTGCTTTTGTTTCCTTTGTTTTGGTTATCATATCCAAAAATCTATTTCTCAGGTCAATTTCACAGATATTTAATATATATTTTCCTCTAGTAGTTTGTGGGTTTTGGGTTTTATCTTTAATTCTTTAAACTATTTTGAGTTGGTTTTTTTTGTATATGATGTGAGTTAAATATTTAGATTCATTCCTATATAGGTTTGCCTAATACAATTTATTAAAAAGTTTGTACACTGCTAGTAGGAGTGTAAATTAGTACAGCCATTATGGAAAGCAATATAGAAAAGTTCCTCAAAAAATTAAAAATAGAAATGCCATATGATCTAGAAATTCTACTACTGGGTAGATATTCAAATGACATGAAATTAGTGTGTTTAAGCAATATGATATTCATTGCACCATTATTCATAAAAGATAATGCATGAAATCAACCTGTAAATTCATCAGGAATGAGTGGTCAAGAAAATTTGAGGTACAAACCAACACAGAATATGGAATAGTATGTTGACTTTTTTTTTTTTTTTTTTTTTACAGGCAGAGTGGACAGTGAGAGAGAGAGAGAGACAGAGAGAAAGGTCTTCCTTTTGCCGTTGGTTCACCCTCCAATGGCCGCCGCGGACGGCGCGCTGCGGCCGGCGCACCGCGCTCATCCAATGGCAGGAGCCAGGAGCCAGGTGCTTTTCCTGGTCTCCCCATGGGGTGCAGGGCCCAAGCACCTGGACCATCCTCCACTGCACTCCTAGGCCACAGCAGAGGGCTGACCTGGAAGAGGGGCAACCGGGACAGAATCGGTGCCCCGACCGGGACTAGAACCCGGTGTGCTGGCGCCGCAAGGCAGAGGATTAGCCTGTTGAGCCACGGCGCCGGCCTGTTGACTTTTTTTTTTAAGAAATCCTGTTACTTGTGATAAAATGATGAACATGGATGAATTTATATTGGGTAAAATAAGACAACGGCATAGAAACAAATACCTCATTTTTTCAATTACATTTATCCATAAAAGTATAATATAGAAATAGAGAACATAGGGGAGAATATTGGTTACCAGGGTTTGGGGCCATGGAAAGAGATGTCAGTCAAAAGGTGCAAAATTTCAGTTAAACAGGAAGAATAAATTCAAAAGATATATTGTAAAACATTATGACTACAATCAGTAATGATGTATAAAATACATGAAAATTGCTGACAAGGTAAATTTTAAATTTTCTTTCCAGAAATATACGATAAGTAGGCAAGGTAATGCATATGTTAATTAGCTTGATTTGGTCACTCCACAATGAAAACATATTGTAAAACATTCTGCCATACGCCCTAAATATTTATGATTTTTTTGTCAATTAAAATAAATGAAGAAACGAATAAACAGAAAAACACTGAGTCTAACATCTTTCAGGTAGCTAACGGAAGAAACATTTAATTCGTACACTTGCTGAAGTATTGAGGTAGATATGAGTCCTTTCGAATTATACAGTAAATGCTCTTTTCTGAAGTTCTTACAAGGACTGAGTCAGAAACTGTTGGGTTGCAATGGGCAGAATTTGCTATGAGAGATGTGAGCTGAAGATTTACAAGAGAAGGAAAATTTACATCCTTACCGGGTATTTTGTTGATGGCTTGTAATAGTCTCGTAGGAGGTTTACCTTGGGTGTCTGGTATCTACAGAACAAATAGCCTACACTTGCAGTGACCTTGATATCATTATGAATTATTTTAACAGAGCAAAACTTGAGAAAACATCTCCAATGTATTAAATACCACTCTGCTAAATGCAGCCTCTGGAATAAAGGTCCTCTCTGTCTATTTACTGTGTGCTGGAGACATGCCAGGCTATCCAAGCCAGCATGAATATGTAGATCATTTTTGCCTTCAAACAATCTGGTATCCTAGTTTGACATTCTTTTCCATTAATATGTGCAATAACCTATAAATTTAGAAGGATGAGAAGCAGATAGTTATTCAAATATTTGCGATAATGTGTTATATATATACATATATATGGGATTATTAAAAGCAATGTCTTAAGAAAGACATGCATCAAAAGATAATGACATCAAATTAATTGTACTGGACTCAGCACTGAATTCACTAGTTTTCATTCTGATATTTCACTGGCAGGTGACTTCAGAAAAAGAAAGCATTGCATATGTCTATTTTCATAGTGTGTGAAAGGAAGAAGTTGAAATAAATGACTTATAGTTTCTATCTAGTTTTAAAATTCAATGACTCAGTGGATGAAAATGAAGGTTAGATAATTAAAGTACTAAAAGGACAAAATTTACAAATCATGTTTTATTTAAAATATTAAATCAGGAATGCATATATAGCAATTAATGCTAAGGAATGCAGAATGGTTATCTATGCTATCTAGAGAAGGATAGGGAAATGACTGACACACAAAACATATTTATAACTTTTATAAATAACTTCTTTAAAGGTATTCAGAAAATAACAAATAATTTTATTTCCTCTATGCATACATCCATTGTACAAATGTTGCATGGATATGTAGATTGTCTGCTAGATCACCCACATTATGGTTAACCAGTGATTCCACTTCCATTCTAGCCATTACAGGAAAGATCCACAGGTACACTGATTAAAAATTTGCTCATTAAAAAAGGCTTGATTATCTCTTCTTCACCTATGATCTAAGTGAAATGATCAGGTAGGATTACAGAGGCAAAAAGAATGAACTCTTATCCAAAATGCTTCTCTGAATCCCACCTTTGTGTATATGAATACACTGAAGATTTTAAAGTGCATTTTAATACGTCATTGCACTAATATATCAATACCACTTTCAGAAATCTGTTTAAGTAGCCAAGGATCTAGAAGGAGGAAGATATTGGTCTGGAACAGGATGATTAGTGAGAAGAGGAGAAAAAGTTTCTAATTCTGAAGTACTCACTGGTAGATGCCCATTTAAATGACTAAACTGAAAGTTCATCAGAGATGTTGAGAGTATCAGCTGCAACAGGAAAATTAAGAGCAGAAAGGATTGGTCTGGCATGAGACTTCAGAAAGAAAGGGGAAAATAAATAATGTCGGGTCCAGCCTTCATGAATTAAATGCACGCACTCCACTCAGGGGAGATGTCCATATATCTTCACTTGAGTCAACTCATGTGCTCAAATTTTGCTTATTCTGTTTTCATATAGGAGATCCAAGTGAAAGTATGATGCTAGAGAAAAGTACACTAACAGCTATAATAACTGGCTACCACTTGAGATATTCAAGACAAGACGCTAAGATGGTTAAAATTATATGTGAAAACTTGGAAAGCCAGTTGGTCATCTAGACCACTGAAACAGATTAGCCACCTAAAGGATGCAGGAGACATTTTTCCCTGTCTGATGACGAGTTATGAACCAGTGTTGTGAACTCTCGCTCTTTTACTTTCACAGCCATTCTGAAGCTGCGGTACTTGTCACAAAGCTCCTCCTCTACCCACTAACCCCTTGGAATTGGGGTAGAGTGAAGCCTTGTGAAATATACTTTATCTTTTGACCAAGCAGAAAATGATTAGAACTAACTCTAACCTTACATTTCCTGCTTACCTGTGAGAACTCAAATGAGAGAATATAATAAACATTATCCAAGCTGTAATATCTGTTATGAAATTTTATAGCATGTGAAAAATCAAATAAGCAGAGAAGACCTTTGGCATTGTATGAGCAAAACATTTGATTTTTACTTAACTCACAGAGATTCATCTATGATTTGGGTTCCATGTATACAGGAAAGAAATATTTACTGAGTTATATTGCATTCACATGAAAGTGCTTGTGGATTTAAAATATTCTAGCATCTTTTATACAAAAGTCACTAAAAAGAGCATGGTGTGTCTAAATAAGCAGTGAATATAAATACCAAATGAAAAATGAACAAACTGGCATGATTAGATTTTTACAGAAGCAACAGTCACTTCCAGGTGAAGCAAATAGGATATGCTTTCTAAATATGTTGCTATTTGAACTTGACATTGAAAGAATGGTAATTACAAGGATAAGGGTATACCATTTTTTAATTGTAATGTACAACTTAATGAGTTCTTGATGTTTAACATTACACAAATCCACATATACATGCTATGATGTTTAACATTACACAAATATACATATACATGCCCTGAAAGTGTATGTTTCAGGCCAGCGCTATGGCGCAGTGGGTTAAAGCCCTGGCCTGAGGCTTTAACCCAGGCTCATGTGGGTGCCAGTCCTAGTCCCAGCTGCTCCTCTTCCTATCCAGCTCTCTTCTGTGGCCTGGGAAGGCAGTGGAGGATGGCTCAGGTACTTGGGCCCCTGTATCCACGTGGGGGACCTGGAAGAAGCTCCTGGTTCCTGGCTTCAGATTGGCACAGCTCTGGCCGTTGTGGCCATCTGGTAAGTGAACCAGCAGATGGAAGACCTCTTCTGTCTCTACCTCTCTCTGTAACGCTGTCTTTCAAATAAATAAAATAAATCTTAAAAAAAGAAAGTGTATGTTTAAATTATTAAATGTATTTCTATCCACTATCAGTTTCGAAATAATATTTTAAAATTAATTCAACATTTAAATATAAATATGCCTTATAATTGAGGAAACTTACTGTATTCATAGAGTGTCAGGAGAAGGACATTTTAGAGTAAAAATGGAAGGAGTAAAAATGTAGACCTGATTTTATAGAGGGATGGCAATATAAGATGATTTTCTTTACTATGTGACTTTAGTACAGTCATCTAACCTTTCTGTTATTTGAGTTAATTACCCATGAAATGGTGCTAGAAAAAAAGAGAAACATAAGATAAACATAATTTTGAAGAATTTGGTTAATACAAAATCTTACATAAGTGAGTCACAAGTATAGGGGAATATGCTTAATTAGATATTGATGGACTAATAGAGCCATGCTTGACAATTACTCTCTGCTTTTATCAGATCTTACAGAAGATGTGCTTTTCTATTTGCACTTAACTCTAATTTTCTTTGTAAACATATAGTTGTACCTTTAAATAAAATAAAGAAATCTCACCATGAAGATGAAGAATGGATTAGCTATGAAGCCAAGGTAAAAGGTGTCAAGGCTCAGCCAAATGACAAAGTAAAAAAATAGCAGATTCAACATTCCTTGACATATAGTTACACAATGAATCTGATTGCTCTCTCATACTGGAGACAGGAAGGAGTTGGCAAAATTCCTACTTGAAAAAATTGTGTTACATTGTACTCAACAGTCAGGAATGTTCTTGTACTATTGGTGGAACTCTGTAATTAACACCCAAGTATTCTTAGGTGCTTAAATTTTAACTGAAAAGTGATCCCTGTTAAATATAAGAGTGGGAATAAGAGAGGGAGGAGATGTACAATTTGGGACATGCTCAATTGGACTTGCCCCAAATGGTGGAGTTAGAAACGTGCCAGGCAATTCCAATACGATCCCATCAAGGTGGCATGTACCAATGCCATCTCACTAATCCAAGTGATCAATTTCAGTTCATAATTGATCACACTGATAGGTCTAAGAGTCAAAGGGATCACACAAACAAGACTAATGTCTACTAATACTAACTGATAGAATCAAAAAAAGAGAGAACAATCCACCATGGGAAGCGGGATACACAGCAGACTCACAGAATGGCAGATGTCCTAAATAGCACTCTGGCCTCAGAATCAGCCCTTAAGGCATTCAGATCTGGCTCAAGAGCCCATGAGAGTATTTCAGGCATGGAAAGCCAAGACACTCTGGCAAAACAAAAAACAAAAAACAACAACAACAAAAAAACACCAAACCTAAATGAGAGATCTCTGCGAGTGAGATCCCAGTGGAATGAATGGGGCCATCAAAGAAGGAGGTACCTTTCTCTGAAGGGAGGAGAGAACTTCCACTTTGACTATGACCCTGTCGGAATAAGATCGAAGTCGGTGAACTCAAAAGGCTTCCATAGCCTTGGCAACTCATGACTAGAGCCTAGGGAGATTACTGACGCCATAAACAAGAGTGTCAAATTGTTAAGTCAACAACAGGAGTCACTGTGTACTTACTTCTCATGTGGGATCTGTCCTTAATGTGTTGTCCAATGTGAAGTAATGCTATAACTAGTACTTAAACAGTATTTTTACACTTTGTGTTTCTGAGTGGGTGCAAACTGATGAACTCTTTACTTAATATATACTGAACTGATCTTCTGTATATAAAGAAAATTGAAAATGAATCTTGATGTGAATGGAATGGGAGAGGGAGTGGGAGATGGGAGGGGCATGAGTGGGAGGGAAATTATGGGGGGTGGGGAGAAGCCATTGTAATCCATAAACTGTAGTTTGGGAATTTATATTTACTAAATGAAAAATTTAATAAAGAAAAAATTGTGTTAATCCTGCCTAATACTGAGTCTCTCCTGGACTCTTTCAAATAGGAAATAAGAAAGTAATGATGCAGAAGGGGTAATGCAGTTGCTTCCAGCCATTAAAAGTCATGGATACATCAGGAACCAAAAAGAAATATCAAAGCAGGATCAGGTCTGTGCCAAAGTGGGTCACAGGCTGAGATCCCTTCTCATACAGAAGATAGCCTGCTCCTTTGATTACCATACTTGTTATTATTATCTAATCATTTTCAATTGCCTCCTATCAATCTTGATTTTCCTATACCATTGTCTCAACAATCCATATACACTGAAATCTTCCATATAAAGTCAACGCTATGTTGTCTCACTCTATTCTCTTTATCAGCTTGATTTAATAGTACATATTTTATATAATTGGTTTAGTCAGGAGGTTATAATCATTGGGAGAAAAAGGACTCCTAGAAGAAAGAGAATACATTATATTTATTTTCATATTCTCCACTGAACACAGGAAAGGAAGTGTCTCATAAATATTTCTCTAAAGAATAAAATAAAAAATTAATAAATTAGTGTATTGTATGTGTCACAATGGCTCAGTGTTGTAAACTGCTGTGTTTAGTTAATTTCTGTGATTGACAGTGTAGAAAATGAGGGAGACTATCCAACCAAAGCATTTTCAAGGAACCAAATAAGTGCTTTATGCTGCAACACTTTTACTTCTGTCTTCAGAAAGAAGTTACAAATACTTAAACAGTATCCAAGGCAACTCCTAATACATCCACATATGAACTTGGTGGTTGGTATTACAGTATCCAAAATGTACATAGAAAAAGAGATATGACTTTGTTTTCTTGTCTCTGCAATTATTTCTCTTTTACTTATTCTCACACTGTTTTAAAATGACATTTAATGTATAGGCTTTGATTTTCCTCGTTAAAAGATTACAAATTTCTGTTGTGTGTTTGTGCATATTCCCCCTCTTTGAATATATATATATGACATGTATAATGTATGTGATATAAATTATGTATATATTTAATATATATCATCCATGCATGAACATACATATATGACTGAAAATATTGCATTTTACCTGAGCCCTCTGATAGAAAACAGAAAGTCAAGAAATGCTTCTACCGTTTAGTGTTCCTGAGAATGGCTTTCATCAAAGAAGCACATTCCCTAATGCCTTAGGTAAGATTCATGGACAATACACACAGCCACACACATACACATGCACAAACATGATTATATAACACACATATACCTATACATACATATAGTGTATATAAAGTACATATACTATAGTATGTACTATAGTATACATAATATGTATACAATGTACTATAAAATCATGTAGCACAAAATGAGGAATGCTTTTAAAGTTTCATTTATTTATTTTTAAAAACAGAGTAACTAAGAGAGAGAGATAGAAATAGAGGGGGGAGAGACAGAGAGACAGAGAGAGAGAGATCTTCCATTTATTTGTTCATTCTCCCAAATACCTGCAACAGTTGTAGCTGAGCAAGGTCAATGCCAGGAGCCAGAAACTCCATCTGGGTCTTCTATAAGGAAGAAAGAGACCAAAATACTTGAGCTGTCATCTGCTTCCTCCCAGGAAGTACATTAGCAGGAAACTGGGTATGAAACAGAGGTGTGACTTGATCCTAGGCCCTCCAATATGTAATGTGGACATCACAAGAGATGGCCTACAGTCCCCAACACCAACATCTCAGTGATCTCTTTTTTAAAAAATAAATGCCGTAAACATAACACCAAATATTAGGGGAAATATTAGACTTTTATATTATGTGTAGAAGGATGGTAGTCAAAGGTAAGGAGACAGAGTGAGGGAAGGAAACAGAGGTAGAGAAAGAGAAAAAATAGATGACAGACTGCCTGTTTCAATAATCTTGGTACTTATATATGCATATAATTTTAAATGAGAAGCACTCAATCCCATTTTACACAAAACTGGCTGAGGAAGAAAATTATTATCAAAACTTCAAGAATAGTTGAGTTAAAAAAAAAACTTGATAAGAGTCTTTTTCTAAAAGATCCTATTAAGGTTAAGAAAAATAGATTTTATTTTAAAGATTTATTTTATTCCTTTGAAAGACACAGTTACAGAGGGCAGGGTGTCTATCATCCACTGGTTCATTCCCCAGATGGTTGCAATGGCCTGAGCTGAGCTGATCCAAAGCCAGGAGTCAGGAGCCTATTCCAGGTCTCCCACATGGGTACAGAGACCCAAGGACTAGGGCCGTCTTCCACTGCTTTGTAAGGCACACAGGGAGTGGGAGTGGAAGTGGAACAGTTGGGAATCAAACCAGTGTCCCATATAGGATGCCGGAACTGTATGCCAGGGCTTTAACCTGCCAAGCCACAGTGCCAGCCCAGAGAAATAGAGATTTTTAAATCATATATTCCAATATATTTGATGTCAGTTTGCTCCATGGACAGAAAGAGAAGGGCACACATATTCTTATTTCCCATCACACCTACCTCAACCCATATATATGTATTAGTGAAATATCTTTATTTTTATTATTTATATTTATTAAGATTCATAATCATTAATTTACTGCTTAATTTTAAATTAACCATTTGGCATTTTAGTGTGGGAATGCTTATTTATTTATATACTTATTTAATAATGTATGTTTATGGTGTACTGTGAGATGTTTCATTACATGTACAAATTGCGTGATCACCAAAGATAGTAAATATATATCTTTTCAAGCATTTGACATGTCTTGATCCACAAGTCTAACTTCTTCTAAAGTTTTTAAGAAAAATACACACTACATTAACATTACCTGAGATCGCCCTGCTGTGCAATAGAACCCCAAAACCTCTTACTCCGTTCAAGTCACAATCTTGTACCTATCAATCACCCTTTCCCCAACTCTCCCTCCCCACTTCCTCCTCAGCCTCTGGTAGCCACCATTACATTTTTAGCTTCAATAGATGAATTTCATTTCCCTTGAAATGTATAACCAGGATTGAAATGTATAACCTGGTCTCAGAAAGTAGACCTATTTTTTAGTTTTTTGAGGAAATTCCATACTGTTTTCCAAAATGACCGAATTAATTTACATCTCCACCAACAATTTTGGAAGAGTTTCCTTTTCTGTCCATCCACACCAACACTTGTTATATTTGTTGTTTTTGATAATAGCCAATCATACTGGGGTGAGGTGATACATCATTGTAGTTTTGATTTGTATTTCCCAGATGATTAGTGATGTTGAGCATTTTTTCAGGTACCTGTTGTATATTGATATGCCCTCCTTTGAAATGGGACTGCTTAGACTAATTGCCCATTTTTTTAAAGATTTATTTATTTATTTGAAAGTCAGAGTTACACAGAGACAAGGAGAGGCAGAGAGAGAAAGAGAGAGAGAGAGATGTATTCCATCTGATGGTTCACACCCTAGTGTGCCGCAACAGCCAGAGATGCACCAATCTGAAGCCAGGAGCCAGGAGCTTCTTCTGAGTCTCCCACATGGGTGCAGGGCCCCAAGGACTTGGGCCATCTTTACTGCTTTCCCAGGCCATAGCAGAGAGCTGGATCAAAAGTGGAGCAGTCGGGTCTCTAACGGGCGCCCATATGGGATGCTGGCACATCAGGCCAGGGTGTTAACCTGCTGCACCGAAGTGCTGGCCCCAATTGCCCATTTTTTAATTGGATTATTTGTTCGCTATTTTGTGATTGAGTTGTTTAAGTTCCTTGTATATTGTTGATGATCAGTCCTTGACAGATGCATAGCTTGCAAATATTTTCTCCTTTTATGTAGGTTCTCTTTGCTTTGTTGATTGCTCCTTCACAGTGCAAAAGCTCTATAGTTTGATGAAATCCCATTAGCCTGTTTTTATTTTTATTTACTTGGTTTTGAGATCTGTTCTAGAAAATCCTTGTCTATTCCAACACATTGAAGTATAAATTCATCATTTTTTATTTGGTTGATGCCTTAACTTGCTAGAATTCATACTTAGGTTGTTTTGTTATTGTTGTCATTGGTTTGTTTTTAAGAAGGGCTCATGACTATTAAACTCTCTGTATTTCTTTATGTTTGTTTATTCTTTATGTTTATTTATTCTATATCTTGGCATATAACACTCTTTCCTTGAAAACTTGGCAGCATTGTTTTGCTGGCTTTTCACCTCAAATATTTGACTGTGGAGCTGAGTGTGGGCCAGTTCAACAATGCTTTCTTGTACTGAAATTTGCTTTTCCTTTCTGGATGCTTTAAATAAATTATTTCTTTTATCCTTGAATTTAAGAAAATTAATTCAAGATATTTCTCAGTATTGACATTCAGTAATAATTATATCTAAAATTCATTATATATCTTGATTTAAAGTTTCACTTATTTCTTACATTAAGGAAAGGATTGTGATGACTAGTGCTGTGGCATGGTGGGTAAAGTCACCTCCTGCAGTGCTAGCATCCTATATGGGTGCTGATTTGAGACCAAGCTGCTTCACTTCTGAATCAGCTTCCTGCTAATGCACCCGGGGAAGCAGCAAAGGATGGCCCAAGTCTTTGGACCACTATACCCATGTGGGAGACCCTGATGGAGATCCTGGCCCCTGGCTTCGGCCTTGCACAGCCTTAGCTGTTGCAGCCATTTGGGGAGTGAACCAAAGGATGGAAGAGTCTCTCTCTCTCTCTCTCTCTCTCTCTCTCTCTCTGTCTCTCTCTCTCTCTCTGTCTCTCACTCTCCCCCACCCCAGTAACACTGCCTTTCAAATAAATAAAATAAAACTTTAAAAACAAAGAAAAAAATAAAGAAAGAACTTTGGGCTATTCTACTCTGTATATGACATATCACTTCCCTATTTGCTTTAATTTCTTGTTTCATTTTTTGCTTTTACTTGTGCATTTGTTTTTGCTCATTTACCATCATTATATATCTGCCATTTAGTGTTTTGAAACTTTTATTTATGTCCTTAATTTTTATATTACTTCTTAGTTCCATAATCTCCCTTTTCTCCTTCTATTCTGTTTAAATTAATTTGAATTGACACATAAAATTGTACATATTTGTGGGATATTGTGATGTTTTGATACCACTTAAATCAAAGTAAAATATCTACCTACTCTATTCTTTTATAATCTCTTACTTTGTCAGCTGTATCCAAATTTTCTGTTTTTTTTTTTTTTTTTTTTTTGACAGGCAGAGTGGACAGTGAGAGAGACAGAGAGAAAGGTCTTCCTTTGCCGTTGGTTCACCCTCCAATGGCTGCCGCGGCCAGCGCGCTGCGGCCGGCGCACCACGCTCATCCGATGACAGGAGCCAGGTGCTAGGTGCTTTTCCCTGGTCTCCCATGGGGTACAGGGCCCAAGCACTTGGGCCATCCTCCACTGCACTCCTGGGCCACAGCAGAGGGCTGGCCTGGAAGAGGGGCAACCGGGACAGAATCCGGCGCCCCGACCAGGACTAGAACCCGGTGTGCTGGCGCCGCAAGGCTGAGGATTAGCCTGTTGAGCCACAGCGCCAGCCAAATTTTCTGTTTCCTTGTGTGTGTTTCCATGTGTGTCATATATTCCTTTATCCTGAGTTTCTTTATGTTTTTTTTAAACAATAAATGTCCACTGCTTCCTACCTGAACTGGATTTTGGTCCATAATATTACAATAATATTAAATACTTGTATAATATTATTATGAAATGGTGTTGTGTGTGTGTATCATAGAGGAGAATTTCATTACCCTTCTCCTAATATGAGACCTGAGTATTTTCTCTTCTGAGCTATAATTTAAGATTTGGGTATTTTTTTTTTATTACCTATCTTTTTTTATGGCTTAAGGGCATGCTGAAACCCATGAGTTCAGGAAAAACTGGTGCTTAGTACCCTCTTCAGGACACTAAGAACAGATTCTCATGGATAGAAAGAAGATTCCTAAATATAAGTGTGAGTGAAATTGTTAAAAAATATTTACAGAATTTTTATTTTATTGCTGGTACATTCCAGAAAACTGGGCCCCACAATGATACCAGCCTTCCCCATTCAACTCCCCATCTGCCCATGAGATGTTATCATTTTTGACTTTATGTGTCCTAGAGGCAGATTCATTTCACCTAGTTATTGGGTGCTCACCATTTCTGTAGACTGTATGCATTGTACGTTGCCATTCACTGCTTGGACTCTGACCATTAATTTCCATTAGGGACAGAGTCCTGGCATTTATGACTGCTTATTTTGACTACCAGTTTTGTCTCAAACATACAAATTAAAAGATGGAAAATATTAGGATATAGTCCATGTATGAGTTTATGACATATATAATATTCATGGAGATTCTCAAAATAGTTACTTCTGTATTCATAAAGAATCTTCCTTTCCTGGGCTCCAGTTGAGAATTCCATGGCATTTGGCTATGCCTCTTGTTTTGAGGTAGCTGTGACAGAGTTTCTCTGCTGGTTTTGACTATGCTTTCTGGCACACTGTTTTTGTCATCACCATCAAGAATCCTAGTCATCTCAGAGTCCCTAGATGTGTCATGCATTCCCACATGCAAAGTTCTTTCATGCTTTTGTGTCAGCAACCCGTGATGCCTGCTTCTTGAAGAGCCCATGGGTGATGCTTACTTGCTGTCACTGCTGCCAGTCCTCCCCTATCAACACACTTCCCTTCCTGGATGCCACCTTTCTCCTGGTGGCATTTTTAAAATCTAAAAGCACCAGTGTTACACACAATCCTTACAGCTATTCGACATGCTTATTGAACTTTTTCACTGGGTACCTAAAGCAATGTATTTTATAATTGCAATCTCACAAAATCAATCTTCAAATCTATGTCATGAGCTTTCTTTGCAGCCTACTTAATGCTAGCACTCAGTCTTGACCCATGGGGCTTGATGAAGGGAATAGGCCATATTCTGTTACTATATCTCTCCATTTTAATAAAGCTGACAGAGGATGTAGGGGACAGAGTGGGTGTAGATTCACCAATTCCTTGGAACGGGAATGAAATCTTAGTTCAAGCTTCTCTGAAACATCCTGAGAACTATACACAAGTGATTTATGTGTTAGTGTGTTTGTATGAATATGTTAAAATTAATATATGTGGTTAAATTTTTTGCATAAGCCCATATTTTATTCATGCAGGATGCGTTTCTCGAAATGGTTAGCAGGAATGCAAAATTTTAAGACTTCTCCTAAAAAATTCTTAAGCATCATTCTTGTACAAAAAATGCCTAGATCAGCACAATTTTGCTGTGGTACTATGTCTTTTTTATTGTTTTAATATGAGCCCATTGATGAATTAAAAATCTTTACAGTTTATTTAGTATTTCATTTTAACTAGAGATGTTAACATTAATACATATGCTTATTAGTTAGTCACATGTCATACCCTCTCCTTTGTCAATGTATAATGCTGGTATGGGTTTTTTTTTATATATATATTATTTTAAAAATCTATTAATGCATCGGTATTTCAATCTTTTGTTAAAGATTTATTAATTTATTTTTATTTAATTTTTTTTGACAGGCAGAGTTAGACAGTGAGAGAGAGAGAGAGACAGAGAGATAGGTCTTCCTTTTTCTGTTGGTTCACCCCCCAAATGGCCACTGTGGCTGGCGCACTACGCTGATCCAAAGCCAGGAGCCAGGTGCTTCCTCCTGGTCTCCCATGTGGGCCCCAAGGACCTGGGCCATCCTCCACTGCCTTCTCAGGCCACAGCAGAGAGCTGGACTGGAAGAGGAGCAACTGGGACAGCGTCCAGCGCCCCAACCGGGACTAGAACCGGGGTGCCGGCGCCACAGGCAGAGGATTAGCCTATTGAGCTGCAGCGCCAGCCAAAGATTTATTAATTTGAAAGGCACAGAGAGAGAGAGAGAGAGAGAGAGAGATCTCCCATTTCCTGATTCATTCTCCAAATGACCTCAATCGCTAGGTCTTTGCTAGATCGAAGCCAGGATCCAGAAATTCCATCCTGAATTCCTGTATTGATCACAGGGACCTGTGTTAGCAGAAAGCTGGAGAGGTTGTGGAACAGGCAGGATTCAAATCAGTACTCTGATACGAGATGCTGGTGTTGTTAGTGGCAGTTTAACCTGACGCACCAAGATCTTGGCCCCTTTATTAAACTCTTCAGAAAAAGTGACACATTTGGGCAACTTTTCGTGTAGACTCATCTTACTATTCCCCTTTATGTCAGCCTTATCCAATTGACCCTCACCTTCTGTTTTTTATGTCTCAATCTCTCTTACTCTGTGGCTCGTCACTTTGGAACCTTGCCTTGCCTCTTGCCTAATAGGTTCCTGGACATCTGCTATTATATCCATGCTCTAGTCGGATCTTTATATTTATCTTAATATCTCAGATTAAAAGATTTTTTTTTGTTTTTCTGGGAAGATAACCTCTCTTTTCTGTCTTTTCTTCCACCTCTGTAATTTCATCCAATATTAAAGCCTATTCCACAGCCCATTTCCTCTTTTTGTTCTCTTGTTTTCTAGAATCTCATGTACAACATTTACATAAGCAAGGGAATTGCTTTAAAGTTATTGTGTTCACTTTCTATATGTACAAAGATTACAAAAAAATGAGATTTCACTCCAAGCAATTTCAGGAATTACAGAACTACATATGTATAGAAGACAATGCTTACAGACTTAAACTACAACCATTTTTAAAGAAATAATTTTTTTCTAAGATTAATTGCCAATTTTCCCTGCTGTGGTCATCCTTGACAATTTGTGCAAGATAGGATTCCAAGAATCACCTCCTAAAAATATTAGTCATAAGAGAGACACTGCCTTCTATTGTGTGTAATTACAAAGAATTATTTCATGTAATAACATTGGAAAATGATAAAAATGCTGTATAGCCTCTGTCCCTGGTGCACTGCCCTATCCACATCTATATTGCCTTATAATAAAATGGCAAATGGCTTATTTGCTTTTTGGTTTGTGTAGGTACTGGCTGAGTTGACACACTCTTGAATTTCATCTGTTTTCAATCAAATGCTCTACATAAACTTGGCTTCTCTCAGCTGCCTGAGCCCATTACTAAGTTATATATTCCTGTTTCATTGCTCCATCACAGTGCTATAGATTTGAATGACATGAGTCATCTGTGGTTTCACTTATGAAAGGTTCTATAGCAACTTAAGATATTGTTTTCAGATTGGACTGCATTGTGCAACTCATATCCTAGTTCTGCCTTGACTCCCAACAGTACTTCTTAGGAAGATAATAATATATTTGAATAGGAAACATCCAATCCAAAATATTTGCACACACAGTAATTGAATGACTGCAACTAGAAGATAATTTTCCTATTATTAATCCTGAACAGTTTAGCTCTACAGAATACCTGTACATTTCCAATATGCATTCAGTTTCATTGAAATTTTTTTCTCCCTGACATCTGGTTATTTAATCTTCTGCCAACATTGTGTCTGTAAAGCATATTTTTTCCAGCTATGCCCACTCAGCTTTCAGACTATTGATGTTTTCATAGAGAATGGTGCATGTGTGTCAAATTATAGCTATTGATCTATGTTTGTTTGTTAATGCATAGAGTTGTTTAGATAGTGTTATGGCTTGTTTGATTGTGGATGTATAAATAAAAGGAGGAAAAGAAAAAAATTTACTCCTTTTTTATATAAATTTCATTGTTGAGTGAAGACTGTTTATTTGAATTGAAAATGCCTTAGAATCAATGTTTCTTTAGATATGAGTTATCTTTTTCCATTTCTCAGTATCAAATGGAAGTAATAGGATGTAAGGCTATAATATAGAGAGAATACTACTTCAACAAAAATAAATCTTTTTAAAACTGTATTGTGTCAACTTCCCTTTGTCTTAAAAAATGACTTTTCTACAACTCTACATATTTCTTCCTATTAAATATTGTCAAAGCAAGATTCATATTTTTTAGTTCCCACTTATTTAAGATTATTTATTAAGAGTTTTGAAATAAAACACCTTGCCTGACTAATTTTGTTTCTTGCCATTTCTGATATTGCTTGTCTCCACCTGTTCTATACTGCATTATTTAGGATGAAGATGTAATTGAAACAGTATTAATAATATTAATATTAGCCTTTTGATTTTCATCCAAACCAAGGAGAGGTAATAATACAAACAATATTATCTTTGTGCAATTTTCTGTGTGACATGCCAGAGGCCAAGACAAGGAGAAGTGAAGTTTGCTATCTGAGAAAAGGTAAGCATGAAGGCCAATACTGAAAAAATTCATTGACAAACATTCATACATAGCAGGCTGCCACTTTGCATTCAAATGCTTTGGAAAGTAACAGAGCTTCCTCACCCATTACCCTGAGCAACACAATGGTCATAAGTCACACTTGCTTATTCTGGGAAATTGACACTGCCAACCCAGGGAGGAGACATATACAAGGAAAATAAAGGAATATACTAAAAGCTATATAGCAAGCTCTTGTCACATTGAAAATAGGCCTGAGCTATTCTACACTAGATCACTTTGAGAAAGGTTTATTGTTTAAATCCAGTTTTTTCTATCACTGTGTCAGAAAAACTTCAAGGTCATAATGACCTGAGTTTGAATCTGTCCCTACCATTTACAAAACCTTTAACCTCTTGCAAGTCGTTTTCTGAGCTTCTTCGTGTCTGAAAGATTCCCCTTTTCTCCTTCCCTTTCTTCTCTCACAAATGGTAACATTTCTTTTGTACCTACTATATGCTTGATACTTTGAATTTATTTTTCCTAATTATATATGTATATATAGATTCATTTTTTTCTGATTTGCAGTGTTACTTATTTATTTAGTTAGTTAGTTAGTTTTTTTTAGGTCTGTCTGCTTTTACTAGGACCTGAGCTACTTTATTCAACTTTTAAGGACCTATCTATTTGAAAGACAGAGCCACAGAGAGGCAGAGGTGGGGAGTTGGGGGGAAGAGGTTTCTGTCCGCTGATTCACTCCCCCAGATGGCCATGATGGCCCGAGCTGCGTGATCCGAAGCCAGGAGCCAGGAGCTTCCTCCAGGTCTCCCATGCGGGTTCAGGGGCTCAAGGCCTTGGGCCATCCTCCACTGCTTTCCCAGGCCACAGCAGAGGGCTGGATTGGAAGTGGAACAGCCAGGACTCAAGCCATCACCCACATGGGATGCTGGCATTGAAGGCAGCAGCCTCACCTGCTATGCCACAATGCCAGCCCCTGCAACGTCATTTAAATATAGGGTCCACTACTTGCAATCTCTGCTCTCCTGAGTTGATTTACTAATAAACAGACAGTCCTTTGGACTAGAGTAGGCTTCCTGGCCACCCATGAATGAGTGTGGAATTGGAGTGCTGCTCTGAGTCTGACAACCACCAAACCTGTGACTGAATCCTTGGGTCTTGGCGCCTCTTAGAACTTCCACTTGTTTTCCCAGATCATAAAGTTTGGTGTCGTTATCGGTTTGTTATTATTTTTTTTTTTACTTTTGCCTTTCAGATAGTTTTGAACTTCTGTCCTAAAACCAAGCCCACATTTCTTGAGTTCTAACTTGTTTGGCCATGATTAATTCTCACTCTCCCTAATTCTCCCTTGGAACCTTTTTCAAACTAGACCAACACATCAGTGACAATTTTTTTATGCCAAGAAACGCTACTCCCTGGTGGATTCTCCTTTTTTATCCTATGCTATCATGCCATATTGTACCCCTGACAAACACTATGCATTCCACCTCTGGTATTAATTAAGTGGAATTTTTTTAATTTGAGCTTTGGTCACATTCCATTTTGCCAGAGCCTGTTATCCCCAAACCCTCACATTGAGTTGAGCATACAAGACTCAGCTACCTGCACATTCCCCAACTCTTCCCTTCTCCATTGATCTATGTTACTGAAGTCTGGCCATCCTTAGTTCCCAAGCCCTCAGGGAATTTGAAATCCTCGAGATACAGATCTATTCCACTAGATGTTAGTCTCCAGAATTCCCAGGACTAGTTGAGATTAATTCAGAGTGAATAAAATTTACTATGAAATTCATTGGACCTTACAATCTT
Source organism: Sylvilagus floridanus (assembly GCA_949820135.1). Classification (NCBI taxonomy): domain Eukaryota; kingdom Metazoa; phylum Chordata; class Mammalia; order Lagomorpha; family Leporidae; genus Sylvilagus; species Sylvilagus floridanus. Next base: position 88,702,226 of record OX463226.1, on the reverse strand, counting down.
CTCAACAGTATCCATGGCAAAGAATTGATCAGAATGTCTATTATAAAATGTTGATGGGAATTAAGTCTTTGCTGCTGTGGTGGTCACATTTGTGGACATTTTCTCATAAAAAGTGGGCACATTTCAAGTGCATTGCTTTCATCTGGTCCTTGAGCCATGTTCATGGGCTATTTTCTGCTTCACAAGCCAGCATAGATGAATGATGTGACACTCCATCTCCCTTTCCAGTTCTCCCCCTTCAGTTTGAGTCTTCTCTTCACAAATGAGCTAACAGACAAGCAGAGATAATACAATTCAAATTAGAATGTGTTCTGTTTCAATGCCATCTGGAGATCGTTGCTGTTGTAGACACAATAAAAATTGTTTAATTCCACCAAGGTGTCCAGGGCCTTGAAAATTATCTGCATGTTCCAACAAGGGAGAGAGAATCTCAGACATGTTAGCAGTGAAGGTCAGGCCATTAATAGTAGCATAACTCACCAGCATTTGATGGGAAGTCCCAAGCTACCCGGCTGGGACAGACTTCTTCACTCCTCGAGTTTACAGACTTCTCCATTTGGAGGAGTAAATAGTTTTTCCTTCATGAATTTCTTCATTAAATTTATGGCTATGTAATTCCAGATCATATTTTTCTTTTCTTCAGATTTTACTTTTTAGAAAATGAGAACTCTAATTGTTTGAGGTTGTTGTGTTTTTTGTTTATTTGGCTTGATTTATTTTGTGTTGTTGTTATGGTTTTGCTTTTAACCAATTCTTTGCAATAAGAGGGAGCCTCATACCTTCCCTCAACCAAATATGGTCTAGTACTTGGAGAATGCTGCTCATCCAGAGGTCCAGACACTTTGTTTCCACCGTCCTTAGCACCTAGGGTGATAGAAGTGGTGTTCTTTTCATTATGTCATTGGCAATCTAAAGAAATATTGATGAAGTAGACAGGAATATCAGTATGGATAAGTTTATCCATATGGCCCAGGAGGCTGAGTTCACACAAACCAGCCCTAATCAATGATGAGAATAAGCATTTCCTCCTTTTATTATTCATGGCTTTCATCTTGGGCCAGGTATTCCATTTCCATACTATCATCCTTTTTTCCATAGCCCCATAACCCCTAATATATTTGGACTCAGCTATAGACATCAAAAATTCCTTCATAGTACACATCAAGTATTTCATCTCCTTATCATGTTCCATCAAAGGGAAGCCCACGTTTCTGTTGCAGATGAGGGATATTATAATAGGCATGCTGTGTGCTTACATCTCATTGTATGACCTACGAAGCTGCAGAAGACAATTTTGCTGTCAATGCCAATGGATACAATAGAGGTGCGAAGGATAAAACAAGAACATAAGTAGTATGCTAAGAAATGAGTGTATGTAAATGAGTAAAATATGACTCCCACTTCCCAGGAGATCACATTCTTTTGGAAGAGGAATAAAAATAAACCAACATCAAGGTACTATGTTGATCTATGAAAGAGAGAAGGACAAGTATTAAAGGAACATGTAGAGATGCACCTCTTCGCATCAATCCACATGAGGCTGAGAGTGATTTAAGGCTTTGTAGAGATACGATGCTTGCCTTGGACTTTATGGGCACACTGATGCCACTCAGGAGCAAAGGAGAGATTCTAGATAGAAAGAAAATCAAGTGAGAAGCAAGGAGACATATAAAGCAGTTATTTTAGGTCCATCAAGTGATTCCATACAAAGTGTAAATAGTGCACTGGGTGACAAGTTGAGAATAGTGAGCTAAACCATGAACTCCTCAAAGTATATATAGTTTCTGAAATAAAGTTGAATACAAAAAACACCAGTAAAATTTGGAGTAAGAGATTTGCTTTGAAAGATAATTTTGACAGCATTATGATTTATAATATTCAATTTGTGCTCAGACTTGAAGCACACATTACAGAATAAATACATTTTCCTTCTAAAATGTTTAATTATTCCTGAAACCAACAAGGTTGCATTATATTAGTCTGCATGTCTCCTCCCCTTGTTTTAACTTACTCACTTTGGGCAGATACATATTTCAATTGTCTGTTGAGAAAGGTGCAGGAGAACTAAATTACTTGAGATGCCTCATATTGTCATCTTTATTCAACACCCAATTGTAATTCATTACTTGTCCAAGAGTACCAAGAAGTTTTCCTTGCTGTATTTTTGAAAGCTTATCTGCTTATCTATAAGATTTTTTACATTTTATTATTAAAACTTAGGCATTCTGCTCTACAATCCTTAGTATCAGACAAATTACAATCTGATTATGGGATCTTCATCTTTCACCCCCAATATTTAAAAAAATCATTAAGATAAGGTTTAACTTGCATGTATTTTTTAAATATGGAAATCTATGTCATCAATTTGGGGACATTTAATTGTATTCCTACTTTGATAACTCTCCTCTCACTACCATTCTGCCTATTTTTTCTTTTCTTTCTGTGTTTCCCAATAAACTCTAGACTTTTTAGTTTAACATTTAACTATTTTATTTTTATTTTCTATTTTAAATGTTTTCAAATTTTTGTTCTAGTTTCTAAGAGATTTTCTATTTTTAATTTCAACTGTCCAATTAATTATTTTTTATATAATAACTCAAGCATTTTTAAAAATTCTTATTTATTTTTACAGTGTTTCTGTTAACATCTTATTCCATCTCATGGGTGTGATATTGTGTCTCACCCACCAAACATAAGTTCCAAAAGGTAAGACTAGTTATGAATATATCATAAGTATCTTGGACAGTGGATGACATAGATGCTTTATGCTCCACATGAAGAATGTTTGTTGAATGAATACTAAACATTATTCTCTGAAGCACTCAATTATATTTTTATTGAGGTTTTCTTCTTAGTCTCATTGTGGCTTGTCATGTTTTTTGTGTTCTCTTTTATTTTACTCACCTTTTATGTGAGGTTTTGTTAAAAGCAAATGGTGAATTTTGAATGAGTCCAAATCAAGTGCTTAGAACACACACTTGGCATGGGTAGGACTTGTCAGACAGTGGGACTACTGCTACATGGCATGATGGGGGGCTGATGGACTCCCCTTTTTGTCTCTGTCAGTATTTGTAAATCTTTTCCATTGGGCTTGGGTGGAATATCTTTATAGACTAATTCTCCAAACTTCTGAGTAGAGGCTATAATCTCATATTTTAGAATTTGGGGTGTCTGTTAAAGGAAGAATGCCCTAGAGGTGAGAAATATCACTCTCTTAATGTGAATTAAAAAAAAAATATTTCTTCTTCAGCACGGATTTCACTTAGCCTTCCCTACCATCCCTGAGTCAAGTTTCATGTTGTACATCCCCTTTAAAGTACAAATCCTCTATATTTTTCTAAGTAAAGGAAGAGAAACATCTTGACAGCATGGGCAATGAAATGAAATCTTAGGGGATAACATAGGGGAGCAGCGGTTAAGTTGCCGCCTGTGGTGCCAACTTCCCACATGGGCCCCAGCTTGAGTCCCAGCTGTTCCACTTCCAATCCAACTCCCTGTTAATGGAACTGGGAAAGCAATGGGATATGGACCAGGTACTTGGGCCCCTGCCACTTACATGGAAGACAAAGAAGAAACTCTTGGCTTCTGGCTTCAGACTTGCCCAGCCACAGGCATTGTAGCTATTTAAGGAATAAAACAGTGGTTAAAGAAGATCTCTCTCTCTCTCCCTCTCTCTCTCTCTCTCTCCCTCTCTCTCCCTCTCTCTCCCTCTCTCTCTCTTTCTCTGTAACTTTGCCTTTCAAATAATATAAATAATTAAAAAAAAAAAAAACAGAAGTTTGGTTTCTAATCATTTGCTTATGAAATTAAAAAAAAAAAACTCAATTTAAAAACCTAACCTGAAACTCTCAATCCTGAAGGTACCTAGTAGTTCAATCTGCCTGAGTTTTACAAAGTGAATCCACATTTTTGGCCTCTATCTAAATAGATACACTATATCATCAGTTACTCTCCATCTATGTGTTAACTGAAAATATTTATTTAAAATTCTAATCAGATGTTTTCACCTCTTCAGTTTTCTTTGTGTTTCTTTGAGTTTCAAAAAAGAGGAGACATAAATGTATATTTTCTATCTACTAAATTAACAAAGAAATTTTTATGGACAGAAATAAGGGGAAAGAGGTGAAGAAAGGATCATAAAAGTTGCAATATCTTTGAACACTGGCCTACAAATAGCAATCACACCTGTGAACTATTTTTCTGTAGAAAAATCTTCTAATACTGTAGATTTATTTCAGGCTACTTCTTCAGTACTACAAATGGTTCTCTTGTGAGTTGAAAGAGTGATTGTGACACGACAGGGAATTGTTTTCTCTTTATAAACCTGTGTATGTGCTATGTCTACTTGAAACTTTCTGGTATTCTTTTCCTTGTTTTATCATGAAAGATAGTCTTACATACTTTAAATATAATAAAAATATCATTACATTACATGAATGTGTCCCTGATAGAATTGTTTTTAAGTGTCCTAAAAATCTTCAAATATTATTCAGCTATTTTTTTTCACTCTAAGTAACTTTCCAATCTCTAACCATTAATTCCCCTATTCACATTTTTTGTACATTTCAAGAATAACCAACCTCTGCTAGTCAGGTTGAGTGATGGAAAAGAGTGAGATCAGACAGACCTACATTTAAATTTGATCTCCCTTACAGCCAGATAACCATAAACCAATTACAAAATCTTGAGGTTCAGTTCTCAAATCTTTAAACTGGGATTGAAACAGCAGCTACATCATTAGACAAGAATGAGGCATAATGTATTTGATAAACTGAAAATATATCATCTGTTTTTTCCATATTAGTTTTCAAACAATGTATGTAGACAGCTGAACTTACGTTGAAATATAGAAAGCATGTCCTCCTTTCAATGGATCAATATATTTTTTAATTCATGTAACTGATAGAGCTGACTAAGATCCCTGCAGGGAAAGGTAAAATAAAGATCAGAGAATCCAAATGGAAAAGAAGTCTGGAATTTTTAGGTGTGATTGTGGGAAGAATCATTTCATGATAATACTTCCTGAATTTAACAGGACTTTTTGTTTTATATTTTCTAATTTACATAAAATATCTCCTAATCTGAATTTAGTTGTGCTTTCTGATCATATAAGATTCCTTTAGTGATACAATAAAAAAAAATCAGCAATAATTTTGTCAGTCTTTACAGTGCCTTAATATTCTCTGTTTCCCTTAGAAACACAGGGAAAACACAAAAATGACTATTAGGGGAAAACATCATGTAGCCTTCAGTGCTTGGCCATTTGGAACTAACGCATCCCGGTAGGAGTTCAGAGGAGGATGAGAAATGAAGGTGAGATTTGGTGAAGGGATGATAAGGCTGCTGGTAAGGAGCCTGGAAACATGTCCAGGTTTTAGTAGACTGAGAGGGTGTTGGGAGCATCAGAGAAGGAGTAAGGACACAGTGACCGTTGGACCAGTGTTGCCATGCAGCAGGTTAAATCTACATTTGCCATGCCAGCATCTCATATGAGCACTGAAATGGGTCCAGGTTGCTGGGCTTCCAATTCAGCTCCTTGCTGAATATACCTGGGAAGACAGTGGAAGATGTCCCTGTCACCTATGTTAGAGAACCAGATGGTGTTCAAGGCTCCTGGCCTCGGCCTGACCCAGCCTGCACCCTTGGAGCCATTTGGGGAGTGAAACAGTGGATGGAAGATCTATCTCTATGCCTATGTCTATGCCTATGTCTATGTCTATGTCTACGTCTATGTCTATCTCTATGTCTATCTCTATCTCTATATCTATCTCTATCTCTATCTCTATGTCTACATCTCTATCTCTTCTTCTTCTTCTTCTTCTTCTTCTTCTTCTTCTCTCTCTCTCTCTCTCTCTCTCTCTCTCTCTCTGCCTTTGAAATAAGGAAATAAATCCTTAAAAGAAACAAAAAAGCCCGCACCGCGGCTCAATAGGCTAATCCTCCGCCTTGCAGTGCTGGCACACCGGGTTCTAGGCACACCGGGTTCTAGTCCTGGTCGGGGCACCGGATTCTGTCCTGGTTGCCCCTCTTCCAGTCCAGCTCTCTGCTGTGGCCCAGGAGTGCAGTGGAGGATGGCCCAAGTGCTTGGGCCCTGCACCCCATGGGAGACCAGGAGAAACACCTGGCTCCCAGCTTCGGATCAGCGTGGTCCGTTGGCCGCAGCAGCCATTGGGGGGTGAACCAATGGTAAGGGAAGACCTTTCTTTCTGTCTCTCTCTCTCTCACTGTCCACTCTGCCTGTCAAAAAATTTAAAAAAATTAAAAAAAAATTATTGAAAAAGAAACAAAAAAACTACACCCAGAAATAGATATGAAAACAGAGACTACCTGGTTGAGAGGCACTGGAGAAAAACCACAAGCTGTGATTGAGTAACTGCTGTGTACCTAAAGATGTACGGTAGATCTGAAGATATAAAAGAAGTTCAGAGTAATGCAACAATTTGTTCCAGATCACAAAATCAATTAGTAGCAAAGTCATAAATGCATCCTTTATTCCAGGAGTGAGAAAATCTGGCCCACAGTCTAAATAAGGCCCACGAAATCATTTGGTCTGGCCCTGCCAAGGCAATGGCAGACAAGACTCAAAATTCAATAGATTTATAACAGGCTAATTTTTAAACTGATAATTTTGTTTGACCCATAAATGGTGTTAAAATATCCAAATGGCCCTTAGGAGAAAAAAAAAGTTATTCTTTTTCTTTCTGTATGCTATAGATAACACCAATGTTCTCATAGATTTTGGGCCAGCATTTCAGTTCATAGGGCAAATACATAAAAGCTCATGAATTTGATCAATAGGAATAAGAAATTTAGAAACCCATACAGGGTCAACATTGATCATTACCATTTGGATCTGACATAACACAAGACCATCCCTGCAGCCTGAAGTTTACTCCTTTCAATCTTGGGATTTTCCCTCTATACTGCTAATGTGCCCCACACCTAACAGATGCCCTATGAAATATGCTTAAGAGTTTCATATGGAATATTGTTGTACACTAGTTAGGAAATTTGTCACTCAGATGCTGCTCCTAATAGCATTCCACTGGACATCTCCTAGGCAAATAATACTTCTGGTAATGTTGTTCTTTGGGTTATTCTGTCCTTTCTTGTTCATATCTGGGTAATGTACACTTTTACACTTTGTCTTCTATTTATTCTTATTTCAGAATTCCACTCTTGGTTCTAATTCTCTTTAAGAAAAAGGTTATAAAAAAGAAAATCCCCCAATTGTGGGTATAGGTTTGACATCGGGGTCTGAACGCCATGCTCAGTTGGGCACAAAACACTGATCAACTTCTCCCCTCTGTTTTCCTGAAGTGAATAATCACTGTTAAACCTACCATGAAAGATCCTTGTGTGCAGAGACTGTTGCCTATGCTTATCCACAAACCTACATAAACACAGATTGCCTAGTTTAGAATTTGGGGCAAGCAGTGTCTAATAACTATTAATTGATTGATAGATCAATCAAAAGCCAAATGGGTATTACTAGCCAAGTATTTATACTGATAGATGAAGAGGAAAAAATGAAATTTGTTAATATGTGCATTATTGTAGATTTCTTTGCAGCAGTATCTCACTTTCGCGTACTTTCATCTCTTGAAGGTGATGCTTGGTTATCCAAGAGCTTTTTCTCTAAATCTGTCTCCCCTTTCATAAACTCTCTCCCCTCTTCCTTACACTGGAGCCACCTGTGTCTTCTTGGGGTTTGAATCTTAAAAGAGAGCATGTAAACATTCTCCCGCAGCCTGCTGCCTGCCAGAGCCAAAGGCGTTGTCAGCCACGAGCCAGCAGCAGCAGCACAGTGCTGGGCTGTGTTTTTGCAAGTACAAGACAGAAAATCCATGTAATTACTTCTGAAGCCCAAGAAGCTGTGCCGCCTGACAGAACAGCATGTGTAGGAAGCACTTTGTCAGGCCTCTGCTGACTAATTCCCTACTCCACCTGGGGTTGTGTGTGTGAGTGTGTGTGTAGGCGGGGCTGTGTGTGAGCCTGCCTGTGTGTCTGCAAGTCCCACAAGCAGTCTCACCAGAACTCCAACCTCACCCTTACCTACTGGAAATTCCAGGTCTGCCGCACATCAACTTAGAGCAAATCTAGGCTTTGGGGTCAGAAGATGGGAAGACTTGAGAAAGTCTTACAGTGTTCCCTGATGTGGTCTTCCCTTTTCTTCATACGGCAATGATGCTGTCTGACATTGAGTGATGCGATTGGACATAAATAGCTCAAAATCAAGTCCTTGCAACAAATCAATAGCAAAAAAGTTTGAGGTCCAGGTATCCCTGAAGTAGGGAAACCAGACCCTTCCAAGTAGAATCCCCACATCGTCCTCAGAATGTGGGATGTGGCACATCTCAACCTTGTGACTTCCTTCTTTTAAGGTGTTATAAGTTATCCTGAATACCCAGAACCACTTACTAAAGGAAACCTGGACTGAAAAGCAAGTACTCCAGCATTATAGAAAAGGGAGTGATAACGTTCTTCCTCCTCTTGCATTACTACAGTTATGAACTCTGGATTTTTTTTTTTTTGGAAGCAGAGTTACAGAGAAAGCAGGAAAGACAGAGAGACCTTTCCATCTGCTGGTTCACTCCTCAAATAGCCGCAACAGCCAGGACTGTGCCAGGCTGACACCAGGAGCCTGGAGCCTCTTCTGGATCTCCTTTGTGGTCACAGGGTCCCAAACACTTGTGCTATCCTGCACCATCCTGTCAGGTCACCAACAGAGAGCTAAATCAGAATTGGAGCAGCCAGGTCTCTAATGGCACCTACATGAGATGCTGGTGTTGCATGCCACAGCTTGACCCATTTTGCCACAACACCTGCCCCAGAACCCTGGACTTTTCTAGGAAATTAATGTTTTTATATTTTGCTGGTTGATAAATATATATAATGAAGGGAAATGAATGACAGATCTGTGTTCAAAGTTTATGTCTGCCAGTGATGGTATTGGTAACTTTTCCCACAATTTTCTAAAGACCTGAAGGTATCTGGTTCTTGTTTCACATCACTGGATCCCCAGAACATGACACAATGCAGTAAATATCTGTTAAATCGATGAATGAAACACCAAATCAAGACAGTGAAGTTTCTGAATCTTTTTATGTGTGAAAAGATTTCAATGATATGTCACAAGGTGATTGTGTGGTTAATAAGGTAAAACAGTTATGGAATGGAATAAATAAGTATGAATAAGTGTTACCTTCTTTTCCTATCTTCTTTCTTTCTTATTTATTTATTTATTTATAAGACAGAGTTACAGAAAAGGAGAGGCAGAGGCAAGGGGGGAGAGAGAGGAAGAGAGAAAGAGAGAGACAGAGAGAGAAAGAGAGAGAGAGAGAGTATCCTCTAGTTCACTCCTCAGATGGCCGCAACAGCCAGAGCTAGACCAGGCTTAGGGCTGGCAGGGGCCTAACCACCTAAGTCATATTTTACTGCTTTTCCCAGGTCATTAGTTTGATTGAAGTAGAGCAACCAAAGCTATAGCTGGTGCCCATATGGGATACTGGCACTGCAGGCAGTGGCTTAACCCACTGCACCACAGTGCTGGCCTCTTCTTTTCCTATCTTCTAAACAAATATAACCGAGGAGCATTTTCTCCCCACTATCAGTACCCTGGATACAATTCACTATATGACTTCCTAGAATTGTCGTTTGCACTTTTGGCATCTACATTTCTATCTGTAGTTGAAAAACAACCAAAAATTTATGCTCATACTACAGTTATACTACACTGTTGTGTAGAAATCCACTTTTCCCTGTAGACTGACAAACCAGTTCTAAAATCTGTAAGGATTCCAGGAGGAATTCAGGAGCTAGGCATACAGAGCAGTGGGAAGCCAACATCAGACCTGATGCCTGGCCAGCTCTTCTGGATCCTATGGTGGCATAGCCCTTGCCTACCAAGCTAAGAGACAGTGTTCTCAATCTTTTCCCTTTCCAGCTGGCTAAAATGAAATAACTTGATAGGCAGATTTATGATCAGAGGCCAGGGTCTCAAGACATAAATGCTTACATTAATATTTGAATTTTGATGAGAGGAAGCCTGATTTCAAATCTATGCCACTCTGAGTTAGTGATGTTTAAAATATTAGTGGAAGACAAATTTCTGACTGCTTGTAAAATCCGAAGAAATTGTCTATTTTGCTACTGCACTGCAGACTATGGATGAACAGATTTTATTGTTACTAGGGAAGCTAGCCTTGCTCAGAGCTCAAGTCCTTTGAGTGGGAACACTCATGGCTCCAAGCTATCGCTTTAATATATTTTACTTTTTTGGAAACTTTGTGTTTGGAAATTATAAACAAAGTAGTATGTACACAAACCTAGAAGAGTTAGAAGCAGAAGCAGAGTTAGAAGTAGAAGGCAGCTGTCATCAGCCGAGCCTGGCCCCAACAATTCCCCATGGTGTGCATGCTAATGTTTTGTCAGCTGAGTTTTATATGACTTAAGCAAAAAGACAGAGCCACATGAACAGCATGGTTGGAATTATGAGAGCTAATAATGATAACAATGAATAATTCATCAATGATAAATCTGTGGTGTTTTCTTCATAGAGATTTCTCTAAAGGACTCTTCTGAGAGGCTTGAGCAGGAAAGCACTTTGTATATGTGCAAGGGTTAAGGAAGGAGTAAGACTAAGAGAAACTTCTCTGCTGGTCTAATATTTAATACCAGCTGGAAGGGCCTCTACTTGTCTCTTCTGACTCAACCTCTGTCTACTCCCTCGATTAATAACCTCATCATTTCTATCTTGCTTGTGTTATTGTTTATGCTACCAGCCACTCCTTTTGCAAATTTAACCAAAATAAGTGCTCCCTTTAACCCCCACAAATAATATGTTGGCATATACTCTGAATCTCCAATAAAAATACCAAGTTCTCTTATAGGACTGCTTCTGTAGTGCCTTCCCCAAATTCATATGATGAAGAATAATAGCTAACATGACAACAACTAAAAAAATGAGAGGCCTTTAGTCATGAAGATGGAGCTCTCATCAATGGATTAGTGTCTGTAAAAGAGAAGAGTGATGGAGCTGCTCAATCCTGCCACCATGTGAGTATGTAGTAACAGGTACAATCTTGGAAGTAGACAGCATGTCTCTCCAGACCTTGAACATGCTGATGTCCTGATTTTGAACTTTTCAGTCCCCAGAACTGTAAGGAACTCTAAGGAATTGTTTACATTTATTTTATTTTTTAAATTTATTTGACAGGTAGAATTATAGACAGTGAGAGAGAGAGACAGAGAGAAAGGTCTTCCTTGCACTGGTTCACCCCTCAAATGACTTCTACAGCTGGAACTGCACCAATCTGAAGCCAGGAGCCAGGTGCTTCTTCCTGGTCTCCCATATGGGTGCTGAGGCCCAAGCACTGGGGCCATCCTCCACTGTTTTCCTGGGCTCAGCAGAGAGCTGGACTGGAAGAGAAGCAGCTGGGACTAGTACTGGCGCCCATATGGGATGTTGGTGCCTCGGGTAGAGGAGTAACCAAGTGAGCCATGGTGCCAGTCCCATAAATTTATTGTTTATAAATGACTCACTCTCTTCCATTTTGTTATACAATAATACACACACACACACACACACACACACACACACATACATACATACATATAGCAAAAGACAACAAAAGGTGTTCATGAAATATCCAGGGAGAAATTGAAACAATAAGTACCCACATCGATAGAAATTATTTATCCATATACTGAAAGTAAATTATTGCATTGAGGTCTAGTAAAGCATTTTACAAGAATGAAAAACAGCATATCTATTGTCCCAACCTTCAGGAAGGTTAAGCTGAGTTGATGACGTAGGAGATTAAGACATGAAATGAATAATGGCCTGAGAAGATCTGAGGATACTCAAACCACATTACCTCTATTTATAAATAATAATGCTTGGCATCAGGCAAATGTATTGAAAACATGCAATGGCAACAGACAAGTTCTGTACAAGTTAGAGTATGCTACTCAGAGCTCATTTTAGATAGTCACTCAAAATTATAATAACGTGAACATGAGAAATGATGAGTAATATCAGCATTCGCACAGATATTTTCTGAATGAACTTCAGACTCAAATCAACCTGTGACCATGAGAAGACACAAAGGATAAAACTTACTTATCAAGAAGAAAGCATTTCTGTCTATGTCACTTGTGTACTACATAGCCTTGGTCAAATAACACTTCTCTAACACTATTTCCAAAGCTGCAAAGGCAAAATAATAGTAACCATTCTAAATACCATGAAAAGTTCATGGAATATTGGGTGAGAAAGTATATAGGAAAGCACTTTTGAGTAATTAAATACAATGCAGCATTAAAGCACTATTTACAACAGCTCTCAAAGTATAATTGGAATAAAATAAACTGTACACATTTAAATAATTCAATTGTATAAGTTTTAACATAGACACCACCGAAGCCATCAACTCAATGAAAGTATTGAATATGTCCATCACATCCAAACGCATCCTTTTATTCTATTGTAATTTCACCTTCCTGTTTTACCCTCCTCTCTCCAGATAAATGCTAATCTGCTTTGTGATATTACAGATTATTTTGAACTTTTTTTTTTTTTTTTTGACAGGCAGAGTGGACAGTGAGAGAGACAGAGAGAAAGGTCTTCCTTTGCCGTTGGTTCACCCTCCAATGGCCGGCGCACCGCGTTCATCCGATGGCAGGAGCCAGGTGCTAGGTGCTTTTCCTGGTCTCCCATGAGGTGCAGGGCCCAAGCACTTGGGCCATCCTCCACCGCACTCCCGGGCCACAGCAGAGAGCTGGCCTGGAAGAGGGGCAACTGGGACAGAATCCGGCGCCCTGACCGGGACTAGAACCCGGTGTGCCGGCGCCGCAAGGCGGAGGGTTAGCCTGTTGAGCCACGGCGCCAGCCTATTTTGAACTTTCTAATGTTTAGTCTAAAGGAATCACACAACATGAATTCTTGTATGTGTATGATTTCTTCCACTGAGCCTAATTATTTTGAGAATCGTCTATGCTGTTGTGTGTTGACTCATTTTCAGTTCTTTTCTTGTTATTGCTGAGTAATAGTCTATGCATTTCCGAAATTTTTTAACCATTCACAACCATGTTTACAGCATGTGAGTTTTTCTAGTTTGTAGCTACAACAAATGAGATTGTTATGAATACTTGTATGTAAATGTTTACATATAAGCAATCATATATCTTTTTTCTCTTAGATAATATCTAGAACTAAAATGTCTATGTCAAAAACATATAAATTTTAGCTTTTGAGAAACCAAAACGCTGTTTTCTGAAAAAATTGTACCACTTTACAACACCACTATCAGTATCTGATTGTTTCATTTCCTGCAAATCCTTTCCAAAACTAAGTGTGGTTAGTCCTTTAATTCTAGTACATTCTATAGCCTGTGGTTTTATCACACTGCAGTTTCAGTTTGCATGTCTCTAATGATCAATGATGTTGAATGTCCTCATGGGCTCGTCTATCATCACTTCTTTACTCAAATATCTGCCCAAACCTTCTATCCATTTTTATTGAGTTGTTTGTTTACTTATTATTGAATAATGGCATTTTGATTCAAGTGATTCATTGGAAATAAGATTTGTAAATACTCATCCTTGTCTGTATCCTGTCTTTTCATTTTCTTAATAGTTTCCTTTGAAGAGGAACTTCTAACTTTGTTAACTCAATTTCTCAGTTTATTCTTTTATATATCATGCTTTCGTATACTACCTAAGAAATTTCTGCCTACTCCTAAGTCACAAAGATTTTTTACCTACATTTTTTATTAGAAGTTTAATAGTTCTAGATTTTACATTTAAATTTATGATCTATTCTGTCAATTTCTGCATATAAGTTGTGGATTGAAATCCACTGTTTTGTCCTTATGGACAAGCAGTTATTCTAGCATTTGTTGAAAAGACTATTTTTCCCACAGGACTGTCTTATAACTTCGTCAAAAATTATTCGTCCAGTTAAGATGCCATTTGCTAGTCCTACATCCTATATCAGAATGTTTGGGTTTGAGTTCTGCTTTCATTCTTCATTCTAGCTTTATGCTAATGTACATCCTGGAAAGTTCCAGATGATGACTCAAGTTGATGGGTTCCTACAAACCATGTGGTTAACTCAGATTTACTTCTGGACTCCCAGATTCAGCCTTGTCCAGTAGTGTCATTGTAGGCATTTGATGAGTGAAAAAATGAGCTCTTTCAGTCTGCCTTTCAAATAAAATAAAAAACAGATAAATTAAAAATAAAAAATGTATGCTTAGATGTCTTTGTGTGTGTGTGTGTGTGTGTGTGTGTATACCAGAGAGAGAAAGAGAGATGTGTATACAGAAAAAGTCTGAATACACACACACACACAAAGATTTATTTCTGAAATCCATTTATCTATTATGCTATCTTCATACAATTCCAAATTGTAGTTTTAAAATTCTTGAAATCATGAAATGTTAGTTCACTAACTTTATTCTCCTTTATCAAATGTGTTTTGAATATTTTCTGTTAATACTTCTTTATGCATTTTTGAATCAGCTCATAATTTGGAAAGAAATGAAATCTTAGTAACAGCAAATTTTCTGGCTTATTAAGGTATAACTTATTTAGTTCTTTAATTCTTCTCATCTTCCTTCATTTTAAAAGATATAAATGTTTCCCACCTTTTGTCTGGTTAATTATTTCATATTTTTAATACTTTTGTAAATAGTAATAAAGCTTTAAATTTAAATTTCTGATTCTACATAGCTGTCAATAGTGTTTTATATGTAATTCTGTGTCCTACATTTTCAGTAAACTCAAGCATCAGTATTAGCAATGTTTTTGTAGATTTCATCACATTTTCTACATAGATGATCAGGTCAACAGCTTCCTTTCCAACACAGATGCTTTTAATTTCTTTTTCTTGCCTGATTGCACAGGTCATAACCTCTAGTTTAATGTAAAATAGAAGTAACATCGTTGTCTTGCTCCAGATATTAGAGGGAAAAGATACAGGTTTTTTGCCACTATGTATGTTTTAGCTCCAGGTTTTTTGACAGATGCCTTTTACCAGATTGAGGAAATTTTCTTCTATTCTTAATTTGTAGAATATTTTTCAGAAGTATATATTGTGTTTTTTCATTTTTCCTGTAATTCTTTTGAAATGAATTAGGATTTTCTTTTTGAGTTTGTTCATGTGATTAATTACATTAATTTATTTTTCAAATGGAAAAGCAGCCAGTTTCCTGGCATACATGTTACTTAGTCATAATGAAGTATCCTTTTTTTAAAAAAAATATTTGTTTATTTTTATTAATTTAAGAGAAGAGGAAGAGAAAGAAAGAGAGAGAGAGGGAGATCAATCTTCCATCCAATGGTTCCTTTCTCAAAAGCCCACAACAATTTTGGGTGAGCCATGCCGAAGTCAGGAGCCAGGAACTCCATCTGAGATGTGTTCGACAGAGACCTAAGCTTTTGAACCATCATCTGGTGCTTTTTGGAACCATAAACTATTTAGTTTTTACATACTTAGGGACTTTTCAGAGAACTTCCTGTTCTGAATTCCTAACTAAATTCCATTATCATAATGTAATTTGAATATTTTAAAAATATATTGTTTGTAGCCTTGAATATGAACTACATTGGCAGGAGTTCTGTAAGTATTTTAAAAGATTATGTATTCTGAGCCGGCGCTGCAGCTCAATAGGCTAATCCTCTGCCTGCGCCGGCACCCTGGGTTCTAGTCCCAGTCAGGGCACTGGATTCTATCCCAGACGCTCCTCTTCCTGTCCAGCTCTCTGGTGTGACCTGGGAGTGCAGTGGAGGATGGCCCAAGTGCTTGGGCCCTGCACCTGCATGGGAGACCAGGAAAAGCACCTGGCTCCTGACTTCAGATCAGCACAGCACGCAGGCCGCAGCGGCCATTGAGGGGTGAACCAATGGAAAAGGGAGACCCTTCTCTCTGTCTCTCTCTCTCACTGTACATTCTGCCAGTCAAAAAAAAAGATTATGTATTCTGTTTTACATCAGGACATATATTCTCTCAATCTTAATTATATCAAGTTGATTCATTATAGGTCAAGATCTTACTGATGTTCTATTAGCTAATATTATTAACAGCTCATAGTTCAATTGTGGATGTTCTCATTTTTTCTTCTTTTGTCAGTTTTTCTTCCAGTATTTTGTAGCACTGTTTTTGGTTTTATTTGTTTGTTTGCTTGTTTTATAGATTTATTAATTTATTTGAAAGATAGAGCTAAGGAGAGAGAAGGAAGAGAGAGAGAGAGAGGAGAGAGAAAGAGAGAGAGAGAGAGAGAGAGAGAGAGAGAGAGAAAGTCGTCCATTTGTTGATTCACTCCCCAAATGGCTGCAATGGTGAGGGCTCTGCCAGGCCAAAGCCAGTAACCAGGATATTCCTTCTGGGTCTCCCATGTAGATGCAGGGGCCAGAGGTTTGAGTCATTTTACCTTGCTTTTCCAGGCATATTAGCAGGAAGCTGGATTGGAAGCAGAGAAGCCAGGACTCCAACCGGGGCCCATATGGGATGCCAGTGCTGTAGGCCATAGCTTAACTCACTGTGCCACAACACTGGACCCTGTAGGTGCACAGTCATTTAGGATTGCTATGTACCCCTGATGAAATGAGCTCTTTATACTTCAGCAATGACTTTCAATTTCCTTAGAATTGTGCTTCTTGTACTAAAATCCATTTTGATGGATATTCATGTAGTCCTTCTACTAGTATTGCAATGGACTTTCATTTTCTATATATTTACTTTTTTTGTTTTTTTTTGCTTTTTTGACAGGTAGAGTGGACAGTGAGATAGAGAGAGAGAGACAGGGATAAAGGTCTTCCTTTTCCATTGGTTCACGTCCCAATGGCTGCTGCGGCTGGTGAGATGCGGCCAGTGTGCTGCACTGATCCGAAGCCAGGAACCAGGTGCTTCCTCCTGGTCTCCCATGGGGTGCAGGGCCCAAGCACTTGGGCCATCCTCCACTGCACTTCCAGGCCACAGTAGAGAGCTGGACTGGAAGAGGAGCAACCGAGACAGAATCTAGCATCCCGACCAGGACTAGAACCTGGGGTTCTGGCGTTGCAGGCAAAGGATTAGCCTATTGAGCCATGGCACCAGCCCTATATATTGACTTTTAAATTGCTTTTATCATGATTTTTAATTTTGCTTTCATTCGTTTATTGTTGGAAGAAGCATATAATTTTTTTTAATCTTTATTTAATGGATATAATTTCCAAAGTACAGCTTATGGATTACAATGGCTTCCCCCCCCCATAATTTCCCTCCCACGTCCTGCTCCCTCTCCCATTCCATTCACATCAAGATTCATTTTCAATTCTCTTTATATACAGAAGATCAGTTTAGTATATACTAAGTAAAGATTTCAACAGTTTGCAACCACACAGAAACACAAAGTGAAAAAAATACTATTTGAGTACTAGTTATAGCATTAAATCACAATGTACAGCACATTAAGGACAGAGATCCTACATGAGGAGTAAGTGCACAGTGACTCCTGTTGTTGACTTAACATTTTGACATTCTTGTTTATGGCATCAGTAATCACCCTAGGCTCTTGTCATGAGTTTTCAAGGCTATGGAAGCCTTTTGAGTTCGCTGACTCTGATCATATTTGGACAAGGTCATAGCCAAAGTGGAAGTTCTCTCCTCCCTTCAGAGAAAGGTACCTCCTTCTTTGATGGCCCCGTTCTTTCCACTGGGGTCTTACTCTCAGAGATCTTTCATTTAGGGCCTCTGTTTTTTGTTGTTGTTGTTGTTTTTGCCAGAGTGTCTTTGCTTTCCATGCCTGAAATACTCTCACGGGCTTTTCAGCCAGATCCGAATGCCTTAAGGGCTGGTTCTGAGGCCAGAGTGCTGTTTAGGACATCTGCCATTCTATGAGTCTGCTGTGTGTTCCGCTTGCCATGTTGGATTATTCTCTCCCTTTTTTTTATTCTATTGGTTAGCATTAGCAGACACTAGTCTTGTTTATGTGATCCATTTTACTCTTATTCCTATCATTATGATCAATTGTGAACAGAAATTGATCATTTGGATTAGTGAGATGGCACTGGTACATGCCACCTTGATGGGATTGAATTGGAATCCCCTGGTATGTTTCTAACTCTACCATTTGGGGCAAGTCTGATTGAGCATGTCCCAAATTATACATTTCTTCATTCTCTTATTCCCACCCTTATATTTAACAGGGATCACTTTTAGGTTAAATTTCAACACTTAAGAATAATTGTGTATTAATTACAGAATTCAACCAATAATATTAAGTAGAACAAACAGAAAAAAATACTAAAAGGGATAAAGTATTAAGTTGTTTATCAACAGTCAGATTTAGAGTATATACCTTTAATTTATTACAACCAACTTAATACAATAATATACCACTTTAGGAACATAGTAAGAACCTTGAATATTATTGGTCTATCTGTTCCCTCCAGGTTATTATGTTATTGATGTCACTTATTTTCTTGTATCTATATACAATGAATCACACATTACAGTTTTACTATTTTATTTAACCAAATGTTTTAACACTATATAAATAATAGGAGGAATGTATGTATAGTCTCCAATATAGTTATTATTTCTAGTTAATTTTGTTTTTTAGACAGACTTATATTCCCATGGGTTATATTCTATTTGCTTGAAGAACTTCCTTTAACATCTTGCAGTTAATGGCAACGAATTGTTTTTGTTTGTATATCTGAAAGTTTCTATTTCTTCTTGACTTTTTAAAGCATATTTTTCACTTGATATATAATTCTAGGTGCATTACTTTTTTCTTTTTTTAGTTCCTCTGTTTCTCCTCTCTTTCGAAGATGCCAATTCAACAATAATAGGCTTTATATATCAAAAATATGCTTATATGATTCATTTAGGATATTTTCCATTGCTGTCTTCAAGTTCATTATTTGTTTCCATTGCATTACACTGTGTGCCATAAGACCAATCCAATTAATTTTTCATGTCAGCTACTGAAGTATTTATCTCTAGAAATTTTATTTGGACATTTTATAATAAGTTACATCCTTCATTTTTTTTTTTTATTTTGACAGGCAGAGTTAGACAGTGAGAGAGAGAGACAGAGAAAGGTCTTCCTTCCTTAGGGTTCACCCCCAAATGGCCACCATGGCCGGTACCCTGCACTGCTCCAAAGCCAGGAGCCAGGTGCTTCCTCCTGGTCTCCCATGTGGGTGCAGGACCCAAGCACTTGGGCCATCCTCCACTGCCCTCCTGGGCCACAGCAGAGCTAGACTTGAAGAGGAGCAACCAGGACTAGAACTTGGCGCCCATATGGGATGCCAGTGCTGCAGGCAGAGGATTAACCAAGTGAGCCACAGGGCTGGCCCCACACCCTTCTAACTTTTGAAGATAACTCCCTTAAAGCCTTTGCCTGCTGAGATGGGTGATGTGGTGTAGCTTGTTAAGCCACTTGCTGGGTACTGATTTGTGTCCCAGCAGCTCCACCTCTGATCCAGCCCCCTACTAATGCACCTGGGAAAGCTACATAAGACGGCCCAATTACCTGTGCTCTTAAATTCACATGAAAGACCTGGATGATTCTCCTGGCTCCTGCTTTCAGTCTGGCCCAGCTTTAGCCACTGCGGCCACTTGGGGAATGAAACAGCAGATGGAAGATATTTCTCTGTATCTCTCCCTCTTTCTGTAACTATGTCTTTCAAATAAATCTTTTATAAAACTGTCCTTGTGTGGTAGTTTTTATATGTGTGTCCGTTCTGGGTTGATTTCATTGACTGATTGTTCTCCTCACCATGTATCCTGTGTTCATGCTTCTTTTAATGCCTGGTTACCTTTAACAGCATACCAGACACTTGCATGTCTACCTTATTAGGTTCTCAAACTTTTATATTTCTATGCTCTTGAGCTTTGTCCTTAGCTGTGTCTGTGTTGCTTGAAAAGAGTTTGATCTTTTCAGGCCTTGCTTCTATGATTTGCTGGGTGGTCTTCATATAGAGTGAAGTGTGGTGGTATTTCATATATAAGAAATTATCCCTGCTCCTGATTTAAGCCTTTCCTGAGTATTTTCTCCAGTGTCCCATGAATTACAAGCTTTCCAGCATAGCTGGTAAAAACAGATCCTTTCTTTTTCTATGAGACTGCTGGACTTTTTAATTTTGGGGATGATTTTTTTTCTCCAGTCTCAGGCAATTTGTCCACACATATTTGCTAATCAATGCTGTGCTGAGTACTTGAGAGTAAACCTTTCTAGATCTCAAGGATTTTCCGTGCACCTCTCTGTGCCTTCCAGTACTCTATCTTGTGAAATCTACCTCCCTTGGCCTCCTGATAATCTCAGAGAATATACCTCAGGGATTTTTCTGTTATCTGCCTCTGGTATCAGGTCCCAAAAGCTCTCTCAAAGCAGAAGCTTTGGCAAATGTAGAGATCACCAGAGATCACCTCCTTCATTTCTAATCTCTGAGGGATCATTTTCTCCACTACCTGATGGCCTGACTTGAAAACAGATCTTGAATGTATTTTGTTGATCTCTCTCTCTCTCTCTCTCTCTCTCTCTCTCTCTCTCATTTTTTAAAAATGTTTTTAGGGTATACCTAGTCCCTGTTAGTCTGTCTGTAAAGAAGAATTCTGTGTGGTAAAGGCTTATTATTGTAAAGTTATTGCTAATCTAAAGAGATTTTTTAAGAATTATTTTATTTGAAAGGCAGAGTTATAGAGGAGCAGAGGCAGAGAGAGAGCACCTTTCCATTCTCTGGCTTACTCCCCAGATGACCACAATCACCAGAGCTGTGCTGATCCAAAGCCAGGAGCCAGGAGCTTCTTCTGGGGCTCCCACATGGGTGCAGGGGCCCAAGGACTTGAACCATCTGCCACTGCTTTCCCAGACCAGGCTATAGAAGAGAGCTGGATCAGAAGCAGAGCAGCCGGGACCTGAACAGGTATTCATATGGAATGCCAGCACTGCAGGCGGCAGCTTTACCCAGTTGGCTATAGCGCTGGCCCCAAGAACTTTTTTTTTTTAAAGAAAGCATGATAGGGGATGTCATTGTGTTATAGCAGGTTATGTCTCCACCTGTGACTCCAGCATGCCATATAGGTACTGGTTCAAGACCTGGTTGCTCCATTTCCGATCCAGCTCCCTGCCAATGTGCCTGGAAAGCAGAGGAGGATGGGCCAAGTGCTTGGGTCCCTACACCCACATGAGTATCCCAGAAGAAGCTCCAGTTTTCTGGATTTGGCCTGGCACAGCCCCAGCCATTATGACCATTTCAGGAGTGAACCAGTGGATGAGACAACTCTCTCCGTCTGTCTCTTCTCTCTCTGTAACTCTGCCTTTGAAATATTTTTTTAAAAAAAATATTTTAAAAAAACAGAAAAGAAAGCCTGATAGTGGGCAGGCATTTGGCCTATGGTGAAGATGCCAGTTAAGATGCTTGTGTCCCATATTTGAGAGCCTAGGGTCAATATCCAGTTCCAGCTCCAGCTCGACTCTTTCTCCTGGTAGTGGAGACACTGGGTGGCAGATGATGACTAAAGTAGTTTGGGTTACTGACACCCGTGTGAAAGACCTGAATCAAATTATCAGCTCCTGGCTTTGGCCTGGCCAAGTCCCAGATATTGAAAGCATTTGAGGTATGAACCAATGAATGGAGGCTCTCATTCTGTAACCATCTTTCTGTGTCTCTGCCTCTCTAAAAAATGTCTTTGTCTGTAAAATAAATAAAATTTTAAAACTTAGAAATTAAAACCATGATAGTAACAAGATAGATGAATAAACAGAGATACCAGTAGGTATAAATCCTTTATTGTTAAAATGATGATGCTATTACATTTGAAGCAACCAGGGAGCAGGGAGGATGGTGATGATAAAGAAATATCTTCTGTTTTGAACATCCTACCAGCATAACCCCTGTTAGATTCACTATTGTCTCTATTTTCAAATTATTTATTCATTCATTCATTCATTTTGTTTGAAAGGCAGAAAGATAGAGCAAGGCAGAGAGACAGATGAAGAGATAAATTCTGTCTGCTGTTTACTCGCCGAATGTCCACAATAGCCAGAGTTAGACCAAGCTGAAGTGGGGAGCCTAGAAGTCAGTTAGTGTCTCCCACACAGGTGACAAGGTGTCATGTAATTGAGTCACCACCTGCTGTTTTCCAGGGTGCACATTACCAGGAAGTTGGAATTGGAAGTGGAATTTGGACTCAAATCAGGCGATCTGATATGAAATGCAAGCATCCACATGGCTACTTAACCACTGTTTCAAATATCAGATCTGCTATTATCTCTTTTGATTACCTTTGGAAAAAAATTTGATTTGAATTGTTTTAAAAACAAATGGTTTTCTAGCAGACTAGAAGCATCCCATAAACCTGGGAGTTGTTGAGGAATGCAGATCTCCAGGCCTCATCCATGACACAGGAAACAAGAATCTTCATTTGAACAAGATCTCCAGGTGGTTCGGATACACATTACGATTTGAAAGGAAAAAATAAAACAAAACAATGTTTTCTTTTTATTTAACTGTCTTTGACTGACTTGGAATTGAGCTTATCACAGGTTTCAGCTACCCTTCCCTCTGCTTAGGGTACACCCTCATGCGAGAGATGTTGTAGCCTTTGTCTCTTACTTGCTTTCCTCTGTAATGAAATCCTACTCATTTGAGCACACCGATATCTATGATGAAACCTCTAATGCCACAATGCATATAATCATGGGAAAACAGTAGTGAGTGTGTGAGAGAATGCATGCACTATTATCTGTCAGAAGCCAAGCCCATGCTGTATCCTCTTCTAAACACGGGTTTCCTTTCCACTCTAAGTGACTAAGATCAAAATCTAGACATTGATAGTGAGAAAAACCCTAATTGCTCCGTCCCCCTCCAGTTTCTGTTTGTTTAATGTTTGCTTCCATGATGTCTTGGTTTGAGCTTGGACTCAGGGTTTCAGTGGTACTCCGAATTATCTCCTGCCCTTTGAGTTTTACTGTTCTCTTTATATGTAAGTGCAGGAAGCATTAATTGATGTTGACAAGTAGTAGAATTGGGTGGGTGGGTCAAGGAGAAAGATTATGCCCTACAATGGAGGAATGGAGGCAACACCACCTCCCAATGTTCCTGAACAGTTTTGCCTGAGGGTGTTTTAAATCTCAGACTGCCAGGCAGTTGTAAGTGGTCTCAATTAATCGAGATTTCTGCAGCTAAAAATCAATTTCTTTTTTAAAAATTCACATTAAGGATCAAGATTATTTTATTATTACACAGAATGGATTCAGCAAATAGAAACCTGTTCACTCACCCAGCACAAGGAGGACTTGAAGTAAGAACAAGCAGAAAGTAATGGAAATAGGATTTAACTATGCCAGTGCCATTGGTCAGAAATAGGTACCTAGATTCACTCATGCTTTCCTGCCAACTGGAGAGGCCTTTTCATTCCTCTTCATGAAAGTAAATTTCACCTGTGTTTCACAGACCCGCTCTTCAGAAGGACTTTCTCAGATGTTCCCTTGTGTCCTTTTAAGCTACCTTAGCAATTTAAATTTGAAGCACTTTGTTTAGTTCTAACTAACAGAATCTTATTTTGTTTAATAGCATTCTATCATATAGTATATCTCCTCTTGGGAATATATCTTGTATTTTTTTTCCAGTGATTCCCACAGTGATTGCAAAGCATTGAGCAAATGTGAGGTGTGTTGATAAAAACTCATTCAGTGATTGCTTTCTTTAGCTTAATTGATTGGGTGTGAGGTTTTATGGGTTCATCGTTTTGGTCTCTTACTATATACCCAATATTGTCTTGGGCACACATATAGAAATCAAACAGGAGCACTTTGAAAACAGTTTCCTTAATTTGAGATATGGGCCGATAATTTTCTTGGCAGTTTATGAAGTGTTGATTTCTCACAACAGATCCTATTTTTTTTTAATATACTGAGCCCCAGAGAACACCCTCCATCACTCTTATAGAAGAGCAAGCAATCACACGTGCTGGTTTAATACAAGAGTTCCACTTTGCCATGAACCACTAGGCAATCAGATAACAGTTTGAGAAAATTATGCTTAATCACCTTGGATGCTCTTTTTATGTTCCCAAATTTTATTGAGAAATTTATGACAGAAAAAAAAATCTATCAGAACTGTAGAAAAACAACCCAAATAATATTTAAGTTATTTACTCATAATATTGAAACAACAGCCGGCGCTGTGGCTCAACAGGCTAATCCTCCGCCTTGCAGCACCGGCACACCGGGTTCTAGTTCCGGTCGGGGCACCAGATTCTGTCCGGGTTGCCCCTCTTCCAGGCCAGCCCTCTGCTGTGGCCCAGGAGTGCAGTGGAGGATGGCCCAAGTGCTTGGGCCCTGCACCCCATGGGGAGACCAGGAAAAGCACCCAGCACCTGGCTCCTGCCATCGGATGAGCGTGGTGCGCCGGCCACGGCAGCCATTGGAGGGTGAACCAATGGCAAAGGAAGACCTTTCTCTCTGTTTCTCTCTCTCACTGTCTAACTCTGCCTGTCAAAAAAAAAAAAAAAAAGAATATTGAAACAACAACTAAAATTGTAGGAAACAATAGGTCTACTAATTTGGGGCTAGGGAAGACATGAGTAAGCACTTCATACCAGAAAATAACTACCAACCAACATTATGTTGTAAACAAAAATCATTGTCATTAATAACAGCAATCTTATCCTAAAGGAAGATGTTCATTGAAGAAGGAAAAATCTGTAGCGAACTTTCTCTCTCAACAATTCTCATGAGGGTCTAGGCATGGGCAATACAACATGTTTAGAGCCAGAACAATATATATAAGTCATTCTCTTATGAGGATATTTGTTTGGCTTACAGTTTTGAGTATGTCTAGAAACTGAGGTAAATTGTTCTATAACTATTTGTGTTAATACTTTATAACTTTATACACGGGCCCTATATAACTGATTAAGATTCCATATATGGCGTCAGTAATACATCAACAGTTCAGACAGGAGCTGATCATGTTTTATTTTCTCATAGTGTTCATTTCGTTTCAGCAGGTTTCCTCTTTGGTGCTCAGTTAATCATCACCAATCATGGAAAACAAATGATATTTGTCTCTTTGGGACTGGCTTAATTCACTCAGCATGATGTTTTCCAGATCCCTCCATTTTGTTGCAAATGATCGGATTTCATTGTTTTTGACTGCTGTATAGTATTCTGTAGAGTACATGTCCCATAATTTCCTAATCCAGTCTACTGTTGATGGGCATTTGGGTTGGTTCCAGGTCTTAGCTATTGTGAACTGAGCTGCAATAAACATTAGTGTGCAGACGGCTTTTTGGTTTTCCAATTTAATTTCCTTTGGGTAGATTCCAAGGAGTGGGATGGCTGGGTTGTATGGTAGGGTTATATTCATGTTTCTAAGGAGTCTCCAGACTGACTTCCATAGTGGTTTAACCAGTTTGCATTCCCACCAACAGTGGATTAGTGTCCCTTTTTCCCCACATCCTCTCCAGCATCTATTGTTGGTAGATTTTTGGATGTGAGCCGCCATAAACAAGAGTGTCAAATTGTTATTCAACTTCAGGAGTCACTGTGTACTTACTTCTCATTAGGGATCTGTCCTTAATGTGTTATCCAATGTGAAATAATGCTAATACTAGTAATGAAACAGTATTTTTTTCACTTTGTGTTTCTATGTGGGAGCAAACTGATGAAATCTTCACGTACTATAATATTAAATCAATCTTCTGTGTATAAAGATAATTGCAAATGATTAAAAACTCTAGGTGTTAAATTGGAAAATGCATAGATAATTAATCAATTCTTTAAAAAAAAAAAGCATGTAGGATCTCTGTCTTTAATGTACTGTACATTGTGAATCAATACTATAACTAGTACTCCAACAACAATTTCAGTTTGTGCCTCTATGTGAGGGCAAACCGTTAAAAGCTTTACATAATATGTTATAAACTGATCTGCTGTGTATAAAGAGAATTGAAAATAAATCTTGATGTGAACAGAAGGGGAGAGGGAGCGGGAGAGGGGAGGGTGGAGGGAGGGAGGGAAGTTGTGGGGGGGAGAAGCCATTGGAATCCACAAGCTGTACCTTGGAAATTTATATTCTTTAAATAAAAGCAAAAAAAAAAAAAAAAAAAAAAGATTCCATATATGACCTGGCTGCCTAGGTTATAGACTTATGATCTAACACTACATTCCATGCTGTTGGCTCTTCTGATACTGATAGTTTTATGCTAATCCTTGACCTATTACTACTACTGCTCCAGAATTTCAAATTTTAGTTTAATATATCAGCAATAAAACACATTACATGTCTACAAAGTAATACAAGGACTGGACACCACTTCAGGATCTACACACATACCATTTCACTTGAAGATTCATGGTACTATGTGCTATTCTTCTAAAAAAGCGAAACTATTCCACAAAAAGATTAGCTTTCTAAGGTATTTTCCATATTATGAAGAAGAGTCTGTACTTATCCATCTACATTCCTATGCTCACTTACCTGTATAATCAGTAGAGACTTTTCCTCAGAGAAGTCAGAATTAGGAAATTAGCATGGATCTCAAGTTGACATGCTCCCCATAGCGCTTTTTTTGGTGTCTACTCCCCGATCTATGAGGGAAGGCAGTAATAGCTCTCACGTCATGCCCCACTTCTGTTGTATGAGAGGCTACCTTGGAGTCACACTTGGAATTTTTTTTCCTATTAATGTAATTGCTGGCACATTTGATTCCCATAAGGAACTATGTGTGGTCTGATGTTTTGACTCACAGTTCTGGGAGGGAAGACAGGTTACCAAATCACCCCTGTTGGACATACCAATAAACTAGGCTGCAGTTTGATAAGAAGTGATTAAGTGAAATGGTCTCTCTTCCTTATGCACAGTGTGCAGTTGGATTCAGAAGCTAGTGGCTGGAGAACTGAACATCTTTATGGCTCAATGAGTTGCATCTAGGGAAACAAGCTCACTTCCTGCTCATCAGAAGCACTTGGCTCCAACCCCTTGGGATGGGCAACCAGCTTGGAAACAAATTAATCTGGAAACCTCCTCCATATCCAGATGGTGAGGAAAAGTTGAAAAACAGGACTACTTGCATAAAACACCAACTTTATTTTTCATTTATTCAAAAACATCTCTCAAGCAGATCCTTTTTTCTTTGTGTCACCTTTGGTGTTCCATTTTGTTCTGGTTTCTAATGTTAAGTTAGAGTTACTTGAAGGTCAAAGAGGTAGTCATCCATATGATATAATGTATTCCTAGACAAGTGTTCTTCCAGATACAGTTTCTTAAAAACCTGAGCATAGTCCCCAAATTCATCTCTGTCATTAGAAATTGTGTAAGTCTATTAAATGAGTGTAGAAAGAAGACATCAGGTGACAAAGAATTCATCTTATAATTATAGCTTTAAATGGCAAAAAGAGGTTAGACCAATTATGGTTATAGAAATGCAAGATTTGTCAACACCAAAATGATGGTCACTGGTCTGGTGAAATTCCAAATACAGATTTAGTAGAAGCTAGAGGAGTTCCCTGAGTTATCCTTTGGCTTTGAGAGGTTAGAATCTTGGATGACCTAGTGAGATATGAAATTTATTGTTCCTCTTCAAGAGATGCAATTATGAATTTTTCTTTCTTAAAAACTTGACTTCTGATTTATATTTCTCTTGATAAAATGATCTCAGTTCTAAATACTGGATGGACATTAATTTTCTAATGTTTTCCATAGTACTATGTTCTTACAAAGGAAATATTTAATTATCTGATGCATATACTCTAGTTGTGGCAAAGGCAAGGTCAATTAAGGGGAGTTTCTGTTATTTAGATTTTGTTCTTCAAGTCAATGAAGGTTGGGTTTTCAGGGCAGAGTTACTATATGAACCCAATTCATTTACCCCTTGACCAAATTCACATTAAAAAATGATCTCTTAATCTGTTCAAGCATTTTGGAGGGGTAAAGATTGAAGTGCAATTTTGCTCTTTTGAAGTTTTATGATTGTATCAATTGTGAAAGATAAACTCTACGAGAATAGTATTTGACTGAGCGTAATAACAGCTCTTGGAGAAAACAAACTCTTTAATGATTTCTTCAGAAGCACAGTACTATAGCAATTCTACCCATAGATGCCAATGGTTTGGGTTTTAATGTCCCAATCACTCTGTAGTGCCCAGTACTGGAGACTGGTGGCCTGATATTTACCATATTTTTGATGTGAATATGTTGGCTGAATGGATTAATAATGCTGTTGAGTCACTGTTGGGTGCCCTAGTGAGAACCTCTGTGGGTACACAGGGGGCCAGTGACATGAGTCCTTTCTATTCTTTTTAGATTTACTAGTGCTGTTTCTAGCAGTGTCCTATTTGTGAAAGATTGGTTTCCAAAAATATATTCCATACATATCAATGTTGTGGCCCAGTACTGGTCATCCATTACTGGTCATCCAGATGTTCATTGTATTATCTTTTCAATAATATGTAAGCTCTTTTATAACTTTTATAAGAATAGAAAAATCACATGCACACACACGATTTTCTATGACTGAAGAGAGTGGGCATGCAATCTTCTGCTTAGGTCCAGTAGGTGGTAAATAAAGACAGAATTCTTCCTCAAACAACATAATTAAAAAGTTGCCATGTATCATAATTGGCAATATGTATGATGTCAATGATCACCCATGGCTCTTGACGTGAGATTCCAAGGTTATAGAACTCTTTTGAATCCACAATCTCTGTCAGTATTTAGAAAAGGCCATAAGCAAAGTGGAACTTCTCTACTCCCTTCAGAAAAAAAGTGCATCTTTCTTTGATGGCACTTTTTTCCACTGCAGTCTCTGTTACAGAGATCCTTCGTGTAGGATTTATTTTATTTATTTATTTATTTTTTTTGCCACAGTGTCTTGGCTTTCTAGCGCTGAAATGCTCTCATGGGCTTTTCAGCCAGACAAGAATGACTTAAGGACTGATTCCATGGTAAGAGTACTATTTAAAACGGTTGTAATTCTATGAATCTGCTGTGTGGACTGCTTCCCAGGTTGCAACATTCTCTTCTTTTTAATTCTATCTATTATTATTACCAGACATTTGATCTGATTTATATGATCCCTTTAACATTTAATCCTATATATATATATGATCACTTTAACACTTAATATGGTCACTTTAACACTTAAGATGGTATTTTTACCTCCCAGCTTAATGAGATTTGGAGTCCCATGGCAAGTTTTTAAACTGTAACTAAGAATTAAGTCTGTAGGAATGTATGCAGAATTATACAGCTTTACAGTTACAAACTTCATCCTCTCTCTTTTATTCCCACTCTTATATTTTACTGAGACCTGTTTTCACTTGACTTTATACACATATGATTAACTCTATGTTAAGTAAAGAGTACAACAAATAGTATGAAGAAGAGAAAAAAAAATGTTCCTTGACAATCAAGACAGGGGATGTTCAAGTCATTGCTTCTCAAAGTATCAATTTCACTTCTCCAGATTTCTTTTCAGGTGCTCTATTAGTTACCACAGATCAGGGAGAACATATGCTATTTCTCTCTTTGATACTGGCTTATTTCACTAAGTATGATGTTTTCCAGATTCATTCTTTTTGTTGCAAATAACTGGATTTCTTTTTTACTGCAGTATAGTATTCCATGTAGTACATATCCCATAATTTCTTTATCAAGTCTTCATTTGACTGACGTTTAGGTTGATTCCATGTTTTAGCTATTGTGACTGGAACTGCAACAAACATGGGGGTGCAGATAAATCTTTCACATGCTGATTTCATTTCCCTTGAGTTAATTCACAGAAGTGGGGTGGCTGGGTCATATGGTAGATCTATATTCAGATTTCTGAGGTATCTCTAAACTGTCTTCCACAGTGGTTTAACCAGTTAATATTAGGGTACATTTTCCCCCAAATCCTCAGCAGCATTTATTGTTTGTTGATTTCTGTATGAAAGTCATTCTAACCATGGTGAGGTGAAATATTAATGTAGTTTTGATTTGCATTTTCCTGACAGCTAGTGATCCTGAACATTTTTATATGTTTATTGGCCATTTGGATTTCCTTTTTTGAAAAATGTCTAAGTCCTTTGCCAATTTCTAAACTGGGTTGTTTGTTTATATATTCTGGTTTGTTTATATATTCTTTATATATTCTGGTTTTTAATCCTTTATGAATTGTATAGTTTACAAATAATTTCGCACAATTTGTTGGTTGCCTCTTCACTTTATTGTTTCTTTTGCAACACAGAAGCTTCTTTATTTCATGTAATCTTATTTGTTAAATTTGGCTTTGATTACTTGTGACTCTGGTGTCTTTTCCAAGAACTTTTTGCCTAAGCAAATACCTTGCAGTGTTTCTCCAATGTTCTCAAGTAATTTGATGGTATCTGGTCATAGATTTAGGTCTTTAAACAATTTGGATTAATTTTTGTGTAAGGTAGAGGTCTTGCTTCATTCTTCTGCATGTAGAAATCCTGTTTTTCCAGCACCATCTGTTGAAGACACTGTCCTTGCTCCAGGGATTGGTTTTAGCTCCTTGGTCAAATGTAAGTTGGTTGTAGATGCTTGGATTTATTTCTGGAGTTTCTATTCTGTTCCATTGGTCTATCCTTCTGTTTTTGTACCAGTACCAGGTCTTTTTGATTATAACTGCCTTGAAGTATGCCTTGAAATCTGGTATTGTGATGCCTCTGGCTTTATTTTTGTTGTAGAAAATTGTTTGATCTATTCAAGGTCTCCTGTGTTTCCATATGAATTTCAGCATCATTTTTTTCTGTTGACAGGCAGAGTTAGACAGTGAGAAAGAGAGACAGAGAGAAAGGTCTTCCTTCCATTGGTTCAACCCCAAATAGCCGCCACAACCAGCGTGCTGCGCCAATCCGAAGCCAGGAGCCAGGCGCACTCCATGTGAGTGCAGGGCCCCAGCACCTGGGTCATTCTTCAGTGCCTTCCCGGGCCACAGCAGAGAGCTGGACTGAAAGAGGAGCAACAGGGACAGAACCTGGTGCCCCAACCGGGACTAGAACCTGGGATACGGGTGCCGCAGGTGGAGGATTAACCAAGTGAGCCGTGGCACCGGCCATCAGCATCATTTTTTTTTATATCTGATAAGAATGTCTTTGGTATTTTGATGGGTATTGCATTGAATCTGTGAATTGATTTCAGAAGAATGGACATTATGATTATATTCATTCTTCCAATTCATGAACATGGAAGATTTTTCTGTTTTTGTATCTTCTTCTAATTCTTTCTATAATGTTTTGTAATTCTTATCATAGATATCTTTGCCAACCTTGGTTAAATATATTCCAAGGTATTTGACTTTTTATTTTTGTAGCTATTGTGAATGGGATTGATCTTAGAACTTCTTTCTCATTGTGTATACAAAGTCTGTTGATTTTTGTGTGTTGATTTTATATCCTGCCATTTTACCAAACTCTTCTATGAGTTCCTATAGTCTTGGTGGAGGCTTTTGGATCCCCTATACATAGAATCATGTCATCTGTAAATATGGATAGTTTGACTTCCTCTTTCCCAATTTGTATCTCTTTAATTTCTTTTTCTTGCCTAATGGCTCTGGCTAAAACCTCCAGGACTATATTAAATAGCAATAGTGGAAGTTGGTACCATTGCCTGGTTCTGTATCTCAGTGAGAATGCTTCCAACTTTTCCCCATTCAATAGGACAGTGGCTGTGGGTTTGTCAAATTGCCTTGATTGTTTTGAGGAATGTTCCTTGTATATCCAATTTGCTTAGAGTTTTTATCATTAAAATGGTGTTCTATTTTATAAATTGCTTTCTCTGTATCTATTCAGATAACCAAATGGTTTTTGTTCTTCAGTTAATGTGACATAGCAGATTGACTGATTTGTGAATGTTACACCATCCCTTCATAATTAGCGATAAATCCCACTTGGTCTGGGTGAATGATCTTTTTGATGTGTTGTTGGATTCAATTGGCAAGAATTTTGTTGAGGATTTTTACAACTACGTTCATCAGGGAAAATGATCTGTAGTTCTCTCTCTGTTGTGTCTTCTCTGGGTTTAGGAATTAAGGTGATGCTGTCTTAATAGAAGCAATTTAGGAATTCTGATTGTGCTACAAAGAGTGATCAGAACACCTTATTCAAAAGATAGTCAATATATATTTGAAGAAGTGAGAAAACAATAAAAGGGAAATGAGGAAAGAACAAAGAAAAATTTGAAAGAAAAGGCAAAAAATTAACAAAAGGAAAGGTGAAGAAAAATCAAAGTAGAATCCACTTAGCTACTGTCTTGTGGAGTAAAGGAATCATACCAGTGAATATTTTTATATTCACCAGAGCACTATGGAAAGAATTCTGAAGTACAGGATGGTAAACAAGAGGTCCAAAGTAAGGATATTGAGAGAAGAATCCTGAGAGATAAGGGGAAGTCTGATTGGGTGAGGGAGTGTGACAGGTTTATAAATGGCAAAAATGGGAAACAGCATTGGAAAATGGGACTGGTGTGGACAGCACACCTCCTCTACTTCCTCCCCTACAGTGCTATTCAGGACCACCTCACATTGTAGGAAATGTGACACTCTAGCTCAGTATCCCCTTAGCTGTTTTTGAATCCCACATCTAATATGTAGATTCATTTAACATCATCAGCAACAAAAAGAATGAAAGGAAGAAGAAAGATTTCTATAATCACTGAAGATTAGAACTTTTACTTCTAAGATTGATACGCACAATTGCAAATAAAGAATTTTAAGAACAATATTTTTGGTGACTATAATCAAGCTAGAGGCAGCCTTTGTAGGCAAGTAAACATGGAGTATTGCCAGCAGCACAAAGAGTAAGATTCATACCAAAGCACAGAAAGATACCCTCATTCAAATACACTCCCACCCTGGGTATACATGCCCCCACTAGCTTCCTTATACCAAAATTATACCTATATTATTGTAAGATGTTATTTATCTTTATCTTTTTACATCTCACATATATATATATATATATATATATGTATCAATAAGTTGAAATTGAACAGAGATACAAATAAAAGTTTAGAAGATTGTGACTTTTATTAAATTTTTGTCATTTAAAAATTAAAATCATAGAGCAACCTATAAATATGTAAGATTTTATGTACATTTTAAAAGCAAAAAGAATTAAGAAACAACAAAACAATAATATACCTCATAAGATGATATTAAATATAGATAATGAAATGCAATTTTTTGTTTACAAGCAACTTTTAATAAATACCCCATAAAAAAGAATAAAATACAAGGTGAAAATCCCTTAAGAATCTACAATAACTGACAAAAGTTTCCACTAGTCTTTTCAATGATTTACTGTTTCTGGTCAGTTTGCACAGTTTGGCAGTCTACCTGCTTTCCTAGCACAAGACCCTGCTGTTTATGTAAGTTAATACTTTAAAAGCCTTATTTTCTTTCTCCTAGGAAGGATGGATGGGTAGAAGTGGGAGGAGGGGACTTAAAAGCATGACCTGCTCTTTAAAGAGCTGCAAAGAATGTCAGATTATCTTCATTTAACGAACAACACAGGCCTGGAAGACATACATTTGCAGGTGGTAGAACCAACTGAAAAACCTAATCAGAAATCAATTCTACAAACAGGAGGAGACATTTCTTTTTGTCTGACTCAATTACTTGGGAAGGAAAAGACAAGTCTTGGGAGTGGGTGTGGATAATGTATTGCTGCAGATTAACAGATGAATACCAATGTCCCATTTGGTTCACACATTTCACTTCTTTTTGCCTCCTTGGATAAAGAAAAAAAAAAACTTACAATGGAAAACTTTCTTACAATCTGAGAATCTTCTTTTACAGAGAAATTAGAAGCCCAGTAAAGCGAACTAATCAATCTATTTAAATATCACACATCTGGTTGCTGAATGAGGGTGAGGTTGGCTCAACAGGCTGATCTAGACTCAAAAGCTTAAAATAAGACAACATAATTGAATAACTTTTCAGAACAAATGAAGTTTGAGTTACATGTAATGGTTACTGTCTACACTATGAGCAAAAACAAAGAAAATATTTTTTATAGCTTTTATTTAAAGAATATAAATTTCCAAAGCACAGCTTATGGATTACAATGGTTCCCCCCCCCCAGAACTTCCCTCCCTCCTGATACCCTCCCCTTTCCCGCTCCCTCTCCCCTTCCATTCACGTCAGGATTCATTTTCAATTCTCTTTATACACAGAAGATCAGTTTAGTATATATTAAGTAAAGATTTCAACAGTTTGCCCTCACATAGAGACACAAAGTGAAAATACTGTTGGAGTACTAGTTATAGTATTAATTCACAATGTACAGCACATTAAGGACAGAGATCCTACATGAGTTTTTTTAAAGAATTGATTAATTGTCTATGCAATTTCCAATTTAACACCAAGATTTTTTAATCATTTCCAATTATCTTTATATACAGAAGATCGATTCAGTATATACTATGTAAAGATTTCATCAGTTTGCACCCACACAGAAACACAAAGTGTAAAAATACTGTTTCAGTACTAGTAATAGCATTATTTCACATTGGATAACACATTAAGGACAGATCCCTCATGAGACGTAAGTACACAGTGACTCCTGAAGTTGATTTAACAATTTGACACTCTTGTTTATGGCGTCAGTAACCTCCCTAGGCTCTAGTCATGAGTTGCCGAGGCTATAGAAGCCTTTAGGGTTGGCTGACTTCGATCTTATTCCGACAGGGTCATAGTCAAAGTGGAAGTTCTCTCCTCCCTTCAGAGAAAGGTACCTCCTTCTTTGATGGCCCCGTTCTTTCCACTGAGATCTCACTCGCAGAGATCTTTCATTTAGGTCTTCTTTTTTTTGTTTTTCAGGGTGTCTTAGCTTTCCATGCCTAAAATATTCTCATGGGCTCTTGAGCCAGATCCGAATGCCTTAAGGGCTGATTCTGAGGCCAGAGTGCTATTTAGGACATCTGCCATTCTATGAGTCTGCTGTGTATCCCGCTTCCCATGTTGGATCATTCTCTCCCTTTTTGATTCTATCAGTTAGTATTAGCAGACACTAGTCTTGTTTGTGTGATCCCTTTGACTCTTAGACCTATCAGTGTGATCAACTGTGAACTGAAATTGATCACTTGGACTAGTGAGATGGCCTTGGTACATGCCACCTTGATGGGATTGTATTGGAATCCCCTGGCTCAATTCTAACTCCATCATTTGGGGCAGTTCCGATTGAGCATGTTCCAAATTGTACATCTCCTCCCTCTCTTATTCCCACTCTTATATTTCACAGGATCACTTTTCAGTTAAAATTTAAACACCTAAGAATAATTGTGTGTTAATTACAGAGTTCAACCACTAGTACTAGGATAAAAAAAAATACTACAATGGATAAAGTATTACATTGTACAACAACAGTCAGCACAAGAGCTGATCAAGTCACTGTTTCTCATAGTGTCCATTTCACTTCAACAGGTTTCCCCTTTAGTGCTCAGTTAGTCGTTGCCAATCAAGGGAAACAAATGATATTTGTCTCTTTGGGACTGGATTAATTCACTCAGCATGATGTTTTCCAGATTCCTCCATTTTGTTGCAAATGACCGGATTTCATTGTTTTTGACTGCTGTATAGTATTCTGTAGAGTACATGTCCCATAATTTCCTAATCCAGTCTACTGTTGATGGGCATTTGGGTTGGTTCCAAGTCTTAGCTATTGT
The DNA here is from genome assembly GCA_949820135.1 of Sylvilagus floridanus. Classification (NCBI taxonomy): domain Eukaryota; kingdom Metazoa; phylum Chordata; class Mammalia; order Lagomorpha; family Leporidae; genus Sylvilagus; species Sylvilagus floridanus. The sequence goes on along the minus strand of OX463226.1, from coordinate 88,666,556 downwards.
GAATTGAGCTGCAATAAACATTACTGTGCAGACGGCTTTTTTGTTTGCCGATTTAATTTCCTTTGGGTAAATTCCAAGGAGTGGGATGGCTGGGTTGAATGGTAGGGTTACATTCAGGTTTCTGAGGAATCTCCAGACTGACTTCCATAGTGGCTTCACCAGTTTGCATTCCCACCAACAGTGGATTAGTGTCCCTTTTTCCCCACATCCTCTCCAGCATCTATTGTTGGTGGATTTCTGAATGTGAGCCATTCTCACTGGGGTGAGGTGAAACCTCATTGTGGTTTTGATTTGCATTTCCCTGATTGCTAGGGATCTTGAACATTTTTTCATGTGTCTGTTGGCCATTTGAATTTCCTCTTTGGAAAAATGTCTATTGAGGTCCTTGGCCCATCTCTTAAGTGGGTTGCTTGTTTTGATGTTGTGGAGTTTCTTAATTTCTTTGTAGATTCTGGTTATCAACCCTTTATCTGTTGCATAGTTTGCAAATATTTTTTACCCATTCTGTCGGTTTCCTATTCACTTTCCTGACTGTTTCTTTTGCAGTACAGAAACTTTTCAATTTGATGCAATCCCAGTAGTTAATTTTGGCTTTGAGTGTCTGTGCTTCTGGTGTATTTTCCAAGAAGTCTTTGCCAGTACCAATGTCTTGCAGGGTTTCTCCTATGCTCTCTAATAATTTGATGGTGTCGGGTCGTAGGTTTAAGTTTTTAATCCATGTTGAATGAATTTTTGTGTAAGGTGAAAGGTAGGGATCTTGCTTCATGATTCTGCACGTGGAAATCCAGTTTTCCCAGCACCATTTACTAAACAGACTGTCCTTACTCCAGGGATTGGTTTTGGATCCTTGATCAAATATAAGTTGGCTGTAGATGTTTGGATTGATTTCTGGTGTTTCTATTCTGTTCCATTGGTCTATCCATCTGTTTCTGCACCAGTACCATGCTGTTTTGATAACTACTGCCCTGTAGTATGTCCTGAAATCTGGTATTGTTATGCCTCCAGCTTTGTTTTTGTTGTACAAGATTGCTTTAGCTATTCGAGGTCTCCTGTGTCTCCATATGAATTTCAGCATCATTTTTTCCAGATCTGAGAAGAATGTCCTCGGTATCTTGATCGGTAGTGCATTGAATCTGTAAATTGCTTTTGGGAGAATGGACATTTTGATGATATTGATTCTTCTAATCCATGAGCATGGAAGATTTCTCCATTTTTTGGTATACTCTTCTATTTCTTTCTTTAAGGTTTTGTAATTTTCATTGTAGAGATCTTTAATGTCCTTAGTTAAATTTATTCCAAGGTATTTGATTGTTTTTGTAGCTATTGTGAATGGGATTGATCTTAGCAGTTCTTCCTCAGCCGTGGCATTGCCTGTGTATACAAAGGCTGTTGATTTTTGTGCATTGATTTTATATCCTGCTACTTTGCCAAACTCTTCTATGAGCTCCAATAGTCTCTTAGTAGAGTTCTTTGGGTCCTCTAAATAAAGAATCATGTCGTCTGCAAAGAGGGATAGTTTGAGTTCTTCCTTCCCAATTTGTATCCCTTTAATTTCTTTTTCTTGCCTAATATCTCTGGCTAAGACTTCCAGCACTATATTGAATAGCAGTGGTGAGAGTGGGCATCCCTGTCTGGTACCAGATCTCAGTGGAAATGCTTCCAACTTTTCCCCATTTAATAGGATATTGGCCGTGGGTTTTTCATAAAATGCTTTGATTGTATTGAGGAATGTGCCTTCTATACCCAGTTTGCTTAGGGTTTTCATCATGAAAGGGTGTTGAATTTTATCAAATGCTTTCTCTGCATCTAGTGAGATAATCACATGGTTTTTCTTCTGCAGTCTGTTAATGTGGTGTATCACGTTGATTCTTTTGCGAATATTGAACCATCCCTGCATACCAGGGTTGAATCCCACTTGGTCTGGGTGGGTGATCTTTCTGATGTGTTGTTGTAGTCTATTGGCCAGAATTTTATTGAGGATTTTTGCATCTATGTTCATGAGGGATATTGGTCTGTAATTCTCTTTCAATGCTGCATCTTTTTCTGGCTTAGGAATTAAGGTGATGCTGGCTTCATAGAAAGAATTTGGGAGGATTCCCTCTTTTTCGATTGTTCTGAATAATTTGAGAAGAATTGGAGTTAGTTCTTCTTTAAATGTCTGGTAGAATTCAGCAGTGAATCCATCTGGTCCTGGGCTTTTCTTTGTTGGGAGGGCCTTTATTACTGATTCAATTTCTGACTCACTTATGGGTCTGTTTAGGTTTTCTATGTCTTCCTGGTTCAATTTAGGTAGGTTGCATGTGTCCAGGAATCTATCCATTTCTGATAGGTTTCCCTGTTTGCTGGCATACAAGTCCTTGTAGTAATTTCTGATGATTCTTTTGATTTCAGTGGTGTCTGTTGTTACATTTCCTTTTTCATCTCTGATTTTACTGATTTGGGTCTTTTCTCTTCTTTTTTTAGTTAGTTGGGCCAATGGGGTGTCAATCTTGTTTATTTTTTCAAAAAACCAGCTCCTCGTTTGGCTGATTTTTTGTAATGTTTTTTTGGATTCAATCCTGTTGATTTCTTCTCTGATTTTGATTATTTCTCTTTTTCTACTAGATTTGGGTCTAGTTTGCTGCAAATTTTCTAGATCCTTGAGATGCATTGAAAGCTCATCTATTTGGTGCCTTTCCAGTTTCTTGATGTAGGCACCTATTGATATAAACTTTCCTCTTAACACTGCTTTTGCTGTATCCCATAAGTTTTGGTATGTTGTGCTGTTATCCTCATTTACTTCCAGAAAATTTTTGATTTCCCTTTTGATTTCTTCTGTGACCCATTGTTCATTCAGGAGCATGTTGTTCAATCTCCATGTGTTTGCATATGCTCTAGGGATTCCTGAGTTGCTAATTTCCAACTTGATTCCCTTATGGTCTGAGAAGCTGCATCGTATGGTTCTAATTCTTTTGAATTTGCTGAGACTTGCTTTATGGCCTAATATGTGGTCAATCCTAGAGTAGGTTCCATGTACTGCTGAGAAGAATGTAAATGCATTATGTGTAGGATGAAAAGTTCTGTAGATATCTGTTAGATCCATTTGGGCTATAGTGTTGTATAAATCTACCGTCTCCTTGTTGATCTTCTGTCCTGTCAATCTGTCAATATCTGTGAGTGGAGTATTGAAGTCCCCCAGTACTATTGTGTTGGGGTCTAAGCCTCCCTTTAAGTTTCTTAACAAATTTTTAAAAAAAAAACCGGTGGCCTGTAATTAGGTGCATATACATTGATAATTGTTATATCTTCCTGTAGTATTGATTCCTTAATCATTATATAGTGCCCCTCTTTGTCTCTCTTAACAGTTTTTGTGTTAAAGTTTATGTAGTCTGATATTAAGATGGCTACACCCGCTCTTTTTTCATTTCTGTTGGCATGGTATATCTTGTTCCATCCTTTTATTTTCAGTCTGTATGGATCTTCGTTGGAAAGATGTGTTTCTTGTAAGCAGCAAATAGATGGTTTTTGTTCCTTAACCCAATCAGCCAATCTCTGTCTTTTAACAGGACAGTTTAGACCTTTAACGTTCAATGTGACTATTGATAAGTGGTAAGTTTGCCCTGCCATTTGCCAAGGATATTTTCTAATGTATGCTTTGAATTCCCTGTGATCTTTTGCTGTGAGGTTCCCTTCGTTTACCTTCTTTCATGTTGATGGCCGTGTTTCTGTGTTTCTGTGTGTAACACATCTTTAAGCATCTTTTGCAGGGCTGGACGAGTGGCAACAAATTCTTTCAATTTTTGTTTGTTATGAAAGGTCTTTATTTCACCTTCATTCACAAATGAGAGCTTTGCAGGATATAACATTCTGGGCTGGCAGTTTTTCTCTCTTAGTACCTGGGCTATGTCTCTCCATTCCCTTCTAGCTTGTAGGGTTTCTGATGAGAAGTCTGCTGTGAGTCTAATTGGAGATCCTCTGAGAGTAATCTGACATTTCTCTCTTGCACATTTTAGGATCTTTTCTTTCTGTTTCATTGTGGTGAGTTTAATTACAACGTGTCGTGGTGAGGACCTCTTTTGGTCATGTTTACTAGGGGTTCTATGAGCTTCCTGTACTAGGATGTCTCTCTCCTTCTCCAAAACTGGGAAATTTTCTGCTATTATCTCACTAAAAAGGCATTCTAATCCTTTCTCCCTCTCCATGCCTTCAGGAACCCCTAGAACTCGAATGTTGGGTTTTTTAATAGTATCCTGTAGATTCCCAACAATATTTTTTAGATTTCTAATTTCCTCTTCTTTTCTTTGGTTTGACCTAATATTTTCCTGTGCTCTGTCTTCTAAGTCTGATATTCTCTCTTCTGCCTCACCCATTCTGTTTGTAAGGCTCTCTAATGTGTTTTTCATTTGATCTATTGAATTCTTCACTTCATTATGATTTCTCGTCACTATCACAGTTTCATGTTCTACTAGTTGTTTCATTTCAGCTTGATTCCTCCTTAAAATTTCATTTTCACGAGAGAGATTTTCTACCTTGTCCATTAAGGATTTCTGTAGTTCAAGAATTTGCTTTTGAGTACTTTTTAGTGTTCTTATCAATTTTTTGAGATCTGCTTCTTGCATTTCTTCTATCTCATCATCTTCGTAATCTTGAATTGGGGTGTCTTTTTCATTTGGGGGTGTCATAGTGTCTTCCTCGTTCTTATTCCCTCGGTTTTTGCGTTTGTTGTTTGGCATATTGGTTTCTTCATTGTGGTGTTTTTTTCTTGTTATACTATGACTCTAGATTAAGTGGACTGTCTGCTTTCAATGGAGCCTTAGAGGCTTGAGATGGGTGTGGCCTGAGAGCTCTGTTTGGTTCCTCAGGGTTGAGGGTGTGTCAAAGGAGACACTCCCAGGTTAGGCGTGGTAAATCTCTCTCTGTTACTTTTTTTTTTTTTTTTTTTGGTTCAAAAGGGAAGTAATTCCACACAGCTGAATGGAATTGGGGGTGGTTAGCAGGCGAATGATATACCCACAGGAGCCAGAGATAGGAAGCTCTTTCCCAAGGACCAGAGAGGGAATCTTTGCGGCCCTTAGTGTGGGCTCAGATTCTCCTGTAGTCTCCCACTGGGCTGCCAAGGCTACCGAACTGTAGCGTCTCTGGAGAGTACTCACATGAATTCGTGATTTCCGTGAGTTCTCTCCCCCACCGTCTCTCTTTTCACAGTCTCAGTTCATTAGCACCACACATTCATTAGGTTCTAATCTCCCGCTATTTCACCCCTCCCACCCAGAGTCAGGTTTTTCTGCTAGGCTTGGGGCCGGTGCCGACCCGAGGTTGCCCTGCTTATGACATATTCCAAAATGGCGCCTGCTCTTTGTCTTGCTCACCTTTGAGAGGTGAGCAGAGAGAGAGAAACTTGTGTCCGTATGGGTCACTTTTTTTTTTTCCCTCTCTCTCTCTTCTAGTTAGCCTGGTGAACTTTTCCCCGCATGGTTTCAAGCCTTGTTCGCTGTAGGCTCCCTTTTCCGCTTCCCTGCTGGTATTTCAGGCTATTGAGGTTCGGCTCACCTCGAGTTCCAGCGCTGGTGTGTTGAATCTGCTGCTGGTGTCCCAAACTGCGGGCTCCCACGCACTCCACGCAGGCCCACTGTGAATCTCCAGTTCCGGAAGTGTTTCCTCTGCTGTTTCTTCCCCTACTCTTCCTTGAACCTGCAGTATCTCCACTTTTATTAAACTGTCTCTCCCCAGACTATCGGTGTGCTCCCTTCCTATTCCGCCATCTTGCCGCTCTCTCAAGAAAATATTTTTATATGTGCCTTCGACCCTGTTAAAAGTTTATATTTATAACTTAATCATGAAAGTTAAGTTCCCAGCTTCTTATATCGATCAAACTGTTCTAACATATTGGCTACTTCTGAAAGTATTGTCATAGTCCTCTAGCAACTAGTGCTATTTAAAATGCACCCTGACTCACAAGAGACTGAGGGCCGGAGGTAGCATCCCTCAATGGAACAATTATTCGTTAAATCTAAAGAAGATTCTAAGTAACTTCTCTGCCACTGCTCAGTTGGAGAGAGATTTTGGCAGTGAAAAATTTTTTTGGTGAGAAAACCTTCACCACAAAAGAGAGGGACAGTACATCGTTAACTCAACCTAGCTGATGCTTTCTAGGTTCCAAATCAAAAGGGAAATGGGGTATACTTGAAGCACTGGTAGCTTTCTCATAACGATGATTCTCCTTTGCCATTACTTTGGTCTGCCATTTACTGATATGCGATGGAATACAACAGAAAATATATTTCCTTGCTTAATAAGTGATAAATCACTATTTAATAAGTCATATGAAAATGGGCAAATAAAACATACCATGAAAGATCACTATGATCTCAGCACTATAAAAAATTTTGTAGAGGAGAAAAATATCAGGGTCTCTGTTTCAAGGAACTTACTGTCTATGCCACAATGAAGTGAAATAATTCCAATACTAATTCCAATAATTCAAATATGATGTAGAGAAAAGAGGGTTAAAATAACCAGCTATTCCAAAGAGAAAAGACATTAAAAATGAGATGTACATTGACCCTCAAAGTGTGGGTATGCAGTTCCTGTGAGCTATAGAAAAAGTCAGAAAGAACTGCTTTAAATAGAGTGAACCGTGTTATATACCTGAAGTCTTCCTTAGTAGAATATACAAAACTGAAAGTGTGAGATTTCACATGACAGGACAGAAGAAATTTGAGAAGAAGAAATAGAGTACTGTAGAGGATCCCTATCAGGCTTCTATGTAGGATGGGGCATCCCAGGTGTATGAGGAAACTGAGTCTGAGAGGAGAGACTCAGACAGATAGAGTGAGAAATCTTCAGAACTTTCACAGGACTAGAAATAATTCCTATTAGAACCAGCCCAAAGTAAAAGATCTCAGAATTCATGGGACAATGGTGTCATGATATGAAAGGATTTGGCTCAGTAGTGGGGGAAAAATAGGCTCCAGGATAAATGTTCCTTTTGTTCCATGATCAAAGCTGTAAAGTAAAGCCCTAAAGAATCAATCACTTTCCAGGTATTTACTGGGTTTTGAACAGAGAAAGAGGATAGGGAGGGGAGGAGCCAATGATATTCAGAGAAGGGTGAATTAAGAAGTTTGCCAGAGTACGCAAAATACCTAATGAAGCCATTCCACAAAACACTTTGAATGCCACATGTAAAAGGTCATGCCCTCTGGGAAACAGGCTCTGAGATGGAAACTTGCATGTAGGTGACTTATGCAATTGTCCTGAGAACACCTGTGTTAGAATGAAGGATGTCCAGAGAGAACTGGATGAAGACACTGATTTGCTTGTCAATCATTCAGGCTTCTGTGTGTGTACTTATTGGCAGATGGACTTTTGTATTGGTTTTCTATAAAGTCCTCCAATTAATCAATATTACACCAGAAACACACATTTCTAAACAAAAATAAAAAAAATTCAAATTTCAGCAGGAGAAACAATTTCTGTGTCCTTATAAAATGTAGGAGGAAAACATTTCGCCCTTTATAAAAATATCTCAAATTCCAGTTTTCTTTAAATGTTCATGCAGGGATGAAAAAAATAGTGCATTTTCAAAAAGCCAAACTTTCAAAAAAATCTAAAAAAAATCCCTCACTGCACCAAGTCATAAGGAGGCATACCCAGCAAATGCTACACAGTTAATGTTGCTCATGGACCCCTGTGGAGCGGAAGGATTTTACTAGAACTGTATGAAGTGCCTTGAAATTAATTTTCCTATAATAGAAACTACTTAAAAGAATTATCTTGCTGTGCAGCAAATCAGTTCATGTGGCAGATTTATGCTTTCATCTGGAATTTTCTTAAAGGGGGTAAAAGCAACAAAGAGAGGAACTTAAAATCAGAGTCTGTCCAAACCCTAAGCTTTGTTCTAAGGTTTAAAAGACTTCAGAAATGAGACCCGAAGAAATGCACGTCCGTTTTGGATAAGCATCAGGATATTTTCCAAAGAAATTTCAAGCTTAAAGAAGTTTTAACCCCACCATTATCTTAGAATTTAAGCTAGGAGATTATAAGAAGAGAGTGAAGAGTTGGTTAGTGGTGTACAAGCACACACATGCATGCACAGACACAGACCCATCTACTGATCTAGATACACACAGCTTAGGGTTAAAGATATTTCCCGGTACTCAATTATATCATTCAATATCTTTATTCATGTGACTGATTGATCCTTTGGTACAATAGCAAATCAATACAAACTTCACACAAAAAAATCTTACCTCTCCCTTGTTCCACAGGGAGGTACAGTTTGGAGACTCTCCCAGGTAACCAATATGAGGTTCTACCAATTCAGAACCCCATGTTTCCAGTAGTACTGAAGGAGGAAAGAGAAAAGACTAAAGGAAAACAACATAGCCTGTTTCATTGACAGGAAAGAAATGGTGTCCATTGCTGCTGTCATTGGTTAGAACTAGTCAAAACTGATAGTATGTGCTAGTGATGCTGAAAAATATAGTTTTGTAATTTCTGTCCAAGAAAAAGAAACAAGATTGTTGAGTATGCTCTCAGCTTTTGCAGCAGAAGGAAATTCATTACTACTCCATCTGTTTTGTGGGATGGGAGATTATAATGATAAGAGTAGAATCACCTTCCTAGGAAAAATTTACAACTCAATGAGTATATAAAGGGGATATGCTGTAAGTGAGATACATATCATGTTCATAAAAAACAAAAACAAGTCATCATTCCACAGGTACATATCACCAAGAACATGGGAACCTTGCTGTGACGACAGTGATAGCATTGTGCTGGAGGATGACAGGAGAGGGATATGAAGAAGAAGATTTTGAGCAAGGATATCAAATTAAAAATAGTCAGAGGTTATGAGGGAGACTTAACAGGCATTTCATGAAATAAAAAACATTAAGGTGTGCACCTAACAAGCATAGATATAAGAAATATTCAAATCTTACTAAACTATCCTTCTCTCCTTGATTTGTGTAAGTAGAATGTTTGGGTCATTCTGGAATCTAACCCTGAAAAATTTATCTCAGTACCCCGATCAAGAGTAAAATGCAGCTTGCTAGTTCTGGTGGCTAGTTTCTTCATAACTCTGTAGAAACTTATGCTCCAAGAGAATGAGTAACAGGTCTCTAACCCCTATGTGCCTGGATTCCCAGCCAAAATGCATCTGCAGTGCCTCTAAGCTTTGAAACATGTCTTTTCAAGTCCTCTATTTCTGAATTTTTTCTATTCCAACTTGTATTTCATATTTGCCATTACATGTTTTGTTCAAAAACATTGTAATATGGGCCCCTCAAGTGTAATATGAAGCCATAATAAGTTGAAGGCAACAGATTATTTGTTAGCGAGGTTAAGAAAAAGTGGAGATGATAAATTTGTGAATTTTTCCTCTTAAAAGTAGGTGATATGTGTACTTTACAGTTAGAATTCAGTGCTGATCCTTACAAATTCTGTTGCAGGATAATTACAAAATCTATTACTTAGTTTCTGTTCAAACCTCTATTCTCTAAGCTTATTGTATTTCTAGTCAACTAAAACCTTCTGCTTGATTTGAGGAGTTAGCATGTGAAAATATTTGCTGAACCCGGTTCCCTGATGGGAAATACAACCCACTAGATTCAAATGTATTTGTGAAACATAAACACATTTTCATTATCTGTAGCTTATAACCAAAGCAAAGTTTCTTGCTTTGACAAACATCCTATTCACTTTGGAAATAGAAGTGAAGCACAATTTTTGAATTTATTAATTGTGCATCCCTCCTGTAAACATTAGCTAACAATTGGCAGTTGAATCTTAAGTAAATCTCTACCCCAAAAAATTCACTGCTCAGTTTCCAAACTCAAGCTCTGCATTCTGAGAGGGCTATAATCTTAGCAAGATGCATTTTCCCCATCAACATCCTTAATGTCTCTCAAGGGAGGAATTTGTCAAAGGAGGAATTTGTAAAGTCACCATCCTCACAGAGGCCCTGGAGAACAAATTTAGCTGATGTGTGTAAAGACCTCCGAAGGTGAAAAATGGGGCAAGATAGTCACTGGTGCCAGAGGGACTCTCTCTGCAGTGCTGGGGGAATTTTCCATGATTTAAACAGAGGCGATTCTTCTATGACCAACAGAAGAGGGGATTTTCTGCAAGAATTACGTGACATCATATGTAAGCTCCAAGAAGTTATTTAGATGAGATACTTCTTTTTTCCCCAGAAATCTTTTATTTAATTAATATAAACTTCATACATTTCATAATTACAACTTAGCAACATAGTGATTCTGCCCAAGGTAGCCCCTCTCCCATCCACACTCCCAGCCGTCTTCCTCCTCCCTCTCCTATTCTCATTCTTATTTTTTAATAAGATATGTTTTCAATTAACTTTACACACATATGACTAATTCTATGTTAAGTAAGGAGTTCAATAAATAGTATATTAAAAAAAAGCTGTGCCTCAACAGTCATGACAAGGGCTGTACAAAGTCACTTGCTCTCAAAGTGTCAATTTAACTGCTATAGATTGCCTTTTAGGTACTCTGTTAGTTATCACAGGTCAGGAAGAATATATGGTATTTGTCCTTTTGGGACTGGCTTATTTCACTAAGTATGTTTTCTAGTTTCATCTATTTTGTTGCAAATGACCAGATTTCTTCTTCTTTTTTTTTTTTAACCACTATGTTGATGGGCATTTATGTTGATGGGCATTTGTATGGATGGCCATTTGTGTTGATTCCATATCTTAGCTATTGTGAACTGGGCTGCAATGAGATACTTCTTTAGTGGATCACATATACTCTTTTGAAACACCAAAATATTTTAAAGCAAAAAAAAGTATCAAATCTTGATACAAACAAAAATGTTTAAAAGACCCAATAGAAAATAAGCCTTTTAAAGAACAGTGGCCTTCAATTCTGAAGAGAGGAGAGGATTGCTAGAAACCCTGAAACTAGATGTCCCATTTATAGAAAGTTATTTCAGCCCTAGAAACCTTGCTCTGTTACAAGATTGCTTTGTAATATTGAAAAAGAAAATTCTCCTCAAACTCAGCTCCTATGTTTTAATCTTTCTTTGGAGGTAGACATATTCTAAAGATAAGAGATTTGGTAAATGTGTATTGAAACAAATTTCTGAATGTACAAACTTAGATATTAATTCATACAAAAGTCTTGATATTTGATGTGGAAGCATATTTCATATAATAAATTGGCAAAATGACCTTTTTTCAAATTATTGTATTGATGATTCCTTTGCTTTTTGGTTGTGCTTTCTTTCTTATGTTTCTTTATTTTCATCTACTTGAAAGGCATAGTAACAGAGGCATTGAAAGAGACAGAGAGAGTCCACCCACTGGATCAAATGCCTACAATAGGCAGGGCTGGGCCAGAGGGAAGTCAGGAGCTTCAGACTGCATCCAAATACTCACATGCATAACAGCAGCTTAAACAGTTGAGTCATCATGTTGCCTCTCCAGGGCACATTAGCATGAAGCTGGATCAGAAGCAATATATTTGGTGACTGGGACAAGCACTCTGACATGAGATATGGCCCCGATGACATATTTAGTGTGATAAAGATGTCAATGAACCAGTAACTTCAGATACCTTAAACTAGCAAACACCTGCAGTCTTCAAGATGAGCAGCCTGCTTCTTCTGTGTCATGCATAGTTCTTTCTTTGAGCACAGTCACCAACTCCCAGGCTTCTATCATCCTATCCAGTGCTACAGCAACAGTCCTGAACCTTCTTTCTTCCAGACTCTGCTTTGATTAATTAATTAAATCTGAAAAAAATTAAATCTTTCAAATGTATCAGTTTAATTCTGGTTATAAAAATTACAGTTTCTTTTCATATCCTACAGGATAAACTTAAATTCTTAGCATGCTAGTCAGACTTTCTGCAACCTGGCCAATCCATCTTCCCCTTTTCTTTTCTTGTGGCCTTTGCAGATGACAACTAGATTTGGTGATCCATTTTTTTCTCCTTCACAACTATCTCCCCTGCCTAAATGCATTTGTTCTCATTTCAAGCATTTCTTCAAGGTCCAGATGAAGAGCTCCTTTCTGTAAGCAGTATCCCCTTCTTCTTTGAGTTCTCCTTGATAACTATAACTCTCCTTCCCATGAAGCTTAAAGAATCATTGTCCTTGCCAAGCGAGTGCCTTTTGACTTATGGCATCATAAACAAATATTTCCGTTTGTCATCTGACTGTGTTTACATTTAAAGCTTCTTTCTTCAATATAACGGTGAGTAAATTACAATGAAAACAATATTTTTCCTTCTTTTTTCACCTCCTTCTTCATTCAGAATTACAATGAACTTTGTAAATAATTGACACACAGGGAAAATCTGATTATTGATGAAGAACTATTATGGAATCCATTTCCTACCATAATTTCCATTTGAGCTATTTGCATATGAAACTAGAGAAATCACAGAGTTATTGACTAGTCCCAATTTGATTATTTGTTTACTGTTATGATTGGTTTTATTTGATTGTTTCTTTTCAATTCAACTTTTCAAAGTTCTACTTGTCTCTTACTGTGGATTCAAATGTAACTTTGAATAGTGCAGTCACTAGGTTCCTTGAATTCCTAAGGGGAAAGCATAATATAGATGTACAATTTTTTTTCTCATAAACATATTCTATTGTTTTTCAAGTCAAATTGGAAGGATGCAACTGTTAGGGCTGCAAATTTGATTCTTGCTTAAACAGTTTTTTTATAACACACAGCAACAAATTAACATATTCCATCAGATGGTAGTTTTCTTGGTGTTCTAGCTGCATTTGTTAATTTTTAGTTTAATTATATTTTATTAAAACTTTCTATACTCTTTTCCCTTTTTAATTTCTAGCCTTTTCAACAACCAATAGCAAAAGTTCGCAGGATTATCTCCCTGCTAATGGCGTGGGAAAGTAGCAGAAAATGGCTTAAGTACTTGGGCCCCTGCCAGCCACATGGGAGATCTAGAAGAAGCTTCTGGCTTCAGGCTCCTGGCTACAACCTGGCCCTGCCCCAGCCATTGCAACCATTTGGGTAGTAAACCAGCAGATGGAAGATTCTCTCTCTTTCTCTCTCTTTCTGTAACTTTGACTTTCAAGTAAATAAGTAAATCTTTTAAAAACAAAACAAAAATTTTCATGATCAAAATCTTACAAATCTTATGTGAAACTTCTGCATGTAGCAGTACAATTTCCCACTGAACCCATGGAATGCCTTTTCATTCTCAATGGGGGAACCAGTGTAGTTACATTTAGTTAGGTTTTCAATTTATTTGGTGTAATACCAATGAAATAAGAACACAGAGGGAGACAGGTTTTTAACTCCAGCTGAGTTCCTTCCAAACTTTAATTTTACAGGTTGAAGACACATAACTCGTAGTCGTGTAGAACCTCAATACATTGGCCTAATAGTAAACAAGTATAACACAGCACATAAATATTTGATATCCAGTCTTAAATGAAAAAATATGTATTCTATAATGAATACTTAATTAGGATTGCAAACTGAATATAAGGAATGGAGCCCCTACTGCTTCTGAGACAAAGCAGAGTAAAATGAATTACCATCATGCAGGGAATGATATTAATAGTGTCCAGCTTTATAAATGAATCCAATTTTAAGCCACTTTAGTTGCTATCATACTGAGAAAGAGTGCAACATGTCTAACATATCATTTCCTTTCTGGCAAAAGACAAGATTTAAGCAGAAAACAATTTTAACTTGCTGATGTTTGTCTGCTTTAAATATTTCTAATTATTGAGCACTCACAGTCAAACATCAGTCAGAAAACAAACGTCAGTGCTCTTTTCAGGATCAGCATAGTGAGAGGAACCATCTTTTTGTTTTTCCCCTCTTGCAAAAGGAATAAAATAGTCGAGAGATTGGGTTGTTTCACAGCATTGGTAATTGTTGGTTTGCTCCCTTGAGTCCATCCTGAGGGAAACAGTTGGTGTTTTACTGTATGTGGTAGCTGAGCTTTATGAGTTGTGTTTGTTATTCAGATGGTTTGCAAGTGGATAAAGTAACCAGGAAGTGATGTAGCAATCACACATAAGGTGCCAGAAGATTAGCCCACAAAGCACCATTTCAACATGGTAGAAGCAGAGACTGTTGCGATTATGTGATTATTATGATAATGGCAATGATAATTAGGCCATATGAATTGGGCCTAAGCTAAAGAGTCAGTAAACTCTTCTAAACTTTCCAGAACTCCTGATTACAACATTTGATCTATTCACTCACTATTGAGTAATTGCCTACTGCACTCTCAGCCTGTGCTACACACTGGATTAAACAGAAAATTGGGAAATTGTGGTATTCTAACTTTAAGAATTACTGTTCCACTAGGCAGAGAGCAGCATTCATGAAAATTCTCAATTCCAAATGACACAGAAATCCTAAATAAAGTAGTCAGAATATTATATAAGAAATGGAGAATCAGAGTCAGCTGAGGAGCATCTGTCACTGTTGAGATAAAGTGATAGCTTGTCTTACCAAAGTTTCCCATTCTCTAAAAGCAGAGAGGTTGCGCAGGGACTTTACACACTTTGGAAATATAACCCTGCATCCCCAGTAGTCTTGCTTGGTCACTTCTAAGCAACAGTACTGTTGTCAATGGCTTTGTACAAGCAGGGAAGGGTGAAGAGGAGACAAGGTCTAACTCTCTGGGATCTGAAGTAACCTGGATTTAGGGTGGTGCCCAAGATTCTCTTTCTGAACCACAAGGAAGCTGAAGGAGAAGTAATCTATTGCCTAATTAACTATCCTGCTCCCCTGACATCTTCCTGACTATATCCTTCTAAGATGTAATAAAGGCTCATATATGCTATAATATATACTATTTCATACATGTGTGGGTATTTTGTATGCATAAATATATACATATATTTATAAATATGTATATATACACAGTACACAAAGAAGAAAAGTGAGAGAGTATATATATTATATATATTATATATTATTATATATATAAAATGCAGTAAGGATCAGATGGTCAGATAAAATATAAATTTAGTCTAGATGACCATCCAGGTTCCCCATTAACTAACTTTGCCTTTGGCAACAAGCTAGCCCAATTTTTTCTCTCAAGTCTTGACCATTAGAAAATAGTAGATCACTAGACCAATGAAATAATAAGTTCTCAAGCATGTTGAATTAGGACACCATACTCTAAGACAGTCAAGGAATGGATGAATGGATAGATGGGGTGGGGTGGAGGGGCGGAGGTGATGAGGAGAAATAAACGGATTCATTTCATCCTGAATTGTTCATTTCTGAGAAATAAGATACCTCTTGCTTGAGATACTATTTACCTACTAAAATAACAATTCTTCAGTCTTGTAACTTTACCTAGACTATCTTAGGCAAAACCTTAGGCAAGAAAAAATTATAATGACTACTATCATCTATGGAGGACAATGCAAGTTTCAAACTTTACTCTAAGGATTTCGTTTGTATTTATTAATTTATTCTTCACAATACTTTCATAAAGTAGGTAGTATTTTTCAAATAATCTCCACTTTTCAGTAAGGAATTAAAACAAAGATGTGTTGAGTAACTTGAGTCAAGCAACCAAAAAGCTCTTGATTGGGGCTTTGAACCCAAAAGGAAAGACTTTTCAGAACATGATTGTGATTTCTATATTTCTCCATGCATAGAGGTTAGGTCTTTGACATGTTAACAAGAAAGTGAAAACAATACATACAGGAGAGCTTTAAGTATTCTTTTTTTTAAAAAAAAAAAGATTTATTTTATTTATTTGAAAGACAGAGTTAGAGAGAGAGGCAGAGACAGGGAGAGAGGCTAAGTATTCTTATCTCTACATCACTTTCATTACTTCCCAAAGTATGTCCCCCAAAACTCCCTGCAAAAAAACTGACTGACTGCTTACTGCAAATGAGCTCTGGAAGTGGTAAGCCAGCTGGATAAGATTGTAATCGCAGATATGTCTTGTTTGGAGAAAAGGCACAGTGTCAGGAGAGGAGAATGGATGCTCTCCTTCCATGGGTGACACCCTTTCCACTCCATGATATACAGATACCAAAGACACTGTACATCATGATGACATGCACTTAAACTTAAAGCTGGTCCAAGCGCTTCTGTGTTCCCTGGGGGAGCTGCCATAAACTGTGATCTATGGAGAGGGCCCAGGGCTGCTCTCTGCTTGGTTTTGTTCTGTTTAGAGTAGTCTTCCAAATAGGCTTACTGCATTCACCACAGTAAGACATTCTTTGGGGAAAAAAAAATAAGTGATATGCATCAAAAAGGAAGAGGAAAAATAAAACAAAAATGAAATGTGATCTTTATAGAAATGTCTAAAATAATACAATATATTACCATGGAAAGGAGTTAATTGAGGGACCAGTGCTGTGGCATACAGGGTGAAGCTGCTGCCTGTGGAGCTGCCATCTGATATGGGCACCGGTTTGAGTCCCAGCTGCTCCACTTCTGATCCAGCTCTCTGCTATGACCTGGGAAAGCAATAGAAGATGGTCCAAGTCCTTGGGCCCCTGCACGCCCATGGGAGACCTGGAGGAAGCTCCTGGCTCCTAGCTTCAGATCTGTGCAGCTCTGGTCATTGCAGCCAAATGGGGGTGAACCAGAGGAAGGAAGATCTCTCTCTCTCTCTCTCTCTCTCTCTCTCTCTCTATCTCTTTCAAATAAATAAAATAAATCTCAAAAAAAAGAGTTAATTGAGAATCAAAACACATGGTTTCTTGTACTTTTCCCGAATCAGTCTCTATCACCCTGAACCAGTTGTTTCGCACCCTGCGTCTCTATTCTTTCCTATGTAAATCAAGGCAATAACATTAGATATGTTCAAGACCCCTTACACTTGTTTAAGAAAGGAAATGCATTGTTACTAAAATGTACAGTCCATGTCTTATTCCTGTTGGCATCCTTCTTAGTTAATATATGATAAGCAATAAGTGTTTCCTCAAATAAAAGACAGGAAAGTGGGGCAGACATTTGACACAGTGGTTAAGGTGATACTTGGGTTGCCTGCATCTCACATTAGGGTACCTCAGTTCAAGTTTGGCTCCACTTCCAATCCAGCTTTCTGAAAATGCACTTTGGAGGGCAGCAGAGGATGGCTTAAGTATTTGGGTCCTTGCCACTCATGTGGGAACCCTAGATTGAATTTAGACTCCTGGCTTTGGCCTACCCCAGCTCCAGATGTCGTGGGCATTTGGGCAATAAACCAGTGGATTAAAGATCTCTCTGTGTGTTTCTGTCTATCTCAGTTTCTCTTCTTTTCTTTTCTCTTTTCTTTTCTTTTCGATATTTATTTATTTATCAATTTGAAAGTCAGAGTTGCACAGAGAGAAGAGAGACAGAGAAAGAGATAGAGGTCTTCCATTCAATGGTTCACTCCCCAGTTGGCTGCAATGGCCGGAGTTGCGCCAATCTGAAGCCATGAGCCAGGAGCTTCCTCCATGTCTCCCATGTGGGTGCAGGGGTCCAAGGACTTGGGGCATCCTCTACTGCTTTCCCAGGTCATAAAAGAGAGCTGGATAGGAAGTGGAGCAGCAGGGAATAGAACCAGCACCCATATGGGATGTCGGCAGGCCAGGATGTTAACCTGCTTCGCCACAGCACCAGCCCCTCATTTTCAAATAAATAAAAATATAAAAAAGGATAGGAGCGAAGTTTACTTACATAGTTACATAAAAAATGAGCTGTAGGATCCTAATCTTCAGTCTGAAATGGACATATGATAAATTTGTCTCAAATTTTTATTAGACTTACTGGAGTTATTTTTATGAAAAGCCAACATATAAATAAAATCTTTGATACTGTGCTTAAACATAGTTATAGAAATGAGGTTCTTGCCATTCCCCAGTGATGGCCTGGAGCCATTGTTACATTCATCAGGGATTGATCATTAGTGCTCTGCCCAAGATATTACTGCAATAAGCAAAAACATCATTTTTCACTAGTCAGACCAATAAAAATGGTAGAGCTATAGCTTTTAAAAACTACATATTTTTTAAATCCTGGATTTCACTGGAGAAGAATGCAATTAAGATAGCTCTTCATCTTAGCAGTTCTATTTTATAAACTAAAAATAATGATGCAATTTAAAAAATAACTTTAAGTCAGACGTTCTTATTTCTTTACAAAATTTGAAATTTTTAAGACAATACATACAAATGGGCGGCATCATACCAGTCTCATGACAAAGTGATTGTTTGAAATGATGCTTTTAATGGATTTACACAGGTTTTGTTTACTTCTAAACTATCTTCATTTCCTATTTTCACAGTACTACTGTTTTTTAAGAGATTTATTTATTTATTTAAAGGTCAGAGTTTCAGAGAGAGAGAGAGAGAGAGTTCCACAGAGAGAGAGAGAGAGAGCAAGAGAGAAAGAGACCGATGTCCCAGTTACAGATTCACTCCTTAAATGGCTGCATTATCTGGAGCTGGGCCAATCTGAAGCCAAGAGTCAGGAGCTTCTTGCTGGTCTCCCACATAGCTACAGAGGCCCAAGGACTTAGGCCATCTTCTACTGCTTTCCCAAGAGTATTATTAGGGAGCTGGATTGGAAGTGGAGCACCTGGTACTTGAACCAAGCCCATACTCAAATTGGGACCATTTGGGATGCTGGCACTGCAGATGGTGGCATTACCAACTATGCCACAGTGCTGGCCCCCACAACACTGTTCTTGAAGCAGCTAGTGTTGACGGTTGCACCCTTGATTTTGTATCTTCTTTTGGCAAAATTTTTAAAAAATTAATTAACTAACTAATTTTGAGACAATGAGATAGAGAGCTCCCATTTGCCCACTTATTTCCCTAAATGTTTGCAATAGCCACGGGGACCAAACCTGAGAGCAGGGAAGTGAATCTGGGTGAGCAATCAGGACCCGCCTACTTTATTATTTATTTATTTATTTATTTATTTATTTATTTTTTGACAGGCAGAGTGGACAGTGAGAGAGAGAGAGACAGACAGAAAGGTCTTCCTTTTGCCGTTGGTTCACCCTCCAATGGCCCCCGCGGTCTGCGCGCTGCGGCCGGCGCACCGCGCTCATCCGATGGCAGGAGCCAGGAGCCAGGTGCTTTTCCTGGTCTCCCCATGGGGTGCAGGGCCCAAGCACCTGGGCCATCCTCCACTGCACTCCCGGGCCACAGCAGATGGCTGGCCTGGAAGAAGGGCAACTGGGACAGAATCCTGCGCCCCGACCGGGACTAGAACCCGGTGTGCCGGCGGCGCAAGGCGGAGGATTAGCCTGTTGAGCCACGGCGCCGGCCTATTTATTTATTTTTTTTAACAGGCAGAGTGGACAGTGAGAGAGAGAGACAGAGAGAAAGGTCTTCCTTTGCTGTTGGTTCACCCTCCAATGGCTGCCGCGGCCGGCGCTCTGCGACCAGCGCACCGCGCTCATCCGATGGCAGGAGCCAGGTGCCAGGTGCTTTTCCTGGTCTCCCATGGGGTGCAGGGCCCAAGCACTTGGGCCATCCTCCACTGCACTCCTGGGCCACAGCAGAGGGCTGGCCTGGAAGAGGGGCAACCAGGACAGAATCCGGCGCCCTGACCGGGACTAGAACCCAGTGTGCCAGCGCCGCAAGGCGGAGGATTAGCCTGTTGAGCCACGGCGCCGGCCAGGACCCACCTACTTTAGTCATTGCCCATGTCTCCCAGGATGCTTCTTATCAGGAAGCTAGGACCAACAGCAGACACAACACTTCAACTCAGGCACTCTAATGTGGGATGCAAATGTCTCAACCATGGCTTAACTGATTCCACACCTCACTTTTCAGAAGATTTAGTTAGGCTGGTGCTGTGGCCTGCTAGGCTAATCCTCTGCCTGAGGTGCCGGCATCCCATATGGGCGCTGGTTGATGTCCCAACTGCTTCACTTTCCATCCAGCTCTCTGCTTTTGGCCTGGGAAGCAGTGGAAGATGGCCCAAATTCTTGGGCCCCTGCACCAGGGTGGGAGAACTTAAAGAAGCTCCTGGTTCCTGGCTTCAGTGGATGGAAAGCCCTTTCCTCTGTTTCTCCTCTCTCTGCCTATAACTCTGCCTCTCAAATACATACATAAAATATAAAAAAAAATCTTTAAAAAAATTTAGTTATTAAGGAAATTTTTACTATTAACAATTTGAAGGTTCCCTCTAATTACTTTATTACTATTTAATTACTAGCTATGTTGAATACAGCTACAATGTGAGATTAATGAAATTTTAAATTTTCTAATAGCCACATTTAAAATGCAAGAATGAAATCAATTTTAATATATATTTAATTTTATAGATTCATTGCTTACTATTTTCATTTTTTTATATATACATAAAATCAGTTTAGTATATATTAAGTAAAGATTTCAACAGTTTGCCCTCTTAGCAACACAAAGTGAAAAATACTGTTGGAGTACTAGTTATAGTATTAATTCACAATGTACAGCACATTAAGGACAGAGATCCTACATGATATTTTTTAAAAAATTGATTAGTTTTCTATGCAATTTCAAATTTAACATGAAGTTTTTCTTTTTCATTTTCAATTATCTTTATATACAGAAGATCGATTCAGTATATACTATGTAAAGATTTCATCAGTTTGCACCCACACAGAAACACAAAGTGTAAAAATACTGTTTCAGTACTAGTTATAGCATTACTTCACATTGGACAACACATTAAGGACAGATCCCTCATGAGACGTAAGTACACAGAGACTCCTGAAGTTGATTTAACAATTTGACACTCTTGTTTATGGCATCAGTAATCTCCCTAGGCTCTAGTCATGAGTTGCCAAGGCTATGGAAGCCTTTAGGGTTGGCTGACTTCGATCTTATTCCAACAGGGTCATAGTGAAAGTAAAAGTTCTCTCCTCCTTTCAGAGAAAGGTACCTCCTTCTTTGATGGCCCCGTTCTTTCCACTGGGATCTCACTTGCAGAGATCTTTCATTTAGGTCTTCTTTTTCTTTTTTTCCAGAGTGTCTTGGCTTTCCATGCCTAAAATACTCTCATGGGCTCTTGAGCCAGATCCGAATGCCTTAAGGGCTGATTCTGAGGCCAGAGTGCTATTTAGGACATCTGCCATTCTATGAGTCTGCTGTGTATCCCACTTCCCATGTTGGATCATTCTCTTTTTTTTATTCTATCAGTTAGTATTAGCAGACACTAGTCTTATTTGTGTAATTTCAGTTCACAATTGATCACACTGATAGGTCTAAGAGTCAAAGGGATCATTACTTACTATTTTCAACACATAATTGATTTAAAAATATCAACTAGATATAGCAAGTTTGTAAAGTTTCTTTTAAAGATTTGTTTTTTATTTGAAAGTCAGAGTTATATATAGAGAGAAAGAGAGGCAGAGAGAGAAAGAGAGGTCTTCCATCCACTGGTTCACTCCCCAGTTGGCTGCATTGGCTGGAGCTGCACCGATCCAAAGCCAGGAACCAGGAGCTTCCTCCGGGTTTCCCACATGATTGCAGGGACCCAAGGACTTGAGCCATCTTCTACTGCTTTCCCCAGCCACAGTAGAAAGCTAGATAGGAAATGGAGCAGCTGGGTCTTGAACCATTGCCTATATAGGATGCCAGCACTGCAGGAGGCGGCTTTATTTACTATGCCACAGCATTGGCCCCCTAAAGATTTTTTTTAAAAAACTTTAATTTTAAGACTTAATAATTTTAATAAATTTTAAGATTTTGGCATATTCACTTCATTATATACATATATTATATAGTATATATTATGCACATACATGCATTGTATATTATATATCTGTACACATATATACTATTGTTTCTTGAAAACAGGTATATTAAAATCACAATTTAAAATTCATGACAATGATGATACAGTACAGAAAGAAGGATATATTGTCATGTACATGGTATACTTCAGTGAAGATAATATCTGTAGCCATCTATACATCAAATATTATGGCATCCACACAATTTTTATACACTATGTATTAACTTCTACATAAAAGAGAAGACATGTGAAAATTATCTTTCTGTGTCTGACTCATTTCATTTTAGCTTAATGATCTCAAGTTCCAACAATTTTGATGCAAATTTGAAGATTTCATCCTTTTTGTGGCTAATACTTGATCAAATATATATGTATATATATGTATCATATTGCTTTTATTCAATCTTCAGTTGATGGACATCTAGGTTAGTTTTATATCTTTGGTGTTGTAAGTTGAGCTTCTATAAACATGGAAACACAGGTATGTCTTGCATATGCTGATTTAGTTAACTTTGGTTATACTACCAGAAGTGGGATAACTGGGTCATATGGTAAATCCATTTTCATTTTATTGAGGCATCTCTATATTGTTGTACTAACAGATGTATTAATTTCCTCCCTGTCAACAGGTATTAGGGTACTCTTTTCTCTACAACCTTACTTGCATTTGTTATTTTTTTCATTATTTTATACTGGTCACTTTCACTTGCATGAGATGATACCTCACTGTGGTTTTTATTTTCATCTTTTTTCAAAGTCTTCTAAATCTAGAGTCCTTTTCACATATATATTTGTATACAGCTCAATTTGTATTTGCCTCACTCGGTGCCCAACTACCACAAGTAGCTCAATGCTATTGGACAGCAAAGTGTGGTTTCTGTGGGTGGCTTCTGATGCAAGAGGTGCTAAAGCCCGATTTGTTTAATTGCTGTTCTTTCAAATTTGGGGTTTTTTGACCTATTTGGTTTACATAATGAATTAATTCTAAAATTAATTAATCTGAGTTTGATACAGACTTCAGGGATTTTTCCCTTAGTATGAACAGCTCTGTAAATATCATTTTTGCATTCTTTCCAATACTCAGTTTTGACTAAGTGTTCCCTACAATGGCAGATACTGAATGACTTTTTCCACATTAGGAGAAAAGCAAAGGACAAAGGGTGTTCTATTATATTAAATGGTAACACCCTTGCGCCTCTCACACACACACACTCCAAATCTCCCACAAAGGCAGACTGGATTAAAATGTATACAAAAATCCAGGAATTTCTCTCTGTTCAAGATGCACAAGGAAATGATGACTGGTTTTGAATATCTACTACATGTAGAAAGCAAGCAAGGGCAAGAAGGAGATTTAATAAAATGCCTTTAAATGATCCATTGGAGGACATACTTTTTTGCTGGATATTCTGTGAGAAAATAGATAATAATGCTCTTTACTTAAAGGTCTGAAAATGGGCTGTATATTCATTTGGAATTGGGGAATTTCAAATGGCTACAAGACTTGATCTAGTACTTCTAACCATACGTACTTTCAGATTTGTGTGCCAATGACAATCAAATGATGCTCTGGATCCTGATAATGCTCCTTTCATATATGCACAGTAGGAACTACTACACCTACTGATAAATGAGGAAGCTAGAGTTGAAAAAAATTAGCAATCTGTACGAGGTCTCAAAGAGTTATCAGACTAGAATCCTAAGATCTCATTTAAAGGAAACTTTATTTTTGCAACCATATTTGAAATATGTGTGGGGTAAATGTCTTCGAAAATTAATGTGATTTGGTTGATCATTAATTTTAAGAAGATACAATGTGTTCCATTTGCCAAGTCTCCAGTTGACACCTCTCTCCTCCTGAAAGTGCCCACACCCTTGGCAAATCTTCTATGCATCCTTTTCTTAATAGAGAGGCTCTACTAATATTTTTACAGGGCACCCACACGTGCATTCATCCTCTATTCAGGTTAAAAGGGCTCTTATCCTCCTTTACTGGATTGTGGGTAAGTGCTGAGAACAAACCTCTTCTCCACACAATACTCAAAGTGTGCCTTATACAGTGAGGCTCAGTCCCTGTCTGATTTGAGTAACTGATAAGGGGTCTGACCTTAATATGACCTTAATATGAACACCCCAATTAACAGTCAATCAATTCATAGTCCCAATGTGTTAGTATTTGATTCCAGAAAGGACATTCCATAGAACTCTCTTCTCCTATTCTCAGTGCAAGGGGGAACATGTCTACCACATTTGACTTCAATGTCAGATCTGTCTACACCCCTTCATTGCCTTTACCATGAGATTCCCATACATTAGTACTATTGTCCTATGAAATGGCTTTTGACATTGATACTAGATAAGAATGCCAAAAGGGAATGCCGAAAGCACACAACACCTGTTTTCTCACTCTTGGCTATACTAATTATATATATATTATTTATATTTATATGTACTAATTAAATATGTGTGTGTATATATATATATACACTTTTAATAGATGTGAGCTAGCTGGGTGACCACATAAAAGAGTTCTAATCAACAGATTAGCATTAACTTGAAAATAGATCTCCAGGGGCCCGACACTGTGCTCTGCCCTTGGCCTTGACTTGCTCATCATTCTCATCATTTTTCAGATTGAAACGTCACAGCAAAAGTTTCAAATAGGTCATACTCGTGTAGTGCCAGCATTGTTTGGAATTGGATAGTAGCAGTTAGGAGCAGAATCAGCACCAGAAGTGCATTTCCTGAATCAGGAAATGGAAGTGTCTGTGATTGCTAACTAAAGGAGACTGGTCCCTAGTGAGCAGGACGTGAAAAACTTAAGACATGAGGAAACAGGCTCCGCAGAAAGTAGATATACTTGAACTTTCCTTCAGCTAGACAATACCAAACCCTTTCACATACATTCTCTGAAGCTTGCTTCTCCTCTCGTGTTCTACAGCTCAGTAACCTGTGTCACCTTGCACCCAGCAACCCAGACACCTGACTGAATGTCAACCTCATTTCCCTATCTCCTTTTCTGCTACACTCCAACTGATCACCTGGCCTGAAAGGTCTGACCTTCTCATTGTGTCACAAATCTGTTTTCTAAGATTTATACAAAGAAAAATGACAGAATTGGGATAAACAATAAAATCTGAAAAGCTCTAAACATGATTCTGATACCTCAGCCACCCCCATACCTAGGTTCAGAATCACAATGTTAGGAAATGTTGTCCCTACAAATATCATTTTTGTTTGAGCGATGCAGTCTATGCAGGAAAACACATTTGTGTTCCCCAATAACACAAAGAAAAACATAGGCTTGAAGATCAACTAAAAATCTAACATGTATTTCTATTGCCTCAGAGATTTGTAAAAATGTTTGTAAATAGGAAATTATATAAGGGATTTTGAACCCTCAATCCAATTAGAGGATAGTAAGAGCCCCCTGCATCTCAGAAATAAAGGAGTTTGGATCACAGTAGTAGTTTGTATCACAGTAAGAAATACCAAATGGGGCTTCCCTGTTCATTTTTGCTTGTTGAGTCCTAGCACAGTACCTGGTGCTGAGGAGAATGCACACCAACAGATATACTATTAAAGGCCAAAAAAAGAGTTGAAAGGTATAGACCTTACAGTGGCTCAGATATCTAAACAAATGGAAAAGAGGTTGACCCAAACTGATGAAGTGATAAATCCGAACACTGGTGTCCACAGATGGTAGAAAGGGATTTGGATATATCTGATATCAAAAATTCCTAAGACCTGTACCTATGTTGCCCACAATGTGGTGTTGCATAGGGCAGAAGCTATATACAATGGCTACAATGGACAACGTCATATAATGGAAAATGTGGGCTGAGAGCTAGGAAAACTTGGCAGAGGCTTTGCTGATCTGCTTGCAAACACTTATCCTAGCCTCAGGTGCTAGTTTGAGTATGTCATTCTCACTCTCATGAAAAATAGATTAACCTGATGCACATCAAGCTTTCTTCTACAAATGTAGTAAATAGACCATGATACCAGGGCCCACTATCCACTGAAAAGTCTACTACCAGAAGATAATAGTGATTCTTGTTGTCAGAGAAGTCAAGCAATGACAAAATCCCATTTTCCTTCTAAGAAGTGTGCTTTGATGGCCGGCGCCATGGCTCAACAGGCTAATCCTCCGCCTTGCGCCGCCGGCACATCAGGTTCTAGTCCCGGTCGGGGCGCCAGATTCTGTCCCGGTTGCCCCTCTTCCAGGCCAGCTCTCTGCTGTGGCCCGGGAGTGCAGTGGAGGATGGCCCAAGTGCTTGGGCCCTGCACCCCATGGGAGACCAGGAGAAGCACCTGGCTCCTGCCATCGGATGAGCGCGGTGTGCCGGCCGCAGCGTGGCAGCCATTGGAGGGTGAGCCAATGGCAAAGGAAGACCTTTCTTTCTGTCTCTCTCTCTCTCACTGTCCACTCTGCCTATCAAAAAAAAAAAAAGAAGTGTGCTTTGAAAGAATTTTAACTTCTTTATAGATTATTTCAGGAACAGAGCTCACAGTGCTATCCATCATGGTATTTCCAAAAAGGGGATTCACCAAGTCCACTGGAGTCAGAACAAGGACTCTCTGTACCTGGATTACTTGGCTTTAAGCAGCCACTTCCTTGGTAAATCTTACAGAGTAGGCACCAAACCAGGCAGATCTCATTGAAGTGTCAGAACTTGCTTCTCTGCTATTATGTAGTCTTCTTTTAAAATACCTGAAACAAGATGTATAGAATTACCAACAGAATGCATATGCTTTGAAATTTACTTACATCCATACTTACCTTGGAAATTTCAGAATGATTGGGAGGGTCATGACAATAAATAGTTTCAGTGACTGAGGTCTCCAGATTAAAAAGTGAAACAAATAAACAAACAAAACAATAGAACTTATAAAAATCGCTGAAATCCTGAGTTAGGATTTATCCATACCTGAAGTGACAATAGACACCCTTGTCAGGCATGTGCAGGAGAAAGATTCAATCAGACATCTATACTTTCTGCATTCCAAGGTCGGCAAGAATTGAAGAGAAAAAATGTTATATTTCCAAGTTGCCAGTAGTGTCCTTTTATGTGTGGAATTTGAATTTTTAAGAGTTCAAAATAGGGGCTGGCACTGTGGTGTCGCAGGTAAAGCCGCTTCCTGCAGTGTCGGCATCCCATGTAGCCGCTGGTTCGAGACCCGGCTATTCCACTTCCCATCCAGCTCTCTGCTATGGCCTGGGATAGCAGTAGAAGATGGCCCAAGTCCATGAGCCCCTGCACCCACATGGGAGACCAGGAAGAAGCTCCTAGCTCATGGCTTCGGGTTGCCACAGCTACAGCCATTGCGGCCAATTGGAGGTGAACCAGAAGACGGAAGACCTCTCTTTCTCTCTGTCTCTGCTTCTCTCTCTGTATAACTCTGACTTTCAAGTAAATAAATAAATATTTAAAAGAAAAAAAGAATTCAAGATGACCATGGGGGTACCATTGACTAATAAGAGAAAGAGGAGGAAGGGACAACCAGATCTTACCCTTAATATAGCAACCTCTGTACCTATAATAAAATAAATGAAATGGGGAATTTTGAAAGCTTTGGGAAAATAAGCTTCCAACTTCAACTACACAGAACAAGTCATGAGCCAGGTGCTGCAACTCCGCACCATACCCCCTAGATGTTATCTACTCATATTACTTTTGTCATATAGCAACTCATTCTTAAGTTTCCATTTCCAAAACTTCTGATCTTACAATTGTTCTTAAGATCATAAAATCTTAGAAAACAAAACAAAGATAAATCCCTTCTGCAAGAGTGGGCATTGCCTATACCCCTTAACTGAGTGATGGTTAAAGTATAGCTCTACTTCTGATTCCAGCTTCTTGCTAATGTGCAACCTGGGAGGCAGCGGTGATACTCAAATACTTGGGTGCCTGCTACCCACTTGGGAGACTCTGATTGAGTCCCAGGCCCCTGACTTTGGTCTGGCCTACCCCTGGCTCTTCCAATCATTTGAAGAGTGAACCAGCAATTTGGAAAATCTCTCTCTCTCTCTCTCTCTTTCATTCTCTCTTTCAAATAAAATAATAAGTAAAATTTAAAAAAACAGCCAACCCCTTTTTATTCATTACTTATAAATTAATTCATCATATAAAAGCCTTCAAAATAAATACATTATCAGAACATCTCTTTATCTTAGGAGAGGTACCTTCATTGTTTTAACATGAGAGTTAGTCTTTTTATTGTAGTGTCCACCACACACACATTTCTAAATTCTGGCCTGGCTCTGTGTTGTAATGCTCCAAAGCAGCATCATCTACAAAGCCATCAGCAAACTCTCTGAACACTGAGGATAAGCTTTTTGCTATTTTCCTTTTTTCTGTGGATTTGGCTATTGAATTGCAATGACCACTGTTTCTTTTTTAATGTACTTTATACTGCTTCCCATAACTGCTTATTTTTATCATCTCCTTTCATTGATAGAAGCTTCCAAAGGCACTGCTTCAGCATCCCCTGTGTTCTCTCTCCCACAGCGAAGCATGGTGATTTCTCACAGTACCTGGTTAGAGACTTGGAATAAGGATCTATTACAGCTTCAATTGGAAACTGTGGAAAAATCAGGAAAAGTCATTCTCAGATAGTTAACGGCATTTGGTCTGAGATTAAACTGCATGAAATGGAGCATTTGGGTCATTGAATAGATGTAGCAAATAACAAAATATAATAAACAGACTCCAGTCTTTCCATCCAAAACCTTCTAAACAAAAGAAGCACTTTGCATGACTGCTGCAAACATTCAGGCAGGTTTTAGTTTCTAAATATCCTGATTAATCTTTCAGTGCTCAGGGCTTGGGGATGTCCCAAAACACCAATGCCCAGTGAACTTCTGTAAACTCACATCTTCGTTAAGGGCAGTATAATCTATGAATTGCTGATTTATTTACCCTTAACTACCAAATTGTTGTTTGATGTGAGCTGTTTAGGACCCCTGAAGCTCAGAGCTATTTTAACAAGCCATTTCCAGCTTCTGCTTCTCTATACAAACAATAGAATGCAGTTGACTGTAGGACACTTTCTTAACTGCCAGAGAATCTGATTGTGTTTTAGAATCAGAGATTAATGTGACCACGGCATAAGCAGACCCTTTTCTCACTTTTCTGATATATATATATATATATATATATATATATATATATGTGTGTGTGTGTGTGTGTGTGTGTGTGTATCATATATAAGAGTAAGAGCTTGAATGGCCTAGTTTCCTTATGTAAGATCAGGGCCTTCCTTTTAGGCAATATCACTCCATTCCCTCTTCTCCAGAAATTAGTTATGAGTATTCCTCTTGTATCAACAGGAAGTTTTTTGGGATGGCTTTTAGTATGGCCAGCATTTCCGTATATAAACTGGCAAAGTCCATAGCAAGTCAGAATTTGCTGCCCACTCTCTCAAAGGAATTGACATTTGATGTGTGAATCCTGGGATCAAGTTCAGCTTGCTTGATTATGTGGTATATATTCTCTAAGTACAGCTGGGACCTAGAACAGGTCGTCTTTGGATCTATCAGTATAGATCCAGCAGAAATGGGAAAGGGATGCCAGCCATAGTCCTGCAAAACCCATGATTCCGATTCCTTCAGCCCTGCAGAATAGGAGAAAATAACTCTTGTGATCTACTTTATCCACATAGAAGACAAGAAAAAGAGAGAGAATAAACAAATGCTTTGAAGTTGTCCTGAATTAACTACTTTTTTCCAGTTGCCTGTTTTTTAAATATATTTCTCTAACACTCATGAGGGCAAAAGAGCTCTATCCATTTGGCTATAATCTAACTTACAGCATCCTGAGTTCTGATATTGCTTATATTTTGATGGATAATAAAAGGCCACTTCCTTGCATGCACAGTGATCTTAGTAACCCACTAGCTGGGAAGGCTCTGAGATGTGATTCCATGACCAAAGAAACAAATAAACAAACAAAGCACAGGGAGAGGAAATGGCAGCATTCCACAGAGGGCATCCAGGCTCTCCCTGGTACAGAGCAAAGAGCTCCAAAAGAAATCCTGAATATTTCAATCCTGAATATCCTGAATATTTCAGAATATTGCGTATTCTGGAAATCATAATGGGTACTCTAAGGTGGTGCTGGAATAAAACTGTACAAACTACAAAATATTTGGTCCTCCTGCCCCATTTCTGGTCCTGAAACTGCTCAGTCTTCCATCCAGTTTCCACTTGTGTGCCTCCTCTTTAGCTTCTGCTTCCACAATGGAACTGTGTTAGTTGCTAACAGCAGGATAAGAATGTCAACTCCATTATTCCCATTGTGTGATTTATTGGTTATATCAATATAGGTGTTCAATTAAGTAAAATGTCAGGACAGAATCCTTGCACCATCACACACCAACTTTGACTCTGGGTAGTTACTTAATAGCAAGAAAGAGATCCTTGTTCTCTTATCTGTAAAATAGGATGATAGTAATACCTACCTCATTGGGTTATTGTAAGGATTAAAGGAGATAACACTAATGCTTAGAAGAGTTTCTTGTACATCTTAAGCCCTCAATAAATGTTAGCCGCCATCATTATTTTTATTAAATGATTATGGTTTTATATGTAATACTTCCCAGGAGAATGTAAAGGACTTTCAAGGATTTTAATTCTTGAATTCAAAAGTATTGGGCTTTAACAGTGAAATCTAAATAATTAAAAAGTCCATGGGCTTTTATGTGGCAACCAAGTTATAAGCTGTGTGCCCATATTTAAGTTTACTAGTGCATCCAGTATCTGAGGTTGATTTATTTTTTAATCTTATATATAAACTATAGATAGTCTCTAGTTTTCTTTGTGACTTGGGAATGTTGGGGCTTAAAAGGAATAGACTTCTTACTCCTGTTTTGAGCAGCATCATACTATAAGCAGATCAAATGCACTGAGGCATGTTACAAAAGGCAGACTCCACATCTCAGGAAGGGGCACTAATTCATTCTTATGCAAGGAAGTCCTTCTCCCATTATTAATGAATATTTTTAATCCTGAAAATATCACTCAGACTTAGTTACACATCACTGCATCCATTTTCTTTCAAAATTAAAAAAAAATCATTTTGACTAAGGTTAAGCCTTTTTTATTTTCTTTTGAAACAAAGAATGTATAGTGTTCTTAATAAAGTCAACCATCATAGTTTGCATTAAATAACTTAAAAATCATCACAGGTAAATGTCAGTGTCCTAGTTTCAGTATATACATCTATATTGATGTCTATAATGCTTTCATCTGCATATTCATTTGCTTAGTAATTCATTAATTATTAGTGCATATTTGCCTTGTAAGGGCTAATAAAGGAGGTAAATATTACAAATCAGAAAAGGAAAGCCTCACAGAAATGCTTTAATATTGAAATAATTGAAACTTTTAATGGAAAGAAAGTCATTATAAAAGTAACATTTAGAGATATTACAGCCATTTTGTTGTGGAAAGGAAGCCCACAAATTATACGGATAAATAAAATTACATTATAAATAAAAAACTACATTTTTGTAATAAAATATATCTTACATGATAACAAGACATAAAGTATTACAAAAACACAGATAGCATATGGGTTAATATTTTAATATACATATAGTTTCTATAAACCATAAGAAAAAGTTATATTCAAAGGGCTACCCTAATACTGTTTCCAAAATATGTGTACCTGAGTGCTCAGATTCTTGTGTGTGTGTGTGTGTGTGTGTGTGTTTCTATCCACTGGCCAAGGTATTAGAAATAAAAGAGGTATTAGAGGAAGTTAGAGCAGTGTAGTCTAGGTGTCCAAGATCCTGCATCTATTGATTTGTGTTCAAAATGGATGATTGTTCATTATAGTAGAAATATTGCTCATTTCTTTAGTCATCACCAAGTCAAGAATTCTAAATAGTAAAACCATTCATGATGACTTTCTTAGACATTAAAGCATTTTCCACCCTGCAGCAATTCATGTTTCATGTGGCATAAAATAAATACCACCATTCGGGATGTCAAAAATCTCCTCCTTCCATCAATATATGTATTTTACTTCTTATACCTAGCCAAAATATGAATACAAGATGTATTTGTTCTATTATGCTTTTAAATCATTAACCCTTTCATGTGCTAACGTAGGGTAACAATTAGTCCCTATATTATACTGAGAATTCACCTGGTTAGCATGCTTGACAAATATCACAGAGGAAATGAATGCATTTCTAGTATACAAGTGGAATATAGAAAAAATATAGAAGAGAAAAGGGACCGGATTTGTGATATAGCTCAGAGATCGTAAAGCTACTGCCTGTGATGTTGGCATCACATAGGGGCACCAGTTCATATCCAAGCTCCTCTATTTCATATCTGCCTCCTTGTTAATGGCCTGGTAAAAGCAGTGAAAGATGGCCCAAGTGTTTTGGCCACTGCCACCTACATGGGAAACCAGGATGAAGCTCCTGGCTTCTGGCTTTGGCCTGATCCAGTGCTGGCTGTTGTAATCTGAACACTAAACCAGTAGAAAGAAAATAAATATCTCTCTCTCTCTCTCTCTCTCTCTCTCTCTCTCATTTTCTTTTTTTAAAAAATATTTTTTATTTATTTATTTGACAGGTAGAGTTACAGACAGTGAGAGGGAGAGACAGAGAGAAAGGTTTTCCTTCTGTTGGTTCACCCCCCAAATGGCCGCCACGGCCAGCGACTGCGCTGATCTGAAGCCAGGAGCCAGGTGCTTCCTCCTGGTCTCCCATGAGGGTGCAGGGCCCAAGCACTTAGGCCATCTTCCACTACCCTCCTGGGCCACAGCAGAGAGCTGGACTGGAAGAAGAGCAACTGGGACTAGAACACAGTGCCCATGTGGGATTCCGGTGCCACAGGTAGAGGATTAGCCAAGTGAGACACGGTGCCGGCCCTCAATTCTTACTTTCAAATAAACAAGTCATTAAAAAAAGGGGGAGGGAAAACCAAATTTCACAACAGTGGCTGGACTGTGCGACTTGTCCTTTCCTGCCTCTGACTGTTCTCACCCTATCACAAAGTTCTAATAGCTCTCTAAGGAATGGTGCCTTATGACCAAGGAGAAACGAACTGTCAATGCCATTTGGGTTTTGGAAAACATAAAAATTCTCCTTGTATTTGTGTAGTCATCATTTTCCAATTTCCTCTGATCCAAGTTATTTATAGGCTTTTTAGTGTGGTTGGCACAGGGCTGAGTACAGCCCCTAGAAAAATGTGGTTATAGACCTTGATGCCTGCTGGTTAAAAATACACGGGACTCTTATAAATACACACACACTGCCTCTGGTCACTCACAGGGCTATTATCCAGACTTGTCCCTGCCTTACCTTGAGGATGTTGTTCTCAAATTACAGACTTTACTGTCCTTTCTCTGACCGCTTCGGAAATAAAAGAGAAAAGCAAAAAGGAGATGAATACTAGGCGACTAACTGTTAGTCTCACAAAGTTTGTGATGGGCACAGGAAGCTGGAAGAGCAGGTGGATGGGAAGGAAGTGGGTTCAGGCATCCACAGTAGGGGAAAGTCAGGAGAAGTAGAGTAAGGAGTCAGAGGCCACCCTTGCAATGCACATACAACTAATGAAAATGTAGGCACATCTAGGTAGAGGAAGACAGGGAGTCCATTAAGATAATGCAACAATAAATGATAACCCTATACTTCCCACTCTACTCTGAAATATAGTTCATTTTTTCTTTCCCACTTTACATTCACATTCTTGAGAATCATCAATTTTAAAGTAAAATAGTACAAATTCTCATTTTCTACAGGATTATGGAACATAAAGTTTTAACATTTGTAGAATGGCAATGCCATGTCTGGCCCTATCCATGTGGGAATCACATACATGCAGCTCAGGGTTTTAGAAATCTGGAGCTCACTCAACACAGCTAGAACCTACTGAGCATAGTGCAATCCATGCTGCCTTATGATTCTCAGATCAAGCATTGCCCACCTGAAGTTCCTCTTTAAAAGGGGCAATTTAAAAAGGAGTCAATAGGAGAGAGTTGAGGAAGAAGGGTGGGAGCATGGGCAGAGGGGACGTTGGGTGGGAAGAAGCACTATGTTCCTAAATCCATGTCTATAAAATGCATGAAATAAGCATACCTTAAATAAAATTAAAAATACATAAAATAAATAAAAAGGAGTTAACAGTATTTTGAAAAAAAAAAAAGGAAGCAGAGTTCTTCATTAAGTGCCACTGTATTCTGGACACTGTCCTGGATGATGAGGTTGAGCCTCCATAAATAACAAGAAGACACAAGACTTGCCTCATGAGTATATACTTGAGTTGGAAAGAGTCGATGTGAGTAGATGATAACCATCACAAAGAAAGCATAGTGGGGTGAGCAGATGTGGACTGATAAGGGATATTACTGTATATTGAGTATTCTGAAAGTCTCATAGAAGGTGACTTTGGAGGAGAAATAATATAAAATGAGAGCACCAAATTCTGGTATTCAAGGGAGATCTGGCAAGCAAGACTTCTCATTTATGTTCAGAGATATAAATTAAGAGATGGGAAATATATTGGTAGTACCCTTTAAAGACAGTCAACACATTTAATGAAGAGATTACTAACAAAAGCATAAACTGTCTTAACGATAACCAAGGTGTTGGTCATCACAGGACTAACAAAAGTGTGAAGCCACACCACTGGTACAGCCTAGAGGGTTTGGGGAAGGAGAGAAGTTACCAAAACTGGGCAAAGAGAAAGTTATAGAGATAGAGATAGAGAAAGACAGAGAGGCCACTGGATAAGAATTGTGACTTTCAGAAGAAGAATGCAACTGTCATAGTCTGTTTTTGTGGGTGTAAAAACAATACCATAGACTGGCTAATTTGTGAGTAACAGAACATTTATTTCTTACAATTCAGAGGGCAAGAACTACAAGATAAAGACATTGTCATTCGATGCCTAATGAAGGTCCATTCAGCGTAGATGGCAGAAGAGACACAAGGCAAAGGGCCTGAATGCTGCAAAAAATAAGGCAGAAGGGCAAATAAGGACCTTAACTATTCCTTTTGAGTCCTTTATTATTAACAAATGTTTATTATGTGAAAGGCAGACCAATAGAGACAGAAAAATCTTCTGTTAGTTCACTCCCCAAATGCCTGTAACACCCATGCTGAAGGCAGGACTATAGAAGTCCAACCAGATCTTCCATATGTGTGGCAGGAACTCCAGAATTTGAGCTGTCATCTGCTGTTTTCCAGGGTGTGCATTAGCAGGAAGCTAAATAGAAAGTGGAGGACCCAGGACTCAAATCAAGGATTCCAATACAGGATGAGGACACCTCAAGCTGTAGCTTAACCTACTACACAACAGTGCCTGCTCTTCTTCCAGTCATTTTACAAGACACTAGTCTATTTATAAAGATGGAGCCCTCATGACTTCCTAAAAGGTCCCACTTTTTAATATCAACCACCATTATTATAAACCTTTAAGACACGGATATGGGGAGACATACAGATCGTGGCACTAACTACTGCCAACTGGTAACCTCAAAGGAAGGAAGGAGGGAAGCAAACACCCCTTCTACCTTATTTTCTAATACTGGTGACTTCTGTTGAATTAATTCAAATAAACATCACAAGGCAAAGAAGTTCTGTTCAGAAAGCAATAGCGAATGGTAGGAAGTAGATAAGGACATGTGGAAAATATTGCAGCACAAATAAGAAGTAAACCATGGGGTATTCAAAATGCCATCTCTAATACTTATAATGCTGATATTAAGGAGTGTATAACTGGAAGCATATGAATTCTGTAGGAGTGGCGATAAGACATGCATGGACCAGAGGGAAGAAGGGAGCCAATGCTGAAAGAGAACACTAAGAGGGAGTAAAGAAAGAGTAGTAAGAGGAGCCAAAAGCAAACGTCATTTTCTCTGCTTGCAATGTTTTTTAGAACTGGCTGTTGGAGATGAGGGGAAGGTGGATAGAGACTATGACACTCTAAGCTGTGTTATTTCCAGCTGCCTCTGAAGCCTTCGGTTTTATCTCTGATCTGCAGCGTGCTGTCATGTTCTGCGATTGTAATAATAGCAGCAGAGATAAGCACTTTTGAAATAGATCGCTGTGGAGATGAATAGACCGGATGGTTTCATGGCACCTTTCCCAGTTGCAACTTTCATGTTAACTACTTTTTCTAATGCAACATTTCCTTTATTTAAAACACTGAGATATGAAAAATAAGAGAAACAGTGTTCTTACCTGGACTTCAATTAAAGTAATGAGTGCATTTAATCTGTTTCCACTGGCTAGAACAATTAAACTTTAAAATAAACTTTTTATTCCAAATTAAATGGTGGCCTTTAATGGAAATTTACAGATAGTTTAAGTTAGCCCCACAACAACGACCTCAAACAAAACTCTTAATCCTTTCTCTTATGGACTTACACAAAATAGTGTCATTTAAGAAGATAAATAACTGGAGCTAACCAGGAAGCACACGTGTTTTCAGTGAATGAAGATGGATCCAGGTAGGTGCCAGATCTTCACTTTCCCAGGTCAACACCAACCCAAGCTTAAACATCTACCACATACTTGCTATATATCAGAAGAAAGTTCAAGGAATGTAATCATATCTGACTCAGTTGGTAGCAAATAGGGACAAGAAACAGGGACTCTGTCATATATTTTTGTTCTTCCATCTCACTCATCCACCTTTAATTCTCAGTCTCCATTTCCATCAATGAATAGATTATTGGGGAATAGGCATTTACACACAGGGACCAGATTGGTAATATATATTCACCTCTCAAATGATAAGCATCATGGAATGGTAGGATCTGAGGCAAGCCAGAGAGAGTGAACCTCACATTAAAGCATGCATAACTTCTTTTAGTAAAACTGACATAAAATCTATAGGATGCAAAAAAAAAAAAAAAAGTGAATTACCCTGATTTGATCACCATACATTGCTATACTTCTATCTAACTGCCCCACTGTACCAAATTGTATGCCAGTTAAAATTTTCAAGAAAACAAAATAATAATGATAAAACAAAACTGCCTTTATTGTATGAAGTCCATCTGTGGGATGGAATCCACCAGGAATTCAGGCCGCTTGAGAAATAGTCCTTCCCTTCCAAATGTTCATGTTCCTAACTGAGTATCTTTTCTCCTTAATCTTTTACTCATATTCTTGCTCATTTTTTAAATGACTTCATGGTACTCATCATTAAAATGCTTTGTTGGTAATAGCAACTTCTAACGATAATTCATTTTCAAAATGGTGCCCATGCACTGACAGAAAGAAAAGAATAGGAATAATTTTAAGTATTTCATGGGCTTTCAAAATGTTCCTGAAGTCTACAACAAATTTCAGTACCTACAAGGGTAGAGACCAGAGACAATAATGCCTTCCTGAAGCATAAAAGTAAATTAAAAAAACCAATGGTGTTGGCAAGTGTCAAATAAATAGGACCATGTGTTAAAGAGAATGTAAGGGCAACTTCAGAAAGAAAACTAAGCCAGACCTTATAACCATGCTAGGACATCCTTGTAAGCTCTAATGACTCCATAATTGTATACTTACCTTGTCTCTGCTAGAGCACCCTGTCTAAGAAATAGGACTAAAGTGTATTAAAATTAAATTAAAATTAGAAGATAATCAAATATTTACACAACTATAACTGTAACCCACCTCTCTTTTAGGGTGTGATTACTTTATGTGTCTAATGGAGTGGTCAACTTATAAATGGAAAGTATCAAGTATTCTTAGATATTTCCAGTTACAAGAAGTATTGAAGGAAATGAGCAGCTGGGACATACAGATTCATGTCTTCGGGTTTAGTCTTCAAGTCACACACACACACACACACACACAACTTATTCTTTAATGCTTGGGACATAATTAATACTTAATTTATACCTACTGAAAGTTTAAGCAGGTTATAAAAAACTAATGAAATTCCATTCTTGAACATTTGTAAGCAGGTATTTATTTGAAAGTCAAAGTTACAGAAAGAGGGACACAGATACAGAGGGAGGGAAGAAGGGAGAGAGAGCAGCCAGGGCTGGGCCAGGATGAAACCAAGAGACAGGAGCTTTACCCAGGTCTCCCACATTCGTGGCAGGGGCTCAACCACTTGAGTCATCTTCTATTGTTTTTCCCAGGCCATTAGGTGGATCATGACAGAAATTGGTGCTCATAGAGAATGCTAGAATCACAGATGGCAGCTTTACCTGCTCTTCCACAACTCTGGTCTCTCACCATAGAATATCTTTTTTTGTAAGATTTATTTATTTTACTTGAAAATAGCAGTTACACACAGAGAGAAGGAGAGAGAGAGAGAGAGAGAGAGAGAGAGATGTTTTCCACCTGCTGGTTCACTCCCCAGTTGGCCACAATGGCTGAAGCTGTGCCAATCGAATCTAGAACCCAGGAGCTTCTTCAAGGTCTCTCACATGGGTGCAGGGGCCCAAGGACTTGGGCCATCTTCTACTGCTTTCCCAGGCCATAGCAGAGAGCTGGATCAGAAGTGGAGCAGACAGGTTTTGATGCGCTCATATAGGATGCCGGCACTGCAGGTAGTGGCTTTACCCACTACCCCAACACTTGAATATCTTAAACTAATTTTAATGCAAATATTTTGAATGTCATCTACTAATATTTATATTTTCATATTTTTTGTCTATGAAATATTTGTTGAGTATTGAACATATTATCGGTTATAAGGATGGGAACAATGTTTCACCCTCAGTTCCATCTTAAATATTCACAAATTAGTCAGGGAAAGATGACTTCAAGGCCGGCGCCTTGGCTCAACAGGCTAATTCTCCGCCTAGCAGCTCCAGTACACCGGGTTCTAGTCCCGGTCGGGGTGCCGGATTCTGTCCCGGTTGCCCCTCTTCCAGGCCAGCTCTCTGCTGTGGCCAGGGAGTGCAGTGGAGGATGGCCCAAGTGCTTGGGCCTTGCACCCCATGGGAGACCAGGAGAAGCACCTGGCTCCTGCCTTCAGGTCAGCATGGTGCGCTGGCTGCAGCGGGCCAGCCGTGGTGGCCATTGGAGGGTGAACCAATGGCAAAAAGACCTTTCTTTCTGTCTCTCTCTCTCTCTCTCTCACTGTCCACTCTGCCAGTCAAAAAAAAAAAAAAAAAAGAAAGAAAGAAAAAAGAGGACTTCAGCATCTTTGAATTTACTTCATGAACAGTGTGAAAAATAAGCACTTTTGTTGATACATGATATCAGGGATCTTGTAAGCTGGTCTTCACAAATATGCAGAGTTTGGATTCCTAGGCTCTAGGTAGTGTGCTGTAGGCTTGGTGGTAGCAGTACAAAGAAAGACACAATACAAGTGTTCAGGAGTAAAGAAGTGGATACATTGGTCCTCAAAAATGGGTAGGGAATGGGAATGCATTCCAGTTGAGCAAGTTCAAGGAAACAGGTCTCACATGTGGGAATTTATAAGTGAGGTGGTTTTGGAGAACAGTAGGGGTGGAGAATTCATTACTGAGATGTTAAGATGCATGTTTATGGAGCCAGAGCTGTGGTGAAGCAGGTAAAGCCGCCACCTACAGTGCAGTCATTCCCATATGGATGCCAGTTCCTGTTTTGCCTGTTCCACTTCAGATCCAGCTCTCTGCTATGGCCTCAGAAAGCAGTAGAAGATAGTCCAAGTCCTTGGGGCCCTGCACCCACATAGGAGACCTGGAAGAAACACCTGGCTCCTTGCTTCAGATCTCCACAGCTCCAGCCATTGTGGCCAACTGGGGAGTGAACCAGCAGATAGAAGACCTCTCTCTTTCTCTCTATTTCTTTCTGTCTCTCTTTCTCTCTCTGCTCCTCTGTAACTCTGCGTTTTTTTAAAAAATTTATTTGACAGGTAGAGTTATAGACAATGAGAGAGAGAGAGAGAGAGAGAGAGAGAGATGCTTCTTCCTGGTCTCCCATGTGTGTGCAGGGGCCCAAGCACTTGGGCCATCCTCAGAAGCCTTCCCGGGCCAAAGCAGAAAGCTGGACTGGAAGAGGAGCAACCAGGACTAGAACCCGGCGCCCATATGGGATGCCGGCGCCACAGGTGGAGGATTAACCAAGTGAGCCACAGTGCTGGCCCCCCTCTGCCTTTTCATATAAATAAATAAATCTTTTTAAAAAAGAAGTATATTTACAAGATCACTACCATATTGCAGATCTCTTTATATTTAATCTTTTCTCACTCAAAGTCACTGTTTTCCTTTCAGGATTTTTTTGAAATCCGATTCTTGCTCATTGTGTCTCCAACTAGGTCATCCAAAATGAAATAATGATAAGATTGATGACTATTATCGATGATGATACATATACAGTAGTATCTTTATCGTCACAAAGGTTTTTATTATCTCACCTTGTCACCTAAATAAGCCTTGGAAAATTTTTATTATCCTGTTTGGATAAAATAAAGAAGAAGAAAACCAGAGAGAAAATAGAAATTGACCTTTGACCACACAAACTTGGGACCATGCAGAGATGACCAAACTCTTAGCCTGAGATCCTACTGGGAGAGAAAAACAAAAATTACAAGAATAAGAAAGTGAATCAAAACAAGTATGTGTCTTTATTGCTATACTGATGCCAAAAAAAAATTCCAAAGTTCATGCCAAAACTCTTGCATTGGTATACATTTTTATTCTCTCTACTTTTCATATGATTATTAAGATCTTTAAAGTCAGAGCATTACACCCTTCTACACAGCTGCTCCACTATATGATCTCAGAGACAGTACAAGTGCATTGTCCATTCTTAAAACCTCCACTTAATCTCATAAAACCTCTATATTAACTGATCAGCTTGTCTTCTTGGGTTGACACAATTATGTATGAATATTGGAAAAAAAGGGATACCAGGAAAGTATCTTGAACCTTACCCTCTTCAAACAGGCCCCAAATCTAATAAAATAGTTTCTGAAACAGTCCAGAAAAGACTGATAGTTGAAGGCTGGAGGGAAAGTACTTATAATTGCAATAGCTAAACTTGCCCAAACTGTTATGAGCTAGAATTTGGTATTGTATTTAGATATATGTGAAATTATATTATAAATTTTAATGTAGAGAAAATTATATGATGAACCAGGAATCAACGCTCCAAGTTCTCACCAAGGAAATGGGAGGATTTTGATTCCCAAACATATAGTCTAATGGAGAGTGACATTTTCACTTCCAAGGGAAAGCAAAACTAGTTAAAGAGTCAAATTCTCCATTTGTCTTATTGTTTGTTTTCTTATCTTTCTTATTTTATTGAAAGGGTCAATGTTAAAATCATGCTAATAGCTGAATACATTTTAATCAATATGATGTATTACTTGAAAACCCAATGTTTGCATCTTTGTAATGCTTTATTTATTTTTAATTGACAAATAATAATTATGTGTATTTATAAAGTAGAGTGTGATATTTTGATCTATGTATAAGTACAGGGAGATTCAATCAAGCTAAGTAACATGTCCTTCACTGCATCAATTTATCATTTTTTATGAAAACATTAAAAATTCATTTTAGCAATTTTGAAACATACAGTGCATTAACGGTGTTCACCATGCAATTAAATAGATCCCTCAGACTTATTCATCTAGTATTAAAAAGAGCCATTGACTTTTTCTATGTGGGGACTGGATTGAAACCGTAACACCTAACTTTGTGAATTGGAATCTCAAAGATATGGAGCCTAACTTCACCATCTTCTAAATGCTCAATAGTATTTGATAAAAAAAATTCGGTCAAGTTTATTAGACAACAGAAGATACCTAGGGACCAGCTTCCTTCTCTTTTGTGAAAAGAAGTAAATTTTCTCTAAGGGAGATTGTGTGGACATCAAAGAATGGTACATATGTAAAAGAAAATGAAGGGGAAGGGAGAGAGAGAGAGAGGCTTGGAGAGAAAGTTTTGAGAGAGAGAGAATGAGAGAGAGAGTTTAAGGAAGAACACCAAGTTACCAACGTTCTCTAATACTGAAGAGGGAGACCCTACCAAAATGAGATAACACACTCAAAGATATTATGACTACTCTTATTAGCAATACTAAAGAAAGGTTGTAATTTGGGAGCAACATTAAGGATTTAATTGGAAACTGAGTCTTGATTGTTCAGTACTAATAACTTGACAGATTTACATTTGTGTCCCATATACAACAAGCACAAAATTCTGATAAATCTGATAAACATGTTGTATTAACAAACACAAATGTTGATACGAAACAAGAAATATTAGGCTATGAGAACAAACTATTGGCAACTGTCTTCTGAATGCTAATATGGAAACAGACTTCTGAGTTGTATACATTTAATAAAAGGTCTAATGATACTAATATAATTATTGAGGCATCAATCTCTTCCTTAAGGAAATATATGATTTATGATTGGTCTAATGAAACTCAGAAGATTCTTCTTGAAGACAATAAGAATAAAGAGATTAATACACACTGAAAGTACTATAAGATTAGTTCAAACACAGGTGATTAGAATAATAACTAATAATCTGCTAGCTACTCATCTAAGGTCTTTTTGTGAATTAGTTCACTTAACTTTCATAGAAAAGCCTTCTGTAGGAAGGAGCTCAATTGTCATTTTCAGTTTACACATGAGTAAATAAGTAATATACAAACAACTTGGTTCACTTGTCAAATAAGACACACCTAGTAAGTTGTTGAACCTGTATTTAATATACTCCAGCTATCTAGGCATCATACATATAAACTGATTTTTGGCTAAATGCAAAATAGAACTTCCATTGAGGCACCTGACCAAGATGGAACCTGGAACTCCATATCCTAACAAATTCCTCAAATGGTTCCTGCAGAGCACTATGATGCATGTATCAGTACCCGCTGAATATGGCCCAACCATCACAGCTAACCAGTAGAATGTAAAATGAAGTTCGTATGTTTGTCCTTTGTATTAAAGAGTCATGGTTGATGGGTCCAGGCACATAGCACAAGCAGGGCCTCAGTTAATACTTACAGTTTATGGAGTGGATGACTCAGTAACACCCCAAATTGGATCTGTTATGTAGTCAGCTGGACTTTGCCTCAAGTCAGTTCCTGAGAGGGCAACAGGAGCAGGATTTAGAAACTTCTTCCTCACCCATGTAAATTCTTGTGGATTATTTCAGAGGAAGGTAAATTTCCACAATTTTTATTTTTTTG
The DNA here is from genome assembly GCA_949820135.1 of Sylvilagus floridanus. Classification (NCBI taxonomy): domain Eukaryota; kingdom Metazoa; phylum Chordata; class Mammalia; order Lagomorpha; family Leporidae; genus Sylvilagus; species Sylvilagus floridanus. The sequence continues at coordinate 88,623,760 of OX463226.1, read as the reverse complement.
ACTTCTTTTAATTGTATTCTAAGTGTTTTGGAATGATCTTATTACTGTATCACTTAGGCCATGAAAGCCACACAGCCTTAGTAATTTTTTTCATTTTTTAATTTTTCTTTAGACTGTAATATGATTTTTGGCTTGTAGACAAGCTAGATTTCCATAGGTGATCTTCAGAAGACTTTCATTTGCATGTCAGCCTTATAAGGATCTGTTTGGAAGCATCATGAATTGATCTGGTAGAGCTTGGGCTTTTCTGTTGGAATTATATCCTAGATAAACAGAAAACACATTGTCTCCTGCTGTATGAAATATGCAGGAGACTATTTTGGGTTTCAATGTTCGTTTGCATTTGCACAGATGCTGAAAAGCAAATTCTCAGCCTGTTGGTATCACTCAGAAGGTGTTCTTTACTAATAACTGTATGGGGGAGCATTGCTGACTCAAAATATAACAAGTTAAACTGCATGTTGTATTAGCATTATTCTTAATGCTAATGTAATGTCTATCCACGAAGGCAGCATTGTTAGATTGTTAGTACTGTAGATTGTAATGACAAAAGGAATTAGATGGGTTTTCTATGTTAAATCAATCATTAAGCAGTGCTATAATTATTTGCTGTTGGGAACACTCTTTTTTCTATTGTAAAATTGACACAGTCTATGAACGTAATTGCTGTGTTTTCATCCTAGGGCCCTTTAAGATTAGAGTCTGGGAGGAAGATGTGGCACTTCTAATCCTTCTGACATTTCAGAGGGACTATCCTGGCAGGAATAATATCACATCACTGGGTAATTAATCAGTGCATTTTTCTGTGGCCTGTGAAGCCTGTGTTTCCCCTGCATTTGAGAGACAGAGAGGTGGCATGTTCGAACCTTCGGTAGCCTTAATTACAATGTGATGCTGGGCCCAATTATATTCTTGGCCAATTTGACCTTTTCAGGTTGCATATGCAGACCATTTCACTGATTCCGGAGTTGAAGATTTTTAAGCATCAATGTACATAGGTTTGAGATCATTGGATACCTGTTTCCCTCATTTTTCTATGAATAAGATAGCCTTAAAGAGGTATAAGCTAATCATGATCACATTAAATTTAAAAAGAAAAACCTTTATTAGTGGAAATGGCATGCCTTCATCTTACAGATGATAAGGCCAGCACCACAGGAACCTTTATTAAAGTGCAATCTCTTTCTCTCCCTGTCTTCTTTTATCCCTGTTTCCTCCCCCCGCTCCTGTCCTTTCTTCTTTGTATTTGTGGGCATGCACGTACGCCTGTCTGTCTGTCAGTATGTCCAACAGAAATGAATGTAGAAAACATATGCCCTAATGTGTGGAAGAGAAAAATAATCCATGTTTACACTATGCATAATTTATAATTTATCTCCCCTCTCAGCAATATTGTAGGATTAATTAAGCACCAGAGATAAGGCCACAGAATTATGTGGGGTTTCCGTGTTGCATAGAATTACCACTAATATTAATAGTAACAAAATGAGAGAGATTTTTATTTGCAGGGCAATAGGGTAAGTGCTGTGAGAAACACAGAAGAGGAAAATACACTCTCTACTTTCCCAAACCTCCCCCTACCCTGCAAATACATAGGAACAAAGAGAAGAAAATGTGATGGAATCATAGGAATTTACAAATGTGAATTCAGAATAGAACAAAATAGCATCTATATTCAGAGATAGTTTCATGGAAGGAATGAGATCTTTATTTGAACTTAATTTTGTAGGAAATGAGTGATTAATGGGAGTTTTTAAGCAGGGGCATACTGTTAGAAGTGGTGATTGAGCTAAATCAGCTTAGAGTTCTTGAATTTACCTTCAAGAGGTAGAAGAGGGATAAAAGAAGACTGTTAGTAGGCTGCATGTGGAAGACTCCTTACTCATTCATGTAGGGCTATGTAGTGCCCTTTGGATTCATGAACTAACTGATTCTGAATAGTAAAACTTGATACTGATTGAAGACTGAGGCTCAGCACTGCAAGCAGATGCAGCAAGCACTCTGAGTTCTCCACTGGAGAACTCCTCAAAACATTAAATGGCATGTGCTGAGCAGATGGAATATGTGAGCACTGTCTGCGCATGCACGCGCTTGTGTGTGTGTGTGTGTGTGTGTGTGTGTGTGTTTATTGCACACGATGATAGCTTTTTTTTTTTTTACTTCATTTTATATCCTTTTTTTTTAGACACGCAGAGTTAGACAATGAAAAAGAGAGAGACAGAGAAAAAGGTCTTCCTTCCATTGGTTCACCCCCCAAATGGCCGCCACAGCCGGCATGCTGCGTTGATCCGAAGCCAAGTGCCAGCTGCTTCCTCCTGGTCTCCCATGGGGGTGCAGGGGCCCAACCACTTGGCCATCCTCCATTGCTTTCCAGGCCACAGCAAAGAGCTGGACTGGAAGAGGAGCAACCAGGACAGAACCCGGTGCCTCAACTGGAACTAGAACCTGGAGTACCAATGCCACAGGCAGAGGATTAGCCTAGTGAGGCATGGCGCCAGCCTACATCCCTTTTTCTAAAAATTTAGTGAAATGTTTAATATTAGCACCATTTGGTAGATGTTGATATTGAGGTCTGATATTTTAAATTAAATAAAAAACAAAACCAGAGTAACAGAGATAGCATTCAAACTCAGGCCTTTTGATTCTAAATAGCATCTTCTTTCTACTCACAGTTTCCAATCTACAAATCATGAAAGGTAAATTATTAAGTCTCAATATGCAAATGTGAAACTTCTCATCATTAGTTATTTTTCAAATCTGTGCTAATGAGATATATTGGGAAGCAAAACTATGGGCTTAATTGCAGTTCACAGGGTGAAAATGCACTGTGACTGCAAAGGATTCTTCTCTGTGGCAGGTGCTACTTAACGATTCATCATCTATTAAGACAAGGCCATGGAAAATACAATAAGGCTGTGATTTTCAAGAATCATAATTCAATTTTTCAAGGAAACTGAATGGAAAGTGTGGACTACATGAGAAATTCAGAAAATATTTATGACTCTTTATTTGGGTTGACTTTTATTTATTTGGTTGTTTTTCACTTTGCTGTCCTGTCCCTTAATCTCCTCTCAGTCAGGGATTTTCAGTGTGTGTCTGCTCATATGCTCATAACAGGAGGCCCAGTTGGACTTCCCAAGAGCCAGTCATTGCTCTTGCAGGTCTTTCGCACTACTGTATTGGATGTTTTGGGTGCTTCCCTGTATGCTGTTAGTTCCATTTTCTTTCAACCTCTTGATTTCTCCAGCTTCATTTCAGCCCCATCCCAGGCAAGACACACGGGTGGGGAGTCGTAGCCCCATCTTTTTTCTATGGGTGTTCTTCAAGATAGACTCATCAACACTTTAACATGAACCTTATAATTTCATACTATTCCTCAGGTACCACTTAAATTTTACCCTGCAGTGTCCTGGGTTCCTGGTAAGTGTCCAGGCCTGATACAAGCCATGGTTTTTAAGCTCGGGGAAACTTTTCTCCTTTAGCCCACATGATCTTATTCCAGTGAAATATTTGTTTTGTTTTTTTTTTTGTTTGTTTATTTTGGAAAATGTCTCATTCAGTTATCTATTGGCACTAGCTATCTATCCTAACCCTCCTTCCAGGTCTACCAAGAGTACCACCAAGCGGAAAAAGCAAGGAATATATAAATGTACAGCCAACCTTCCATATGCATAGTATCCACATGCATGGATTCAAACAAGTTCAAAAACATTTGCAAAATGTTGTATCTGAATTGAGCATGTACATTTTTGTTGTTATTCCACAAGTAATACCATATAACAACTATTTTCATATATTTATATTGTATTAGGTATTACAATGGCATAATTCTGAACATGACTTAAAGTATTTCAGAGCTTGTGGGTAGGTTATATTTTAATACTGTACCATTTTATAGAAGGGATTTGAGTGTGTCCCACAGGGAGACCTGGAACCAACTCTGTGGATACTGAGGAACAGCTTCATTATACAAACCTTTTAGATGTTCTCAAATTTCATGAAACCAAGAAACGTCCACAGTTTTACAAGAACAAATACAAACAGCAAAATGTCTACTAAGTATGGTGGAATTTCTTCCTCTGATAGAGATAGCAGGAGTACTGGGAATGCATACTTGTTGGGAAAATGACTGGATCAGTTAAGAGACACCTCTTGTAGCCTTCAGGTCATAATGTGTCCTTATCTAAGTAGTATATGACTAAATGGAGGCACTGACATTTGAAATAGCAAGATGAGTGGGGGTTGTGGTGGTGTTTTATTATTGAATTTTCTTCTAAATTTCAATTTACCTTCAATTCTAATTCACCATTTAAAGCAGGTAAATTCACTCTGCAAATATAATCAAGGGATGTTCATATTGCATTAATAGATTGCTTTAGTTTTGTAATTCTCACAACTTAATTATTTAGAACCCAATTCCCTTATTCAACATTAGCATATTAAGGCAAAATCTAATTTGCAGTAAGCAGCTTGAGGCCACAGAACCACAGAAAAGAGTAGATGGAGGCAGGTGAATATGCCGATTTTTTTTTTTAACTCATCATTCTATCCAGTAGTTGATAGATATATTCTTCACATGCATCTTTTAGTATTTCAGTTGAGCAAAACAGGGGATATTTTGGCAGGCATGCTTATGTTTCTAGAATATTTATTAGTTTTACTTCTGAATAAGGGGCAATATCTGTCATTTGGCTAAAAGTAAATAAATAGAATAAGAAAGAAAAACAAAGGAGAAAATAAATCATAGAAGTGAAAATTTTGTACTATAGTACAAAATTAGTATAGTGGGGAGAAACTTAATTGTATACTCCTAGGCTCTTTCTAACCAATTACTGGTGAATGTACCTATCCACCCATTACACTCTACTAGTTAACACTAGTATGTTTCTGCCTCAATATATTCTTAGGTAGATATATCAACAGTTACATTAAGTATAGACAAATTAAGACACCTGAGAAAAGATTCCTATACACATCACCTATCATGGACTGACTATCGTCCAGGCACCATGATACCAACTGAAATAAATTTGTCATCTGGACCTGTCAATATTCTTGGGTTTAGATAAACACTATTTTCCACACATTAAATAGCTATTTAAGAGTATTTTAGTGTAGAGTCAGAACTGCCTTGTATCTTTACACAATACTTGGGAATTGCCTGAGAAATTTAGAGATGGAAACCATCAGGAAGACAAAATTAAAGGAAACTTTGTTCTCAATGCTGAAGAAATGGAAAGCATGGATAAACCCATGGTTAAGCAGATTAATGGAATAACCCTTGAATTTGGATTTGGAGGGAAGAGGGTACAGGGGGTATCAACTTGAAACTCAATCATTTTAAGAGACGAAATGAGTTTGATCATTAAAATGATAATACCCACATATAGTGATTATCTTCTCTTAAAATAATTTCTAAGCTCTAGTTTGAAGCTCCAGTGATGAGTAATTCAGTTGAAGATGTCTTCAGAAATGTGTAAAGAACTGTCTGCAGATACATTACTAATCCTTAATAATAATTGTCTTTATAAATAAAAAACGAGACATGGTCATGCTTAAATCGATCGAATCATCTAATATGTCCAGTTTCTTGCCTCCTTAACTCAGTTTAATTGACAAAGAAATCCAGATTTTGAGTGACCCTAAAACAGATCATTAGTGAGACGTCAAAGGGAACAGACTTTGCACTCCAATTACAAGAAAGTTTATGATCCGCAAGTATTGTATTTGGGTAAGCTCATTATAGGTTAAAGGAAGTGACCAGGTTGGACCCAGAAAATAGTTTACTAAACTCATGGAACCGAATGCATCTCTGTCTAAACTTCTAGGCTTCAAAATCACAGGATCTCTTATTGCCTTCACAGTGAGACAGAAATGGCTCTGAAACAGGCAGTCATTGCTATGAATATTTACTTTCCACTTCATCACTTATCGTTATGTAAACTTGGACATGTTTTTCAATTGTGTGAGTTGGTATATATATCTTTTGCACAGCTCCCATGTTCATTAATTGTAGTCATATATTTACCTGTTTAGTTTAGTGCTTTCAATAAAGTAAGCACTTGACAATTAAATTATCAGTAATTATTATCAGTATTAATTGACCACCCATTTTTATTATTATACTCTTCTTCTTTTCTTCAGGAAAAAATCAGTTTCCTTGGAGTGGCCAACCCTCTCAAGTGTGATGTGGATAATTCCCTTAAAGCAACTTGTAATTCCATTACCTTCTTCAGAGACAACTCTAAACTTAGAATTTGCCAACTGACCACTTCTAGTCTATGAAGAAGTAAGGGGAGGTCCACTAAGGAGATTTACTGAAATGTTCCTTTATTCCTGTTATGCATGCAAGACTGGGATAATCATATACAACAATGAAGGACTTTAGACAAAGACAAAAGCAACATTTAAAGGAAGATGAACTAAAAGACAGAAGAAATGCAGATTCAAATTGCATCTGGGAGCCACTGAATTTACTTAGTAAATTTACTTATTCACTATGCACTTACTATTAACAAGATGTTTAATTTTTTTATTGCACAAACATACTGATGGGATATTTTCTGCTTCAGGCAACCTAAAGCATCCTAAAGGATACATTATTCCATAAATATTTTGTTTTTCTCAAGATTCCATCATACACACACACACACACAGACATGCACAAGTAAATACATGTACCCACATATGCTAAAAAAGAAAGTGAGGATAAAACACGGGAGAGCAAATCACCTATATATTTGACCTCATAAATGGTCAGCTTACTAAATAAAATTTCATTTTTTTAAAATTTTATTTGTATGGGATTGATGAAGGTCCTTGTATGATAAAGTATCATGGGTTGTACAAACATGATCAAATCTTTTCTCTCAAGTGACTTTTGCTCAAATGTAGAGACTATGTAGTAAACAACCATCATCCACAATAGAGTGAAATATGACCAAGGAGAGTATAAAACTGAGACAGGAAAGATCACAAGAAGTAGCTCATGATCTGTGTGTGACCATGTAAATGTTGTTCTGTATCACAAATAATACACATTTATGTTTCATATACATGCTGTTATAATTAATACCTTTAGCCAAATAGAAATGCCGTCCCTTATGGGAGTCACCAACTTTTAATTATTCTTTCCTCTCTAATGCTCACCTTTTGCTCTGCCTAGTTAATATTTATCAGTTCTAGAACAAAAATACTGGCTCTCACCTTCAAACATTCTTCCTACAACTATTGTTTATGGCAGATACTGAGTTTTAAGGTTCAAAAAAACCTTTTATTTCTACTTGGAGTTTTGAAAACATATTTAAAACTAAAAGCTAAGAATTGACTTTTGTCCTCCCTCATTCGAACTCCTGAAGCAGAAAACCTAGGCTGCCCTGGATACTAAAAGAATTGGAAAAGGGGGTGGGGAAGTATTATAGGCATAAAAGGAATTTCAGAGAATAAAAAAGCACATAAAAGGCCGGCGCCATGGCTCAACAGGCTAATCCTCCGCCTAGCAGCTCCAGTACACCAGGTTCTAGTCGCGGTTGGGGCGCCGGATTCTGTCCCGGTTGCCCCTCTTCCTGGCCAGCCCTCTGCTGTGGCCAGGGAGTGCAGTGGAGGATGGCCCAGGTGCTTGGGCCCTGCACACCATGGGAGACCAGGAAAAAGCACCTAGCACCTGGCTCCTGCCATCTGTTGAGCGCGGTGTGCCGGCCGCAGCGCGCCGGCCGCGGCGGCCATTGGAGGATGAACCAATGGCAAAGGAAGACCTTTCTCTCTGTCTTTCTCTCTCACTGTCCACTCTGCCTGTCAAAAAAAAAAAAGCACATAAAATGATACACAATGTCATCCCAGTATATGAGGGAAAATAAACTCACTAGTAAATAGGAACTAGTGGCAGACAGGAGCTCCGTGGAAGATTTGTGTTAAATATGTTCTTAAATAAAGATTTTGAAAGTAAATAAGGCAGAGAAAATTCTTGCAAAAATGGGTAAAAGCAGAGGGAATGCATGAATTTCCAGTGATAACCTGTTATATGTCAGTAGCATATAGGCTCACTGTAGGCAACCTTTTCCAAAACAGTTGTTGAGTTCAATATGAATTTAACTTGCCTTAGTTTCATTCAACAACTCATCAGCTAAAAATATTTGTAAGTCAAAGGGGCAGAGACTGTGCTAGATTGTACTACATATGCAAGCGTTGGGTGAGACTACCCCAAAGCCTATCCAGAACTTCCCAATTGATTCAAGTTGAGAGGGTGGAGATGAAAGATAAGATTGAAGTGACACAGATGTTTTCTAAGAAGGTAGGTGTGTTTTAAGTGTCTTTGATTTAAACCAAAAATTGATCAGTCCACTAATGTATATATGTATGCAACTTCTTTCTTGGGGTGCATTCAGTATATTATCTCAGCCAGATTTTTCAGGGTTTTTGAATATAGCTGTTTTTCCTAGGCTTTCTTCACTTCAAGATAGAGACCTCCCTAAGAACATTTTCCTGTTCTCTTTCCCAGGCTGCCACAGCTCTTTAAGCAGACATTTGAAGAACTGTCAGAATCAAGGGACAAAGCGCAGAAAGGGCAGACAAGGGAAGCAGAAGGCAATGCAAAAAAAATGGGAAGTGCTGCAGTGGCCGGCCATTGTGCCAATTTCATGCTTTCACACCTTTGAATGAGTGTTCAAAGTGTTTCATTTTGGGAGCCTCAGACAGTGGAGCACTGATTGCAATGGCTTCAGGCATTTCAGGGCACAGCTGGCCACTAGGCCACCCCTGTGTCCATGGCAGTTTTCTAAAAATAAGGGAAATAAAATATAGGTTATTTTCAGCTCTGATGGGTGAACCTCACTGTGAACAACTGCAGGATCAGTACTGGTTTTTTTTTTCTTTTCCTTTTCTTTCATTTCTTTTTTTCCCTCCTAACACAGACAGCCACGTCATCTTTGAGGAGTAGGGCTTTTTATCTTGCTTTGTTTTGTTTTACTTAGTATGGAAGAAACAGCAAGAAAGAGAGAATCCATTTATGATAAATAACAAATTCTGTGCCTGAGCTGTCCCACTGGCTTAACAGGCCCCAAATTTTGCCTCAAAGAAACAAACCAAAATGTTGAGTGAAGAGTAAATAAATATTATAGATAATAGCTGTCCAGGGGAAATTTGGTGCAGGCAGCAGTTACAATCAGGCTTTGGGGCCCATGTATCCCATATAACACTGCTAGGATTCAAGTCCCAGTTTCCTACTAATGCACACTCTGAGAGGCAGCAGAGTATAGCTCAAGTACTTGGGTCCCTGTCACCCATGTGCAAGACCTCCTCTCTTCAGCCTGGCCCAACCCTATTGTAGTTTGAGGGAGTGAACCAATGGATAGAAGATCTATCAGTCTGTTTATTTCACTCTTTCAACAAAATGAAAACAAAATTTTAAAAATTAAGAACAGGGGTAAAGGTCTGGCATGCAATGTTGACATCCCAGGTCTGAATGCCTATTGGAGGTCCAACTGCCCCTCTTTTTTTGACAGGCAGAGTGGACAGTGAAAGACAGAGAGAGACAGAAAGGTCTTGTGCCATTGGTTCACCCTCCAATGGCCGCCGCAGCTGGTGCGCAGCGCACTGCGCTGATCCGAAGGCAGGAGCCAGGTGCTTCTCCTGGTCTCCCATGGGGTGCAGGGCCCAAGCACTTGGGCCATCCTCCACTACACTCCCTGGCCACAGTGAGAGCTGGCCTGGAAGAGGGGCAACTGGGACAGAATCCGGCGTCCCGACCGGGACTAGAACCCAGTGTGCCATCGTCACAAGGCGGAGGATTAGCCTATTGAGCCACGGCGCCGGCCACCCCTCTTTCCATCTAACTGTTAATACACCTGAGAAAGCAGCAAAGCATATCCCAAGTGTCTGAGCTATTGCCAATCGCTGAAGACCTGGATAGAATTCCAAGTGTCTGGCTTTAGCCTGGCCCAAGCATATGTCATTGTGGTCATTTGAGATGTGAATCAGCAGATAGAATATCTCACTCTCTATGTGTCTCTCCCTGTTTCTGTCACATTCCTTAATAAAATATTTATAAATAAATGAAATTTAAAAATAGGGATGTGTTAAGGATTAAGCCATTGCTTGGAATGCCCATATCCCATATGGGAGTGCCAGTTCGAATCCCAGCTATTCTGCTTCTGATCCTGCTAATGCATCCTGGGAGGGAGAAGATGGAGGCTCATACCTGCATCCTCACCAATCTCATGGGAGATCCTGGTTCCTGGCTTCAGCCTGGTCCAGCATTGGCTTTTACAGATATTTAAGGAGTGAGCCAGCTAATGGAAAATCTTTCTCTCTGTGTCTTTCTCTCTGCCTATTAAGTAAACGAAAATAAACATTTTTTAAAAATCTTATAGTGTTTAAAAAAATCTTATAGCTGCTTATATATTAGCCTTACTGTAAAGACTACTAAATGTGGGCTGGCGCCACGGCTCACTAGGCTAATCCTCCGCCTTGCGGCACTGGCACATCGGGTTCTATCCTGGTCAGTGCACCGGATTCTGTCCCGGTTGCCCCTCTTCCAGGCCAGCCCTCTGCTGTGGCCAGGGAGTGCAGTGGAGGATGGCTCAAGTGCTTGGGCCCTGCACTTCATAGGAGATCAGGAGAAGCACCTGGCTCCTGCTATCAGATCAGCGCGGTGTGCCAGTCGCAGCGCGCCGGCCGTTGCAGCCATTGGAGGGTGAACCAACGGCTAAGGAAGACCTTTCTCTCTGTCTCTCTCTCTCTCACTGTCCACTCTGCCTGTCAAAAAAAAAAAAAAAAAGCAACTATTGCTTTTTGAAAGTTATTAAACTTTTATTAATCTTATTAATCCTATTAAAATGCTTAGTTATATTGCCTTACAATATGAATACAGAATACAATACAATGTTGCCAAACTGTCCCTCATTCTATAGTCTCCAGTTGAGAGGTGAATGTTAGAAAAACCTGTATTCTAGACCCAGTTCTGCCATTTGCTGCTTTTGTTACACTTGGCCAGTTATTTAATTTCATAGAGACTTCAATTTCTTCATCATACAATGAAGTTTAAAATATCTCTTTTCTTGAAAACATGAAATCACAAAATTAGTTAAATCTGAAGAGTGTTAGAGGTCACTTAGTTAATTTGTTTTGTTTTACAGATGAGAAAGTTACCAGGTCACACAGTTGGTTGGTAGAATATTTATAATGAGCACCCAGCTGTCCTAATTACTGACATGTGTGCTCTACACATTATTATTATCATCATATTTACTTTACATAAATCTTCCATTTCTATAAATTTAATCTACTCATCTTTATCCCAATCACCAGCATCCTAACCCTTCTACTTTCCCACAGTTGGCAAGCTTTTTGCAACTCTCTCACATGTGTCATTGACATCTACTCAGCGTCAGGAACAAAGTGAAGGACATGCTCATCTCTGCAGCTTCCCCTGAGCTCCCTTGCAGACAAGGGGTCTCCTTCTTTCTGAACCACATTACACCTAAGGGATCCCTGAGTTATCAACACTCAAGTCATCAGGTCACAAACCCAATGAATAATGCACCCAATTTAGGCATGACAGAAGAGCCTGATCACACCTAATTTTTAATGTTTTTAGCAACTAAAATTGTGCTTATTCCATAGCTCTCTACATGTAATAGGGGAATAAAAATAATAGCTCTTACTTAAGACTTTTGTGAATTTTAAATTTTATATAGACATATCAAAATAGAGCAGTACTTGACTATGTTGTATATTACTTAGTAATTATTGTATCAATTGTTCTTTAGGGTGATGATGATGTTTGGAGCACTAAATAACTTGTCTTCTGGAGAACTGCTAATCAAATCCCAAACACTATTTCCAGGAGCTACCAGAAAATAAGGAAATAATAAAACTAAGTGCTTTTTCATTCTTCTTTAAAGAGAATTTCACTCCTTATTTCCATGAGTGCTTGAGACTTTCTGAATTTCTTAGAGTTAAAATATAGATAGTATAATACATATTTTTACAGAAATCAAGATTTTTTTTTTTGCTTTGCCTCATGATTCTGATTTCCTATACCTTGGTTCATTGGCAATGAGAGTTGTAGATCAATGACATTTATCAATATTTTTCAAATATTTGAAAGGAAGAGTTGGGGCTATAGGATTCCACTTTCATCTAAGGAGATAATGATAACAGAAATCTGTTTCCTTACTACTTTTAGAACTGCTCTTAAATTTAGACTTTAACAGCTACAATCACGTATCCTGTCATGTAGGGATAGAATAGGTAGCATAAAAACTACTATCTCTTGGAGTAGACATTTAACCCAATATAGATAAGACTTCAGTTAGGATGTCCAGTGTCTGGGTTTGATTCCAGGTTCCATCTCCCAATTTCAGCTTCCTCCATAGCATGTAGGAAGCAGCAGACAATGACCCAATATTTGGGTACCTGCCATCCATATGTGAGACCTGAGTTGAGTTCCTGGCTCCTGTTTTCGGCCTGTCCCAGCCAAGGCTATTGATGGCATTTGGAGGGTGAACCAGCAGTTGGGAACTCTGTCAGTTTATTTTTTTCTGTTTCTTTAATAAACAAACAAAAAAATATTCTCAACTAGAACTCAGGATATCCGAGCTGTCACAGCTCTGCATCTGACTGTGCTTCTGACAGATGAATAATTTGTATCTGAAATGAAAGCACTTCATCTGCATTATTCTACAGTGCTACTTGACCCAAGTCTTTTTCCTATTTTTAAAATTTTGATAAAACAGTCTCAGATAAAACAGACAAGTTTCAGAACCAATTTGGACCAACATATTTTAAAAACTTTATTTATTTGAGAAATTAAGTTACAGACAGAGAGCAGGAAAGATAAAGAGAAAGGCCTTCCCTCCACTGGTTCACTCCTCAAATGGCCATAGTGGCCAGAGCTGGGCTGATCCGAAAACAGGAGCCAGGTGCTTTTTATAGGTGTCCAGTGCAGGTGCAGGGGCCCAAGTGCTTGGGCTATCCTCCACTGCTTTCCCAGGCCATAACAGAGAGCTGGATTGGAAGTGGAGCCCTTATGGGATGCTGGTACCACAGGCAGAGGATTAACCCACTGCATCACAGTGCAGGCCCCTGGACCAAGATTTTGCTGCTTCATAACATAAATGTCTCCAGTAACGGGGCAGTATTCTGTAGCATTAACCCCATACTTAAAATTAAAATTCCATAATATAAAATTTTACAATAAATGAAGAAAGAGAATCTTACTGTTTCCATTCTGTTGATAAAGCATGACAAAGAGATCTTTTATGGCTTGCACCAGTTAAACAGCTAATTTATCAACACAGTGTAGGTGAGTACTTGTGGGAAGCCTACAAATTTAAGATTGGGCATAAGACTGACAAGGGAAGGAAATAGTCTTTCTCCAGAAAGTATTTTGTTTAACAGAAAAGACTTCAGATGAAGAAAATATGCATAGTTCTTTAATTATGTTTTCTTGCTTTACATTGCAAGTAGCTTTTGTAACTCTAAGTCAGTTTAGGACACTGTAATAAAATATTCTGATATCTTTATAATATAGTGGGATCATTTGAAGAACTATTCTATTAGCATGTCATTTGTGTGCCTTTGCATTGTTTGGAAATGATCAATGATATTTTCATAGATATTACTCTGAATATCTATGTATATTATCCATAACTCTCTTAAGAAAAATAATCTATTGCTTTATAATTGTGTTTTTCATATACTACCATTCCAATATACTACGAATCCAATATACTGTAAAAATCTCAACGATCTTTTTTTGTGTGTGTTTTCTCTATTATATACCACAATATCTAGTACTTTATTTGATCATATGTCAAGATTAGCCTAAGACAGTCCTGGTTTATACCTACTGTCCTAGTATGCTCATATCCAGCACACCTTTTCACTGGTAAAACATCCCCATCAAATGATAAATTATTTAGTCAATCTCCTTACATATACACACTCCCAATAAAGAGTTGTAAATGATAATTCCTCAATATAAGGTTCCTTCCCTTGATTGAATTCTGTTTCAATATTCATCCGCTGCTTTACAAAGTAATCATGAACTCTAGAGAAATAATCTAACTGATATGTGAAACCATGGGTTAATTCAAGAATTGTAAAACAGAATGTCTGATGTGAATTTTGAAAAGATGTAATCTTTTATAGAACCCCCCAAATAGTCAACTAAACCCCCCCAAAATAGTCAACTACACCCATAGCCCGTTTATATATTTAGCATATTTATATACTGCCAAGCAATGTTCACGATGTTGAGATAGAGTGGTGACTAGAGCAGATGTGTTAATTATGATCAGGAAGCATATGACTTGATGGAAGAGACAGACTTTGCAGAAACATACCAAGTTCATAAACAGATGATAAAGTGATGATACCTACCAGGAAAGTGTCAAGGTGCTATGTGATCAAACACCAAGCTCCTAATGTAGATGGAAGTGGCAAGGACACAAGGAAGGCAACCCAGGCAAAGGAAGCACTGATGTTCCAACTTGAATGATGAGTAGGGCAAGGTTTGCAAAGTGTGGAGGAAGAGTGTCCCTGGATAAAGGAAAGCAAGTGATACAGTTCTGAAATGAAAAGGAGTTCAGAGTTCAAGAAACTGAAAGTAGGCCAACAAGTCATAATCAAAGCTAGGGATAAAAATTGGGGTTTTTGAGAAGTGATATAGGAGACCAAGAACAAAGACTAGATTCTGCAAATCTGGGACAACTGTTTCTTGTAGTAGCACATTCACTAATTTTATCTCAAGCTTGTCAGAATAATGGAGCTAGAACTATGCCCAGGAGAATAAAATATATATTTACAGTTTATAGTCTTTCTTCACCTTTGATATTTTTACAACATTGGATATCCTTTCACTGAAAGGTATGGGATAGAGGGTTAGGAAATAGAGAAGGAAAGATGAGTGAGAAAGAAGACCAGATTCATTGTTTCAAGGAAAATCACTCAAGTCACTGGGACTGTCTACTCATTCCTTTCTCTTCTTCCCCCTTTTTTTAATTAAAAAAGGCATTTACATGCTAATTGGATCTTTATTCCTTGAGAGTCCCTCTGCTCTTGTAAGTTTTCCTCTTCTGAAGCATTTAATCCTCAGTTTGAAACATCACTGTTGATTGCAGTAGAAAGACTATGATGTCACAAATGGGGGATTATGACTTCACAAGGGAAATAAGAAAGCAAGACAGACAGTTCCAAGAGACCAAGATCTTTTATTTATGAGAATGTCTCTATTAATCAAAGAGGAAGAGAAAAAGAAAACATATAGAATATGACAGCAGAATTGTAGCTAAATAAAATATTCTTCAAAATTATCCTGGCAATGTCACTTTCTCTTTAGAGGATTCCTGAGAAATGTTATTGCAGAAGATAGGTTTGAGCTTCCAAATCTCCTCATACTTAGCACTTGAGAAATATTTCTCCCTGGGGTAATGGGAAGCATCATTAGGACACAGAGCAGCTTCCACGAGAGAATGCTAAGGAGTAAAGTGCAACGCCATTCATGATCCTTTTGAGATTTCTCCAGTTGAGTCCTTGGAAGAGCTTTCCTCCATTCTGTTTAGCTCCATTTATGAAACTCATGACCTAATCTGGCTTTGACTATAATGTACGAGTCATCCAAAGGTGCATTTTAATTTTCCCTCAGAAAAGCAGTACACGATTTCTCTTTTTTTAAAAAAAAATTATTTTTTTAGTTGAAAGGCAGAATTACAGAGAGGCAGAGAGAGAGAAAGTGAGAGAGAGAGAGAGAGAGAGAGAGAGAGAGAGAGGTCTTTCATCCGTAGGTTCACTTCCTGATGGCTGCAATGCAATGGCCAGAGCTGCGCATAGATTTGGCCAATGTTTCCCAAAGTGCCTGTTGTTAAATAGAACACAACAACAGAACAACCTAGACACTCAAATAGAGATTCATGAGTCCTTAGTTCCAGAGATGCTGGGATGCAGGCTGGTTGAGGTCAAGGAGACTGTGTTTGTCCCAAGTGATATGCACATAGAAGACTATGGCCTTAAGCTTTTCATGAAGCAGTAGAGAAATGACACAACCCTGTAATGTCTCATATAGGGACTAATGTGGATGCTCACCTTCCTAGGTGAGCACTCAGTACTCCCTGTTTCTGCCCATTATGGACTCGGTCTTTAAATTCCTCCTTGTCCCAACAATAGTTGTTTTGTTTTTGTTTGTTTGTTTTTGACAGGCAGAGTGGACAGTGAGAGAGAGAGACAGAGAGAAAGGTCTTCCTTTGCCGTTGGTTCACCCTCCAATGGCCGTGCACTGCAGCCGGCGCACCGCGCTGATCTGCAGGCAGGAGCCAGGTGCTTCTCCTGGTCTCCCATGGGGTGCAGGGCCCAAGCACGTGGGCCATCCTCCACTGCACTACCTGGCCACAGCAGAGCTGGCCTGGAAGAGGGGCAACAGGGACAGAATCCGGCGCCCCGACCAGGACTATAACCCGGTGTGCCAGCGCCGCAAGGCGGAGGATTAGCCTATTGGCCCTGGCACCAGCTTCCCAACAACAGTTTTGCTTGACATTAAATCTCACCTCCACTTTTAAAAAGAATGCTTATGAACCTTTATTTTTTCCACAGAGATTGTCTATAAGGGACAATCTGCTGATACTACCAAAAACAATTATCTTTGTGAAAACGGTAACTATGCTCCTTTCCCTCAAAAAACTGGTATTAAAGGAGTGTGTGACACAGTTGGTTAACAGCCACATAGGACACCCCCATCTCACGTGAAAGTGCCTGATATCCAGTCTCAGCTCTGCTGCAAATCTAGTTTCCAGCCAATGTACATCCTTGATGTTAGTAGAAAATAACTCAATTGCTTGATTCCTTGCCATCCACATGGGATACCAGGGTGTAGTGCCTGGCTTCTGGCTTTGGCCTAACACAGACATTTAGGGAGTGATCCAGTAGGTGGAAATTATTTCTCTGCCCTTATCTCTCTGTCACTCTACCATTAAAATAATAAATAAAACTTAAAAGAATAAGATTGGCATTGCTGAAGTATAATATACCAAAAGTAAGGTATACAATGCCTGAGTATAGAAATTGATGTGTTTTAACTAAGTGAATAGATTATGTAATCACCTCCTACAAAAGTAAATACAACACTAACAACCCCCTAAAAGTGCCTTTCTTTTCAGACATTGGACTTATCAGGACAATTATTCCGATTTCTGTTCTGGAGATTTATAAAATTGGAGTGGTATGATCTACAGTATGTTGAGTCTAGTTTCTTTGGCTCTTGAGATTCACCTGTGTCATTATATGTGTTAGTTATGTCCTCATTGATGAATAGTGTTTCATTATAGGAATATACATAATATGTTAATCCATTCTCATATTGTTCCTCATGTGTATTGATTATACTTTGTTGTTACAAACACTAGTGCTGTAATGAACATTTTAACACATCTCTTTTAGGTAACACCTACATATTCTGTGTTAGATACCAAGAGATGAAACAAGTTTAGCTTTAGTATTCACTGTTATGTTAGTATGTTAGTATTAATCACTAGAGTATATGGTGACTGGCACTGTGGCTCAATAGGCTAATCCTCTGCCTACGGCACCAGCACCCTGGGGTTCTATTCCCGGTTGGGGCGCCAGATTCTGTCCCAGTTGCTCCTCTTCCAGTCCAGCTCTCTGATGTGGCCTGGGAATGCAGTGGAAGGATGGCCCAAGTGCTTGGACCCTGCACCCGCATTAGAGACCAGGAGGAAGCACCTGGCTCCTGGCTTCAGATCAGCGTGGCACACTGGCTGTGCTGGCCACAGCAGCCATTTTGGGGGTGAACCAATGGAAGGAAAACCTTTCTCTCTGTCTCTCTCTCTCTCACTAACTCTGCCTGTCAAAAAAAAAAAAAAAAGAGTATATGGTATGCATTTTGTCTTCTTGATTATTCTTATATGAATTATTAATTTATAGTATTCTACATTTTCTGCTGAGTTACTCTCTCAGTTGATTTATGAAAATTATTTGAAGAACATTAAGTAGCATCATGTATTACCAGATAAATTTTTTCTTGGTTTTTGCTCATTTATTTTGATTATTTTATTATCACATTTGTTAAAAAAAAGTCAAATCTGTAGACACCTCAACATAATTCAGAATGGATTTATCTCAATATCATTAAAATATTTATTTGCTATCTTTTAGTATGTTTTAATTTTCATTTTCATTCACTTATTTATGTTCAAATGAAAATATACATATATAATATACGTATAATATGTATATATGAGGAAACCACAAATCATTCATGGAAAATTAAAGTACAAAGTACATTTATTTTGTATAAAAGTATTGCAATCATAAATTTTTCTTTATAGTACACATTTTCCATGAATATTTTGAAAATCCCTTGTATGTATATGTATATGACTATATACATAGTTAATACCAGAATTTACCTTTGTATTAAATAACTATATATAGATATACTCTATAATTTTATTTAAGTTAAAACTATAATCCCTTCAATTTTATTTTATTTTTTTAAAAGATTTATTTTATTTATTTGAAAGACAGTATTACAGAGAGAGGTAGAAACAGAGAGAGGTCTTTCATCTGCTTGTTCACTCCCCAGTTGGCCACAATGGCTGGAGTTATGCACATCCAAATCCAGGAGCCAAGAGTTTATTCTGGGTCTCCCATGTGGGTGTAGGGGCCCAAGGATTTAAGCCTTCTTCTGCTGCTTTCCCAGGCTGGATTGGAAGAGGAGCAGTTGGGACTAGAACTGGTGTCCATATGGGATGCCAGCACTTCAGGCCAGGGTTTTAACTTCTGAGCCTCAGCGCCGGCCCCCCAAAATTTATTTAACTATAACTTATGTTACTATCTTTAAATTTATATTGCAAAAGCACTTTATGAAAACACAATGTCAATTTGCAGTATTTTGCCAATTTCCACTCTACCACTTTATGATATACAATGAGTTTTGAAAATTGACAACTTTGTGGCTGAAGAATAGAATATCTTTGCTTTTTCTATAGTTAGATTCACTGAATATAATATACCAACAAAAATGTATGTGTACTATTAATGAACATACAAAGGTATATATTAAAAAGAATTCGATTGTGTCAGTACCATCACTGCATTTAATTTCCATTTTCCATAATGATATCATATATAATATTTTTGGTTCTAACTCTGGACTTGATATTGTTTCTAGTTATTGTCCAGTCCTAACAAACATTACACTCTTTTCAGTTTCAGGTTTTGGTAAGCTTAATGTCTGTTAGAATCCATGCCTCCTAACCTCCTCTTCTCTAAGTGCTCTTAAATATTCTCAATTATTTCCACATGATTATAAAATTTAAAGTATATTTGTTAACTTATAACATTTTAAATAAAATTCTAAATTTATTTTAATATATTAATGAATCAATTCGGTATAATTAACACAATTATATTGTGAAATATTCTCATATAGTAGTAAATATGTCTATCAATTTATCTCTTTCTCTTTTCAAAGTAGATTTTATGGCTATTAACATACACATCATCAATTTTTTTTCTGAGCTTTTTTTAAAGATTCATTTATTTATTTGAAAGGCATAGTTACAGAGAGAGAAGGAAAGACAGAGAAAGATTTTCCTTCTACTGGTTCATTCCCCAAATGGCTGCATGATCAGGGCTGGGCAAGGCCCAAGCCAGGAACCAGTACCTTCTTCTGGGTTTCCCATGTGAGAGAATATTGGCCCAATATTTTGTAAACTATCTCTGAATTGGAGTTGGTCTGATATTTTCTTATGACAAGCTTAGGGTCACGAGATTTGGAATTCCTACCACAGAGATACCAAGTTAGTGTCTCCCAGGGCCAGAGCTACATCAATCCGAAGCCAGGAACCAGGAGCTTCTTCTGGGTGTCCTACATGGGTGCAGGGGCCCAAGGACCTGGGTCATCTTCCACTGCTTTCCCAGGCCACAGCAGAGAGCTAGATCAGAAGTGGAGCAGACAGGACTTGAACCAGTGCCTATATGGTATGCCAACACTGCAGGCAGCAGCTTTACTGGCTACGCCATTGTGCTGACCCCACATTTATTATTGGAAATTATTGTATTCTACAGGATGTTTTGCTCCTTCTTCCTCATTCGCTTATTTAATCTATCAAATAAATTTAAATAAGAACTCAATTTTTATTTTATTCTTTTTTAATATAATGCCTTCTTATCTGTATCTACTTAGAATATTTATTTTGTACTTTAGGTTACAATTCAGCATTATCTTTATTTATATATTTCCTCAAATCTTTCCAATTCTGGTCATTAGGAGCTCTTTCAGATTGTTTCATGTGTCCTTTTCTCAATATTCATCCTCTAATTTATTGGATTGTTTTTAAGATTTGCTTTCCTTTTCAGGCACCACAAGATTTACTTTGTGCACCAGTCCTAGAGTAAGACATTTTTCCAGGGAGTCCTGGTAGTCTTTATATAGAAGGTTGATATTTTGAAATCAAGACTATTTGTGTGTCACCTTTTCCAAACTCAGTGAAGAAAGATAGTAAAATTTATGCATATTAAAATCAATAAATGTATTAAATTATATATTTAAATATTTAAAATACACATCATATTTAAATGTATACAAAATTTATTCATATATTCATAGTATATGAACATATATATTCAAATATGCTTATATGTTATATGTCAAATATGCATGTGTCTGTATATATAGTAGTTAATCTACATATATTCATACAAAGATACTTCAAATATTTTAAGAAATTAATTAAAAGATAATTATTTTGGGACAAGGTAGTTTGAAATTCATAAAGTTGTTTTCCTGATAGGAATTTTTTTTCTTTGTTTATTTTTTGACAGGCAGAGTTAGATAGCTTGAGAGAGAGAGAGACAGAGAGAAAGGTCTTCCTTCCGTTGGTTTACTCCCCAAAAGGCTGCTACGGCCAGCATGCTGTGGCTGGTGCATTGCGCTGATCCGAAGCCAGGAGCCAGGTATTTCCTCCTGGTCTCCCATGCGGGTTCAAGGGCCCAAGAACTTGGGCTATCCTCCACTGCCTTCCCGGGCCACAGCAGAGAGCTGGACTGGAAGAAGAGCAACCAGGACAGAATCCAGCACCCCAAACAGGACTAGAACCCGGGGTGCCGGTGACACAGGTGGAGGATTAGCCAAGTGAGCTGCCACACCGTCTGATAGGAATTTTCTGTTTACTTTTTGAATATCCCATGTTTTCTAGTTAAAAAGAAAACTTTACACAGGGGACCAGCACAGGTAAAGCTGCTATCTCCAGTGCCAGCATCCTATATGGGCACTAGTTCAAGTCCCAGTTGCTCTTCTTCCAATCCAGCTCTCTGCTATGGCCTGGAAAAGCAGTAGAAGATGGCTCAAGTCCTTGGGCTCTTGTAACTGCATGGGGGACCTGGAGGAAGCTCTTGGCTTCAGATCAGTACAGCTCCGGCCTTTGCAGCAAACTGGGGAGTCAACCAGTGGATCAGAGACCTCTCCCTTTCTCTGCCTCTTCTTCTCTCTGTGTAACTCTGACTTTCAAAAAAGTAAATAAATAAAAAAAAAACTACACTAACATAAAATGTACATCTTAATTCTACTTTCTATGAACCTTTTAAAATAACCTCATATATACACATGAGCTTGTATGTATATCCATTTATAAATACAAATATATAATTATTCTTGTATATATGCAAGTAGGTGTATATGTTCTTGTCTGTATATATTCATTGCAATATGTATTTATGAGTATTGCTGAATCTGTGTATATCTTTAAAAAATAATTTATGTGGATAGCTGGACTTCAGAACCACCAGGTTTACTCAATTCTTCCTTTTCTTATTTGTAGCTTCTTTCTCTGGAAAAAAAGAATCCTGGCTCCCATATCTACAATTTATGTACTTCTTTATTCATTCTTAGTACACATGTAAAAGAGTTTCAAAACTACTAACTATACTCTTGCAAGAAACAAATTACATACTAAAGCACTGTGTTTATCTACATTTCCTTTGACTGGATCCTCACAGTATACAATAAAAAGACATTCTCAATGTTATTTAAGTCTGTTATTCTGCATCACCTGAAGTCAAATGAAGACACACACTTATAATGCTGTTAGACCTATCTTGGGATACTCCAAGAATCTGGTTGACTTTTTTTATGGCAAAGTTTCTTTGAGATGTACATTTTCATGGACTTTGACAAAGTTGTGGAGTTAAGTATCTACCATATTAGGACCAAAAAGAATGATTGTGTTATCCTAAAACCTCACCTGTGTGGCCCTATTGTAGTTAATCACTCCCAAATTTCACAACTATTTTCAAATATTGATCTGTATTTTGACCATAAAATTTTGTTCACTTCATAATTTCTCATAAATTGAGGCACATAATAAGTATCATTTCAGATAAGTTTTTTTTAGAATGTTACAAAATTTATTGAAGATTCATCCATGTTTCTGTATAAATCAATAGCTCATTCCTTTTTATTGCTGGATATTATTCCCATTTGTGTAAGTACCGTAGTTTATGATCCATTGAACTCTTGAAAGAGATCTTGGTTACTTCAGTGTTTGATAGTTATTAAAGACTCTGCTCTAAATATTAATGTTTAAATTTTTATTTGACTATATGTTTTCAATTCACTTAGGTAAACATTAACAAGAGAGACTGGTGAGTCTTGTGGTAAGCTCTGGCTAACTTCAAATGAAATTTCCAAACCTTTCTCCAAAGTGAGTGCAACATTTGATTTTTCACCAACAACAAAGGACAATTTCTAGTGTACTTTGGCCTCACTAATCTTTGGTGAGGAATTCTGTAAAAATCCATTTTTCCAATTTTAGCAAATTGTAAATCACTATATATTTATGTGTTATAGCTCAAATGACAAATGATACTATAGAACTTGTTTATTTACTTATGCAAGAACTTATTTATATGTATATATATACATATTTATTTGTTTCATATATACAGATGAAAGACCATGATGATACTTCCCACACTATAATCCCTCCCATCCATGCTCCCACCCTCCATCTTTCTTCCATTCTTTTTTTCTTTTAATTATTATAATGACATACTTTCAATTTGTTGTATGATCACAAACTAACGATCTGCTAAATAAAGAATTCTACAATAGAAAGTGGAAAAATCATTGTCCCTCAAGAATATAGAAAAGGTCCATAAGCAATAACCAAATCTTAAAATGTCAATTTCACTCATATATTACATTATTTTATACTCTGTAAGTTAGCACAAATCAGAGAAAATATATGATATCTGTCTTTTTGGAACTAGCTTATTTCACTAATCATAATGGTTTCCAGTTGCATCCATTTTGTTGCAAGCAATAGGATTTCAATCTTTTCTACAGCTGGGTAGTATCCCATAGTGTAGGTACATCACATTTTATTTATCCATTCATCAGCTAGTGGGCATCTGGGTTGATTCCATATCTTAGATATTGCTAATTGTGCTGCAATGAACATGGAGGTACAGATAACTCTTTCATATGCTGATTTCATTTCCTATGGGTAAATTCCCAGGAGATGCATGGCCAGGTCGTATGACAGATCTGTTTTCAGATTTCTGAGGAATCTCAATACTGTCTTCCATGTACTAGTTTACATTCCCACCAAAGAATTAGGGTGCCTTTTGTTCCACATCCTCATCAGTATTGATTGTTTTTTGAATTTTGGATGATAGCCATTCTGACTGTGATGAAGTGAAATCTCATTGCAGTTTTTATTTGCATTTTCCTGATGGCTGGTGATACTGAGCAGTTTTTCATATATTTGTTGGCCATTTGAATTTCATCCATTGAAAAATACCTGTTCATGTCCTTTGCCCATTTCTTAACTTGATTGTATCCTTTGTTGATGAGTTTCTTAAACTCTTTACAGATTCTAGGTGTTAATCCTTTATCAGTTGCATAGTATGCAAATACAATGTCCCATTTTCTTAGTTCCCTCTTCATTGTATTGAGTGTTTTCTTTGCACTGCAGAAGCTTCTCAGCTTGATATAATCCCATTTGTTTATTTTGCTTTGATTGCCTGTGCTTCTGTGGTCTTTTCCAAGAAACCTTTGCCTATGGCAATGTCTTGCAGAGTTTCCCCAATATTTTCCTCAA
The DNA here is from genome assembly GCA_949820135.1 of Sylvilagus floridanus. Taxonomy (NCBI): domain Eukaryota; kingdom Metazoa; phylum Chordata; class Mammalia; order Lagomorpha; family Leporidae; genus Sylvilagus; species Sylvilagus floridanus. The sequence continues at coordinate 88,599,644 of OX463226.1, read as the reverse complement.
GTAATTGATGGTATCAGCTCAAAGATTTAGACCTTAGATCCATTTTGAGTTGATTTTTCAATACTGTGTAAGGTAGGGGTCTTTTTTCATACTTTTGCATGCAGGCATCCAATTTTCCCATTTGTTGAAGATATTATCCTTTCTTCAGTGATTGACTTAAGCTCATGAGTGAAACATTAATTGGTTGTAGACGTGTGGATTAATGTCTGTGTTTCCATTCTGTTCCATCGATCAACATGTCTAATTTTGTGCCCATAGCAGGCTGTTTTGATTATAACTGCCGTGCAGTATTTATTGAAATCGGGTGTGATGCCTCCAGCTTTGTTTTTCTTGTTTAAAATTGTTTTAGATACTGGAGGTCTTTTGTGTTTCAATATGAATTTTAGCATCATTTTTTCCAGATCTGAGGATATTTTGATTGGGAGCACATTGAATTTGTAAATTACTTTGGATTGTATGAACATTTTAATGATATTAATTCTTCCAATCCACAAAAATGAAACGTTTGTTTTTTTTGTCTTCTTTTATTTCCTTCTTTAAGATTTTGTAATTTTCGTCTTGGAGACCCTTTACATCCTTGTTTAAATTTATTCCAAGGTGTTTAAATTTTTTGTAGCTTTTGTGGATGGTACTGATCTTACAATTTCTTTCATATATATATATATATATATATATATATATATATATATATATATCTTGTCATGTGCAAACAGGGATAATTTGACTTCCTCCTTTCCTATTTGCATTCTTTTGATATCTTTTTCTTGCCTAATGGTTCTGGAAAAATCTTCTAGAACCATAATGAATTTAGTGGTCAAATGGGCATCCTTATTTGGTTTCTGATCTTAGCAGAATTGCATCAAACTTTTCCCCATTCAATATGATGCTTGTTATGGGTTTGTCATGTATTGCCTTGATTGTGTTAAAGTGTGTTTCTTCTATTTGCTTAAGGTTTTATCATGAAAGGTTGTACCATTTTACTAAATGCTTTATCTTCATCCATTGAGATAATCATATGGTTTTTATTATTAAATTTGTTAATGTGATGTATCATATATATTGACTTTAATATATTGAACAATTTCTGCATTCCAGGAATAAGTCCTACTTTGTCTGGGTGAATGATCTTTCTGTTGTGTTGTTGGATTCTATTAGCTAGTATTTTGTTAAATTTTTTGCATTCATATTCACCAGAGATATTGATGTGTAATTCTATTGTTTTCTGATTTTGGAATTAAGGTGATATTGGCTTTATAGAAGAAGTTTGGGAGGATTGTCTAACTTTTCATAGTCTTATTTGCCATTCACAAATCTTCCTTAAAGCATTAAGATGTTTTCTCATCTTTATTTGATTGTTTTCTTATTGATGAGTTTTAGGACTGCTTTATATAATCTGAAAATAAGTCATTTATCCATATGTGATTCACAATTTTTTTTTCATTCTCAAGCCTGTCAAGTCTTTCTTGAAATCTAGCATTGTGGCCTAGTGGTTAAAGCCATCACTTGCCCCTCCATCATCTCTTATGGCCCTGATTTGAGTCCCAGCTTCCACTCCTCTGACCCAGCTCCACGATAAATCTTGGGAAAGCAGCAAAAGATGACCCAAGTGTTTGGGCCCCTATCATACACATGTGAGACCTAGATGAAACTCCAGGCTCTTTGTTTAGGCCTGGCTCAGCCCTGAGCATTGCAGTCATCTAGGGAGTGAGCCAATGAATGGAACTTGCTCTTTCTTTCTTTCTTTCTTTCTTTCTTTCTTTCTTTCTTTCTTTCTTTCTTTCTTTCTTTCTTTCTCTCTCTCTTTCTCTCTTTCCTTCCTTCCTTTCCTCTCTCTCTGTAAATTTGACTTTCAAAATAAATAATTCTCTAAAAGATTATGTCTTGCTCAGATCTTTTATATTTAAATTTAGGTGAAATACAAGTCATCCAGTATTTATTTTTTAATTTTTTGAAAATTTTATTAATTATACTTTTGTTTAACTATCTTTTTATCTTTTTGTTTAACTATATACTTTTGTTTAACTATCTAAAAGTTCACTGTAAAACTCAAGATCAAATATGTATATTTCATCAGTTTTTATAGTTTTGTATTCAATATTTAAGTCTGTAATTTCATTTTAAATAATTTTATTGTATATTGCATATGTCAAGATGCATTATTTTGCAAATGGATGTCCAGTATTTCTAGCACCATTTGTCTTAAAGACCATCCTTTCACTATTGAATTAATTTTGAATATTTGTCAAAAATCAGTTAGCAAGTTTTGTGTGCTGCGTGTTTCTGGGCTTTCTATTCTTTTCCACTGATCTGTGTCTATCCTTTCACCACCACTACAAACGGTGCTTTAGAATTTTTCATAGATGTATTTGCCATTCACATATCTTCCTTGATGTGCTTATACTGATATTTTACTTTTTTATTAAGTTGTTTTCTTATTGATTTTTTAAACTTTATGATAATACTTGAAATCACATATTGTGAATATGCCCCACTTTGTTCTTTTTCACAATTATTTTACTTACTTTGGGCTTCCATACAAATTTAAGAATCTTTCTGTCAATATCTACATAAAAGCTTTATGGGATTTTGATTAGAATGATGGCCACTCTAGAGATTAACCCAGGAAAACCTTATTAATATTGAATCTTCAAATCCATGTATACAAATACATCTTTCTTTGGTATGCTAATAGATTTTAGCATAAAGGTGCTGAAAGTATTTTTGTTAGATTTATATCTAAATATTTCTCTTTCATAATTTTCATGTAAATGGAATTTCACTTAATTTTCAAATCCAGCTTTCATTACTTTTCCATATGAATATAATTGCCTTAGATTGTTTGTTCTCATACCTTGCCACATTAATAAACTAATGAGGTAGGACCAGGAGCTTTTTGAGTAGAATTCTTGGATTCACATACACACACACACACATGCACACACATGTAAACACACAAAAAACATTATGTATAAATAAAGAGTTTTATTTCTTCCTTTCAATTTGAAAAGACTTGTGAAAAAGGACTGTTTCTCTTGGTTTTGATGAGGAGAAACAGTCTGTCACCAATAAATGTGAATTTTGCCATGGGTTTTTTTCACAGATGCATTTTATAATGTTAGTGGACCCTCCCCCCCTTGTATTCCTAGTGTACTGAGAGCATTTATCTATCAGGATTTATGAGTTTTGAACTTTATAAAATATTTTTCTTAATCTAATGAGATTGAAATTTGGTGAATTATATAAACTTAGTTTTGAAAGTTAAACCAATTCTTTCCTCAGATAAACCGCATATGTTAATGATGTCTTGTAATTTATTTTGATTCATTACTGCTTTATTGATGATATTATGAAAGATATTGTTCTTTAGTTTTGTTTCCTTAAAATATCATTATTTGATTTTATTAACAGGGTTTTATAAACCTTACAACAAAAGTTAGAAAGTCCTCCTATTCTACTTTTGGAAAACTATTATGTAGAATTGCTGTAACTTCTTCTTAATACATTTGGTAAAATTCATCAGTGAGTGAAATCATGTGGCTTCAAAACGTCTTTGTTTTTGGAAATATTTTAATGACAAACTCTCTTTAGTAGAAGGCATTCAAGTAAGTTTTCTTCTTCTTAAATGAATTTGGGCAGTTATAACTTTCAATGTCACATTTCATCTAAATTATTGAATTCATGGCCAAAGAATTATTCATAATGTTCTCTTACTGTATTTTAATGTCTTTAAGATAACAAATGGTGTTCCCACTGTCAGCTCTGGTATTTATAGTATGGCCTTCTCTTTTTTTTTTTAATTTTTTTTTGTATTTGACAGATAGAGTAAGTGAGAGAGAAGAGAGACAGAGAGAAAGGTCTTCCTTCCATTGGTTGAGCCCCCCAAATGGCCGTGATGGCCGGAGCTATGCCAATCCAAAGCCAGCAACCAGGTGCCTTCTCCTGGTCTCCCATGTGGGTGCAGGGGCCCAAGCACCTGGGCCATCCTCCACTGCCTTCCCGGGCCACAACAGAGAGCTGGACTGGAAGAGGAGCAGCCAGGACAAGAACCCGGCGCCCATATGAGATGCCAGTGCTGCAGATGGAGGATTAACCAAGTGAGCCACGGCGCCAGCCTTTCTCTATTTTTTTATAATCATACTGATAAAGTAGTATTAAATTTTATTGTCCCTTTCAAATGAGTAGCTTTTGTTTTATCTTTCATTTTCTTGTTATACTTTGTTTGCTATAGTATTTGTACTTTTATAATATTGCCTTCTTTCTGCTTGCTTATTGCTTAATTTTCTGTTCTTTCTTTAATTTCTCCATGTTTAACCCACATTATTGATTTTAAACTTTTTTCTAACATATGAATTTAAAGATATAAGATTTTTGTAAATCAAATTTTATCACTTGTATTTCAATTGTATTTCATTCAAAGATTGGTTTAACTTTCTGTTTGACCTTCTTATGCTCTGTTTATTTTGAAATGTATTGCTTAATTTCCAAATAATTTAATTATTCTATGATACAAGAAAATATTTTGCAAAATTCCTATTTAACAAATCTGTTAGGTCTATCTTGGTGGTCTACCTATCTTGCATAGGTAGATAACTAAATAGTTTTATCCTTGAAATTGTACAGATCATCCGTGGGTTAGGTTCAGTATGATCATCCAGTGTTTAATATAGTCCAGAAATGCGCTGGGATTGACATTTGTTGTTGCAGTGGTCATTCTTTATGTACCAGCATCTTTGACATCCTTTACCAACACTTTTATTTTTGTTTTGCTACCTGCTTGGGGGTTTCCCTCTGTATTACTCTCCATTTCTTTTCTATTTCTTCAAGTTACATTACCCTGTGATTCTCACTGAATACTTGGTACCATGATTAGTAGGGTGTATGACAGTGAATATGTTCTCAGATATTCTGATAAGGCAGGCATTTCTGAACCGGGCTAGAACCTGGCGCCCATATGGGATGCTGGCACCGCAAGCGGAGGATTAACCAAGTGAGCCACGGTGCCGGTCCCTTGAACCTATTCTTTGAGGTGTCATCTTCAAATTAGCCCTGACCTTCTTCCAGCTGTAATAACAACTATAGTATGTATTCTTTTCTATTCACAAAATTAGAAATTATTTTTCCCTGTTTCCCTCTCCTCTTCTCTTGGCCTGCCTATAATGAGATTTCTTCAGTGGTTTTGTGCTACAGTGGTAGTGGCTTCCACTCTAAAGGATAAGGCAATTTTCCTTAGTGGCAGTAGGGGAGATGGGCCTGAGAGAATTTTCAGCAGTAACTTCTATTCCCTAATTCTAGCTGCTATGGGATTATACCAATAAGAGTAGGCTGCACATACTCCCTACAGTTTCAGGCTTTTGTGCCTTAGTGGCAACAAGGAATACAAAACTTGGAAATTTTGAACAGTTGCCTTAATATCCTTCCCCTAATTCCATCTGGCTCCACCAGATGGATATATAGTAGCTAAGTGTGCATGAATTTTCATAGTTCATCTCCGTTTCTCTTTCCTAGCTTCTACAGGGTTCCACCAGTGTCCATAGGTGATAATGTTGATGATGTTCCCTCTCTAATTATTTTATTATTTAAGGGATACAGGTGAGACAATGTTCTTGGCAGAGTTCTGAAAGCAGCTGATCTTATAATGCTAGCAATGTGAGGGAGCTTACTCAAGACTGTCTCAAGTCTTTCTAATAGGTACTCAGTGGGGTTCCTGGAATAAAATATGGTGGACATATTTGTCATCCCTTAAACAGAGACTCCATACTCTTACAATAGCCCACACTCTACTTTCAGTTAATCCTTCAAATTTTCTATTTAATTCATTTACTGACTTAAATAAAAGTGGAATCATCCCAGGTAAACAGTTGCTCAGGTTTTCCTAACTTTTTTTTTTACTGCTTGTCTTTATTTTATATTAAGTATTAGCCTTGAAACCTCAGCTCTTTGATGATTTCAATAACGTCATTAATATGCTGTTTTCTGGATGTTTGGGTTATTAAAGTGAAAATGGTGCTAGTCACAGTATTTTTATGTTTCTGAGATGAAATCAGAAGCCCCTAAAATTGTGCTTATATTTTGACTAATTGAATGAAAATACTTTTTCTGCTCACCATAAAAAAGATCATTTAATGACTTATGTATATGTGACTAAAGGATGAATATGAATTTTTAAAGGAATGTTTTTCACATCTCCAGATCACATCTTTTAGATCAGTTTTTTTTTTTCAAATCTATTGTAAGACCATGAGCACTTGGCTTTGATGAACTTTGACAGATGGACATTGCAGTGGGACAGAGCAAATAAAAGCCTAAAATAGTTCTAATTTTATGAGAACCCATGGGCATTTGACAAACTAGTTATTGTAGGAATATGTATCCAACCACCAACTCCCTAAAAAATAAAATAAAGCCATGCACTACAAGAACCATTCCAAAAGAGATCATAGAAAAATATTTTTAAACAGCTTCCATAGGTGGGAGGCAAATTCAAAATCCTGGACCCTCATTAGGGTTGAATTAATTAAAATGTTGATTCTAAAATCTGTGATTAGACAACAATAAAGAAGCATCAGCAGCAACAAGAAGAAAAAATGTTATTCAGCTTCAAGATCAATGGGTTTAGCCCAGTTCAAATGCTAATTCTTTCATGATGTCTTCTCTGATCTTGTACAAGCTATTTTCATGTCTAAATACCTGGAATAATTATCTGCTTTACTTTATGTTTCATAGACTATCCAATTTTATGGATTTTCTATAGCACAGTCACTCTTCCCATTATGTTGGAAGCTTCTGGAAGGAAGACTATCTTCCTTGCTTACCAATGAATTTCTCACAGAGTATTGTATGTCATGCATCATATATTACCATGGTGTTACATGCAAGGGCTTTATGATCAGGAGATTATGCAGAAAAATGGTCAGAGTGTCTTTTTGAATATGGAGCTATGAGCGCTGTCTCCCACCCCAAAGAATGTGTTTCTCTACCCCTGTGTGAGTGTGTGTATATGTTCTTGTGGGAGTGTGTAATGAGACTTTTATAATACTGATGAGCTGGACTGAATCATTGTCAGTTCTGGGAACTCTATTTCTACTTAAAGGCAATGAAAAAAAAGAAATAGATTTGAAACCTAGTCCTAATCTCAAGATAATACATTTTGAATCAGTAGTATACAAGCAAATGGAGAGTGACCAAAGAAAAACAAGAAACATCTATTCAGAGAAAACGACATCCTTCTTTGATGGCCACTTCTTTCTGCTGTGGTTTCACTCATAGACATCCTTCATGTAGGACATTTTTTGCCACAGTGTCATGGCTTTCCATGCCTGAAATGTTCTCATGGGCTTTTCAGCCAGACCAGAATGCCTTAAGGTCTGATTCTGAGGTCAGACTGCTACATAGAATGGTTGTCATTCTGAGACTGCTATGCGGACTGCTTCCCAGGTTGGAAAATTCTCTTCTTTTTAATTCTATCTATTTATTATTACCAGACACTTGATTTTATTTATATGATCCCTTTAACACTTAAACCTTTCCATATGTTCATTTTAACTCTTAATATGATCACATTAACACTTAAGATGCCATTTTTACCACCTAGCTTAATGGGGTTTGGGGTCCCATGGCAAGTTTTCAAACTCTACCCTTAGAAGTAAGTCCATAGGAATGTATGCAGAACTATATTTCATTATAGTTACAAACTTCCTCCTCCCTCTCTTATTCTCACTCTTATTTTTTACTGAAATCTATATTCAACTGACTTTATACACATATGATTAACTCTATGGTAAGTAAAGAGTTCAACAAATAGTATTAAGAAGAAAAAAAAAAACTGTCCTCAAGAGTCAAGACAAGGGCTGTTCAAGTCATTGCTTCTCAAAGTGTCAATTTCATGTCTCCAGTTTTCCTTTTAGGTGCTCTGTTAGATCACTGTGAACATATGGTATTTGTCCCTTTCGGATTGGCTTATATCACTAATTATGATGTTTTCCAGATTCATCAATTTTGTTGCAAATGACCAGATTTCTTTTTTTTTTTTTTTACTACTGCATAGTATTCTATAGGGTACATATACAATATTTTTTTTATCTAGTCTTCAGTTGACTGGCATTAGGCTGAAGTTCTTTCTCAGCCATGGGATTGTCTTTGTATATAAAAGCTTTTAATTTTTATTTATTGATTTTATATCCTAAGACTTTACCAAATTCTTCTATGAGCTCCAATAGACCCTTGGTGGAATTTTTGGTTCCCCTGTATATTGAACCATGTCATCTGCAAATAGGAACAATTTGACTTCCTCTTCCCCAGTTTGAATACCTTTGATTTATTTTTCTTGCCTAATGGCTCTGGCTAAAACTTCCAGGACTATACTGAATAGCAACAGTGAGAGTGGGCATCTTTGTCTGGTTCCAGATCTTAGTGGAAATGGTTTCAACTTCTTCAGCAAAAGATTGGAACAAAACTTAATAGTAGCAAAAAGGGAAGCCTTCCAATAGGCTCTGATTGGAGGTTTTTCACATGGAGAAGCCAACAGAAGCAAGGCATACTATGTGCCATACTATGTGCATACTATGTGCCATTCCCAGATGGGTTCTAAATTGGAAGAAGGGACAAAAATTATGGAAGTTGTAAATCATTGTCAAATTCTGGTCATTTGGGGCCAGTTGTTATGGGTGTGAGTTGTTAAATTCCTATATTGACTTCCTAGGTTAGTTATTTCAACTTCTGAGTCAAAGTTCTATTCTTATCATATGGTCTGGTGATTTTCTGTTTACATATTCAGTTTCTCAGTGGCAAAGAAAGCAGGATACCAAAATCTGGGAATGATCAGTCCAAAATCTCCTTCCCAAACAAGACACAGACCCATATCTACTTCACTGCCCTAGCCCTATGGAGAGAGGAAACATTTCAAAAAAAAAGGCTAATTACAGTGTAATGAATAACTTACACTCGTCTCCTTAACATAAGTAAATTCTTACTCAAGTGAAACATGTCTCAGAATTCAACTTGAATCTCATTAGACCCCTTAAGTGCTCATGGAATGGTGTTTCCTAAAGTAAGAAGATCTACATATCTATCTGAATGACAGTGTGTAGTATGGTAGCCCCTCAGGACTTTGCTGATAGAAGGTCATAGAATATAACACTATACTTAGATTAGGAACTTTTCCGAACTTGTCATCCTGCATTTTTGAATTTCTAAGTGAATTTAGAGATCAGTAGTTTCATATACAGACTCTATAATGATTTTTGGAAACTCATTAGTTATTTTCAGTATTTTACATAGCTTAATGGAAATAAATACTGCAATAAGACTGCACAGACTAATAAAAATACTACATACCATCATTTTTCTCAATGCATTAATATTAATTGTACATGATGATATGAGTCTTTGAATATTAGTTGGTTAGGTATATAATTCTTCATAATATATGTGAAACATGCAGACTATTTCTAAGTAATGAGCCTCCAGGGAGTACAGGACAGACTCTTCACTTTATACTAAAATAGTGAAAAACCACTTGACAAATGAATTCCAGAGTTCTTTCCAATTTTATAATTTTATGTTTGTATCAGTTTTTTTTTTTTTTTTCCGACAGAGTGGACAGTGAGAGAGAGAGACAGAGAGAAAGGTCTTCCTTTGCCATTGGTTCACCCTCCAATGGCTGCCGCAGCCAGCGCGCCATGCTGATCTGAAGGCAGGAGCCAGGTGCTTCCCCTGGTCTCCCATGGGGTGCAGGGCCCAAGCACTTGGGCCATCCTCCACTGCACTCCCTGGCCACAGCAGAGAGCTGGTCTGGAAGAGGGGCAACAGGGACAGAATCCAGCACCCCGAACTGGACTAGAACCCGGTGTGCTGGCGCCACTAGGTGGAGGATTAACTATTGAGCCATGGCACTGGCCAGCAGTTTTAATATTAAAATGTTTTGTAAAAAAAATGCTATAGGGGTGGGCTTTGTGGCATAGCAGATTAAACCTAGGACATATCATGTGGATGCCAGTTCAAGTCCTGGCTGCTGCATTTCCGATCCAGCTCCACACTAATACACCTGGGAAACAGTGGAAAATGGCCCAAATACTAGGGCCCCTGTACCCAAGTGGGAGACCCAGAAGATGCTCCAGGGTCTGGACTTCAGCCTGGCCTACCCTTGGCTGTTATGGCCTTCTGGGGAGTGAATCAGCAAATGGAGGAGCCATCTATCGTTCTCTCCTTTCTCTCTCACTACTCCCTCTCTTTGTAACTCTGCCTTTCAAGTAAAAAAACAAAAAATTCATAAAAAATAAATAATATAGCAAAAACCATCTTGAGGTGGGTGTTTGACACAGAAGTTAATATACCATTTTGGATATCTGCATCCAATCTTTGAGTGGCTGATTCATGTACTAACTCCACTTCATATCCAGTTTCCTGACAATGTGTATCCTGAGAAACAGCAGATTATAGTTCAAGTACTTGGTTCCCTGCCAACCATCTGGGAGACCTTGATTGATTTTCAGTCTCTTGGCTTCAGCCTGGCCAAGCCCCACTCTTGCAGGCATTTGGGACATGAACCAGTGGATGGAAGATCTCTCCATCTTCCTGTTTCTCTAGCTTTCAAATAAAAAAAAATGAAAATAAATAAAATCTAAAAAGAGAGACAACCATACTTAATGGTATTTGTTTAACAAAATCAGAAAGTGTAGTTAAAATTTTAGAAAGTTACGTATTTAAACACATACATTTTTGTTTGAATTTGTAAAATTTGAATTTGTAGCAAATCTAAGTAAAAATATATTTCTTAAAGGAAAACATAGAAAAGCAAAAAGTATTAAAATTTATCTTGAAGACCTTACATTAAATTTTTAGAAAAGTTACTAATAACTTTCATTTTGGAATTTATATTAATGAGTATTTAAGATTAGTCATTAGTTTAGTTATAAAATAATTGCTTCAAACAATGCATAAATTCTCACCCCCTCATGCCTGCAGATTCATCTTAGGCTGATAGAAAAATGTATTTGAAAGAGTGACAGAAAGAGAGAAAGAGATTCTGTCCACTAGTTTACTCCCCAAATGCTCATAACAATTGAGGTTAGTCCACGCTGAAGCCAGGAGCCAGGAATTTCAGCCAGGTCTCCCACATGGATGGCAGGGGCCCAAATGCTCGAGCCATCATCTGCTGCCCCACAGGGTGCACATTAGTGTAATCTGGATCAGAAGCTGAGGCAGGACTTGAACTAGGCATGGCAGGCATCACAAGGGACAACTTATCTCCCTCAACCACAACACCAACCCTTGAATTGGTGTTATTGATTTGCCCTTTAAACTTTTTACTCCTAAAATGCAAACAGATAATCTATGCCCCTCCCTCTACTCCACTTGGCATTTGGAAAGATTATCCTCATTTCAGAAGAGGGGACAATTTTCCCCACGGCATAATCAGAGGAGATTTGCTGCTGTGGGGTCTCAAGCATAAAATGAACATTAGAGGAACCCTTGGCAAGAAGATTTTTAGGCTTTACTCCATTTTCACCTGTGATGGCTCCAAATTAAGTGACAGAACTGCAAAGAACAGTAGCTTTAACAAACTGAAAGAATAGAGAATACAACCTGCAAATTCCCACCACCCTACATTTTAATAACATAGATTCATGTCACTTGTGGAACCATATCAGGAAGAATTCCAGGCTTCAGAGAATTGATTGTGCAACAGTGTGACCCTTTCTCTACTGCAAGATCCAATAAAATGTCTTCACATAGTAAAATGACACACTTCCAGACACCAACTATAATATTAAATTGTACATTTTTATTTCATCTCCAAGCTAATATCACAGATATATTAACAAAAACTTTCAAGAAACCAAATTTAAAAATATGATGGATAAAGTACTACAAAAATACTACCTTGATTCTGTTAGCTCTGAAACTGTTTTAATGAAACCCATAATTTGGTGCATGAACTGTGGTCTTAGGCTACTTTGTACATATGATTCCAAAGCATAATAATTCAAGGTGATCTTGCCATTGATTCATTATAGGGAACAAGGAGTTATTAAGTGATATAACCTGTTGGTGTGTATTTTACTCTGTTCATATAAACCAGTGAAGCAAGATCAATTTGTTTCTCGGTTGAATTAGTTTTCTTGTGGGCACCTCAAGCATACATTCAAGAACAGCTTCCAAGAAACAAATTTATTTTCCTGAAATGATGGTCTTTATTGGCAACATCTAGTTCTTTTAATTTTACAGTTGGTTTCCCAGTTATGATCTCTGTTTTCATGAAGCATGAGAAAAATCCTAGAACAGTTAAATGTGCTTACCATATAGTTTATGAATTAGTTGCTTCTTCAAATTGGCAAAAAATCATAGAATAGAACTGCACTTTCAGTAACTCAGCACTCCTTTTCCTGCATCTCCCTGCACAGTGCAATTATTTTTCCTACATGCATTACAGCTTTATCATGACAGGTATTAAATTGTCATCAGTACACACACATATATATACACACAGAGAACTATACAAATCATTGGAGGACCCCAGTTCTGATCCTGTTTCAGGCATTCATTCATTGTGTATATTACAGATAGCATGTAAATCCCCTGAGTCTTGACTGCTTAATCTGTTACCTAAATAAGTAAACAACTTATTTTGGATCCATCAACTCACAAGGGTGTTCTGAAGTTTGGGCAATTTAGATATCAAAAAATACATTTCGCAAAGGTAGAATACGCACTGTGTATGTAAAGGTGTATATTCTTGTCTCTGATCTTTCATCATCATTTAGCAAGGATGAAACTAGGATACATGAGTTGTATTTGGTGCTTTTAACAAAGGAAAAATATCCCCTTTTGATGCCTTCCTGCAGCATTTGAAGGAAAGAAGGAACGCAGATGCATTTTAAATGACTCTCTCAGCTCTGCCCAGAAGGGCTCACTCAGCCCGGGAGGGACTGCCATTAGTGAGTAAGTGAGAAGTGACATGTTCTGTCTCTCAAAGGGTTTCTTCATGTCCGCTTTGGTAGCTCTCATTACATTGCCTGAATCCATTAAGACAGAAACAAGGTTACCCCATGAAATGTTTTTGTGACTAAAGTGGCCATGCAGCTCTTTAATCAGTGACAGAATATCTCATCTGACAAGACTGAGTGATACGTGTGATCTGGTCCCGCCTTTGCTGCCGCAAGGGAATATACTTTATAGGGAGAGACAATATTCTCATTCACTTGCCATTGGTTGATCCATCAACACTTCAGTAAAAAATAATTATTCTGAATATGTTTAACTTAAACATATATGCCAAATGGAATTTTACCTCATGTTATATGGATATCTGATGCTTGATAATTCAGCAAATGCCTTCAGGTTGGAAGATAACTGTCAGCTGGTTTCAGATTTTCCAAGGGTCAGGGTGACACTAGAGTATCAGCAGGGAAGAACCCCACTCCTGCTTGTTCCCAAAGAAAAATCTGAAGCTGCTGGGCGAGGAGAGTATGATGCCTGGCACATCCTCTCTTAGTAACAGTCTCAGATGGGATCTGAAGTGACTGTTTAGCTTGAGACCCTGAAGGACATGCAGTTAGCTGTGTGTGGCTGACTTTAGTATTCTTTAAAAAATATGTGTATGAGTGGATATGTGTCAATATGATATATACTGGGTGTAATGAGCTATAGGAGGGGCTAATCACTAGGAAAATGTCCCATTAGCTCAGCTGACTTGCACATATATAATAAATTAGGAGACAGTAGAAAGTGGTGTATGTAAAAATGAAGCAGACTTCAGAATATTTTTTTCTATTCTGACCGAATGGTAGTCAAAATATGTATCCAGAAAATTGATATGACTTTCTCACCAAGAGTTACTATTTATGTCTAAACCCATATCTATGTCTCTTATTTAGGAGTTTCTATATTTTGCAAACCACTCTATATTCTCCAATAATTTATTTAGAAAGTATGTCGTTATCCTAGTTATCTACGGCTCATTGTTAGAAATAGTGATCATTAATTGACAACTGCTGTTGGTCTGCTGTACCCTACTTGCATATCTGTAGAACCTCTCTCTACCTTCCTTTCCTTCTTCCCATGTTCTCTAGAACTTAATGGGATTTTAAGTGTGTCTCCCTCTGGAAATGAAATATTCCCATCTAAGGCTGGTTGGTAGACACTGGGGCTCTCCTCTTGGATCTCTGTGGAGACTTTATTGTTGCTGTCGTTTGCTTCCTGCCTCAGATTTCTCAGTGTGTCTCAAAGCTGAGTCTCAAGAAGTTCCAGCCCGGTCTGCCACCATTTCTCTCCATATTGTCACCCCTCAAGCCCAAATACTGAGAAAAGACAGACACTATCACATCCTCTTCAATGCCACTTCACTCCCCTGTGCTAGCCAATGAACACAGTTCTTCCTGTGCCTCAGTCACACAAATAGAAAACTGAATGGGTCAAACAACCTTCAGAATTAAAGATTCTGAATCCAGTTAGGGGAACTCAGTCAAAGATTCCTGCAACTTTTTGCCAGAACCTCTCTTTTATCACAAGTCAAACAGAGCCTTGGAGAAATCCCCACTGTCTCTGGGACCCTCACTTTAAGCCCAACTCAGCTACCTGTCAGAGCATTTCTACTGAACAGTTCTCTCTTCCTCATATCACCAGAAGCAGAGATTATATTTAAGTATTGAGTTTTATGTCTTCTGTGTACTCTATACAGTGAAAAATGTTAAACTCTTTTTATCCAATAGAATCAATGTCTGTGGGTTTGTGTTTTGAATGTGGATTAAGGGAGAACATCACCTGCTCAGTATATTTTTAAATATGAGACAGATGGAGGCTTTTGGCAAGGACAGGGACATGTTTCAAAGCAGCAAGTCCACCTACCCCTGTGTTGTCCATTATTATTCAGTCTTGGGCCCTCCTAAAGAGTTCTGGACTAGAAAATGCTGGGATTTCCCGGCTTACTATCAACCCGCATTGCATACATACAGGAACCATGCTGTGTATGTGGTTTTTTATCTCAACAGTGGTCGTATTTTCTTGACTAAATGTAGTAATATTTGGATTTATATATGTCAGACTGGGCGGAATAGGGTGAAACTTCCAAAAATACCACATACTTATGTATAGAATCACTCATGTCACTATGTTGTCTCCTTTTTATAATCCTAGGACATGAAATTTCTTTTGAAGAGACATACACTTGAAATTAACTCCACACCATGCTATTGCTATTTAAATTTCTTTTTCCCAATACACACTTCAGTTTATTTTGCTTTCACGGTATGTGGTCTCTTCAAAAATGACACCCATAAAATATAATGCTGCTTATTCAAAATTGTGGTGTCTTTGAACGAACAAGGCCATAAATAAGCTCAATGAGTAAACTTCTGTGTTTCAAACATTCACCTCTGTTTTGCTATCAGCATGAGAAGCTTAACCTGTCTGTGTTCCCTGTGTCTATAACAAAGTATTTGTGTATTATTAATCAATCTGTCATCCTCCTGTCCTTTCTGTTAGTTTATTTTTAATTTCTGGTTCAGACAATTATTCCGGTGTGAATTATGATATTCCCTATTTTGGTATGTTCCTACAGCTCAAGGAATCAAAATTGAAGGAACACAGTGCTTGTGTTTTCACTCTGCTAGTGGGGCATTTTGGTCCCACACATTTCCAATATATCTACTTATGGGATTAAACATAGCTGTCTTCAATCCCTTCTCCTTGACACCTATTGCTAAACCCAATGACCCAATTAGTTTAATCTACTTTCATATCAGTCATTCCAATGACTTCTTGGTTTTATTCACTTCTTCATTTTGATCAACACAGCTTATGAATGCCCATCTCTTGTAAACTCCTGAGGCTGCAAAGATTCTGTCACTTTCTATATTTATTTTCAGTTCCTCTTTTGTCTGAACACATAAGTCAGTGTCTTTGCAAGAGGAAATGAAAAATAAATACAATAACTTAATCTTTACCTTTCAATACCCAATAATGGTAGTGTTCATATAAGGCCTGTTTCCTTATACAGGGTTCATGTTTTTCAATTCTGCCCTTTATTTAATAAGAAAAGATAAAACTCTCTAAAAGGAGATAACTTACACTTTGAATCTTCACAACAGCCCAGTATTTTTGAAATAATCTAAGAACTGCAGTCAATTCCATTTTTAAAAATGAGACCTTTCTTCAACAATGTCATTTTCAAAGCATCACATTGCTTTATCCTATGTCACGATAATTAACTAAAAATGAAAGTAACAAGAAAGATTGTCTAACTGAAAAACCAGAAGTAACAAGTATCAAATGTCTCCTGACACTATGAAAACAAAGAATAGACTTTGTCTTGTGAAAACCTTGCATTTATATATTCCATAGAGAACAGAGACCAATAGACAAGTTATACTGAATTTCCAGCATTTATAGTCTAGTCAATATATAAGTACTTATAGGATTTGAGTGATTGAGTTTAGATGGAGTATTAAGGCTAAGTATAATCATATTCACTTCAAATCTCTGTCATTTCTCTCATCATCATATTACAAATTTTCTATGATACAATTTTTTAAATATGTAATTAATTCAGTCAAAAGTGAATTTTGCTTATGGATATTCCTAGCCATCACTTTAATTTTTTTTATTTGGCTTATATATTTGAAAGACAAAGGAGAGATATACTGACTCACTTCTCAAGTGTCCATAGTCACCAAGGTTGGGCCAAGCCAAATCAGGATCTGGGAATTTAATCTGTGTTTCCTACATGAACGGTAGGGGCCCAGCTACTTGAGTCATCACCTGATACATCTTAGGGTGCACATTAGAAGGAAGCTGATGTTCGGAATGGAGCCAGGACTCCCCGAGCACTCTAATATGGATTGCAGGCATCCATGCAGCATCTTAGCTGTTCTGAGATACGCTCATCCCTCCCCAGTTTTCAAGACAAAACAGGGTATATTGATTTATTTGGAGCTTTCAAATCACTATGTCAAATGTTTTGTTCATGAGCTTCTTAACAGAATGATTTACCAATTATTTTATGCTCTTCAGTTGTTTCAAATTACAAAAACTAATTCACCCACAATGCATCTAGTCGTTTAAAAGCTGTAACTATATTTTCTCATTCTTAGTCTATTCATTTCTCCGAACTACTGGGGCACTTTTTAAAAACTCCTAGTTTAAACCTTAGAAAAGCAAACTTCCTATGATTCAGAGTAACTAGTACATTTCTATGTTAGTGTCAAGAATAGTAAGGAGTTTATTTCAACATACCATTTGACATTCTTTTATAAAAGTAAATATATCCATTCTATAACTTCCAGTGTTTCTCCTCATTAAATATATAAAAGGTAAATGAAAGAGATATGTTCTCACAAGAATTGTGTAAAAATAGCACAGCAGCTTTACTCACAATAGCACCAGACTATAAGCAACCCACATGTCCATCAAGACATTCAATGGAATTCCAATAGCTATAAAAAGAATGAACTAATGAGACACACAATTACACTTTTTAATATAAAAACAAAAGGAACAAAAAAGACATACACTGTATTTTTTCTCTGTGAAGTTATCAAAAAGATACACCTGATTGATGTTAATAGGAATCAGAAATGCAGTTGTCTCAGAGTAAGGCTGCCGTGTGGAGACTGAGAAGGAGCAAGAGGACATTTTCTGGGGTCATAGAAATATTCTTGCTCTGTTTAAGGGTGTTGATTACATAGATTTATTGCACTATGAGAGCTGCCAAATCTCATCTATTTCTACACTGAAACCTCATGAATTTCATTGAATGCAAGTTATATTTAGTTTTTTGTTGTTGTTATTTATTTTATTTTATGGCAGTGATATTTATTTCTTAAGTTTCTCTTTTTAAATTTTTTTATTTTAATCTTTAATTAGCTTTAACAGATTAAATGTGCATTGTAGATACATTTCTAAGAACATAATGATATTCCATTTCTCCTTCCTTCCCTCCCTCTCCCTAACCCACTCAGCATATAAAACATATAGAATCTTAGGAAAAACAATTTTAGAAAAAAAGTATTAGTCATCAGGACAAGTATTGCTATTTCACAATATTGGAATATATATAATTAAACATGGAATCTAAAATGAAAAGAAACTAAACTCAATTAACAGTAATAAATCCAGGTATATTAACTGCCCTTCATTATAACCAAAAATAGCACTGTAACTTATTTCAGATGGATTAGATATTAACAGGACATTTACTCAGAGAAGAAGATACAGTGATATAACCTAGGCTTAATTACTGAAGAATATTTTCTTTAAGCACCCTATTTATTGTAAAATGCATAAATTCTCTTCTGACCTTATAAATGGCACCTTCTTCTACCACAACTGCTTCAATCCTGCACTCATTAGAAATCACTCTATGTTGTCTTCCCCAATCGACAACAGTCGTTTTCTGTGTCTCTCTCCCCTTTATCAAGAGTTATCAGCCCATTGTTTTCATGATGAGTGAATTTGACCTAAAATGTTAACAGCTTTTAATAACTTATGTGATTACATTTCAGTACCTATCCTCATAGGTCAAGGGAGACAACAAAGGATGGAGATAATATAGACTGACTTGTGCGCATTTGTTAGTGACCAGATGGACATTGATTTTTCCTAGCTTTAAGCACTACTTAAAAAGCTTCCTTGAGAACCTTTAGGGTTAATGGTATTTCAACATTTAAAGAATATAGGAACAGATAATTAAATGAATTAAATAGCTCTCTTTAGGTGGATATAAAGATGTGGTTCCAAGCTGTAACTTTGGAATGATACACACACACACCCCCATACCCACACCCCCCCATATATATATATATATATATATATATATCATATCTAGATAAACTCAATTTTGAAAAGACTGTATATAGTATGTGGTGATTGTAAAAAATATTGGTTATTTGGGATTTTTATGATTTTATGCTTGTTACTATGCATTTTTCTTGTTGTTGTTTTGAGATTTAAAAAAGCAAGATTTCTTAGAGTCAAAGACCCCCAGCCAGAGCAACATGAGGAGAGCTTCCAAGAGAGGAAAAAACCCAAAGAATCCCACGGCACTGTGGTTTTTAAGTACAATTTTGGGGAAGAAACTATCAATCATATGATGGGGACAAACCCAACAAAAGAACTGATTTATAATCCTTTATCTTATCTGGCTTACTCATGATAAAACAAAAACCATACACAAGGGTGGGATTAGTAATTTGTTTTCACAATAAACTGTGAGCTCTGGAGGAATCACCACTCCTTTGCTATTCTCTTAGTAAATTTGGAAGCTCCCAAGGAGTAGGTAGGCAAGCATTTCTGACCTTTCTAAAAGACAACCCTTGTGGGGAGGCAAGCACTCTACACCCCAAATTCCACTGGGACCACCCTGACTGCCTGTTAATGTAAAAGGCTCTTCACATTCCCCTCTCAACAAGAATGGTTCCTAACATCTGGACAATGATTGCTCTGGCTGCTTCCTGCTGAAAGGAGCATAGTTGGGAAGGGCAGGCAAGACAAGTTTCCAGCTGGAGGTGGGGGACGCACCTGCAGCTTGGAGAAACTGCTTCCATCCATGGTTTCATGTGCATGGCCACCTAGAATTTTACTTTTTCAAGTCTGGAGAAAATGAATGTGACAAGCAGTTTAAACTCACAGGATCTAAAACAATGGACAGAGAGGACCTAAGAAAGGTCTAAACCATGAGCAAGTTTTCCCAATTATTAGGCAAAGAGGAACTCACAAAAAGGGCCTGATAATAATCAAGTGGGCTTTAAGGCCTTGCCAGTTATAAGGCCAAGATCTATCTATCTCTTCCCGTGGGGTACATCATAAGGGAGTTGTTAACCCCCTTAGGGATAGTACCCTGTTGACGTCCATTACCTATCTAGCCTGGGAGGAGAGCTGGCCAGGTAAAGACAGGTGGCCTCTAACGGGAAATTTGCTCTTCTGACCCTACTTGGCCATCCCCTAGACTTCAGCATTTACTTTAGAAATTGGGCTGAGTGAAGGGCTTTTCAGCTTAGGGCCAACAAGGCCTTTAGCTCTGACCTGGAAGTCCATCAGTTCTAGGGCAGTTTCATTTCCAGTGACCTAACTTTTGGCTGGAAAAGCTGCCAGGGCTCTTAACAAACTGACTTCTGCTGAAGCCTTGGCTTTCCATATTGAAAACCAATGCAGTGGACTGGCCTGTTGGGTCTCTTTGATGGCAGATACTGTGTAAGGCAGTCATTAAAAGGCATGCCACCTATCTTTATATTGTTTCTGGGGCCTAGCTTCTCTTCCTCTTGATTTTTCTTAAAACAGATCAGGGGAAATCTTTAAAAGGATGCAAGTCAAGGGATGCTCTGTCTCATCTGTAATCTTCGATGACCCAAACTAGAAATCTATAGTCATGGGCATGTTCTGATAGTGGTTTTTCTTTGAGGTTGACAATGTCCATGAGGAAAGCTATATCCTCACTTTAAAACTTTCTCTCCCTTCATTTGGTCTGAAAGAAAGGTTTTGCCTATTTACTATACCTATGGTAAAGTAAATCTAGCTATGAAATCATATTTAAGCTCTCATTCTAGTTATGCTATTATTACAGAAAATATTAGCCATTCCTTTTATAAGATCTAAGGTCAAACTGTACATCTGGAGAGTCCTTCAGAATAGAATTAGTTTCCCATCTTGAAGAGAACAGAGAAATGAAGGAACAAGTCAGGCTTCCCATTTAGCTTACCGACAATAACAATATCAAATGAAATCTTAGCACTTTTACCTGTTAAATAACATCTTTTGAAAACATTTATCATAAGATCAAATACTTTCTATAAACTTCAAGAGTGCATGTATTTGGAAACATTGCTTAAATATCTAACACAAATGTAACTTGTTTGACCGTTAAACCCAAGTACAAACATGTCAACAAATTTAAAGCATATGGTACAGAGATTTGAGTCACAGGAACCAAAAAGATATTTTTGATTAATCTAGCAGTTTAAATTTATGAGTGATATTTTATCTATAAGTCAATTAAAAGAGAACTCTTGATAAATAAATTTTCTCATGTACATGTACAATATGTGCATGCATGTAACATTACATACAAAATAGAACAGTAAAGTATTTTTAGTAATAGTTTCCTAAAATCTTTAGCTGTTTTATTTTAAATTATCATCAATCAATTAGAATTACTTCCTGTTCTACATTTTGAAAGAGTTTTCACCACCTCATAATATGAACTCTTAGAAATCACGAGCTTCTATTGGTAGCTACAGGTAGTGAGTGTATTAATTTTAAGTGTAAAATAGGATTACTATTACTCATTAATTACATATCATATCTAAATATGATGATGAGAGGATCAGAATGAAATCTACTTCTCTGGTGAAACTGTAACCCTATTCCAGGCTTTGGGAAATCCTGAAAGGTCATACCAGCTATTGCTTGGAAACTTCAATTGCAGAATCTTTTGGGATATGCCTTGCCCCAAATCAATATCATGACCATACTATGCAATAAAGATTATTAGTAGTCTATTTCAGTTTAATAAATTCCTTCAAAACTGAAAGACTTTACTTCTTTAAGATCTGTGGGTTAGGAATTCTGAATCATTTTATTTGGGTGGCCTGACTTAGGGTCTGCCATGAAGTTGTAGCCAAAATGTTTGCCAAGACTGCCATAATCTCAAAAGGCTGGCTGGGAGTGGAGAATTTGCTTCTATAATGGTTATTTTGCATGACTGGTGGTGGAAGAACTTAGTTCCGCACCACATGAACCCCTCTCCAGTATACTCCTTGAGTATCCTCATGAGAAGGCAGCTGTCCTTCTCCTGAGCACATGATCTGAGAGCAAGGAGGAACCTACAATACCCCTGATGACCATTGTCACCTCTACCATAATTCATTAGAAGCTAGAAAGTGAGCACAACACACAACAGTTCAAATCAAATGGTAGACAGAGATTAGGTTTTACCTTTAAAAGAGAAGAACTTCAAAGAATATGCAGACATATTTTAAAACCAGCACCTGAGTGACTTCATCCTTCAATAACTTCCTTACCATTGCAAAAAGTAAAAGGGATTTACTCTATAGTATTTTAGTAGCAAAGCATTGGTGTCAACAATGACACATTAGCACAAGGTGGAATTAATCACAGGCCACAAAGGGAAAAGGAAATCATTCCTGGGACTAATACTATGGTGAAGCAAATTAGGCAAGAAATGCTAATGAGACAAAAATATCACAGGGTAGGTGTTGTGGCAGAGCAGGTTTAAGTCACCAGTTGTGACACCAGCGGTTACTCCACTTCCAGTCCATCACTTTGATGATACTCTTGAGAAAAAAACAGAAAATGTTCCAAGTACTTGAACCCCTGCCACTCATTTGGGAGACTCAGATGAATCTTCAGGACCCTGGCTTTTGCTTGGCCCAGCCCCAGTCATTGCAGTCATTTGGGGAGTGAACCAGTGGAAGGAAGATACCTACTTATCTCTATCTCTATCTCTATCTCTATCTCTATCTCTATCTCTATCTCTATCTCTATCTCTCTATCTCTCTGTTACTCTGGATTTCAAGTAAATAAATAAATAAATCACATTATAAATACCTCCAATTATTTTTCTTAATTTCTGAGCATTGTAACCTCTTCAAAGTTTGTACTTAAGTCAAATGCCTCACTTCCCTTGACCAGTTACTTCAAGATGTTAGAAATTAATAGAATCTGGATAGGCAGAGAATAGACTAGGAGCAGCAGGGAACAAAGGGAAACTGCCTGACTTGCTATCAGGTGGCTTGGATACCAGTCAAGCCAACTCTAATTAGCTGTGGGACTTTAAGAACATGATTGCACCTCTCAGCGTGTCAGCTTCTCTGTGACAAATCTGAAGCATCCACACCAGACACTTTCTAAAGTGAAGGACTAACATTTTAACAGCATAAAGTTTCAGAGCAGCACATGAAGTTTCCCTTCCCTTGAATCTATCATTTATAGCTAGAGACTGGCAATCCATTACTCTTCAGGGAAAAGCTAATGCCTGTCCTATGTGTTTGTTGTTTTTAGTTTTAATTTGGAATCTTTCTTTTTGCAGTAATTTGGCAGTTTTGCCCAATCATACTACAGTGTAGTCATCAGGGCATAATACAGTATTGTATTCATTTTCTATTTTCATTAAGGTGCCCGAAGGACTTCCAACATTTGATGCCAATAAATTTAAATTATTAATTTTATTACAACAAGAATTCTATAATGGCAGAGCTTCTAAAATGCTTTTCAAATTGTTTTTTAACTAGAAAAGTAAAAAGATAGAATTTGGACACTTGGGAACTAATGAAAAAGTGAGACAACATTGCTATTGATTTAAAGTCAGGTAAGGGGATTTTTTTAAGTTCAATATTCATAAATCATTGGACTTAGAAGAGATACTAATGAGAGCACTGAATAACCTCATAGGTATGTAGTAATGAAGAGGAAATCAAATAATAATAAACAGAAAACTGTGTCATTGACATATACAAGAAAAGAAACTGATCTCCCTAATTAATATTCTTTTAATTGCTTCCACTTCTTAATTAAAAAACTGTATTTTCAACATGCTGAGCTAAAAGCCTACTGTAAGCACTAGATATATAATCAGAGACAAGGGAAGAATTCACAGCTCCATTTCTGAATGATCTTGGGTAAATCACAAAAACCAATTTGAAACTGTCTTCACCTGAAAAATGGGGACATTAAAAACCCCACACAGGGATTTTTGTGTGGCTCAAATAAGGTATTGTGCAGGGAAGCAATCTGTAAACTGTGAAATACTCTGCACATATAGAGAATTTACAAATTTGTAGATATTTGTCATTTCCAATTAATATTACTGGGAGTCCTATGATGGCATTAGGGATGAAAGAAGAATGGGCTTCTAATGTGACTTTTCCCATCAGATGACTCAGACCTGACCCTGAAAAATACAACTGCACATAGATTTCACTTTTTTCTCATAGTGAGATGATAGGGTCTGTAATAAATGATATTATTACAGAGCATTTGTACAATTCTTATCATTATTTGTGTTTCTAAAATGCTTAAACAAGAAGAATCTCAGCTGGTGGACACAATAACAAACCAGTCATCAGAATTTTTAGGATTATCCTATGCCCGATTTGTCACAAACAGCCACCCTTATACTCCCTACTTAGCTCTGTTTCATCTACCCCTGTACCCCTTCACTCTGAGGACGGGACTAGGGACATAACCTTGATGCAGGTTCAAGAAGTCTGTATTGGCTCTGTGAATGAGGTAGAAAATATCATTCCCTGGAGGACTCTAGATGTCTAATCACTCATGTAAAGAATTTGACTGGTACTGGTATAACATCTTCGAAAGGAACAACCTGAAAGTTTAACCAGAGTGTCAGTTTGGTAGAAGTATCTGTGGGCACCTGATAAACTAGAGATCGTAAAGACTCAATGACAAGAGGATGAGATGGAGAGTAAGTACAGAGAAGGTAATGCAAACACAGGCACAGGATAACTTTTATTTCTGCATATATTCTTCCATCACAAGGAGCTCTTGAATAAAAATAAGATAATGAGAACCAGAGCCATCTTTTGTACATAAGAAAAAAATCAGTAAATGCTGAGATGATATTCTAATGATATGTTTAGATATTTTATTTGTTGGTGCTATTGATTCAGGCCCCAGGTAGAGCAAAAGTACACAAAGTACCCTATTCATTGTACCTACAGGACAAGGCCAAAAGCACTGCTAATGGGAAAATGCATTTCTCTAACATGACACTGCATGGATAATAATGCTGAGAGGAAAAATAATGCTGAGATGTCCAGATTGCTTATCAGGTAATTTAAAAAAACCAGTGAGTCTGTGTATCTGTGAACTAAAATTTGAGGAGCTGTTTTTTAGATTCACTGTTATTTTTCTTATATAATCTTGGTAGAAAACAATGAAAACTAGAGAACTGTTTGGAATAATAGAATAACTACAGTTTACTGAAGGCCGATCTTGCGTCATGTTCTGTACTGACTGCTTTCATTTAAGCCTCATTTCAACCTTACCCAGTAGGTATTAATGTCATCCATTGCACTGATAAAGAAATTGAGGATTCCAGGCAGCAAACAGTAGAGCAGAATTTGTGTGACTTTTACTCTGGAGACCAACTTTTAGGACCACATTCAATTATTCCATTCTGGTACTTAAGGAGGACACTGAATGATTATGTGCACTTATATATTATACAGCATTTTTCTGAATGTGAGTGTTTGGGGCTGTATATGTATAAGGTGGAGTTTCCTCTGGCAGAGGATCTAGCTGATAAGGTGATTTATGTGAATTGATCTATAAATTAAGGGAAGGATAACCAGGTCAGGAGTGAAGAAAACACATAACACTCAACTACTTTTAAAAACAAAAAACAATAATTCTGAAATGCTTTTCCAAAGGAGGACTAAAGAGAAGACTAAGCTAACTAGATTTTCAACCTTTATTTTTACTGCACTATATTTCTCTTCTGGGCCTTCAGTAAAGACACAACTTGACACCTGGCTGACAGGCTGGACTTATGCAAGCTTAGAGACACAGCTCAGACAGAGACATTGAATTTCCTGATCCCATTTCCAGGAAGGAAGGCGGTGCTCAGTTCCTAGTAGACCTCAGGAGAGAACCCCAGTAGGTGTTCCAAATGGAGAGAAAAATAAACACTTGTGGGCCGAGATGATACATAGCAATAGAAAATAAACCAAATTTCCAAGGTTTATAAGGGCCCCTGTTATAGTTTAGATATTAGTTTAGGTGTCACGTAAAGGGCTATGTGTTAAAACCTTGGTTTCCATAGTGTACTGTCTTATAACCATTAAGAGGTGGATGCTGCGGGTGTGACGTCCTTAGTTCATTGGGGATTACCCTTAGAAGGGGTAATCTCTTGAGTTTTTATGACAGTTTGAGTTACCCATGCTCTGGGTTTTCTGATTACCCATGTGATCTTTCTCCACACACTCCACTGTTATCACCCACCACTCTCATTGAGGCCAAACCAATGGAGTCACCTAGTCTTAGACTTAAACCTCTAAACTCAGAGATAAATAACTCTTTTCTCTGTATATTGATGTGGTAACAAAAGCTGACTAATACTGCCCAATTTGCTAAGGCTCAGAATATTGAAGTTTTATTCAAACATACTCAAGAGATTAATATTTTAGCACAGTTTGCTGTTGGCTTGCTACTGACTTTAGTAACTATCATTGGTTTTTAAAGGAGAAAGTTAATATGTCCTATAGATGGCTACTTCACTTGTTTCTTTTTATATATTTAGTCTCCGACTTCAGATTTTCTGATGACCATTAAAAGATCTTTCCATGCCTCCTACTCATGGGAATGCCCATCTGCCTATACTACATCATTTCCAGCTGGATTCAAAACAAGTTTGTCATTAATAGCAAGTTCTTTTTCCTTACTTTCCCCAAATCTAGACTGAACATCTGCTTTGTACACTGGAAAGATTAATATATCCCACTTGAGCAAACGCAATATGCTCTCTTGGTGTCACTCTTGGAGACAGGATTTTGTTTGCCAATGATAATGATTGTTCCATATTATAGTAAGAAAAAATGCATTCCATACTGCTTTAGGTCACGTGAAGCCCTTCATATTGACACTTATCCCACTGATCAACATCAGTGGCACAGTGGGAGTGACATAGCTCTCTTTGCCCTGTCTATGTACAAGGGGAGAAACCACCATATTTGTCTTCCTGTGGCACAGAGAATTTTGCCATCCCAATTCTCCTTGTAACAATCTTTTTGTGATTCCATATATTCTGTGATTATAAAATTCTGTGATTAAATATATATTTTATATATTTATTATTTGATAATAGCTGATTGCATCTGTGTATATTTTGCTCCCTATGTCCAACAAATGGTCAATGTAGATCCTTGAAGTATATTGGTTGAATGCATGAAATGATACGTGCCAGAGATGTCTTACATTTAAAGCAGATTATAGCTACTCTCCTATATACCTTCTTTGCAAGCATATTTTCCCTCTTAAATAACTTGAAAATATTACTTGACATTTTTTGAGAAACCATATTATTTAGTACAAAATTATAAATGATTTCACAAATTATAAAAACTATGAAATTTGTCTGGTGCTGTGGCATAATAGGTTAAGCTTCCACCTGCGGCGCCGGCATCCTGTATGGGCACCGTTTCCTGTCCCAATTACTCCTCTTCCAACCCAGCTCATTGTGATGGCATGGAAAGCACTGGAAGATAGCCCAAGTGCTTGGGCACCTGCACCAGTGTGGGAGACTTGGAAGAAGCCCTTGGCTCTTGGCTTTGGATTGGCCTGGTTGTTTGGAGAGTGAACCAGCGGATGGAAGACCTTTCTGTCTTTCCCTCTCAATTCCTGTAACTCTGCCTATCAAGTAAATCAATGAATATTTTTAAAATGTTAAAAAATATCAAATACAAAAATTGGGAAGATTCCTTGAAAATGAAGGCCATACCACCAGCATTATGAGGGAGATCCAGAAAGTGGTTTGTAAAGGTAAGTTAATTATTGATTGTACCTTTTAATAACCCACAATTTCCATCACTTGTAGTGAAGAATTTATAGCCCAGAAAGTTTATATACTCAGGTTTCTATGCCAGGTGTTTCTGCTGTGACAAGTTTCTGCTCCCTATGAAAATATTAAAATTGTCTAAACCCTAAAATTTAACTTTCCTAGAACTGTGGAATGTTAAATTGGAATTTGAAATTCAAGCTACAGAAACAAAAGCAAAAAATATCTGGGATGTTAATATAAAATATGACCATTTCCTAAAGTTCTTGCTTTCATCTGTTTCAGAAAGATACCACTCCAGGGAGAACACAAGTTACATAGTATAGTTCTTCATATATAAGCTTCCTCTCATACCAAGATGCCCTGAATTCTAATGCCTTTATCCCCACCCCCATCACTAGTAATCAACCATCATCCCAAGAAGTGAACATAATCAAAAGCTAAATCAAATAAATATGTCTTACTCTCTACTCTGACATCAGCCAAGTTCCACTCCTGGTGGGAGGCCAAAGGGAACCGGTGCCAAAGGCATATGGCTGTGGGTACCATTGTGCCAGAAAGATGTCAACACTTTGGAAAGGATTCAGCGAAGCGGGGTGGGGGTGATTAAGGGGCTGAGAAATTTACTTGTGAGGGAGATTAAGAGAGCTAAGTGTGTATACATTGGCGAAGTAATATATGGGAGACAACAGAGATGGAGATAATTTGAAGCGTAGACAAGTATGCACAAGGAATCCGTGGGTGAAAGCCAGAAGGAAGACGGAGGCTTGGGAAAAAGACTAGCTGGAAATATGGGCAAAAATAGTTTAGTTGTCAACTTTTTAATAAGAATATGCTGATTTAAACTAAGAACATTTAAGAATACAGCATCAGATGTAAAACTAGTCATCAACAAAAAGAACACACAAATAAGCCAGGTGGATCTTGGGTATAATAAATAAAATATTTGCTCCCCTACTGGGATCTCATTACTAAGAATACGCCTACAACCCTCTTCCAACCACTCAGAGTTCCTCAATCACATTCATAAAAAAAAAAAAAAAAAGTAGAGACTCAGGAATCTATTCTTATATTACCTCTCCACTTTAATAGTTTATCATCCCTGACTTCTGTCCCCACATAGTGAACCCACAATATAAGATACATTTGTATTTGTTAACACCTTTATTGAAATATAATTGACAGGAGGCAGTGCTGTGGCACTGTGGGTTATGCTAAAATCTGCAGCACTGGCATCCCATGCGGGTGTCAGTTGGAGTCCCAGTTGCTCCACTTCCTATCCAGCTCAGTGCTAATACATCTTTGAAAGCAGAGGAGGATGGCACCCACATGGAAGACCTGGATGGCTCCTGGCATCAGCCCAGCCCAGTCCTGGTGACTGGCAGCCATTTGGAGAGTGAACCAGCTGATGGAAGATTTTCTCCTCCCCTCACCTTCTCCCTCCCATTCTCCTTCTCCCTTTCTCTTTCTTTACCACCCTCTATAATTTTGACTTTCAAATAATTAATCTTTAAAGCCATATATGACACACAATTTATATATCATACAGTTCGCTCATTTAAAGTGTGTAATTCTCAGCCAGCACTGTGGTGTAGTAGATTAAACCTGTCTGCAGGGCCAGCATCACAAATGGGCACCATTTTGAGTCCTGGCTGCTCCACTTCTGATCCATTTATCTGCCGATGGCCTGAGAAAGCAGTGGAAGATGGCCAAGTGCTTGGGCACCTGGGAGATTTGGAAGAAGCTGCTGCCTCCTGCCTTCAGATAGGCCCAACTATGACCATTGCAGCCATTTGGGAAGTGAACCAGAGGATAGAAGACTGCTTTCTCTCTGTGTGTGTCCCTCTCTGTAACTCTGCCTTCAAATAAATAAAAACTCTCTAACAAACAGCAAATAAACATAAAGTGTATAATGTCATGACTTTTACTGTATTTAGTGGGATGATGCATCCATCACTGTAATCAATTTTGTAATATTCCCATTACTCTAAAAAGAAATTTGACTCTTAGACATCATCCCCTAATGCTTACTAAAAAATATAAATTCAACTCCACAAAGCTACACATTGTCAAAGCCCCATAAAAATGGAAAACTTTCCACCAAAATGATAATAAAATAATCATTAATTTGATGAGAATACAGGAAGTGGCTTATAAATGTGGATAAATTGATTTCTGTTCATCTTTGAATGCCTCACAACTTATACTGCAGGGAGTAGAGAACTCATGACTTTTACTCTTTCCATGTCTAACCCTCCAAAAACAGTAATCTACATTTTGTCTCTACAAAATTATCTCTTCTGCCCATTTCATATAAATGCAATCACATTATTGGTAGTCCTTAGAGACTGATTTCTTCAAATTAACATATTTTCAAGGGTTATACATAATACATCACAAATCAGCACAGTATTTCATGCCATTTTATGAACAGATGACATTCTAGTGCAGGATATGCCACAATTTGTTTATCCATCCATGCATTAGTTAATGAATATATATTTTTAATAAAAGATGTCCAATAATTTTTCTCCCCTTGAAAATGCCTAAACATCTAAACTAATCAAGTGCTCCATGTTATGGCTTATGAAATTATTCCATTACCTCTATGAGAAAATAGATACACTGCAATCAAGTGAATGAATGATTTTGAAATTAGATGTTCCATTTAATGTTTTCCTCTAGATACATTTAACCAGTTAATCCTACATCTTTGATACATTTTATTTCCAGCTACTTAACCTCAGAGGGAGATGTGGACAGTCTTTCTTAATGAATGGTCTTTACCCTTTGGTCCTTCCCAAAAAAAGTTTCAACAATATACTCTCGTAGGAGTTGGTGCTATTCTCCCAGTCCTCCAACAACAATGAGGTGAGTTACTACTTATTTGTTTTGTGAGTGGGTTAACTTCTTAGAAAGTAGTGAGATGGTGAATTTTGGAATGTTTTAGAACCAGAGTTCAAAACCACACTCCAAATCTTAGTTGAGGTGTGATTGAGAAATTTATTTAAAATTCTTGAGATTCAGTTGATTTATGGAACATCAGATCTTAGAGGATTTCATGAAGCAAATCAAATAATATGCAAGAATACTTGATACATACTAGGGGCTAAGTAATATTACTTGATTTTTAATAAGGCATGATCATGTAAAGAATAGAGGAGTGGGAACTTATGTAGGAAGGAAAAGATTTAATGTAAATCCTGACACTATTTGATAATGCCTCCTATATGTAGGAACAAAGTAGCAGTGGTTATCATTTGATAGTTTTCCCTTAGCTCTGTTCCTCAGCTCCTTTCATATATTAATCCATGCAAAAATCTATAATTGTGTATTACTAACACTCTCATTTATTAATAGCAGAGCTTCGCTGAAAGCTCCTCAAGTCATCAGAGGTGGGGTTTGAATGTAGGTAGATAATTTGGGGATTCTTAGCCACTGTATTCTTTACCAATATACCCTGTCACTGAGCCCATTAGTCCTCTGTGAGTGACCAGGCCAGAGGACTAAGTAATGTAAAAGTAAAATTGTTCTTCAAAAATCACTTTCCTGAAGGTGAGCATATTTGACTTCCCTTGTTAATTTTAAACATATTGTTTTTAAGTTACTAATCTTTCTCCCTGTGATAACTTTAACTTTTACAACTCACTCTTTCATTGTATTAAAACCTAAGAAAAGATCTTGGTAAAAACTGAGCTATTCATCTCTTTCAGAGTTGTCTTATGTATGCCATCTTTCATTGCAATAAACTTGAAAGAAAAAGCAGGTGGTGAGGATAAAAATAGTATATCTCTGCTATGGCCCGGGAGTACAGTGGAGGATGGCCCAAGTGCTTGGGCCCTTGCACCCGCATGGGAGACCAGGAGAAGCACCTGGCTCCTGGCTTCGGATCAGCGCGGTGCGCCGGCCGCAGAGCGCTGGCTGCAGCGGCCTTTGCGGGGTGAACCAACGGGAAAAAAAAAGGAAGACCTTTCTCTCTGTCTCTCTCTCTCTCTCACTGTCCACTCTTCCAGTCAAAAAAAAAATATTATAATGTTCACATTTCTGGCCAAAAGTCACTTACCTTTCATTTGAGACAAATAGGAAACAAACAAAAATATCTCTCTTCTATTTTACCCCACCTTTGTCCAACAGCCTAGCATTTCTGGATTATGGCCAAGATTACATGTGCCCACAGACCTAAGCCCTCACTTTTTTTTTTTCCCAGAAAATTTTATTTAAGGTGTACAAATGTCATGAATTTCATAAATACAAATTTAGGAACATAGTGATTCTTCACACCATTGCTAGAAGTGCCTTTGTATAGTACATCACGCAACCCCCTTCAATAATCTCCATATGGCACAGCAGGTTAAGACACCACATAAGATGCCTACATTCCATATTGCAGTGCCTGGAATTGAGGACCACCTACCCTAGGACCCAGCTTCCTGCTTATGAACACCTGGGATCCCCAAGACTTGTGTCCCTGCTGTCCATGTGCGAAGCCCAGATGGAGTTCCAGTTTCCAGCTTCTATCTGGCCTAGTTCTGGCTGTTGCAAGCATTTGGAGAGCCAATCAGAGGATAGAAGACCTCTCTCTTTTTCTCTCTCAATCTCTTTCTCACCCCCTCTGTCTCTGTCACTCCGCCTTTCAAAGAAATTATGATAAGCAAATAAATTTTAATAAAAGAAGCTAAAATACACTCCTGTCACAGATACCTGATTTCAAAATCTTGTTCTTTGCCCTCTCTTTAGTTTGCCCTCAAACTCTTCCTCAATACATTTCACTGCCCCAAATATCATCCCTGCACATGGTATGTGCTCTGTAGTCTGCTCTGTAGAAACCTCCCACTACACCTGAGCACACACATATACATACATAGACACACGCACACACACCCAAACACACAAAACTATGAGGTAGTAGACAGAATGACCAGTACCAGATAGATATTGGTCCTTCTTTTCTCTTCCTTTCCTCAGCTCTCTGAATAAGTATGCTGTAACTTCCCCAGCCTGAAATATTCTCTCTGCCTAAACTTCTACCATAGTTGTTGTCACACTATTTAGATCTTACCTGTTCTTTAATTGTAACTAGCCTCTGTAACTTATTAATTGAGGTATAGAGTTGAGCTCTATTTCAGAAATAGGCTGGGTGTTCAACAAGTATTTTTATTAATGTAAAGAGAACATATTTCAAGTATTTCATGGGTACAGTTCTAAGCTGATAATCATATTTACTTCCCTCCCCCTCTCTCCTTAAAACTCTATTTCCATCCTCTCTTTTCTTAATTTGATATTTGCAAAGATATAATTTCAATCCATCATAGAGATCACAGACTTAATTTACCACTAACATAACATCTAAAAAAGTGAAAACTAGAAAGACTACAGTTCAACAGAAGTACAAACAAGGGCTAAAAACAGCAATCATATCACAAGATGTGTGTCTGATTTTTATACCTTCTACTTCATCCATTGATTTTTTCAAATCCATATCGATAAGATCGAATATCATCTCTGCCTTCATCTTCAAGGACCTGAATCCAAGTCTTGCTGTCATCAGTAACAAGGAATTTCTCTTTTCCTACTCCCATAGTGATGCGGATTGTACATTTCCCACAGCAAATATCATCTGATAGTCTTGTAATTGATTAAAGAAGATTCCCCCAAATAGATTATGCACTTCTTAAAGCCATCAGCTGCATCCACTCTGTGTCCCCAAGACCTCTGTATTTAATACTTAATAAGCTACTACACCAATCTTTTGTGTTAAACTCAAAGTACGAAACTCTGAGAGCAGGGAATTAAATGTGTTGAAATGGGTCCAGGGGTGAAAATGGTTGGAGTGGCTCAGATGTGCAGGGTGCTGCTGCTTTTCATACATTGCATTAGATTTGCTCTTTATCCAGGACCCACTGTGCCAAATCAGGCTTGTGATTAAGATCAAGTCTACCGGGAAATCAGCAGAGTTGGAGAGCATTTGAAAAGGGCCTTGCTGTCCAAAGTTTGCAACTCTGGCAAACAGATGTTATGCTCCTATTGTTTTATTTTTTTTTTTTTTTGCTTCCTTTAAAGGGCAAGCTTTGAAAAATCAGGGAATTTATAAAAAGAATTTCAGTCCAAAGAGAACAATTCAGGAGTCATTTTCTCCTGAAATAAGGTAAGTTGCCAACCACACAGAATGCCCTGTGAATGGTGGCAGCATCAGCTTCAGGGACCACTTAGACCAAAATCACCTTTTTCAGATGTAAAAGACCTATTGTGCCCTCGGGCAGGACTTCGATATACTGACTCCATTTTGGAGCACCACTTTCAGACCCATTTACAGCCTCTCAGAGAATGTAGCTCCCATTCTGTGAGGAATCGAATGTGTTTCCATCTTGGATCAAAGACTATTAGAGCTGGACTAGACCTTAGAGGTCATCTGGTTTAAATCTCTTCTCTTTTGCTTTTCCTTTTGCCTTTTTTTCTTTTAGAAAGGAAATAAAAGCAAGAAAATCCACATCCTGCTATCACAGAAGGAAGAGAAAGATATCAAATTGAGTTCATTTTCTGCGACATCTAGGAGCACTTGTTAGTGTTATTTATTTATTAGTGCTATTATTTATTAGTGTTATTTATTTACACACAATTGCAAATCAACATGTGAAAATGTTCATCCAGACAGTTAAACAAATGTGTTGACTCCTTAGGGCAAAATACTATATAATTTTGTGTCAAAGCCATTCACTTATAGAAAAAAATCAGGGCTGGCACTGTGGCATGGGTCACAGGCATCCCATATGAGTGCCAGTTTGATGTCCTGGTTGCTCCACTTCTGATCCAACTCCCTGCTAATGTGCTTGGGAAAGCAGTGGAAGATGGCCCAAGAAGATGGGCTCCTGCACACATGTGGGAGACGCAGAAGAAATTCCTGATTCCTTTCTTCATTTTGGCCCAGATTTGGCCATTGAGGCCATTTAGGCAGTAAACCAGTGGATGGAAGATTTTCCTCTTTGTCTCTCTCTTTCTGTAACTGCCTTTCATATAAATAAATATTTTTTTTAAAAAAAATCAGTGTTAGTGAAGGGATCTTCCAAAAGCTTGTAGAAATAATTTTATGGAAAAAGCTATGCATGGATTTAAAAAATTGCACTGAAATTACGCATTATTTATTTGTTTTATCTGAGAGGAAGAGAGACAGACAAAGGAGAAGATAGAGTGCCTCTGCTGGTTCTCTCCCAAATGCCTGAGATGGCCAACACTGAGACCGACTGAAACCAGAAGCCAGGGACTCAATCCAGGTCTTTCAAGTGGGTAGAAAGAACACAATTACTTTCACTGTCACCCAGGGTACACATTAGCAGGAAACTGAGTCAGGAGCTGGAGCCAAGTATCAAATCCTGGTACTCCAAAATGGGACTCAGGTAGTTTAACTGTTAAGCTAAATGCCTACCTCCCAAAATCTATCTTTAAATTTAATTTTGACAAGAACTTTTTAAAGTAATCACATTTAAACAGAAGTATCTGTAGGATTGTTGTTGTTGTTGTTTGTAATTCCATGTGTGTATCTGGAAACTGAAAGGAAGCTCTAAGCTTTTACTTTATTTTTTAAAAAAAAAATTTTTGACAGGCAGAGTGGACAGTGAGAGAGAGAGACAGAGAGAAATGTCTTCCTTTGCTGTTGGTTCACCCTCCAATGGCCGCCGTAGCCGGTGTGCGGCTGATCCAAAGGCAGGAGCCAGGTGCTTCTCCTGGTCTCCCATGGGGTGCAGGGCCCAAGCATTTGGCCATCCTCCACTGCACTCCCGGGCCATAGCAGAGAGCTGGCCTGGAAGAGGGGCAACTGGGGCAGAATCCAGAGCCCTGACCGGGACTAGAACCAGGTGTGCTGGCGCCGCTAGGCGGAGGATTAGTCTACTGAGCCACAGTGATGGCCAACTTTTACTTTAAATGTCATGCTTGTACATCTGTGACTGAGTGAATGTATTTACGTGCTGTACCCATGTATGTTTGTTTGGTAGGATTGGTGAGGGAAAAGTTAACAAACTGATGAGAAAGAGAGATAAGATGGAAGGTTGAGTGACAACCAATAGGCAGGATTGCAGAGGACTTGGCAGAAAGACAAACAAATGCGGACTCTGGAATTGACCCAAAGGCTCAGATGCATCCTTGGAAAGTAATGTCTCCAGATTGAAGCTCCAGTGGGAAAGAGCAGGGAGCAATTCTTCAGCTAAGACTGCGATTCGCACAGCACAGCAGTCTTATTTAGCTGCCTGTTTGGGCTCCATTTGACTTCTCTGTAATTATTTGTCCAAATAAGTACATAAATGGCCTCAAAGTATTATTATACTCTCGAAACGAGTCATGATCTTAAAAAAAAAAAAAAACCTCTTTTGAAACTTTGAAGTGATATATCCCCCAAACCCTCTAAAGTCTTTTACTTGTTGAATTCTTTATTTAGTGGACCATTCAATCTTTGACTATAATGTAAATTAAACATGGTTTATCTCAAAAAATAAAGAATGGAAGAAAAGAGAAAAGAAGGAATGAAAGAGAGAGAGAAAGACGGGGGAAAGAGAGAAGGAAAGAAAAAGAAAAGTGAGGAGAGAAGAAGAGTAGAAGGAAGGGAGGAAGAGAGGGAGGAATGGAAGTATCATTATATACTTATAATTTTATCTATAAACTTCATTGAATCAATTGGTATTATTATCACATTAACATGAGAATTGGTGAGAGAGGTATTATAGTACTTTGCTGTGACCCTGAAAAGCTAATGTATTAATAATAAATCCCTCAAACAAGAAAAAAACTAAAAAAATTAGTAATACATGTAAAAATAAAAATGAAAGCTAAAAAAAGAAAATATAAAGTAATAAGTAAAAAGGCTATGTTACTTTGACTTTAATGATAACACCTTCATAAATGTAAATGAGTTTTTTCATGTTCAGATCTGGCAAGAACTGGGATAGGATGGTCTGAAAATAGATCAGCTATAGACCTGGGAAACTAAATAGTAGATAAAAGGAAATAAATAAAGACCTATCCATGGCATTTAAAACAGGAATTGTGAGCAGTGTTGTGCATATAT
The DNA here is from genome assembly GCA_949820135.1 of Sylvilagus floridanus. Taxonomy (NCBI): domain Eukaryota; kingdom Metazoa; phylum Chordata; class Mammalia; order Lagomorpha; family Leporidae; genus Sylvilagus; species Sylvilagus floridanus. The sequence goes on along the minus strand of OX463226.1, from coordinate 88,563,069 downwards.
TCGTTCCCAGGTTCTCATTCTGCTCAACTTGACTTTGAAATGACCCTCTTTCTAATTAAACACAGACATTGGAAAATATTCATAAAGACCCACATATGTGTATATGTACAATTTTTTTCATCTTTTTTGTCAAATCAATATTTTATTTTTGAAAGTCTTCAATTCTCATATACACACCGGAACAGAAAAATTAACAGATACCCTTCTTTCCCTTCCTTTCTTGCCTCTCCCTGTAGTTCAAAAGTCCTTGAAATTTTCTAATTTAGTCGTGGAATTAAAAATGGCTTAATAGCATTGCCAGAGAAATTCATAAAGGAAGAGCACAACTGAGGATTCCGGTTGTGAGAAAATAACTAAGCACCTCAGGTATGTGTGATGCTTGAAGCTTCTTTGGTTTAAACCAATCGCATTATGTCTTCAGCTCAGCCCACTCTATAACTTTAATTAAACAAAATTAAAATTAATTATTAATGGAAACAATTATATGAATTAGCTAAGGTGACCTGATACTTATTTATTTATTTATTTTTAGCTTTTTGTAAGGTGTCTCTAGTATACTCAGCAGAAACAGCTTACTATGAATGGTGCTGAATACCAATGAAGTTATTGCCCCAAGGTGCTATCTATCAATGAGTTGGTAAGAAAGATCATAACTCAAGCTGTAGCAGACAAATGCTACTCCTTAATAAGAAAGCATCAATGGCAAATTCTCACAAAAGATTTCAATTGCAGTTCTCTAGAAAATCAAATTAATGGTACAATTAATTCAATCATCTGCATTTTATACCATAAGTCATTCAATTGCTTATGCTAGAAACCCCATAAGTCATTCATGATTGTCTTTTCCTCTGACCCACAGCCATCCCTGCAGCCAAGACCACTGTCACAGATTGCCTAGACTCCTGCAGGGGCACCATTCCTGTTTAATTTCTTCCACCACTGAACATTCATAGTCCCTTTTCACCCAGATGCCAAACTGATCTTAAAGAGCAAGTCAGGAGCAGATGTTTGGCACAGCAGTTAGTCCACCCCTTGGGACACCCGTATCTCACGTAAGAGTGCCTATGTTTGAGTCCTGGCTCCATTCTCCATTCCAACTTCCTACTGTTGCACATTCTGGAGCCAGCAGGTAGGTGATGTTCAAGCAAATCATAAGACGTTATTTCCCTTACTATAAGATGCTTGCCATAATTAAATACTAATCCTACTCTTGGCCACTGCCTATTGACTTCATATGATTGGACTTTACCTATTTATCCAGCCTCATGCTGCAAAATTGTCTTCTTCAGTAACTGCATTTTAGTCTCACTGTCTCATCTTTCTTCCTCAGAAATCTGTTTCCTATTCATGTTCTAGAAAGCTTGCATTTGCTATTTCTTCAGGTGATTTGCTTTTTGCTGGCATTTTGTTAATCTTACTCCTTCTTGCCCATTGCGTTTTGAGTCAAGTATTATTCCAAATTTAAATAATCCTTCTGTCTATATTTGTTATCATTCTTAAATTTTATTTTGTAATTTCTCCCTAAAATGATTCTAATTTTTTGAAAATGTATTTTACTTTTCTTTCCCTCACTAAAATGTAACTACTCTAGAGCTAGGGCCTTGTCCAGTTCATTTAAAACCATAAGAATGAAATTATCAAGTGTGCTTTTCCAGGAGTTCATAACTGAAAATAACCTGTGGAGCTGGATCATACCTGAGTAGCCCTATTCATGAACACAATTCACCAACTTACCATGGTTTCAGCATGGAGCTAAGAAATGGTTCATCATGACCAGTTTGTAAGTCCTGATCTGGATGTAAGATTGAACTTTAGTAAACTAAGCAGTAAGGAAGAGAGTAAAGAAATGCTGTGGACACTACACAGTCCAAGAGCATTGCTTCCCAAATGTGATAAAGGAATCAGAAAACCAGGAAAAGGAAACCACTGCATCCCCAGCTAGTTCTCTTTAATCATGAGACTAGTGATTGATCACTGGAATAATGAACCACCAACACCACTAGTGTATCTATCTCTTTTCATATTTTTATTTCTTTATTTATTTGAAAGTTAGATTTACAGATGAAGAGAGGGAGAGACAGAGAGAGAGACACAGAGAGAGAGAGAGAGAGAGATCTTTCATACACTGGTTCACTCCCCAAATGGATGCAACAGACAGAGATGGTCCTATCAGAAGCTAGGAACCAGGAGCTTCTTGCAGGTCTTCCATTTGGGTGCAGGGGCCCAAGCATGGGGCCATCTTCCATTGCTTTTACAGGCCATAATGGAGAGCTGGATCAGAAGAGGAGCAGATGGGACACAAACTGTACCCCATATGGGATGCCAGCACTGCAGGCAGAGGCTTTGTCTGCTATTCCACAGCAGCAGTCGGCATCTGTCTCTTGATACCCATGTTTAAGACACAACACCCATGAGCTGTATCAGATAAACATCGACTTCTAAGTCTTGGAAACAAGAAGAAACAGCCAAAGCAACAGCAACATGATGGTTTCACCTTATCATTCCCTTCCAAACCAAGCTCAGGTGTCTGTCACTGGAAGTGCCCAACTTTCTGTGCATCTTTGGCTTTGAGAAATCTGAGAAATATTGTCCTGTAATTTGTGGATTCTATAGCAGAGAAGGTCCATCAGAATGGGCAAGGAATGGGTTCTGGATATCAGTCAATTGTACAGTAGCACCCATCTACACCAGCCAAAGTCATTTGCAATATAATTTCATGAAGAAATTGAGTTGGGCTCAACTCCAATCCTCTATGATTCACCACATCTGCACCACTCACTTCGTTATGATCTGAAGAAATATTAAGAAGGTGCAATTGATTCATTCATTTACAGAGGTTAAACTGACAAATCCGTGCTTGCAATTGATTAAAAATGACCTTAAAGTCCTCAAAAACAAGTGAATAACTGATCTGTTGAAGAATAACAACTTTACTTTTATTGCCTTTCTCATCAGTGTCTCCATGGTAGGGAAAGCTGATTCCTGAAGCTGGTGCCAATGTAGTACTGAATCTCAAGTACCACAACATGAATGAGCCATTTATTTTTTCATGGAGTGAGATCAATCACCTTTGCCATATTGCTGGACTTTGTGTAGGTCCTCAGAGGCACAATGCAAGGAACTTCAGAGACCTTGGGTCCATACTATATGGAAATTAAACCCATCTTCAAGCAAGGGGGAATGCATCATTCACATTTAATTGTGTGAAAAATCTAGGAGTAGTTTCTACCTGTGTGAAATTAGGGGATTTTATTGAGGTTATTTCTATTCTTAAAATTCATTATATGTAAACATGGACAACTGTTTTCTTCCTCACAAAGGAGGGAAGAGGGAAGTCTGGTTATGTTTTGGAGCAAATCTTCCTAAAATTCCTATTCAATCGTTTTTTTTTCAAGCCAATTAAAAAAAACGGGACCAGCACTGCGGACAGCCAGTAAAAGCACTGTCTGCAACACCAGCATCCCATATAGGCTCTGATTTGAATCTCAGATGCTGCACTTTCCATCCAGTTCCCCACAGATGGCCTGGGAAAATCAGTGGAGGATGGCCCAAGTGCTTGGATCCCTGACACCCAAGTGGGAGACTCTGCTGAAGCTCCTGCCTCCTGACTTTGGGCTAGCCAAGCCCTTGCCTTTGTGGTCATCTGGGTATTGAACTAGCATATGGGAGAACTTGCTCCCTCTCCATCTCTTCCTGTCTTTCTGTAACTCTGCCTTTCAAATAATTAAATATTTTTTTTAAATGTTGATATTTCTGATGTTAACCCATTATTTATTTCTTAACTTTTTTTTTCTGCCCTCCTCACCCCCTATCCTCTCTATTATCCTCCGTGTAAGTAAACTAGATGATGAACCCCTAGTACATAATGAATGATATTTTACACTACCTTTCTCAACTTTGGGAATAAAAATAGATTGCAGAATGATGAAAATCATGGGAAGATAGCCATTTGATCATGGAGCAAAAGCGAATGTATCACAGTACACTGGGTTTCTACCTGTGAACAGTCATACAAGTATTCCCAACATTGGTTTGATTTAGAAATTTCTCTGCTAAACTATACTCATGCCTACAACCTCATACAGAAGAAATAACAGAGATTCTATATTTCCTTTCTTCCCTGTCTCCTCTTCTCCTTACCCACTAATTAAAAACAGAAATAGGTTTATTTTCTGGCAAAAAAATTGATACCCAGAGAACCAAGAACATCCTTGGAGGTCACACGGTATGTTGGTGGCAAAACTGTCATTATAGACTAAGCTGTCCTGTGGTTCCTGGGACATAACTGATTGTTAAAATTTCTACCACACTCATCTTCAGGGAGCATGACACTGAGAGGAGAACCCAAGTTAACTTTAACAAGATAAATGAGCATCTATCTGCCTCCTCACTGATTCCTCATGACTGTAATTATTGTAGAAAGAATTTCTGTGAGACAATAAGCTATAGGCCAAATATTAGTGTAACCCCTCCCCCCAAAATCATGCATTGAAGCCCTAAACCTTGATATGATTGCTTTAGAAATGAGTCTTATTGTGGAACTGATAAATATTAAAGGAGAACATAAGTATGGAGTCCAAATTCAATAGGACTGACACTCTAACATGAAGAAGAAAAGACACTGTCTTCTCATTCTCTGTCATGTAGGGATACATAGGTTAGACAGCCACCTGCAAACAAAGAAAGGAGTCCTCAGGACTCCCCAGGAACTGAACTGGCTGGCACCTTGATATGTTTTTAAAGATTTATTTATTTATTTGAAAGTCAGAGTTACACAGAGAAGGAGAGGCAGAGAGAGGGGCCTTCCATCTGCTGGTTCACTCCCCAATTGACTACAATGGCCAGAGCTCTGCCAATCCAAAGCCAGGAGCCAGGAGCCTCCTCCAGGTCTCCCACATGGGTGTAGGGGCCCAAGGACTTGGGCCATCTTCTACTACTTTCCCAGGCCATAGCAGAGAGCTGGATTAGAAGTGGAGCAGCCGGGTCTCAAACCAGCACCCATATGGGATGCCAGTGCTTCAGGCCAGGGCGTTAACCTGCTGGAAGACAGCAGTGGCCCCAGCGCCTTGACCTTGAACTTAGCCTCCAGAACTCTGAAGAAATAAATGTCTCTCATTTAAGCCACCCAATCTTTGGTATTTTGTTATAGTATCTGGAACAGACTAAAATGCAAGCCATGCTCCTCTTGACTAGAATGTACAGAACACATCAGACATTTATTTGCAAGGGCATTTTCACATTTTGTTATCTAACATCAACTTTGCTAAAGAAAGTGTTAAAGGGGCCTGTGCTGTGTCTTAGTATGTTAAGCATCCTCCTGTGGCACCAGCATCCCAGATGGGCTCTAGTTGGTGTCCTGGTGGCTCCTCTTCTGATCCAGTTCTCTGCTATGGACTGGGAAGCAGTGATAGATGGCCCAAGTGCTTGGGTCCCTGCACCTGCATGGGAGACCCAGAAGAAGCATCAGGTTCCTGGCTTCAGAGAGGCTCAGCTCCAGCCATTGCGGCCACTTGAGGAGTGAACCCAGTGGATGGAAAACCTCTCTCTGTTCTGTCTCCCTCTCTCTGTAACTCTACTTTTCAAATAAAAATAAATAAAATATTTTAAAAAGAAAATGTTATAGTTAATTTAATGGGAAGAATTCTGAAGTTTCATCTAATTTGTGGAGAAAATAATAATAAAACACATTTGGAGGAATTAGCATATTTAATAATATTATATTGTGCTCTAATTCTGAGCACTGAGTACTGATTTTTCTAACCAAATTAGCGCTGCTTAATTGGCACACAGAAGTATCTTCTGGAAGACAGTAGCCTCGAGGGCACTGCAAGCTACCCAAAATGTCACGTCTCCATCCCAAAACTCTTACCTTCCTTAGCCGCTGAATTTCAGGCAAACAGAAAAATTTCTAGTGGTGGATTCTGGATGGTTATGGATGGAGGATCAGCCTGTTGCCAGACCAAAAAAATACCCGCATTCAGCCCCAATCAGTAGAATAATCTTGGAAGCCCTTCTTGGAATTTTGTTTTCTTAGTAGCCACATTTTAAAAAGTAAGACAGATGAGATTTTTAAAAAGATTTATTTATTTTGAAAGGGAGAGCTACAGAGAGACAGAGGCAGAGAGAAGTCTTCCATTGGCTGGTTCACTCCCAAGATTGCCACAATGGCCAAAGCTGCATAATCCAAAGCCAGGAGCCAGGAATTTATTCTGGGTCTCCTATGTGGGTGCAGGGGCCCAAGGACTTGGGTCATTTTCTTCTGCTTTCCCAGGCCACAGCTGAGAGCTGGCTTGGAAGTGGAATAGCTGGAACTTAAATTATACCCACATGGATTGACAGAACTGCGGGTGGCAGCTTTACTCACTAAGCCACAGCACCAGCCCCAAGAGATTATTTTAATTATATATAAGCCGGCGCCGTGGCTCAACAGGCTAATCCTCTGCCTTGCGGCGCCGGCACACCGGGTTCTAGTCCCGGTCGGGGCACCGATTCTGTCCTGGTTGCCCCTCTTCCAGGCCAGCCCTCTGCTGTGGCCCAGGAGTGCAGTGGAGGATGGCACAAGTGCTTGGGCCCTGCACCCCATGGGAGACCAGGAAAAGCACCTGGCTCCTGGCTCCTGCCATCGGACGAGCGCGGTGCGCCGGCCGCAGCGCGCCGGCTGCGGCGGCCATTGGAGGGTGAACCAACGGCAAAAGGAAGACCTTTCTCTCTGTCTCTCTCTCTCTCACTGTCCACTCTGCCTGTAAAAAAAAAAAAAAAAAAAAAAAAAAAAAAAAAAAAAAAATCTTAATTATATATATATATATATATATATATATAGAGAGAGAGAGAGAGAGAGAGAGAGAGAGAGAGAGAGAGATAGTTTAACCCAATATATCCAAAATAATATTATTTCAAAGCTTAACCAATGTAAAAGATTATTGGGATATTTTACAATCTTTTTTTTTTTTTATTTTCACAGAGCTCATTCCTTTGCTATGAACTGCATATCAAATCCTCAGTAGCTCAGAATTACTGCAGTGTTTATCAAACCTAGGCAATTCAGGGCCTCATTTAAAATATATAAGTGATAAAATATATTAATATGTTATACATCATAAATACGTAGATATTATAAAATACACAAGTACATATAACAAATTTACAAAATCTAAATATAGATATCAAAGATGCACACAATTTCAAAACTAGGTACAAATTCCTTATACTTTCAGCTCATATACAATTACAAAATCAAAACAAATCATTTAAATAACTACAAAGCAAATAAAATGCAAATTAACAACATTAGTTCAACATGATAGATGATATTTGGCTGAAACTAAATCATCTCTGCACAAAATAAAATGGCAATTTTAATGTTGACCCTCTGAAAATCTTCCTTTCCCCAGGGATATGCCAGGAGTTCCTTTAGCCTTTTCTCAAAATGAATTCCTCATTTAAAGTCTCTATTCTCATTTCCAAAAATCAAAGTCCCAATACTTTTCACCAATGTTATTCAATTACGGAGCCAATGTGGTCAAAAATATAAATGCAAAGGTAGGGACTGAAATCACCCATATTCCTACTAATCATACATAATTACTGTGTAATATTTTCAAATATTTCTCTATTCTCTTCCCCCCCACTCAACCAGCATCCTTTAAGACAAATATTCTTGCCTTTTCCACTTAAACTATATAAATGGATTTTTAATTGCTCATTATTTCCATGACTTTTCTTTTACTGGTTATGCTATATTCAATCAAGGTTAAGGTTATACCACCACTATCAACTCATGAACCCAGTGGCTCATTCTTGACTTCTTTTTTGTAGCATCTAAGAATGAAAGAAAGCATGCCCAATGCCCCTCAGTTTTGCTTTCCAGAAACTGTATTCTTTTTCCCTAGAGCACTGTGGCTTACTGAGTCTTGTTTACTTCCAGCTTGGTAAGCAGGCTCTTGCATTTAGGTATTCCCAAAGGCAACAGCAGGCTTGCTCTTCTCTCCCTGTTACTCTCTCCTTTCTTGTTTTTAAATTTATTTTACTTAATTGAAAGGCAGAGTTAGAGAAAGGGGCTGGGGGTGGGGGGAATCTTCCATCTGCTTGTTCACTCTCTAAATGACTACAATGTTTGGGAGTGAGCCAGTAGCTTCTTTTGGATCTCCCACATGAGTACAGGGTCCCAAGCACTTGGGTCATCCTCTGCTTTCTCAAGCACATTAGCAGGAAGCTAGATAAGTGGAGCAGCTGGGACTTGAACCTGTACCCATATGAGATCCCAGTGCCACAGGTTGTGGCATTACATTCTGTATCACAATGCCAGCCCTAACACCTTCTCCTTTAAACTCACCCACATCCAGAGTGTCACCTAATTTCTCTATCATAAGAAATTCTATCCCCTCTTCCAGATTCTCATTTGGCTTTTCCTGGTCTCTGTGACAGTTATGTACCAAATCATCACCAAATCTCCTCCTTTGTGGTTAGACAAACTCTAAACTGCATTTACTTTCTCTGCCCCAGCATCTTCCCATCATACAATCACCCGTACTACTCTCTGTTAATGATAGCTCCATTCCACCTGTAATCATGGGCAGAAAATTTTGAGTTCATATTTGTCTCTTTCTTCTCCTACAACTGCTGTAAAAAATCATTTGCCTATACTACTCACGAGTCATACCTCTTTTCAGATATTTTCACTGTCATGCACTCATCATTTCTCATGTAAGATATAGCAAAGCTGCCTTGCACACATCACACACACATATACACATACATGTGCATGACTTCACCTTTGTCCCTGAGGACAATAATACAAGGTTAATTTTCTTAAAGCGGGCACCTGATTCTGACAATCTGCTCTAAGTAAATGTTGGCTTTTGCATCTATTGACCAAATCAAATGCTTTTTAGCTGATTATTGGAGATAGTTTCTATCTGACATTAGAATACTTTCCTTCTCATATCCAGGAAATGAGGGCAAATTTCGTTTGGTGGACGTACTATGTCTTCTCTATTCCACTAGATTGTAAATAAATTTTTGTCTTCAGAGATCATGTCACATTTATGCTGAATATCCAACAATGTTCATAGAGCAAATAAATAATGCATGAATGAATGGATGAATGAATGAATGAATGAGAAAATGCAAATTACTTTAAGCAGTTGATATTTTTGGCACAAATTACAAGAGGACCATTGCCCCAGATATTGATAGCAGCTGAGAAGAGATACATGTCAGACATATGAAAAGTCACCCAGTACAGACTGGTTTGAGATACAAAATGAGGACTCTCGTGAACCCAAACCAGAGTTTTGGGGTGTGTGTTGTGTGCCTTTCAAATAAATAAATTTTAAGGAAAAAAAAAACAGAAACAAAAACAAAAACAGAGAGACCAGAATCTATCGGCACTAGATCATGGAACCTGGGAGGAGCATTTAAATTGTTTATGAAAAAGTCTCATGTACACAGAAGAAAATGAACCCAAATTTGAGAAATGGTCCCCTTTCACTACTTTGTTAGCAGGTAAGTGTCCTCTTTGAGCTAACTTCAAATTATATTTAGAGCAGAAATATTTTTATTGAGACATTGAACTTCTTAAACAAACTTGCTAATCTTTAATTGATCAGATTGAATCTATAACCAAGTCTCCAGTGGTTAGAGACCTCCCAGAAAGGAAACTTGGCAATGACCACAGATAAACTTCTAAAAATGTAATTAAAGTCCATTTAGCACTTAACTGCTTTTCATTTGGAAAATGTGGTAATATTTAAAGGAGGTCACGCAATTGCTATTATCTTATTTTACAAATGAGAAAATTGAGGATCTGTAGACAAATGTCATATCATGTGGTCAAATGTCATGGCATGTCATAGCTATTCCTTATGAAGACAAATGCCATAGCATACCATACCATAAAGCAGCAAACCTATGCTAAATCCAGGTCTCAGTCACCTGGGCTAGTGCCCATCCTAAGTTATTGACTGCTCACTCATTTACTACTTTCTAAATGATTATATCTATTTGTAAATAACTGTAATGTGTAACTATCTCATCCACAGCAATATATTTTCAATTAAGCTTCTGGCTTATGTTTTTCTATAGGAAATTTCCATTTCGACCCTCATAGAAGATGCTTCTGACCCTGAACTTGAGCTCACTAGCAAATAATGATCTTTTAAATAAAATATTTGTTCAATATGAATTAATCAAATTGTAATTTTTCATTATTTAATTTTCCTCCTACTCTCCTGAGTTTCTTTTGTGGATTCCTGAGCAATTTATACCCAGCTCAAAGCTTATATTATAAAGTCTTGTGTTTTAAGGCTCTAAGAACATTTCCCATGGGTTTAGTTATAACTTCAATCCGATCAATTAAAAGTAAGAAACCTGCACTTATGAGATTCCATGCCTACAGGCAGATGATTTTGGAATAAATAAAAGTTTGGAATTCTTATCTCAATGAGGAGACACAGATTTTGTTCCTGTTATTGTTGCAGATTTTCAGCTTTCTATTTTATAACATAGGGAACAGCTGAAGTAAAACATGTTTTTATTTTCATTTTCAACTTGCATATATTAACAAATGAAAGGCAGATCAAGCTGCAAGAATAGTTCAAGTTCTCTCCTTTCCCCCACTGCATTTTAGGAACTTACAGTAGGGCTACCAGATTTTTTTCCTTAGCAAATCTAGGGACACATATTTGCATATCTGTTTGCATGTATTTGAATTTTAATTTACATAAATTTGCATGCTAAATGTAAAAGCCTTGACTGCAAGTATATAAAGTAAAATAAAATTGATTAATTAGTGCAACCTACTATAGTTGTACTCAATCCCATTAATCTGGTTGTGCTGAAAGACTTGTAGTCATTCGTGGCCTGAAGGCTAGGGAGCCAGCTTCCCAGCTGTTCCTTAAACTAGAGCCAGCTCCATAAGCCATGAATTGTAGGGAATGAGAGTATTAGAGTAAAAATTGTTCCTGGAAGGAAACATACACTGACCCCCACCCCCACTTCCAACGCATGCACACATTTCATTTTATTTTTATCTAAAGATCAAATTAAAGTATGATACTAAGCTAGGTATGACAATGGATTTTGTCATCTTCTGTGACAGTTAACAGTGAAAGAAGTCACTTACCTCTGAACCAGTCCAGACACATGGGGGCCCACCAAAGAGACTTGCAGAGAGTGCCCTGCCAAGAAGGTCAAAGTCTCACCAGTCTGGTCTCACACCCCTTGTAAAACAATGTCAGCATCTCCAACCCTTGAATCCTGCTTTTTCTTACCTTTCTTTTTGAATTCTTTTCTGATTGATCCTTTTTCTCATACTAGTTTCTTTGCCCCTCCTCTCCTCATTTACCAGAGTTGGAACTCCAAGGATTATCTTGGTCTGTTCCTGTACTTACCAACCAATAAAAACAACAACAAACATAAACACGACAAAACCTTCTCTCTCTTATGTCAGTCCACAGGTGTCCTTTTCTTGATTCTTGCTGACTAAGCCTTACTGTATCTTGTCAGTCTGTTCATCTCATGTGTGCATGGTGTACCTCTATGTGCACTTGCAAGGTGTTGCAGAATAAATACTATGAATGTGAAATATTCCTGAGACTCTATCATAATTTTGTGAGCATTCCAAGGAATCCTTGTATTTGTGATGATTGAATACCCATGACTGAAATAAAGAGTGTTATACTATGTAGGAGGCAGAAAAAGTGTAGGAAAGAGATTGAGATAGGGAGTCAGTAGATGTCAGCTTCCTTATATGGGTCTTATTTGAAGTATGTGCCTTTGCTTATGTGGCCTTAACAGATAAGATGTTCCTTATAACTACTATGGGTTGTCCATGGAGATAACTGAGTCACACATGGTATTTGATTTCATCCCCACCATAACCTAATTGCAAAGTGGCATTTTTAATCAACATTTTGCTGATTTGATGACAGAGACATGAAATAATGTGCCACAGCTTACTCTTCCAGGTTACAGCACAGCTGAAACTCACACTCAATAGCTCTGACACCCAATATTCTATTTCAAACTACTAGACTAAACTGCTTCTCACTTAAATGCTTTTTGCCTTGTATTCTTCATCTAAAAGAGAAATGCACACATTAACCTCAACTTTATACAGTCTGGAACTCTAATGAGATGATTTAAAACAAAAGACTTTGGGAACTATAAAAACTTTTCTTATGTCCATGGTTACTAGAGACAGATAGTTCTTTTACTCTAGTCCTTCACTCTCACTTTAGATTTAGTATTTCCAAAAATCTTAAAAATTGTAACACCATTTTTACTTTAATTGAAAAGAACCCTTCAAACTGGCCACTTGTCAGACTGACAAGAATATATTTTGACACCACTAGAACACATGGCTGGGGTCACTTCCTTCGGTTTCTCCAATTACGCAGCTTGCTGCAAGGAGCTGAATCAACCATGAATGTCATCTCACTCCACACTGGCCGGCAGAGTGCTATCTCTCTGGCCTTTGGCATTTAACCACGTTGAATTATGAATGTACTTCTAATCACACTGTTTGCCTTGGAGCTGGTTAGAATGAATATAGTACCTTTTCTGGGAATTAGATTTTTAAAGAAGTCTATGCCAATTTTTTTTTAAAGCAAAGTTTATTCAGAAAGTGCTCATTATCTCAAGATTTACCAGATTGAGGAAATAGCACTGACTCTTGTGTGAACTTGCAGAGTGGTTCTCTGTATGTCTGTGGCCTTATTCAATATTACACAAAACTGATCAACTAGGCTAAGTAGGTCCTGTATAATCAAACAGCTGATATGCTGGTCTCTCTCCCCCTCTCTCTTTTTATACAACAAGCACCCAGGAGAACTTGCAATCTTGTTTTTTGTATGAAATAAGACCTCTCTGTTGAAAAGTATGAGCCTTTTCTTCTAACTAAGGATGAAAGCATTCTGCTCTGGATAATATGTGAAAATTAGCAAAATGGTAAATTCAAAAGTGAGTATTTTAGATGTGTGTGTCCATTTGTAAGAAGTTCATGGGAATGGAATGGTTTGAAGGGATGTTCCAGGCACATGTTGTTTAACCCACCTCTGTTCTTTAGACAGAGCAGCCTGAAAGAGGCTATAAAAATGGGTAGGACCAGTGCTATGGTGTACCAGGTAAAGCCACCATCTGCAGTGCTGGCATCCCATATGGGTGCCAGTTTGAGTGCTGGTTGGCTGCACCACTTGCAATCCAGATCCTTGCTGATGTGCCTGGGGAATCAGCAGAGGATGGTCCAAGTTCTTGGGTTCCTGTACCCAACTGGGAGACTGGAAGATTCTCCTGGCTCCTGGCTTTGGCCTAGCCCAGGCCTGGTAATTGCACCTATTTGAAGAGTGAACTAGTGGATGTAGATATCTATCTTTATCTCTCTCTCTCTTTCTCTCTCTGTCTCTGTTTCTCCTTTTTTCTCAGTAACTCAGATATTCAAATAAATAAATAAATCTTTTTAAAAGGAAATCCTGTAACAAGATTTAAAAAAATACAAGAGGATCTCATGTATATTTCATGAGGAATTTGCAAATTTTATGAAGCTTCTCAGGATTGGTGGCAGTTGCTTCCTTCCCTTTAAAATGAATGAGTTAGAGAAAATCATAGTTATTTCAAAAAAGCTCACTTCTATAGTTCCACACCAACAAACCCATTGCTATATCCCTCAGTTCTGTTTAACAGTTGAATATGTAGGTAAAAAGCTGAGGTTACATCATGTTCCCAAGAATAAGGACTCTCTTATGTCAATTTATATAATCTGGAATTTTGAACACTATTTAACTACATAGAATGTTACACATTTCAAAAAACTTTCTATTCATATTATAAAAGAAGACATACAAGTATGAAAAGAAAATAAGTACATGAAAAGATGTCCAACATTATTAGTCATTGGGGAAATACACATTAAGATCATAACGAGGGATAGGTGTTTTGTCTAGAGGATAATACGTCCATGTCCCATATCAGAATGCATAGGTCCAATCCTCAGTTCTGGCTCCTGATTCCAGTTCCCTGCTGTTGTGGACCCTGGGATAAAGCAGAGATGACTCAAGTGGTTCAGTTGCTGACACCAAGGGGACATGAATTGGATTCCCTGGTCCTGGTTTCAGCCCCAGCAAACTCCTGCTGTTGTTTACACTTGGAGAGTATTTCAGGAGATGGGAGCTCTGGCTCATTCTCTCTCTCTCTCTCTCTCTCTCTCTCTCTCTAATGAATAAATTAAAAAAGAAAAACGCACAATTAGGTACCATTTTATGCTTATTAGGGTAGCTATAACGAAAAAGGCAATAAAACATCTTGGTGAGGATATGAAGAAAGGACAACCATCATGCATTATCATACCACTACTCTGATTGATTGATTGATTCTCAGAGTAGTTTGCTTATATAGAGGAGTCACCACTCCAAACCTTGAAGTGAAAAAAGAAATATATTGAATTAGTAAAGAGTGGGATAAAAATTTCTCTCCTATATTCCAGTCTTAAAGACAATTCTTCCTGTGAATAGAAGAGGAAAACAGAGCCTGCAACATGAAGCAAGAATCAAAACAAGTTCTAGTTTAATCAGTTTGGGTAAATTTATACTTTAGCTTACAGAACAAGAAATGAAATTGTGTGTCAGTTGTTTGCTACACAAGATTCAAAAGAGATAACTCATTAAATTACTTTAAAAATATAAAGTGATTTACAAATATAAGGTAACACTATAAAGCTAAAATCATATTGCATATTCTTAACAACATAAATATAGAACACAGATAAGGCCTTATATGTAGCATAAATTGGTTTAATTTTCTTCACACTATATTTGAAGGAAAAAACCCTGATTGCTTTAAAATTCTATAAGCTCTTGGTAAGATGTCATTAAAAGTTACCCTTAAGTTAAGTGGTTATAGAAAATGATATAAAAACCACTCTAACCTAATCAAGCCACTTCAGCATTTAGAGTAGATTTTCAAAAATGAAAACATTTTTGACATTTTTGATGAGTGTTTGGCCATTCAACATTTTTTAATGTTGAGAAAGAAAATGATTAGTTTAAGATTCTGCAGCCAATTGAAATGCTACTACCCCACAAATGGGGAACAAAGTACAGGTGGTATTCTTATTTAGCATGTAGAAATTCAGGACGAAGACATGCAAAAATATGACAACTTTCTTTACAAAAAGATTTTCTATGTAACACCATAAAGATTTCCTCAGGGTTCCCTCCAAATATCAGGCTCTGTTAGTTTATTTATTCATGACTCAATTTATAGTTCAATTTTCAGGAACGTATTTACTATGAAAAGTTGAGTATATTCACAAAGCGACGTGTACCCAGACAGACATTAATTCTCAGGACCCAGATCATGCTTGTGGCACAAAGAAACACTGAGCAGGGGGACTTCATTGTGCTGCTGGTGCTTAAGCCACCTCCTCCAGTGCTGGTATTCATATGAGAGCTGGTTCCAGTCCTGGCTATTCCACCTCCAATCCGGGTCCCTGGTAATGTGCCTGTGATGGTGGGTTGCAGAAGATGATCAGCCATGTGTTTAACCTTGATGGAGTTCCAGGCTCTTGGATTTAGCCTGATCCAGCCCTGGTTGTTGTGGTCGTTTGGGGGGAGTAAACCAGTAGATTTAAGATCTCTGTTTCCATTCTCTTTCTGTAACTCTGCTTTTCAAATAAATAAATCTTAGAAGAAAAAAAAACTGAATAAATGTTTGATAGATGAATGAATGAGTTAGTATCACATAATGAGAGACCTCAAGTCAACAATTATCCTTGGTCTGGCACTGTCACATTGTGGGTAAAGCTGCTACCTGTAGTGCCAGCATCCCATGTGGGTGCTGGTTCAAGTCCCAGCTGCTCCACTTCCCATCCAGCTCTCTGCTGTGGCCTGGTAAGGCAGTAGAAGATGGTACAAGCCCTTGGGCCCCTGCACCCATGTGGTAGACCTGGAGGAAGCTCCTGGCTCCTGGCTTCAAATTGATATAGCTCCGGTTGTTGAGGCTAACTGGGAAGTGAACTAGTGGATGGAAGACCTCTCTTTCTCTCTCTTCTCTCCTTCTTTCTGTGTAACTCTGACTTTCAGATAAATAAATAAATCTTTAAAAAATTATCCTTTAAAGGTGCTTTCAATGCTCAATATTAACTTCAAACAGCATTGAGGTGGACTGAATGTGGTGTCTGTCAATTAGGAAGTTTTCAAAACCTTTTAAAATAAATTATTACTTACAGTAGTTTCTCATTTTTGAATGAGTAAATTAATGAACTTACTTAACAAGCACATTTATATCATTATTTCATGGCCAAGGACAAATCATGGTGTAGTGTATTTAAAAAAAATCAATGGTGCCGACACTGCAGCATAGTAGGTTAATCCTCCGCCTGAGGCACCAGCATCCCATATGGGCACCAGTTCTAGTACTGGCAGTTTCTCTTCCCATCCAGCTCTCTGCTGTGACCTGGGAAAGCAGTAGAAGATGGCCCAAGTCCTTGGGTCCCTGCACTCATGTGGGAGACCCTGAAGAAGCTCCTGGCTCCTAGCTTCGGATCGGCCCAACTCTGGCTGTTGTGGCCATTTGGGGAGTGAACCAGCAGATGGAAGAGTTCCCTCTCTGTCTCTCCTTCTACCTGTCTAACTCTGTCTCTCAAATAAAGAAACAAAATCTTTTTAGAAAAAATCATCAAGGTCTTTCCACAATCTGTAACTATTTTGATAGGTCTCTGAGCTGCATTATTTAAAGCACAACCTGAAGGCATCTGTTGTTCTTACTGTAAACTTTCCATAGTTGCACAATTATGGCCACTGTAACAAAAGCCAGGTTTTTGTTTCTTTACCACCCCTTTACAGCTTTCTGTTTCTTTACCACCCCTCAGACATAATCAAACAAAACATCTCAAATTTATCTTTTTCTTCTGTGATTTTCTCTAGCCCACTGATCTGAGGAAGTAAATGCCTGAATCCTGGGTGAGGAATCCCTTTGCTAACTCCCACGGAAGTGGATCAGTTTAGCACATGAAGAAAGATCTCCAGTGGATGTCCTCAGCCCTCACATTAACCTCACTAGTTCCTCCTGCTGAGAATGCTTTCCTCATTAAATATCCTCGCTTTGTCCCAGATTTCCCCATCCATTTGCATCTTCTTTCTGTCTCTTTACCTGGCTTCCTGATAGCATATCCTTTCATTTTCCTGTTTTCTCAGTCAGCATTCTTCTTCCTTACCACTGAACCCACAATCAGCAACCTACATGAAAATGGGATTTTAATTCAATGATCATGCAGTCAATGCAGAATAATAACTGAAGAGAAAATGAGGATGTGAGGTAGATATTAGCCTAGGCACTGTGTAGGGAAAACTAGGCCAGGGAAGCCTATGCTAGTGACTGGTATTTTGGTGCAATGGTTTAAGCTGAGTCTTGCAATGCCAGCATTCTATGTCAAAGCTGTTCTGGCTACTCCATATCTGATCCAGCTTCCCACTAACGTGCCTGGGAAAGCAGAGACAGATGGTCCAAATATTTCAGCAACCGCCACCCATGTGAGAGACCTGAATGGAATCCCTGGCTCTTAGATTCAGCCTGGCCCAGTGCTGGTTGGAGCAGCCATTTGGGTAGTAAATCAGTGGATGGAAGATATCTGTGTTCTCTCCTCTCTCCTCTACTCTCCTCCCCTCTCCTCTCTCCTCTCCTTCCCAATCCTTTCCTCTTCTCTCCTCTCCCGTCTCCTTCCCAATCCTGTCCTCTTCTGTTCTCTTCTCTCTTTCACTTCTTGTAAATAAATATATCTTTTTTTAATTAACTAGGTTAATGTTTTACTCTCTTATCAGTTTTACTCTCTTATCAGGACTGAGAAGCTCCTCTCTGAAGGAGGCTGCTCCAAAGTGATCACCATGAGCTCCAATGAGACTGTTGGGTGGGGAGAACTCAACTGTAGGATGCTAGAAGACATCAGAGTCTGCAACTGCCAGAGGAAGCCAGATGCTCCAGAGTGGCTACAGATGGTATTTTTCTCCACTTGTTTCCTCAGCCCTGTCCCTGCGCTTGCCAGACCTCCACCACAGCCCTAAAGACGTGAAATAGTTTGCTCCCTAGAACTGGCCTTGCATGTTTCTAGATTCCATATTTTTCATAGAAGTATTCCTCATGAAAAGGGTGAGTGACATATCCATAGTCCCCTTCTGTTTCCCTCTCAAGGGCAGGCTTGAATGGCTATTCTCCATGGTAGTAGATTTAGCAAGAAGGGACTCCAAGTCCCTCATTCTTTGGTGTTTGCCACTCTTAGTCCCTTTTGCTTATCTTTGTTAGTAGCCACCCTTCCACTAAAAAGCCATGCTTGTTTGGCTTCTGTCTACTCCTTAGTCCAGGTCAAATTTTAAAGTCCAACTAAAGTTGACTCTTTGTAAATGGCCCTCTTAACCTTATACATTCCTTATTCTTATACCTCTTATGCAATTGTTATCACACAGTGGATTGTTATGTACTACCATTTCTTTTTCAATATTTTATATATAATATATATAAATGCATATATATTTCTTTTTTAACCACTGGTTCACTCTCAAAATGCCTGTAGCAGTCAAGGCTGGGCCATGCCAGAAACATAGAAATCAATCCAAGTCTTCCAAAAGTGTGGTAAGGACCCAAGCCATCACATGCTACTTCCTAAAGTATGCATTAGCAAAAAATGGATCTGAGGAAGAAAATCCAGAGTTTGAAACCAGGAACTTCAATATGAGATGCAAACATTCCAAGTGGTGTCATAACCACTGTGCCAAATGCCCACTCCTTTACTATTATTATCCCTTACATCTGAATACTTCTACCAACTGATATCTTATTATCTTTGACCATAAAGCATAGTATATATTTTCTTCTAGCCTTCTGGGAACTTAACATAGTACCTGAATAGTCTTTTTTTTTTTTTGACTGGCAGACAGTGAGAGAGAGAGAGAGACAGAGAGAAAGGTCTTCCTTTTGCCGTTGGTTCACCCCTCAATGGCTGCCGCGGCTAGCGCACTGCGCTGATCCGAAGGCAGGAGCCAGGTGCTTCTCCTGGTCTCCCATAGGGTGCAGGGCCCAAGCACTTGGGCCATCCTCCATTGCACTCCAGGGCCACAGCAGAGAGTTGGCCTGGAAGAGGGGCGACCGGGAAAGAATCTGGCGCCCCGACAGGGACTAGAACCTGGTGTGCCAGCGCCGCAGGTGGAGGATTAACCTATTGAGCCATGGCGCCGGCCTGAAGAGTCTTGTTATTTAATAGCTATGGCATGCAGTTCACTTTGCTTCCTAGTTATCCTTCCAAGTTGTAATTTTAGAAATGTATAATGTCTTCTCTGCTGTACTGATTGGAGGATGTCCTTTCAAGTGGGTTTCAGTTTCCCCACCTATAAAATAAAAGGTCTGGATGAGATATTCCCCAAGATTGATGTAACTCTGAGAGATTATGGTTTACCTTTCTTTCCTACACAAATTATTATAACAAATATGCGAAATGAGCAATAACTTGGGAGTTAATCATATATATATATATATATATATAGAGAGAGAGAGAGAGAGAGAGAGAGAGACTAGTTCCTTCTCCAGAACTTTTAGCAATATATGAGTTGATGATATTCAATGGTAAAGCATCGTGAGTTGACTCCTCTCTAGGTACCTAAAGCTAAGTTTAAGTCTTTATTATTATTATTATTAGGCACCTTTACTCAAATTCATATTTCAAGGGTTTACAAAATCAAATGATTAAGTTCTAGCTCTAGAAAATGCAAAGCAGCTTCACCAAGGGTAGTTGTAACCTTCAACCACAAATAATACTCAGCTATCTGTCCCCCAAATTCAAGAATAAGTTATCTAGTCAATAGAAGTTATCTTTAAAATACTATTAAATATGACTGTAAGTTGCTCAAGGCTTGGAAAATTCTTATACCTGGGACTCTTTACAAAAAAGAATTAGATCAAAATAAAAATAATCACAACTTAAGTTTTCTTTCCTCTAGGTAACTATAAGTAAACAACATGAATATAGTGCAATTAAGGTGTGATATTGACTCTAAATTCTGAAGTATTTCCTTAAAAGTTTTCTCATTAAGTGCTACATTATGAGGTTGCCTTTTCTTACCGTGCCAATTTTAATTGACTTGTTAATGAGAAATATGTATTTTTATATTCTCATAAGTAAGAAAATAAAGTTAATAAAACCAATTTATTCTATCATTAAAGAATTTTCTGAGGACTGACGCATGAAAATCAATAAAGAGTTATTCTGCTGTTAGAGACTACTAAGTGTACTGATCCATTTCCTGTCATTGAAATGATTTCTGGAGCTTTTTTTGAAAGATTGCCATTCAGGATATTCAGTCATATATATTTCTGGCCAAACATAGCATTTACCCACAGCATGATCAAGTATTTTACCAACATTATTTCTATGGTTGCTTAGAGATCTAAAATTCAATATCTCTCTGCTTGGATCCAAGTTTTTTGAGAATTTACTGCTTCCAAGATAAAAGAAAAATCACAGGGAAGGGGAGTTTAGAATGCAAGCATTCCAAAATAAAGACCAATTAAAAGGGAAAGTATCTACATGGGGAGAGAGGTTCTTGTGTTCATTAAAAATAAACAAACAACAAAATCAATTACACAAAAAAGAAAAAAAATTGCTATTACCATATGGTTCTAACGCCTATGCCAAAAAGAACAAAATGGACTGGAGGCACAATCCATAGTTCAGTGCTTGTTCAATGAATGAATAAATAAATGAATAAAAGAAACACAACTTTGGAATGATATATTTTGCCAATTTTCTCCCACTCCTTCAAAACAAGCAAACAAATAAACAAATCCAGCAGAACAAAAAAATAAGCTTCAGTCCTTGTGAGTAAAATATAATAGATCCAAACCACTATTGACTGCTCAGAATTAGCTGCACTCTAGCCAGGGTATGAGAGAAACAACTCCTTGGGGAGGCTTTATTTGATCTGCAAAAGTTTTATTATTATTACTATTATAAGATAAATTGGAATGCAATTTAATTGGAGACATAACCAACCAGATGTGCAGAAACAGAAAAAGAAACCAATGTGAAAGGCTATATTTATTGAGAAAACACCCTGCAAGCATAAAATATGATCCAATTTTGAATTTTAAAGGACTGGAAATGAGAAAATCGGAGAAGACTCTAAATCTATAATGAAGAGTTCATAATGTTCTGTCAGTTATAGCAATAACTTACAACACTTTCTAATTTCAATGTACCTACAACTAGTTTGCTTTCAATATTTTGCATAAGCTCTATATATACAGGTGCGCCTATAAGCTGTTTAGCAGCTATTTTGAACTGCATACCCATGTAAATGAATCAGAGTAAAGTGAAATCCTACTGTCCTTCAAACATTGGAATTTTGGCTGACAATATCAAAAAATTACCTTCATTTTCTGCTTCATGTTATTATGCAGGAGATGTGGTTTACTGTGAGAAGCCAGAAGTATTTGACTCCTTTTGCAAGACATTTCCTTCTTGCAGAAACAATTTATAAGAGACCAGCATGTGGAACATGAGCAGTGAGAGGAACCTGTGGTTTGGACATTTGTGGTCAGCAACTCATTCAAGTTAGAGTCAATTCAGCCTGTATTGAGCACTTAATATTTGCTTCTCAGTATATCAGGCATCTGCGCAAGTATTAACTTATTTAAAACTCAAAACTGCATTGCAAGGCAGTAAGACAATACCTTCATTTTTCAGATCAGGAGACTGAAGCTTAAAAACACAGGTAACTCGGAGTCGGCATAGTGAGCAGCACGTTAACACCCTGGCCTGAAGCTCCAGCATCCAATACGGGTGCCAATTTTAGACACGGCTGCTCCACTTCCTTTCCAGCTCTCTTCTATGGCCTGGGAAAGCAGTAATAAGATTGCCCAGGTCCTTGGGTCCCTGCACCCGCATGGGAGATCGGGAAGAAGCTCCTGGCTCCTGGCTTCGAATCGGCACAGCTCTGGCCATTGAGGCCAATTGGGGAGTGAACCATTGGATGGAAGACCTCTCTCTCTTTCTGCCTCTCCTCTCTCCCTGTGTGTAACACTGGCTTTCAAATAAATAAATCTTTTTTTAAAAAAAATGTAACTCACTGAGCTCACACAACAGTGTAGTGGAATACTGAGATTTACACTCATGTCCCTCTGACTCCATGGTGCCTGCCTTTTCAGAAGAACCATTAATGCTTTCTTATCATGGTTAAACTTGCACTGTGCAAAGTATAAAATAGACAAAAATTATTCTGTAACCTGATAATTCAGGTAACTGAAACAGATATAAAATGGAAAGAGAAGCTATAAAGTCATAGTTCATTGTCACGTGTATCCTAGTTGCACCAGGCTGCCCAGGTGTCCTGGGGAGGTCCTTACCTGTCCCTTAATGGAATGTATTTTGGGCTCCACCCCCTGCTTTTGGATTCAGAGTATCTGTCCCTTAATGGAATGTATTTTTGGCTCCATCCCCTGCTTTTGGATTCAGAGACACTCATGCATCTTTTATATTTCAGTGTTCAGCCTCTAATACACTAGTCCTCAATTTGTAAAAACTAATGCCAGAAAGATTGATTCAACAATAAGGAATAAAGATGAGGAAGAAAAATGAAAAAAAAAATTAGGAAATACTTGCTGTATCTTTATGGGATTTTTAATTTATTTTTCTGTACTCTAGTTAAAGTTTCTTTAGCAGATGATCATGCTTGCCCACATTACCTGCAATACCTGTGCAGGGAGAGGCTGAAAGTCTCTTACATTATCTATAAGATGCTGGGACGTGGAAGAAAATGGTGTAGCCCACACAGGATCCACACTTTCAGATTAGTGGCTGAGTTTGGGCAGTGGGTTTTGCTTTACCCAGGCTGCCTTCTTTACTCTTCACAAGAAGCTTTCATTTCCCTTCATGGACCGGGACCCATTGACAGAGAAAACACAGGACTCTTCCATGAGGAGTAAGATGTGGAGAAACACTTGAGTAGCCTGGACAATGCAAATATTATGTATGTGAATTGCAGACAGAAACATATCCCTAATAGGCAGCAAAGTCGCTGCAAGAGAAGCCTCGGATGAGAGGTCAGATTCCCTCAAAGCTGGTGGACACTGCTTTGGCCCACCCTCCCTGCATTAAGGAAGCAAGCATCTGGCCCACCTTGCTTGGAGTGGCTCAAAGAGCCTAAATGCTTCCACCCAAGCTGTATTCTGGGAAATTGGGTTCACTGTGAGGATTGTAAAGGAGTGTGATGAGGAAAACTAAGAGAGGCATGAAAGAGGAGTGAGGATGGGGAGGAACACAGAAGAGTTAAAATTGGATTTAGTTGAGCTACTAGCTCTAATTGAACAGAACTTGGTGGTAACATCACACACCTACCTAGGACAAAAGAGATAGAATTCATGTTGCTTTCGTAAGCAAACCAAAGAACTATTACTTCAGACAGAAGCTCTGTGCCTGACTACTCTCAAACTTTTTCCAGCTTTACCTAGATTTTCCAATATTTTAGCCAGCTCATTTGTTCTTGTTTATAATGAAACGGAGCAACCAAAGTACTTCATAACTTTTCTATTTTGCACAGCAGACAAAACAAAATAAACCTGAAGTTTTTCTTTTTTTAATCTATTAGTTGGCTAGGCTTTTTTCCCTTTCTATAATTTCCATCTTGACTTCTTGCTTCTTCTCACCTCTCTCTGCTTCTCTTCCATTTTCTGCTTCCCTCTTACCTTCTTCCATCTCCACCTTGTTCTGCTTTCTATCCTTCACTCCTTATCTCTCTTTCCCTTCTTTTTGTCCATCTTCCCTCCCTCCTCCCTCCCTCCCCTTCCTTCCTTCCTTCCTTCCTTCCTTCCTTCCTTCCTTCCTTCCTTCTTGCTTGTTTTCCTTCTTTATCACCCCATTCTCCTCTTCATTTTTTCCTTTTTCATGATTATTGAATATTTAGAAATGTAAATTTGGATCAGTTGAATTATGTGGCTTTCAGAAACATCTAATTGAAGAATTTGTCCCTGAATATTTCTACTAAAATCAATTCTAAGGTAGTAGTTAAAAAGTTTTTATTTTGATATATGCAGTAAAAAAAAGCATAATTTCCAAATCAATGGCACCACATACCTTTATCTAAATAATAATCTGACATATTGTAATAAACTTCTCTCATTGCCTCACACTTCATTTTACCAATAGGTCTTAATTAACTATATGTTACAAAATTAGAAGCAAGTCATTGTCAACAATTTCCAGATAATCAAGAGCTGGTGGTTGAGAAGTATTTATGATACCAAAAATCCATATTTCCCTTTATATAACATAGTCAAAATAATAAAATAATGTTTTATTGTTTTACTATTTATTGGAAGAGGTGAAATGAAAATTGTCTCAAAAAAACCACTATATATTTTTAATTTGAAACAGAAGTTGATAACACTTCAGGTATGTGACCCATAGAAACAAATTGCAAACTTCCACAACCCATCTCTCAGCCACTAAGCTCCCATTGCCTTGACATATATAAACTAAAGATTTTCTCATCACACAAATAAATGCAATGTGATGACCTAATTTTAGGAGATTGATAGAAGATTTGAAATCCAACCTTAGTTCCTGGGTTAATAATTCATTCATTTTTAGATTGGGTTAATGCTGAGCAATAACTAGGTTAGTTTGCTTTTGCTTTTGTTAATAAAAGAGAAAATATATCACTCATTCATTTTCATGCTCAAGAAAGATGGAAGAAAAAAACAAAATACAACAAACAAATAAGCAAGATCAGAAGTGGAAAACCATAGATGCCAAATTTTGAGCATATCATATTTGGTAAGATTGAGTCTGGCATTTTTATGATGTAAAGACTATGCTTCTTTACCCGTAAGTGAATTCAAAAGCGAATATCAGAAAAAGACTACATTTGTGTGGATGGGTAGGTGTTTAGTGATTATGGAAAAGTTGGGAATTATGTATCTAACAAATATCATGTACTTGCTTCCTAATGCACTTTAGAATTTGAAGGGCAGGGGCTCCATGGTGAATGGAGGAAGACATTAGTATGGTTATCTGGATCATCTTTTCCATAGACAAGAAGCCATAAAAGCAAACACCACTGTCTTTTCAAAGTAGCTGATTTTGCCTTCTCTCTCTGTAAACATGTCTGTCAGTCTGGGCCACTCCCATAAGAAAGATGAGACCTGCTTTCTCCATTTATCGTTTTGTTTCATGCAATAGACTTTGATCTTGCATTGCACCATTGTATTATTTCTCACTTTAATTACATCTATTCTCAAAGTCAAACCTTTCAAAGCAATGCAACCTGGTTATTTCTCCCATTTGCAGAACTTGGTGATGTGTCTTCAGCATCAATCCAATAAATCAAGTTTAGGTGTTAGTTGTTATCAACATGAGAATAGTGACATTACTTACTATTCTATAATCAACACCTAACACAAGGTCTGTCCAGTTGCTAAGTGCACAATAAATCCTTGTTAAATAATTTCACATGCTTTTCACGTTATATCCTTCAGATATGATGGCCCTACCAACCAGAGTGCAAGCTCTCTTTGTTTGAAATCAAGCTTCTATTGTTTTTTGTGGGGAAGAGCTGGGGGGAGTGGGATATTTTATGCATTGCTGTATTTCCTAAATGTGAATGTTTAGGAAAACAAATGCCATTGAACAATATATACTCAAAAATGTCAAATAACTAAGTGAAATTACAAATCATTCAATTAAATACTGAAAACCTCATATGCTGCTATTCTCTCCCAAAAAAATTCTCCTTTTATCCATCATCTGTCATTTGGTCTTAAATTTGTCTTTATTAATAAAATTTTTATATATATAAAGCTTTTATTTAAAGAATATAAATTTCCAAAGTACAGCTTATGGATTACAATGGCTCCCCCACACACAACTTCCCTCCCACCCGCTACCCTCCTCTTTCCCGCTCCCTCTCCCCTTGCATTTACATCAAGATTCATTTTCAATTCTCTTTATACACAGAAGATCAGTTTAGTACATATTAAGTAAAGATTTCAACAGTTTGCCCTCACATGGAAACACAAAGTGAAAATACTGTAGGAGTACTAGCTATAGTATTAATTCACAATGTATAGCACATTAAGGACAGAGATCCTACATGATTTTTTTTAAAGAATTGATTGATTATCTATGCAATTTCCAATTTAACAACAAGATTTTTTAATCACTTGCAATTATCTTTATATACAGAAGATTGATTCATTTTATACTATGTAAAGATTTCATCAGTTTGCACCCACACAGAACAGATCCAGTACATCTTTATTGTTTGTTAAATATATATTTTACAGTGTGCTGTTAAATTCCTTCTTTTTTTCTATATACACCTGCTATGAATATCCATGTATACAACTTTTGTGCATTTTTTCTGTTTTGTGAAAATATATTTTAGTAGAATTTATTCTTCATCTAATAGACACTTATTTAATTGATTTAAGAACGCCAAAACTGTTAGCAAAGTTCGTATACAATTCTACATTTTAAACACTAAATTATGGGTCTTCATTTTGTTTTACAATTTTAACACCCTATGATGTTGTCAATAGTTTTTATTTTTTTAATTTAACTATTGTATGTTTTGATTATTGAAGTATCCATTGTAGTTGTATTTTGTATTCCCCTGAGAACAAATGATAGTGAACATTTCTTCATATATGTTACAACCACTTATCTATTTTCTTCCCTATGTGTATATACACATCAGTGTTATTAGAGGTTTTTTTTTTTTTAGTTTTTGAGTTATAGAAGATTTTAAGTATACTATGTATAAATTACTCTTGTCAATATCTGTCTGGGAGAAATGAAAATTGTAGAGAAGAGTAGATGAGAGAGGCATTCATAAAACTTATCAAGGAATAGCCCATTTGAAATTTTGAGCCAATGTATTTAGAAGCAGCAGAGCCATTAATGCATTAAGTCTCTCCTGTATTCCTAGGATTTCAAATACATCTGTGTTAGACTTTGTGCCATTGTCCTATAGGTCAGTAAAACTGCATTTGCTTTGTTATTAATTTTGATTTTTTTCTATTCTCAGACTATGTAATTTTTATTGAAGTATATTGAAGTCCAGTACTGATACATTGTCAAGCATTCTTATGCTTCATTAATATACTATGAAACCCGTTAGTGTAGTTTTTATTTAAAACACTGTACTTATCATTTTTAGAGGCTTAAAATGATTTGTTTTTATGATTTTTTACTACTCTAATATACAGATCTCTTAATTCTTCATTACTGCCATTTCCTTTAAAATTTTAATGTATCTTAAATTCTGCTTTAAAATTTTTCTGCTAATTATAGCATCCCAATCACTTATGGTTGATTTCTATTTATTGCTTTTTCTCTTGACTATCTCTGGTAACATTTTTTTTTTTTTGACAGGCAGGGTGGACAGTGAGAGAGACAGAGACAGAGAGAAAGGTCTTCCTTTTGCCGTTGGTTCACCCTCCAATGGCTGCCGCGTCTGGCGCACCATGCTGATCTGAAGGCAGGAGCCAGGTGCTTTTTCCTGGTCTCCCATAGGGTGCAGGGCCCAAGCACTTGGGCCATCCTCCACTGCACTCCCGGGCCACAGCAGAGAGCTGGCCTGGAAGAGGGGCAACAGGGACAGAAACCGGCGCCCTGACCGGGACTAGAACCCAGTATGCCGGTGCAGCAAGGCAGAGGATTAGCCTGTTGAGCTATGGCTCCTGCCTCTCTGGTAACTTTTAGTTGTACACTTCACATTATGAATGATAAATTGAGGAGAACCACTTATGTTCTATTTTATCCTTCTCATAACAGTTAATTTTGCTTGAATCAAATTCTGAAGCCTTTCTCCTAGTACTAGGCGTCAGATGGTTTCTTCACTGATTTTACAATATTGCTTTCTGCCAAGTCAGCTGACATATGCCTTGTCCAGAGATAATGTAGGAATCAGATAAATCATTTCATAGGGTTTATATGAAAATTTTTTGGGCATTCATTCTGTAGCTTTCTCTTTTCTGGAATTTCTTACTTTCTCACTAGCTACTGCAATAATTATAAACTCTGTTCCTTGAGAGTAATTTGCCATTTTTTTACTTTAGTTTATAGATTTTGTTCCAGATAGATCTATTAAGTAGTTTTGAACTACTTTTCCCATAGAAAAATTTGTTGCGAGAGTGTCAGTTGTACCAAACAAAATTTCATGGAACTTTCATATTTCCACTCTTCTTTGCACAGCAATAGTCAAATGAACAAGAGAGACTATTTGAAACAGCTATATCTAATACCTAGAAGGAGATATCTTTTCTTCTAATTCATCATCTCCCACATTGTTTATCATCAGTACAATAAAATAAATTTCTTCTTTTTCACTAACCTACTTCCTTACTATACTACTCTCTTCTATATTTTATTCTAATTTATTGTCCCCCATTTTCTGTGTAATTTTTAATTTCACTTTCGTTCACCTCTTAGTTATTCACTTAAAATATCTTTAAAATACCTTTCCTATGTTTTGTGTTCATTAATGAGATTATACCTTCCCATACTTAATGGAAAGAAATTCATTGGTGGCGATGAATCATTTATATATATGTGTGTGTGTGTGTGTGTGTGTGTGTGTGTGTAAAATTCTGGACAAAATGGCTGTAAAGAGCTTTGAGAGACCCCCTTCTCAAATAAAGGATTCAGGTAGAATTTTTTTATATCTATAGTATATGCTTCCAGTTATATACCAGCAATGAGCTAGTTATAGATTCTATCCTATTGCTCCCAAAAATGTCAGAGACAAAGGAGCATATGATGCCATCTCACAAGAGAGGCATACTTTGAGGGAAAAAAAAATCATATAAACCTTAAAAAAGCACTAAAAACTTCTAAATATTTTCATGACTCTATTCTATTTATAGTAGCATTTATTTATTTATTTTTCATTCTTTTTTTTTAAACTTTTATTTAGCAAATATAAATTTTCAAAGTATAGTTTATGGATTACAATGGTTTTCCCCACCCGTAACTTCCGTCCCACTCACAACCATCTCGTCTCCAGCTCCCTCTCCCATTCCATTCACATCATGATTCATTTTCAATTATCTTTAAATACAGAAGATCAATTTAGTATATAGTAAGTAAAGATTTCATCAGTTTGCACCAACACAGAACATAAAGTGTAAAATACTGTTTGAGTACTAGTTATAACATTAATTCATATTGGACAACACATTAAGGACAGAGATCCTACATGAGGAGTAAGTACACAGTGACTCCTGTTGTTGACTTAACAATTTGACACTCTTGTTTATGGCATCAGTAATCTCCCTAGGCTCTAGTTGAGTTGGCGAGGCTATGGAAGCCTTTTGAGTTTGCCGACTTCGATCTTATTCCGACAGGGTCATAGACAAAGAGGAAGTTCTCTCCTCCCTCCTTCTTTGATGGCCCCATTCTTTCCATTGGGAACTCACTAACGGAGATCTTTCATTTAGGTGTTTTTTTTTTTTTTCCCAGAGTGTCTTGGCTTTCCATGCCTAAAATATTCTCATGGGCTCTTCAGCCAGATCTGAATGCTTTAAGGGCTGATTCTGAGGCCAGAGTGCTATTTAGGACATCTGCCATTCTATGAGTCTGCTGTGTATCTCGCTTCCCATGTTGGATCATTCTCTCCCTTTTTGATTCTATCAGTTAGTATTAGCAGACACTAGTCTTGTTTGTGTGATCCCTTTGACTCTTAAACCTATCAGTGTGATCAATTGTGATCTGAAATTGATCACTTGGACTAGTGAGATGGCATTGGTACATGCCACCTTGATGGGATTGTATTGGATTCCCCTGGCACGTTTCTAACTCCATCATTTGGGGCAGGTCTGATTGAGCATGTCCCAAATTGTACATCTCCTCCCTCTCTTATTCCCACTCTTACATTTAACAGGGATCACTATTCAGTTAATATTTAAACACCTAAGAATAATTGTTTGTTAATTACAGAGTTCAACCAATAGTACTAGAATAAAAAAATACTAAAATGGATAAAGTATTACATTGTACAACAACAGTCAGCACAAGAGCTGATCAAGTTGCTGTTTCTCATAGTGTCCATTTTAGTTCAACAGGTTTCTCCTTTGGTGCTCAGTTAGTTCTCGCCCGATCAGGGAGAACTATATTTGTCCCTTTGGGACTGGCTTAATTCACTCAGAATGATGCTTTCCAGATTCCTCCATCTTGTTGCAAATGACCGAATTTCGTTGTTTTTGACTGCTGTATAGTATTCTATAGAATGCATGTCCCATAATTGCTTTATCCAAATGTATGCTTTGAATTCCCTGTGATCTTTTGCTGTGAGGTTCCCTTCCTTTACCTTCTTTCATGTTGATGGCCATGTTTCTGTGTTTCTGTGTGTAACACATCTTTAAGCATCTTTTGTAGGGCTGGACGATTGGTGAGAAACTCTTTCAATTTCTGTTTGCAATGAAAGGTCTTTATTTCACCTTCATTCACAAATGAGAGCTTGGCAGGATATAATATTCTGGGCTGGCAGTTTTTCTCTCTTAGTACCTGGGCTATGTCTCACCATTCCCTTCTAGCTTGTAGGGTTTCTGATGAGAAGTCTGCTGTGAGTCTAATTGGAGATCCTCTGAGAGTAACCTGACGTTTCTCTCTTGCACATTTTAGGATCTTTTCTTTCTGTTTCACTGTGGTGAGTTTAATTACAACGTGTCGTGGTGAGGATCTCTTTTGGTCATGTTTATTAGGGGTTCTATGAGCTTCCTGTACTAGGATGTCTCTGTCCTTCTCCAAAACTGGGAAATTTTCTGCTATTATCTCACTAAAAAGGCATTCTAATCCTTTCTCCCTCTCCAGGCCTTCAGGAACTCCTAGAACTCGAATGTTGGGTTTTTTAATAGTATCCTGTAGATTCCCAACAATATTTTTTAGATTTCTAATTTCCTCTTCTTTTCTTTGGTTTGACTGTATATTTTCCTATGCTCTGTCTTCTAAGTCCGATATTCTGTCTTCTGCTTCACCCATTCTGTTTGTAAGGCTCTCTAATGTGTTTTTCATTTGATCTATTGAATTCTTCATTTCATTATGATTTCTCGTCACTATCACAGTTTCATGTTCTACTAGTTGTTTCTTTTCAGCTTGATTCCTCCTTAATATTTCATTTTCACGAGAGAGATTTTCTACCTTGTCCATTAAGGATTTCTGTAGTTCAAGAATTTGTTTTTTGCCGGCGCCGTGGCTCAACAGGCTAATCCTCCGCCTTGCGGCGCCGGCACACCGGGTTCTAGTCCCGGTCGGGGCGCCGGATTCTGTCCCGGTTGCCCCTCTTCCAGGCCAGCCCTCTGCTGTGGCCCAGGAGTGCAGTGGAGGATGGCCCAGGTGCTTGGGCCCTGCACCCCATGGGGAGACCAGGAAAAGCACCTGGCTCCTGGCTCCTGCCATCGGACGAGCGCGGTGCGCTGGCCGTAGCGCCGGCCGCGGCGGCCATTGGAGGGTGAACCAACGGCAAAAGGAAGACCTTTCTCTCTGTCTCTCTCTCTCACTGTCCACTCCTCCTGTCAAAAAAAAGGAAAAAAAAAGAATTTGTTTTTGAGTACTTCTTAGTGTTCTTATCAATTTTTTGAGATCTGCTTCTTGCATTTCTTCTATCTCATCATCTTCGTAATCTTGAATTGGGGTGTCTTTTTCATTTGGGGACACCCTAGTGTCTTCCTTGTTCTTGTTACCTCGGTTTTTGCGTTTGTTGTTTGGCATATTGGTTTCTTCACTGTGGTGTATTTTTCTTGTTATACTATGACTCTAGATTAAGTGGACTGTCTGCTTTCAATGGAGCCTTAGAGGCTTGAGATGGGTGTGGCCTGAGAGCTCTGTTTGGTTCCTCAGGGTTGAGGGTGTGCCAAAGGTGACACTCCCAGGTTAGGAGTGGTAAATCTCTCTCTGTTTCTTTCTTTATTTTTGATTCCAAAGGGAAGTAATTCCACACAGCTGAATGGAATTAGGGGTGGTCAACAGGCAAATGATCTACCCACAGGAGCCAGAGATTGGAAGCTCTTTCCCAAGGACCAGAGAGGGAATCTCTGCAGCCCTCAGTGTGGGTTCAAATTCTCCTGCAGTCTCACCACTGGGCTACCAAGGCTACCGAACTGTAGCGTCTCTGGAGAGTACTCATGTGGTGAATTCCATGTGTTCTCTCCCCCACCATCTCTTTTTTCAAGGTCTCATTTCATTAGCAACACACATTCATTAGGTTCTAATCTCCTGTTATTTCACCCCCCCACACCCAGAGTCAGCTTTTTCTGCTAGGCTCAGGGCCGGTGCAGACCTGAGGTCACCCTGCTTATGACGTATGTACAAGATGGTGCCTGCTCTTTGTTTTGCTCACCTTTGAGAGGTGGGCGGAGAGAGAGAAACTCATGTCCATATTGGTCAGTTTTTGCTTTCTCTCTCTCTTCTAGTTAGCCTGGTGAACTTTTCCCCATAGGGTTTCAAGCCTTGTTCGCTCTAGTCTCCTCTTTCTGCTTCCCTGTTGGTGTTTTGGGCTATTGAGGTGCGGCTCACCTCACGTTCCAGCGCTGGTGTGTTGATTCTGCCGCTGGTGTCCCGAACTGCGGGCTCCCACGCTCTCCTCGAAGGTCCACTGTGAATCACTAGTTCCGGAAGAGTTTCCTCTGCTGTTTCTTCCCCTACTCTTCCTTGAACCTGCAGTATCTCCACTTTTATTAAACTGTCTCTCCCCGGCCTATCAGTGTGCTGCCTTCCTATTCCACCATCTTGCCGCTCTCTCCATGACTCTATTCTTTAATTATACCTCTACTTAACTGACAAATTTTTCAGCAATATTTTCCATGACTATCCTATTAAAAATTAAAAATCAAGAACTCTATATTCCTTCACCCTTTATGATGATTCTTATCATCATTAGTTACATATCTGTTTACTAATTATTTATATTGCTTGTCTATCAACTTGAACATGAGCTCCATTAATGTAAGTGTTTTTAAATTTTTATTTTTGTTAAACTATTGAGATTAAAGTGTGATATGTATTAGATACCTGTATCTGCCTCAAAAATCACTGTTGAATGAAAATGGGATGGGTATTTTACCTCTAAATGGTCTCATAACTTCAGCTATATATATATATATATATATAAAACCTAATCCAAATACTTGCTGTTCATGATTGATCATATTACTCCCCATTCAAAGAGTTTCAATGATAACTTTATCTTTCTGGTTCAGAAAAATTATAGACCTCAATGTATGAAATATTTCAATGTCTTTCAATCTGTTTTTTATAAAGTAAATTTATTTTTTTGAACTCATAGTCTTCACTGGAGTCACATTTGAGTATGTACTTAAAAGAAGATCTTTCCTTTTGTTGTTTTATTTGGTCCCAAATATCTGTGGCAATTTCTTATTCATCCTTTGAATTCTGTGTTTATTCTGCCCTGATTAAATATCTATAGAACTTTGTTGGATGCTCTCTCATAGCATATGCTATTGTTTGACTATTTTTAATATTTTACTGTTTCTCATTATACAGCACAGAGTATGTCTTGCATATTTTTATATCTCTGTAGTATCTAGAAGAAAACATTTTTCACAACATATACTCCATAAATTTAATTTAATAAAGTCCTCTGACATGAATTGCATTTCTCTTAATCTTATAGTGGGCTTGATCAGGGTTGTAGATGATGTAGATGTTGGCCTCTGAAGGAAGTAAAATTACTAGACTGATATAGAATTAAAGCCTTCTTATTAGGCTATAGGAACACTAGAACTCAAGATTCAAAAAGCATATGATATTTTCAGGGAGAGTAGAGGCCACATTGACCTAAGAAAGTGCAAAGAAGAGGTCTTTTTGCTACAGTTTCTTGGGAGTGTGGATTTAAAACACTTCTAACTTCTCATATCCTCTCATAATGTCTCTGTCCACACTCTTAGGTCTTTGAACTTATCATTTTTGCAGTCTGAGCCTCTTTGATTGGAACATCAGTCTATATTGGAAAAATGACCAAGGTTTGGCATGCAGCAACACTAAATAAGACTTTAGAGAAAATAAACAGAGGAAAAGAGCCTGGCAGTGATATAATTGAAAGGAAGGGAGGTGAACAGACATTGTGGGTCCTAAGGAATCACATAGAGTGTAAGCAGTTCACTGATCTGTATCAACACATTAATGATTTATGTAGCTTTTAATTTACAACACAGACATATCTAAAATAATCAGGTAGAAGTAGGCATTAAAAATTCACTGCATGGGTCATAAAATGATTAGTTATTCAAGTGACTTCAGATTTGTATTTCATTAAGGAATAATTTTAATTTACTTTTAAACAGTTTATATACAGAGATTTAAGAACTCTTGCAAGACGATTATGCATCTCCAGCTTTTATGTATCCAATATATTTTAGACAGTTGCATCTTCTTTTTTTTCTTCTAGCAAGCAGTATTAATTTGTTTGAGAGCACACATCCAAAAAATATGGCCCATAATTTAGTAAAAATAACTTTACTTTGCAGAAAATACTTGGCATTTCTTTCCTCATTATTTCTATTATGAACTGTTTATTTGGTTTAGGGACTGATTGGGGTCACTTTCTGCCCTGTTAAATGAAATGATGTAGTCAGCACTATGTCTCCTAGTCACTCAAGGCAAATATTCAACATTTTATGTAGTAATTATCATATTATATAAGGTTATTATTAAAGAGATATCAGAAATCATTTGCTCAAACTTGTTCATTTATAGATTAAAAATTGCCCCCAACAAGTTACCTGGTTTGCTTAAACCTTCCCAGGTAGATGGAGGTCACATGTTCTTTTTCTTAGCCTCATGTATGCTTCCCTGTATCTTAATTCATTAGCTCAATCTCAGCTGTTGAAACTGTTTCTAATGTTTAAAAAGCCAACTTGCTGGTTCACTGAGAGTGTTTATTTTCTGCCTCCTTCCTGATCAAATACTGCAGCAATCTGTAAAAACATAACCAGGCTAGGGGCAGTTTAACTCGAAATTAATCTTATCTAGGCTATTAAGCACCTAGTTCCTTCAGTTTCTGCAATTCTATCACAATAAACATTTTGAGATGCTGCTCTCAACTACAAAAACTAACACAATTATATAAAAAAAGCTTAGCTATTATCAAACTTATCTGGAAGGCAATGTACCTCATCATGTCAGCAGCATCTCTGTCCTCTGCTTTTGTTTTTTTATTCTTCCTTTTTTTTTAAAGCTAGTTCTTTATTCACTTCCATGCTCCACCCTGGATCTCCTTAGCTCTTGCCTTCAATGGACGGCTGTCATGTGGAACTTTATTGAGGGCCTTCTGAAGCTCATGATAAATCACGCTGCATGCATTGACATTGTCAACCTTGTCTATAACCTTCTGAAAGTCAAAGAAGTTTGGCAGTTTCCTGCTCTTGCCTAGATGAGCTTTTTCTCTATCTTTCTGTAGAAGATAAGTCTTGTACCTTGTATGCTGAACAAAGTTTCTATTTTTGATGCAAGTTATAAATGCCAAGTTAAATGATCCAGTGAACATTTACTTAAAATATGTAACTTGTGATACATAAGTTATCCACAGGCTAATGTTCTCTTTCTTTGTCTATCAACTCTGCATTATTTCTAAAATCTACTACTGTAGACCCCCATTCTGCTTTAAAATTAAGGATCTCAAATGACAATTTAAACATTGAGTTATACATTAGCATGTTCAGCAATGTGCCAAATATCCTAAAACCAGACTTGAAAGTCTCACAGCAGTTATTGCTATCTCTCCACTTTTGCCATCTGGAGTGCATCCTGCCGACGTCAGTGATCATTCTGTGAAGAGTTCTAGGACTCTATTCTAGTGAAAAACATGCTAAAACTAACTTTTGCACAAGCTTTGGAAAATGGTCTTTTATCTCAAGTCTGGCCCTGTTTCTCACTTTTCTATCCTCTAGAGGTTTTCCTTTGCAACTCCAAACTCAGCCTAATTTCTTGGACCTTCTGCAATCTGTATATCATCTACCTCTGTTTCTAAACTAGATCCCCTGCTTGAGACTACATAGCTACTTTCTCCAAGGAAGTCATACTTTTTTATTTTGACTCCTTGGATTAAGTTGTTCATTCTTTGCCAGGAAGACTTTTGGCACAACATCCATTTCACAACATTCCCACTCAGTCTTCAAGATCCACTTAAAGTCTCTTGTCACTCATTTTACTGTGCCTGACATCCTATCCTGTGCATAACTCTGAGCCCACCCTTGAGCTTCTGCCCCCTCATTGCCCTATTTTAACAGTAAGTTCCATGACAGACATCAAATCTGAGTGCTTTGTATTTGACTAACTCTCAGGAAGCATCTTTAGATTAGAATCACATTGAATTGATTATTGATTCTGTCCTCACGTTCATTTAACTGACAAATCATCTACTTCATGTCATTTACTATATTGTATGTATGTGTACATACACATGTACATGCTTGAGTGTATGTGTTTGTATTATGAATTCACTTATTTTTTTAAAAATAGTTACTTATTTATTTGAAAGGCAGAATTACAGAGAAGCAGAGAGAGAGAGAGAAAGAAAGGTCTGACATCCACTGGTTCACTCCCCAAGTGGTCACAATGGTTAGAGCTGGGCTGATCCGAAGTCAGGAGCCAGGAGCTTCTTCTGGGTGTCCACGTGGGTGCAGGGACCCAAGACTTCGGCCATCTTCTACTGTTTTCCCAGGTCATAACAGGGAGCTGGACCAAAAGTGGAACAGCCGGGATTTGAACTGGCACCCATATTGGATACTGGCAGTGCATGTCTGTCTTCACCCAGTAAGCCATCGAGCCGGCCCCAAGCATCCACTTCTAATTTGTAATCTTATCAAGGTCAGCTCTCAGGTCTCAAAATACTTTATATAAATTTCTGTAACCAGCCCAATATGCTACACATGGTGATACTTAACAAATATGCACTCCTTGAATGGTATATCTAGGAGTGATACAAAAATGCTTAATAATCACAAGGGATTCTATACCACTTGGAATTGATATTGGCTATAATCACTCAATAAAGCCATACCTGTGCATGCTGGCTTAATATCAGTTCTAGTTGTATCCTATAAAAAATAAGAAATACCTAAAAGTAAACTAAATAAATGTGTGAGATAGGCAAGTTGTCAAAATAAATTTAGAGAATAATTTCAGTGGGCTGAGAAATCAAATTAATTACATAAATATTTGGTTGATATTATTTTATCTTTTCTAGGAGTAGACTGAATTTTCCCCATTCCTATAATATACACTTTTCTTCTCTTCTTTTTACAATAAAAACTTTTAACAGGGGAGGAAAAGCGTATATCTAATGCAATGTCATAAATACTCTTGCAGATCTCTGAATTAGAATTATCTGAAAAGTTTTCTTGTGGCCTCTCTGATCCTGGAATGCACTAGAGATATGCTAGTATTATGAAAAGTGAGGTTTCCATTAAATAAACTTGCTCAATTTTCTTAAAATTTATGTATTGGAATCCCTTCATAATGGGGAACTAGGCCCTGTTGATCTTGGTCCTGAGCTAAAATACAGATTTATTTTCTATCCAGTGCTATTCATTATGGATGAGTTAAATCCATATAAAGAAACTAAAGACCAAAGCTAAGAGACCAAATACCAAATTCTAATGCCAAAGAGTGAAAGTGAAGTTGTTTACGAAGTTGGAAGCAACATAAAGAGAAACTCAGAGATGAGTGAGTTAGCAGCAAACACAAAGCAAGTACCAAAGGTCAGATTCCTGGAGTTTCTTTTATTTCTATCTTTGTGTTTGTCTGTGAGGTTGTTATTTTTAATGACCAAAACTACAGAGTGAATAGTAGAATCAGAAGACATTAGAAGGAACAAATTTAAAGGTGAGTCATTTCAAGAGTGCTGTTAGGGGTCGGTATTGTGATGAGTGCTTAAGCTCCTGCCTGTAGTGCCAGCTTCCCATATGACATCCTATATGGCCACTGGTTCAAAACTCTGCTGCTCCATGTCAGATCCAGCTCCCAGT
The DNA here is from genome assembly GCA_949820135.1 of Sylvilagus floridanus. Classification (NCBI taxonomy): domain Eukaryota; kingdom Metazoa; phylum Chordata; class Mammalia; order Lagomorpha; family Leporidae; genus Sylvilagus; species Sylvilagus floridanus. Next base: position 88,525,050 of record OX463226.1, on the reverse strand, counting down.
CAATGCACCTGGGAATGCAGTGAAAGATGGTTCAAATCCTTGGGCCCATGCAATCATATGGGAGACAAGGTTGGAGCTCTTGGCTCCTGGCTTTATCCTGGCCCAGCCATAGCCACTGTAGCCATTTGGGGAGTGAACCAGCAAATGCAAGATCTCTCTATCTCTCCCTCTCTCTATCTATAACTCTGCCTTTCAAATACATTAAATAAATCTTTCTAAAAGAAAGAGTATGCTTAAACATACATGAAGTTTGAAATGTCTGTTATACATGAAAGGAGAAAAATTAAGTAGAGAGAAGAGCCTAGAGCTAATGGTAGATCACATGGAGTTGTACTTTTAATGATATCTATTTTTTGTGTGAGTTTTTTGGTGTTGTTTTCTTCAACCTAACTTACACTGCTGCTTTTCTCTCTTTTGGTCCTTATTTATCTGCCATGTTTATCCAACAGACTTATTTACCATAGAAACATCCATTGAATGCTTATTTTAGGTAAAATTTGAAGTCCATAAAATCCCATCTATTTTTCTACATTCTCATTTTTCAAATAATGATAATAATAATTAATGGCTATAATCATTTTGATCTCTATATTCTTTTAAAAGCCACAATAGCCCTGAGATACCTAGGAAGAAGTTCTTTGAAAGACCAAAGAGTTGAAAATTGAACTTTTGCAGAAATTCGGACCATTAGTTTTATTACCCAGAGGTAGATTTAAATCACTGCAAATCCTAAAAAGTACTAATGACAGGGTATAACCCAAGACTAATTGGATTACAATCTGGGTGACTCCAGTAGTGTGTAGCCAACCACTAGCTTATAGGAACTTGGCTATCATTGGACAATTAAGTCATTTTAGGTATATTTTCATCTTATATCATAGATTTTTTTTGACAGGCAGAGTTAGACAATGAGAGAGAGAGAGAGAGAGAGAGAGAGAGAGAGAAAGGTCTTCCCTTTTCCATTGGTTCACCCCCCAAATGGCAGCTATGGCTGGTGCGCTGCACTGATCCAAAGCCAGGAGCTAGGTACCTCCTCCTGGTCTCCCAAGTGGGTGCAGGGCCCAAGGACGTGGACCATCCTCCACTGCCTTCCTGGGCCACAGCAGAGAGCTGGAGTGGAAGAGGAGCAACCAGGACAGAGCCGGTGCCCCTTATATAATAGTAGATATTAAAAATATAAAAAGTACAGTCCTCAGAAGACTGTCATATTCCATTTTTCAAGATAAAAACTTCCTGATTATTTCAATATAATATAAAGTAAGACTGATAGCTAAACTTATGTTTGTCTTACATATATTTCCTTTTACCGAATGAAATCTCAAGAAAATTTCTGTTAAAATTTGTGCGTGTGCAATTTCCAAAAATGCTGTCTCTGTGCAAAACATTTGGAGATTTTTACTCTGGAAAAAGTGTCACATGTGTTAGAATATGCTCCATGATATAAATCATCATCCTGTAGGGTGGATTTATTTTCCAAGAAACACCTCAAAGTCATTTTGGGGACAGATCTGGAGAAAACTTTTGTAAAACTGTTTTTTGAGGGAATGTCCCTGTTGAGAATGGATAGTTCTTTCTTCTACAGATCATAATGTGAATCTGAATCCATTCTCACTGAGGTATGGAACATATGTTAAAGTTGGCAGCCTCTTCAGAATTAAATACATGTCCTCCCAATGTGACTATTTTGAAGGATAGCACTCATTGGAATACAAGTCTGATCTTCTTTAAAAATTATCAATGGCAGTGTGGATTTTTGGAGAAGTATTTAAAAAGCTACTTGGAATTCCCACATCCCATATTAGAGTGCCTGGGGCCTCATTCCGACTTTCTACTAATGTATATCCTGGGAGATAGTCGGTAATGACTCAAATGCCATACACCTGGGAGACCCATGTTTCGTTCCCAGTTCTCAGGCTCTTGAGGAGTGAAACAATGAACAGCATTTCTGTTTGTCTGTCTCTCTGGTCCTGTCCTTCCCTTTCTCTCTCCATATCTCTGACTCTCAAGTAAATAATAAAATAAAAATTTAAATAAAATCAATAGACACACTACATGTGTATACTCTACACCATCTAAAAGATGAATCAAAGAGGATAGTGCTGGTGTAAAAAAGTTAACTAAGGTGGTGTTTGCCTTCACTTTAGTAAGTCTAATCAACTTGCATACCCTTAATCCACAGAATTTCCTGGAGATCCTTCAGGGAAGTTGACAGAAAATGTGTTAGAAATGTGTGATATAGTGGACTTGTTTAATAATATTGATGAGTGATGAGTGACTTCCATTCCCAGTGATCTCCTTCCTGATGATCAAATTCTGAGAGAGATGACTTCTGAGCAAACCCCTCCCAGCTCTGGGAATCTGTGTATGATCCTTAATTAGTCTGCTTGAACAATGTCATAGCTTGACCTTTGTTAGTTCCTGGTTTTGCACATGAATATTTCTCTGGCTATTGATTTTTCGATCAATCAATAATATTTTTCGTTAACATTTTGCTTGTTTTCCATTTTCTCCTAATTTCATTGACCCTTAATATCACTTAGAATATATGAAGTTGTCATGGTAGAACTATTTTTAGTTTTCTGGGAGAGCGGCTAGATGGCGGAATAGGAAGGGAGCACACCGATAGTCTGGGGAGAGACAGTTTAATAAAAGTGGAGATACTGCAGGTTCAAGGAAGAGTAGGGGAAGAAACAGCAGAGAAAACCGTTCCGGAACTGGAGATTCACAGTGGACCTGCGTGGAGAGCGTGGGAGCTCGCAGTTTGGGACACCAGCAGCAGATTCAACACACCAGCGCTGGAACGCGAGGTGAGCTGAAACTCAATAGCCCGAAATAGCAGCAGCGAAGCGGAAAAGGGAGCCTAGAGCGAACAAGGCTTGAAACCCTGTGGGGAAAAGTTCACCAGGCTAACTAGAAGAGAGAGAGAGAGAGGGAAAAAAAAAAAGTGACCCATACGGACACGAGCTTCTCTCTCTCCGCTCACCTCTCAAAGGTGAGCAAGACAAAGAGCAGGCGCCATTTTGGAATACGTCATAAGCAGGGTGACCTCAGGTATGCACCGGCCCTGAGCCTAGCAGAAAAACCTGACTCTGGGTGGGAGGGGTGAAATAATAGGAGATTACAACCTAATGAATGTGTTGTGCTAATGAACTGAGACTGTGAAAAAAGAGACTGTGGGGGAGAGAACTCACGGAAATCACGAATTCATGTGAGTACTCTCCAGAGACGCTACAGTTCAGTAGCCTTGGCAGCCCAGTGGGAGACTACAGGAGAATCTCAGCCCACACAAAGGGCCGCAAAGATTCCTTCTCTGATCCTTGGGAAAGAGCTTCCAATCTCTGGCTCCCATGGGTACATCATTCTCCTGCTAACCACCCCCAATTCCATTCAGCTGTGTGGAATTACTTCCCTTTTGAACCAAAAAAAAAAAAAAGTAACAGAGAGAGATTTACCACGCCTAACCTGGGAGTGTCTCCTTTGACACACCCTCAACCCTGAGGAACCAAACAGAGCTCTCAGGCCACACCCATCTCAAGCCTCTAAGGCTCCATCAAAAGCAGACAGTCCACTTAATCTAGAGTCATAGTATAACAAGAAAAAAACACACAGTGAAGAAACCAATATGCCAAACAACAAACGCAAAAACCGAGGTAATAAGAACAAGGAAGACACTATGGCATCCCCAAATGAAAAAGACACCCCAATTCAAGATTACGAAGATGATGAGATAGAAGAGATGCAAGAAGCAGATCTCAAAAAATTGATAAGAACATTAAGAAGTACTCAAAAACAAATTCTTGAACTACAGAAATCCTTAATGGACAAGGTAGAAAATCTCTCTCGTGAAAATGAAATATTAAGGAGAAATCAAGCTGAAATGAAACAACTAGTAGAACATGAAACTGTGATAGTGACGAGAAATCATAATGAAATGAAGAATTCAATAGATCAAATGAAAAACACATTAGAGAGCCTTACAAACAGAATGGGTGAAGCAGAAGAGAGAATATCAGACTTAGAAGACAGAGCACAGGAAACTATACAGTCAAACCAAAGAAAAGAAGAGGAAATTAGAAATCTAAAAAATATTGTTGGGAATCTACAAGATACTATTAAAAAACCCAACATTCGAGTTCTAGGAGTTCCTGAAGGCCTGGAGAGGGAGAAAGGATTAGAATGCCTTTTTAGTGAGATAATAGCAGAAAATTTCCCAGTTTTGGAGAAGGACAGAGACATCCTAGTACAGGAAGCTCATAGAACCCCTAATAAACATGACCAAAAGAGGTCCTCACTACGACACGTTGTAATTAAACTCACCACAGTGAAACAGAAAGAAAAGATCCTAAAATGTGCAAGAGAGACACGTCAAATTACACTCAGAGGATCTCCAATTAGACTCACGGCAGACTTCTCAACAGAAACTCTACAAGCTAGAAGGGAATGGCAAGACATAGCCCAGGTACTGAGAGAGAAAAACTGCCAGCCCAGAATATTATATCCTGCCAAGCTCTCATTTGTGAATGAAGGTGAAATAAAGACCTTTCATAACAAACAAAAATTGAAAGAATTTGTTGCCACTCGTCCAGCCCTGCAAAAGATACTTAAAGATGTATTACACACAGAAACACAGAAACACGGCCATCAACATGAAAGAAGATAAACGAAGGGAACCTCACAGCAAAAGATCACAGGGAATTCAAAGCATACATTTGGATAAAGAAATTATGGGACATGTACTCTATAGAATACTATACAGCAGTCAAAAACAATGAAATCCGGTCTTTTGCAATAAGATGGAGGAATCTGGAAAACATCATGCTGAGTGAATTAAGCCAGTCCCAAATGGACAAATATCATATGTTCTCCCTGATCGGTGACAACTAATTGAGCACCAAAGGTGAAACCTATTGAAGCGAAATGGACACTATGAGAAACAGTAACTTGATCAGCTCTTGTGCTGACTGTTGTTGTACAATGTAATACTTTATCCATTTTAGTATTTTTTTATTCTAGTACTATTGGTTGAACTCTGTAATTAACACACAATTATTCTTAGGTGTTTAAATTTTAACTGAAAAGTGATCCCTGTGAAATATAAGAGTGGGAATAAGAGAGGGAGGAGATGTACAATCTGGGACATGCTCACTTGGACTTGCCCCAAATGATGGAGTTAGAATCGTGCCAGGGGATTCCAATACAATCCCATCAAGGTGGCAGGTACCAAGGCCATCTCACTAGTCCAAGTGATCAATTTCAGTTCACAATTGATCACACTGATAGGTCTAAGAGTCAAAGGGATCACACAAACAAGACTAGTGTCTGCTAATGCTAACTTATAGAATCAAAAAGGGAGAGAATGATCCAACATGGGAAGCGAGATACACAGCAGACTCATAGAATGGCAGATGTCCTAAATAGCACTCTGGCCTCAGAATCAGCCCTTAAGGCATTCAGATCTGGCTCAAGAGCCCATGAGTATATTCTAGGCATGGAAAGCCAAGACACTCTGGAAAAAAAAAGAAGACCTAAATGAAAGATCTCTTTGAGTGAGATCCCAGTGGAAAGAATGGGGCCGGCCATCAAAGAAGGAGGTACCTTTGAAGGGAGGAGAGAACCTCCACTTTGACTATGACCCTGTCGGAATAAGATTGAAGTCAGTGAACCCTAAAGGCTTCCATAGCCTTGGCAACTCATGACTAGAGCCTAGGGATATTACTGACGCCATAAACAAGAGTGTCAAATTGTTAAATCAACTTCAGGAGTCACTGTGTACTTACGTCTCATGTGGGATCTGTCCTTAATGTGTTGTCCAATGTGAAGTAATGCTATAACTAGCACTGAAACAGTATTTTACACTTTGTGTTTCTGTGTGGGTGCAAACTGATGAAATCTTTACTTAGTATATACTGAATCAATCTTCTGTATATAGATAATTAAAAATGAAAAAAAATCTTGGTGTTAAATTGGAAATTGCCTAGAAAATTAATCAATTTTGTAAAAAAATATATCATGTAGGATCTCTGTCCTTAATGTGCTATACATTGTGAATTAATACTATAACTAGTACTCCAACAGTATTTTTCACTTTGTGTTGCTATGTGAGGGCAAACTGTTGAAATCTTTACTTAATATATAGTAAACTGATCTTCTGTATATAAAGAGAATTGAAAATGAATATTGATGTGAAGCAAGGGGAGAGGGAGTGGGAAAGGGGAGGGTTGCGGGTGGGGAGGAAGTTATGGGGGGGGAAGCCATTGTAATCTATAAGCCGTATTTTGGAAATTTATATTCTTTAAATAAAAGCGTTATAAAAAAAAAGAATATAAGAAGTTGTGGCAAAATGGAAGCAAAAGATACCTTTATTTTGAGGCAAAGTGTTTTGAAAAACATGCATAGTTTTCATGGTATGCGATTTCCATGACAATTTTGAAGACTCCTCGTATTTCTTCTCTGGTTTAAGTCAAATATTTGGTTGGGTGTTAGCATTATTAATGACAATTAGAAAGTATTGGAGATGGTATGTAGCTTGTGGTTCACTCTCTCACACACATATGATTATGTACCTATATGTCTTTTTTTAAAAAGATTTATTTATTTTACTTGAAAGAGATACATAGAGAGAGGAGAGGCAGAGAGAGAGAGAAAGAGGTCTTCCATCCACTGGTTCACTCCCTAATTCGCCACAAAGGCTGGAGCTACACCAGTCCAAAGCCAGGAGCCAGGAGCTTCCTCTGGGTCTCCCACGTGGGTACAGGGGCCCAAGGACTTGGGCCATATTCCACTGCTTTTCTAGAAAAGCACAGCAGAGAGCTGGATCAGATGTGGAGCACCAAGTCTCTAATTGGCGCCCATATGGGATGCCAGCACTGCAGGAGGTGGCTTTACTCACTATGCCACAGTGCTGGCCCTAGGAGCTATATGTCTGGAAATGAATATGTGCTTTTAGACCTTTTGTCTAGTTTGGCCACCACATCATGCTATTCCCTGAAACATGCTGTATTTCTATGCTTTTAAATCAGAAGATTGGTAAAACCTATGTCCTCATCGATGATATGAATGGAAATGAATATGGAAATGAATATGATAGATAAGGGAAGCATAAAGATGTGTTGATTGTGTGTGTGCACACATTAACATGCATGTTTAATACAAACTCTTCCTAAATTTAGTGTTTCATGATCCTTGTTGTGCAGAAAAGGAAACTGAAGTCCAAAAAACTTAGGTAACATCTGTGATCACACAGCTAATAAACCACAGATGGGATTCCAACTAAGTTTAATAGTTTCTTGGAATATTTTTTAAAGGCAGTTTATATTGCATTTTATTCTTCCACTGGAATTGTATTAATTCACATTTTTAGACCTTTAGCAACCACTTTTACATCGTAATATACCCATGTAGATTAAATTGATGCAAGCAAGACCTTTAATGGGAACCAGAATGGGGTAAGGAGTTGTTTGTACAATGAGATTAGGAGCTCAGAGGGACAAATTTGAGTCCGTAGTTGAAATAGCCCAGAAATCCATTTTTTTGTGAAGGAATATAGAGGAAGAAAAAAATTATTATCTCTCTTGACATACAACATGCATACAGCTGTTCCACTTTGGACTGGAGTCTTAAATTTGGAAGGAATTTCCATTGTCATTAAAATGATATAAGTGGTGAGATGAAGAGACACACTGGGTTGATTTTGTGTCTGGAGGCCCATGTAGCATCACACCTGGATATAGGTATAAAGACCAATACATGGTGAGGGGAACATACAAATGTGTAAGTTTTCAGAAATTAACTTGGAATACTATAGATCCACTTCATTGATTTTCTGGATGAATCCACAAAATCAGGCCTTAGATTTCTGGCCACTGTCATGCAGCTAAGAAGCCAGTCATCATGTCAGCCCCTTCAACAGTCTTCACATGTCACTTTCTGCTACTTTACTTCAGTGGAAATTCACTGAGAGAGGTGCTCCTGCTCCTGTCTGACTTGAACACGAGAGCAACTGCCTGCTCTGAGACAATTTTCTTCTCAAGTTCAGAGACAAAGTGTGACTGCACACCTTCCGAGTGAACAGGCAAGACAGATGCCACCTGGGAAGGCGTCTGCGAGTCCTTCCACTCGCTGGCAGCTGGGCATCTAGAGTGTGCACGCACATGCAAGCACAGTCTCACTTTCCATTTGCAAACTCACAGCTCAGTTCTAATAATAGCCTGTGGTGAGACCTTTCCCCAGAGGCTGTGAATCTCCTGTTCGGCAGCCACTTCTAAAACCAGCCCTCTGTTCAGCTTTTCTTTAAGGGAAAGCTCTTGGGAAAATCCCACTTAGAGGGACGTTCTAGAACAGCAAGCAACAGTGCTTTCTTCATCGCAGAACAAACTCACCACTGTCCAAGCCAAACAAGAGTGTGAGCAGCAAAATTGGTCCAGGAGAAATTCCACATAGCACTGCCCCAGGCTTTCCACACAGGGTAATAGTGATGCTGCTGTTGGACAGACAGCTGGACTATGTCTTCTAACATTTGCCAAATATTGTGAGCAATAAGTGGACTGATAATCATTGATGAGGGCATAGGTTTTACCAATCTTCTGATTTAAATGCACAGAAATAAAGCATGTTTCAGGGAGTAGCATGATGTGGTGGCCAAACACTGGACAAAAAGTCTAATAAAAGACTTGGTTGTTGTCACTCCTCACCACCTTTCATTCTTTTACTTAAGCTATCAGGTAGCTTTGTAACTGAGTCTTGCAGTCATTTCTCTGGTGACATGTAATCTAATTGGTAAAGCATGGATTATAACTCACAGCAACTACTGTCCTTGATTACATATATTCTCTGAATTATTTATAGTATTCTTGAAAGACTATAGGTGGGATATTATTTCTATGTTCTACAAAAGAGAAGACTAAATTTGAGAGTATATGAGTTATGTCAATTTATGCCTTGAATATAGGCCCCTGGAGAACAGGACTACAGCCTAGGCCTTCTAATGCCTGAGTGAGTGCATTTTCAAACAGCTACTCACCACTCAACAGTTGCGTGTACCACAGCTGGATCCCTATTTCATTGATTGCAAACAGAATTGGGTGACCAAGTGGGCATGAAGTTGTCCAGTGAGGGGAATAATGGTAACATGTCAAAATTAGCTAATTAGCTTTAAAATCCTGACTGAAAGTCAATTTTCCTTGTCCTGAATTTGGCTTAGGAAATAGGGAATGAACCTATGTTTCAAGAACAGATTAAAATCTTGTGGTCACAATGCATATGTTACGTAATAACTCTGTGACCTTGAAATTGTCACTTAGATTTCATAACTCTTGTTTCCTGAAATAGGATTAATAATAACATTTACTCCCTGAGAAACTGATCTTTAAAAATTCCACGCATAAAAAAGTTTATCATATAGCAAATGTTCAATAACATTTTTCTTCCCTCTTCTTCCACTCATCTTATTCTTCTCCGCTGCCCTCCTCCAGAACCAAGAACATTACAGAGGTGGTACTAATGCTGTTGCTACAATATGAAATACCTGGGTTATGTGTCCCTACTGTGTTTTTAAATCATTGTTTGGGATTCCAGAGTTAACATCATCCAAATGCCTATGAAATGATGATCTCTAGAGCGTGAGATGATTCTAGATGTGTCAAACTTAAAATCAGATGCTCAGGTTGCATAAATTTAGATATTATAATTTCTACCCTACTCCCATAGAAGGTGTCTAGTCTGGCTAGCTTTATCATACAGATACAACATATTAAAACCATGTGTATATAAAATACATATATGTATATATAAATAGTTATATAGTTTCACATACAATTAATCTTCCCAAATGTTAACCAGGTAAAGGGAGATCTACAGTTTTCCTAAACCCTGAGATATAGATATCTTCCTCTTGATATCTGGCCCTCTGCCTTGGGAACCACTTGGCAAATTCTGGGAACCCAGGCAAGGAGTAGTCTCCATGGGAGACCATGTGCGTATTCCTGTCAAAGAGGACTTTGATTTTTGATTCACCCCTTTGAGTGGTCTGTAGAAACAGGGTCTATTTGAGTCCTACCCTGTCTTCCTTTTGTTGGTCCCAGCTCTTGATTAGGGTACATATAATTTGGTTTTTTTTTGTTGTTGTTGTTGTTTTTTATTTTATTTTTTATTTTTGACAGGCAGAGTGGTCAGTGAGAGAGAGAGAGACAGAGAGAAAGGTCTTCCTTTGCCATTGATTCACCCTCCAATGGCCGCCGCGGTCGGCGTGCTGCGGCCAGCGCACAACACTCATCCGATGGCAGGAGCCAGGTGACAGGTGCTTTTCCTGGTCTTCCATGGGGTGCAGGGCCCAAGCACCTGGGCCATCCTCCACTGCACTCCGGGGCCACAGCAGAGAGCTGGCCTGGAAGAGGGGCAACCGGGACAGAATCCGGCGCCCCAACCGGGACTAGAACCCAGTGTGCGGGCGCCTCAAGGCGGAGGATTAGCCTGTTGAGCCACGGCGCCGGCCGGTACATATAATTTGAAAGAAAGGATCTCAACCTCTATTTTTGCCACTTGTGAAAACTACTTACAAATTTGAGGATGTCACTAATTGCACAAATCAAGTGATATCTGACCATACCAATATTAGATCATCAAAAAGGCCACTTTACATCTACCTCTGGTTTCAGGTAAAATATCATGAGAAGAGAATCACATAAACTGTAGCAAATAAAATGTGAGGGACACTTTGCTTCAGCATTCTCATTTTATAAATGAGGAAAGTAAAAAAGAGAGAGATTAAAATAAATTTGTTCAAAATCAGAGTTCCACTCACTGGTTTAATTGTTCCTAGAATTTCATTTCTGTATGTATTTCCCCACAAGGAAGAAAACAAGGAATCATTTTCCTTTCATAAAGAGAGAGAAAGCGAGAAAAAAAGACAAGCAAAGCAATGGAATTTATCTTTATGAAAGCAAATTCTGTAGATATTTTGCCAAAAAGGACACATAGTGAAAATGGATTAGTTCATTTGAGTGGTTTGTGGAAAATATATATTTCCCGAAGCAGGTGGTGCTATCAAAGTGAATAGGGAGAAAAATGTCGTGTATGAAAAATATTTTTTTCAAAATGCTATTTTTCAAGTCGAAAGGAAAATGACACAAAATCCTACCACCGACTCTGACAGCATATTCTAATGGGTTCTGGCTATATTTTAGAGAAACACACACCCCTATACAAACAGAAACAAACATTTTCAAAAAGGATATGTATAGAAAACCCTGGAGGTTTTACATTTGTTAGATGGAAGAAAAAAAGAAAGACAAACTGCCTGCCAGATAATGAGATGAGTGAGCAAGTAAGTCATTGGAAACTCACAAAATGTACTTTTTGAGACATTTCTAGGCTGCTGATATAAACAGAGGAACATGGATGGAATAAGAAGCAAACCATTGTCTCAATGGACATTTTAGTAAAGTTTTACAATTCAACACTGTTAGAAAAGTAGTTCCATGTACTAATGCTTGTTTGTTTTTAGTAATTTTCTATCCTACTGTCTTTCTTAATTTTCCAGTTTTTGCTTTTTTTTTATTTTATTAAGCTAGTGAAATTCAATTCAATCAGAATTTTTATTTCTGCTCAGAGAATATGATTTGAGCAGTAGTGGATAGAATAGGGCTTATGAAAAGAGTAGAAATGATGGGGAAATGTGCAAATTCATCAGAAAAATTGTCCAATCCAGTAAGTACTAAACTATATGGTGACCTGCACATGTTGATCCTTACTTTCCTAAAATGCCATGTCATTTATCATCCCCATTGGCTTACATTTTTCCATCTTTTTATTGAAATATAATACCAGAAGTGCATATATCATAATCATACAACCTCATGTCTCTCCTCCGTATTCATAGTCTTACCCACTTGCCTTTGAATGGACTAACTTTCGGTCTGGTGGCATCTTCTAAGCAACAACCACACTCACCACGCTTATGTCTCACTTCCATTGATAGAATTGTTGTTCATCATAGGTAGCAGCACAGGTGCACTCAAAGAGTAACGGGTAGAATTCATGCCCAACAGTGTCTTTTCTAAATGTTTGCTTTTTCCTCTGACACCCCACGTCTTTGGCCTTGGGTTCTTCCCTCACGTAGGAGGTGGCTCCCTATTTGAAAACATATTGAGAACTGACTTGAATCTCAAGTCTTACCTGAAGCTTCTGATTCTGGCACCCCTCCCACAAATTTCTCCTTTTAAAAAATATTATCCTAGAATTTAGTACCTAATTAGATGCCTACATTTGCTGGTCATTTTTCATTCTTGTTTTATAAGAAATTAGATGATGAAGCTCCTCAGTTATTGAAATTTGTACTTGATCTTGCCTGTAAGTTATGCTGGAGTGTTTAGATGCAAACCCTTTCTGTCTTCCTCACATGTTTACATAGGACTTCTTCCTTATTCATTGCATTTATAAGGCATTGATATCTATGGAGTGCCTCAAATGCACATATAGGAGCATCAGAAATGGTTCCCAAACATCATGCCCAGTATACACTAAGACACAAACTTATTACTTATGGATCTGAAATATTATATATATATATATATATGTGTGTGTGTGTGTGTGTGTATCTATATCTATATCTATATGTATGTGTATATATATATATATATATATAGAGAGAGAGAGAGAGAGAGAGAGAGAGAGAGGATTGTTTCCACATCATCATTCCCAGTACCTTCTCTTGGTTCAGTCTGTCTCTTCTGGACTATTAAAAATGTTACCCAAACCAGGAGTTCTTATATTTCAATATGTTTTTCCTATCATATTGAAGCCTAGGATGCTACTTTATTTTTTTTAAGATTTATTTATTTTGTTATTTGAAAGTCAGAGTTACAGAGAGAGAGAGGAGAGACAGAGAAAGAAAGAGCCTTCCATCTGATGGTTCACTCCCCACTTGGCTGCAATGCCTGGAGATATGCCGATCTGAAGCCAGGATCCAGGAGCTTGTTCAGGGTCTCCCACCTGGGTGCAGGGGCCCAAGGGCTTGGACCATCCTCCACTTCTTTCCCAGGCCATAGTAGAGAGCTGCAACAGAAGTGGAGCAGCCGGGTCTTGAAACGATGCCCATATGGGATGCTGGTGCCTCAGGCCAGGGCATTAACCTGCTGTGCCGCAGCGCTAGTCCCAAAGATGCTACTTTAAAATGAGGACATAGTTACTAACCTTTAAACTTATCTTAAAATAGTATTTAGGTAAATGATCTAATGACTGCATAATTATTATACTGTCTCTTTCTTTAAGTTGTTTAAATAAGTTCAGCTAAGTCATGACATTATAGTCACTGGGACATCAGTATATTTGAATTTAGAAACTTACAGTATTATTTATGAAGCAAAAATATATAAATATGACATATTTTATATTGTTTCTGTATTTTTAATGTAACTGTGCAGATCCTGTTAGACACACTAATGTGTATAATCGTGTTAAATGTAAATAAAATGAAGCTCGCTGTACTAGTACTCAAACAGTATTTTACACTTTGTGTTTCTATGTGGGTGCAAACTGTTGAAATCTTTACTTAATATATACTAAATTGATCTTCTGTATATAAAGAGAATTGAAAATGAATCTTGATGCAAATGGAATGGGAGAGGGAGCGGGAGATGGAAGGGTTGCAGGTGGGAGGGAAGTTATGGGGGGAAAAGCCATTGTAATCCATAAGCTATACTTTGGAAATTTATATTTATTAAATAAAAGTTAAAAAGAAGAAATTGGCTAATAAAAAAGTGACAATTAAATTAATCTATGATTTTGCTTGAGACTTCCAACAGCACCTTTTGGTGCCAATTCCATGGTATGAATCAAGCTCTTCTATGATACCCTATCCAGAATAACCAGATATATGCTTAAATATTTATTAGAAATGATGAGAAAAGAGAGAGCTTGTTAAACTTACTGATTAGCATCTTGGGGGGGGGTCACAGTAAATGGCTTTCTTTCCCAGTTTTTACTTAGCAAGCACAAACAGGCTCAGTTTACGGCAATAAAGACACTAATTAAGCAGAGTATGGGAAAACGTCAATGAGAATTGACAACTGTGACTTCACACTTAAAATATTAAGTAAAAGTTGCCTACGTTCCTGTTTCTCCCTCCACCCTAACCTCCTCCTTGCTTCTTCAGTATTTGATTAAATACACTAGAACGAAAACATCAATTCACTCTAGTTAGAGGGCAAGACATTGTGAATTAATGAAGTCAGACTCATGGGAAGTTTGATTCAATTCTACTACTTTCAAGTACTTATGATAACTGAACCTTAATGTTTCAGATATAGAGATCATTAGTAGTATTTAAAACACATGATATTCATTAATGAAAGTAATTTGTAACTAGCAAATATATATATACACACATATACATAGGCATATACACACCTATCTATTTGGTGTGTGATAATAGATAGATAGATAGATAGTCAGTCACACATATTGGTGTGAATGCATATCAAATCTATATTTCTGATTTTTACTCAAAGTGATTCTAATGGTAGACATATTTGTGACTCCTTGGATTTTCAAAGCTCATTAACAGCCAGCTTTTTTAAAAAATAGTTAATTCCTTTGTGCTTTCAAGCATACTATGTTCCACACCTTAATCTCTGTATAATAAAGGATTTTTTTACAATGTAAGTCAACTTTCTGTTCATCCCCTTTTCAATTCAGTGGAAACTAAATTAAAAGATTTTACTATAAGGAATATCAAATTCAAATAATGATGATATTTATTGCCAGCAACCTCTAATTGCTGAGTCAAATTGCTTTCTGAGCTTGAAGGTAAGCATTTGGAATGCTGCATATTACTAGATGAAAATCTTTAGCACAACAATGATACAAGCTTCATTACCTGGAGTCATGCTTCTAATAGGGAGGCTTTGGGTTTTAAATGGTATTTATTGAAAGCTAACCAGATTGTGAGCATTTAATTGAATATATCAATTTTCAGGACTCCAGAATTGTTGTGTTTGCTTAGAATCTTGTTCCAGAGAGTTTTTCCCCTCTGACACCAGAGAGGTGTAATAATTTTTTGTCTGGAAAAAAAGCTTCAGGTATAGCTATAATTCGCTTTTGCAATCATATCAGTTATTCTGGCAAAATGCAACCTCAAGTCTCACATGACAGTTTACAAATTAAAACCTGTAGAAATAATTAAAAAAGGAGATACAAATAGGAGTGCTACGTGAAAATGTAAAGCTTCAGCAGCTAGCTCATCTGAGTGGTAACTAGACGTGAGGCACAAACTAATTGTACTTATCTATTTTTGAGTGAGAATTATAGGCAGGTGGGGTCTGTGATGGGAGGGGAAAGTATGTTTATAATATTTTGCTCACTTAAAGATTCCCATAATAAAATAGAACCAACACCAGGAAATATATGACAGAAAGAGCAGGGGCAGTGTTAATAATTTGTTATCAAATAAACTGTTGTGGCTTCCTTTTTATCTTTTAAATAGGTCTACTCTACCGTGCTTCCTTTATATGCTACCCAATCACTTCTTCAAAAAAGGCTTTAGAGCAGCTACCCTGTGTAAGGCATTGAACCATACCCAGTAACTTATTCTTCAAGCTAGACTTCTGATTTCCCAAAGACAGTCCTCATATCTTCATTGTTTTTTTCTTTTTATCTTACATCCATACTGTAGCATCTAGCATGTGCCTGGAAACTTGCTACATACCCACTAATTATTTTTAAATAACTTAAAGAGGAAAGGGGGATGTAGCTGTTTCTTTTTAAATTCTAGAACATTTTCAAAAAACACTATTCCTAATAGCACACCACACACATACCCTACTTTTTAAAAAGCAGTTCTTACTGCAAGTCCAGATACACTGTTCAGTACCCCAGTGGGACTTTCTATCCCAAGAGCCTGGACCCAAGCTGGAATAACTGTCAGCAGCAACATTAATTGCCCCCTTTCTTGGCAGGGCAGTGTGTAAATTGGTGTGGAGAAAGAGACTGAAATCTCTGCTCATCCCAAGAAGGAGCCGCTGGGGACCTGGTGCAACCCATTAGGGGCATAGCTGTGTGGAGGCAAGTTTCCTATCTGTCTGAACAGCTCCTACAATCAGGGTAAATAAATACTTTAAATCCCTAGAGTCAGCAAACTTCTTCAGGATTTTCTTCTAATATCATGGAGTCTTACTGTGTCTGGGCCTAAGGCATTTTCTAATTTTGAACAATTTATGTTCAAAAACCCAGGAGCCTGCATCCCATTAAATGTGGCCCCTCAAAGATCCAGATGAGAACTGCTCCTTCCCACCTTCATCCCTTCACATAAACCCTTTCTTTTTCCTAGAAATTCTTGCCTTGCCTCCAAAAGGACCTAAAGGACACACACCCATGCTTTAAGGATTAATGGGCACAGTCCTTCTCTACCTTCTGCTTTCATGCATTACTTCCTCCTCCTAGTTCCTGCCATCTGACCACCTGCTGATTGCTTCTTATATATGCAAGGTATCTTCCACTGCATTTGTATTATCTTCTTTAGATGTTTCTCCACCTGCATTATAATCATTCAAGTTAAGAATTCATGTTTTCTTACAGTGTTTGAGGCAAAACATAATATACAAAAGGTACTAGTCCAGTGTGACTAATCAGTTCAAGTCAGTCTGATTACAGCAAGAAGGGAGTATAAGAACTCTGATGAAGATGCCTCCTGCCCACTCCCATTACCTATTTGCACACGACTTCTTAATGGCTCTGCCTCGTACTATGATTGCCATCTGCCTGATGACATAAAAGAAAACTGGAAGGGGAGGACTTCCTTAGGAAAGCATTTCAAGCTAAGGGAGTACTTGATAAGATGGGTCAAAATCAGTAAAAAAGTAGGCCAATGATAATTAAGTTAGTTCAACTGTTCAACCAAAGAATGGACCACCTAGGAAAGAATAATGTGATAGGCACATTCAGAATTCAGATGACCCTCAAAGGATCCCTGTCCTGAGTGGGGATTTAGACCAAATAACCTTCACACCTCCGGGTATCTGAAAACCTTTGATTCTGAAGCCAGTGTGATAATTTTATGTGTTGACTTACTAGACATTGGGGTGCCCAGACATTTGTCCAAACATGATTCTAGGTGATTTTGTGAGGGTGTTTCTAGATAGCATTAACATTTACACCAGTAGGTTGAGTAGGAAGATTGCCCTCCCTAACATGGGTCAGCTGAATACCCGAACAAAACATAAGGCTGCATAAAAGGGAATTCCTCCTTCCCAACTGTGTAAGCTGGGACACTGGTCATTTTTGCTTCTGCTCTAAAACTAAAAGGATTGGCTCTTCATGAGTCATATAGCCTTCCAGTTTGGGGACTGGAACTGACATCATTGCTTCTCCTGGTTCACCAGCCCTTCAAATTCGACCTGGAACCAAAAATCAGCTCTCCTGGGTCTCCAGCTTGGGATTTCTCCACCTCAGCAATTATAGGAGTCAATTCCCTGCAATACATCTCTATCTTTGTCTCACTCTGAACACACACACATGCACACATACACATACCCATACCCATACACACAAGTAGATCAAGTTCTCTGGAAAATCCTATTATAGTCAGTACGGTCTGGTATTAGTAAGTGCTGTTTTCTGACTAGAAGGGATCAATCCATGAGGAAGCTGGCTTCAGCTCCAGCCCAGTCTATCAAATAATGCCTCCAGCCTTCCAATTGGACTCTTATGCTTGGTTTGTTCTAAGAGGGAAAATAAGTTTAGTATTTTTCCCCTCTGTTCTTAGCAATCTGTCCTTTGCTATTTGGCAAGAACTGGCAGCTTTTCCTGTGGTCTAACTGGATCTGGAAATAACATGGTTATTTTTGTTTAAACGTAATGGCAAAGAACTTGAGCTTATATGCAATTTAGCCTTATCAAGCACAGACATATTTGTTTGTGTACAATCAGCATGCCTGAGTGATGTCAGAAGAGCTCTGAAAACAATATATTCTGAAGCCAGAGTTGTTAGTGGGTGGAACCTTCCCAAATAATAAGCATTGTACACATGATTGGAACTAGAAAGAGTTATTTAGTCCAAGGGAACCTGCTTTAGTCCATACAGCATGTCATACGACTCAGAAACAAAACGGAAAGAGGAAATAAATGAAAGGAATTGACTAAACATGGAGGAAATTGTGTGCTTTTGTGGTTCTATCTAGGCACACATTAATAGCTGTTGAATGAATCATAACTTTGCATGAATCATAACTTTAGAAATAAACAATGTGATTGCATTTACAGGTATCAGAATATATTTATATGTATAGATAAACAAAGAGATGTTCTATAAGAGATGTTATAAATGTATTTGTGTACAAGGTTGGTGTTATTGATAAAGTCCCCATGCTGAGAAATTTGGCATGCCCTACATTGCTTATTCTATTGTTGGGTTTTTCTCTCTCCTGGTGTTGCCTTCCCTTCGAATTACAGTGTGCTAGCTTGGGCTCCCTACAACTACATGTGCTCCATCCCATGTACATTCAAGATTCAAGTTACTTCTAGTCAGTTGGGTACTTCCAAACATACATGGTGAAGGCAGAGCATTTTCTCTGAATTTGTACTCAGAAGACCCACATTTCAGAGACTACATTTTCATTAACAGCACTAGCTTTGCTAGCTACAATGAAGCATACTGATAGATGTTTTAGAAAGGATTTATGGGCCGGCGCCGTGGCTCAACAGGCTAATCCTCCGCCTTGCGGCGCCGGCACACCGGGTTCTAGTCCTGGTCGGGGCGCCGGATTCTGTCCCGGTTGCCCCTCTTCCAGGCCAGCCCTCTGCTGTGGCCCAGGAGTGCAGTGGAGGATGGCCCAGGTGCTTGGGCCCTGCACCCCATGGGGAGACCAGGAAAAGCACCTGGCTCCTGGCTCCTGCCATTGGACAAGCGCGGTGCGCCGGCCGCAGCGCGCCGACCGCGGCGGCCATTGGAGGGTGAACCAACGGCAAAAGGAAGACCTTTCTCTCTGTCTCTCTCTCTCACTGTCCACTCTACCTGTAAAAAAAAAAAAAAAAAAAAAAAAAAAAAGAAAGGATTTATGTGCATTCTATATCCACGCCATAAAAGTGATTGTTCTGAATGATGGAGAAGCAGGAATACTGAAAAAATGAAAATAAAAAAGGTTTGTTTTGGTTATAAAGTAGCAAAGGAAAATGCCATTTCATTTTTTTTTGCATTACAAAGTAACAAAATATGGTCACCTAGCCAGTTTGTCTCAATTGGTAGGTTGCCCATATCAGTAAATTTTGCTATAGAATCTTGATTCTCTCAGGCTCTCTGATAAAGATCGCATTCATCAAGTCACAATGAGGCCTTCAGAACCTGAATTTTAAACAAATAAATTAAAAATATAGAACAGTCTGATTAGGGTAGTCCATAGAATCACATTTTGAAAATAATTACAGCCTTCCCTTTTCCTCTCTTTCATTAAGAATTGATCCAGCGAACTTCTAACATAAGGGAGAGAGAGATGTAGATTAGAATCTGTAATTAAAGAACTCTGGATTTATTTTGAAAGGCCCTAGTATCAGGTTCTCATTCTTCATTTGTTTACTGTGACTTTGGCATACTCTTTTCACCAATCAAAGTCTCAGTATCTTTAGTTGTTAAAATAGGAAAATAAGAGTATCTAATATCCATGATTCTTATATTATCCAAGGAAGCAATGTCTGTAGAACTGCTTTGGAATTTGTAAACTGATATAGGAAAAATTGTTTATGTTATAAATATGCATGCTGACAATTCAAACAAGGAAGTACTCAGGATATGCTTGGATCTTACACCCGGCTCAGCCTGCACATAGCAAGTGGAAGACAGAGCAAAAGAAAACTCTTACTGCTCTCTGAGGAGCTCCTAGACTGGGAGGAAGGTACATTAAATAGCCATGAAGTGATAGTTACTACGAATGGCAAGATGTGCCATGTTATGAATTTCTAAAAAGGCAAAGAATGGTGGATTATGGAAACTAGTGGATTATATGGGAGTGCTCCATCAAAGACTGGGTCTGTCAGTCAGTCCTTCATAAAGTAATGGATTTGTTGTCAAGTAGACAGTCCCGGTGGAGACAATCTAGGCAAAAGAGCAAGCAGCTGAAAAAGCCCATCTATAGGAAAGAGCACTGCAGAAAGCAAGGGGAGGGACTGAAAATAACAAGAGAGATTGTTAGAAGCTCAGAAAATCAGAAAGTTCTTTCCACCTAATTCTTAATTTGAATAGATTTGGCTATACTCTCATCTACACAACTCTCTTATTTGACAGATCAGTGTGCTAAAAGTACCAATTGATTGGGATAAATCTTTTCAACAGCGGCATTTATAACAACATAATACCCCATCCAAGGAAACCCTACCATAAAGACCAAGTTAAGCACCACTCCATTAGCCTCATGGATTTATTGACTTATTGATATGTTTAAAATGTCTCCATTGTAAAATTAGTGAATATGTAAATAGTATCAACTTGAAGGAAAGGACAAACAGCGTTAGAATAACGACTGTCCTTATTATTGGATTTGCATGCCTCTTTTCTGATATATCACAATTTTTTCTTGGTAAATTCCTTTTCAATATCTCTAAACTTCTTGATATTCTTTTCTATCAAAAAAGGAAAAGACTTTGCAGAAGTCCTTTGTACTTGTCAGTACGTTACACAAGAGCACAGGGGTATATTTTTTCTCTACTTTGAGCATTATGATTTAATATACTTTTTAAATAGAATGTCAGAAACAAAAGAATAATTTTCGTACCATGGCATGAGAACTAAATGTATGGATTGATCTGCTGATAGGCTATTTACTCTCCATCTCCCTCTCATGTACTTGTTAAGTGATTCATGTAAGTAGCCAGAGTGTTAGAGGCTCAGGTTCCCTACTTATCAGATAGAATGGGCAGCAATCTTTACATCCTTCTGCATCCACACTCACAATGGAAAGAGGCATGGAAATACATTGACTACATCTTAGGAATTCTTTTTTGTTTGTTTGTTTTTCAAAAAAAAATGGAGGAAGATTATGTTGATTGTATACAAGATGTAAAAGTTCTATATTTGCTTGTGTTGATGATGTTAAAAGAGGCAGAAGTCTCTGGGGAGTGGGCAACTTATTTGAATAATGCAAAGTGAGCAGATTCTTCCTCAATCTGAGGCAAATATTTTCACCACACTGTTTCTGAAAAGAGGCTTGGATAGGAGGAAAGATCCACAGGCTGATATTGGCAAATAAGGGCTCAGGTTTTGAATACTTGTACATTTCTCTGCCTTGTTTTCAACATGGGTAAGGAGAAGTGATAGTGTTGGACCCTATCCAAGATCCTGGTATATAAAATTATGCAGTAAAATATCATTGCTGTGTTGACTCTTAGGACCTTGTCTCTTGAGTGGGCATTGTGGTGTAGCTAGTTAAACCATCACTTGAGACACTCACATCCAATATCGCTGCTTTGAGTTCTGGCTCCTCTTCTCGGATCCACCTTTCTGCTAATGCATCCTGGAAGAATATGATTCCTCAATTGCTCAGACCCTGCTGTCTACATGGGAGACCCATATGGAATTGTTGGGTACTGGCTTCAGTCTGGCCCAATTCTGATATTTGTAAGTAAACCAACAGGTGGATGCCCCATCCTCCACCCTGCCATTACTTTGCCTTTCAGTTAGAAAAAAAACAAACACTTTTAAAATGATGTTATCTCTCAAGATATTGTCTCACATTGCTAAGTAGCTCCTTCTTCCTATTCTCCAAGGTTGTCCTAATGTTGGAGAAGAAAGAAAATCTTGTTTCTTCATTTTTGTTTGTTTGGAGGGTGGGGTTTGCTTGGATGCACCTATCTACGATCCTAGGAAGTTCTTACTATACAGCAATATTTGGTTCCAGGAACATTTTATTCCAGCTTCATTTTTTTTAATCCCCACTTCCAGCACCAGCTCCACTGTGACCTCAAAGTGATGCTATCTTGCTCCCCAAGATCCTGCCATCCTTGCAGCTCCTGAGACAAAAGCTAGGAAGTGAACCTCAAAGAAAGTTTGATTTCAATTCTGGATTCCTGTTATGGTCTGTTTTAACATCCTCGCACTTTTTATTTTAGCTTAGGAGAGGAAACTGTTTCCTAAAGTGTCTACTTCTGTGTTGTATCAGTTTCCCTTTCTGCCTAATCAGACCCCCAGTATTTCTATGTTGCTATATTTCATTCTACTTGTTAAAATAACTGTTGTGCTTCCTGTTTTCCTAACTGGAAACAGATAGAGTCTGTGGCTAAATACAAGTTGGGGCTTTTAGAATCTCTAAATAAAGTATTATGGGATACCTAAGGATTCTGAAACTTCAAGGCTTTCTCTGTAGGCCTTCTTTCTAAATGATGGCATTTGATTAGAGGTCTCTTCTTTTCTGTTATCAACATTGCACATGGATGTTTGCCATTGCAGACTGTCCATTGCTATACTTGTGATACAAAATGAACCTGCACCATATAAAGAGGTCAGATGGTCTGTTTATGAAGACTTTTAGTAGGTTGAATAATAATCACTCTCAAATCAGGTCTTACATGAACTGTAATCTCTTGGCAGCTCAATAATGTTAGAGTTTGTGGATTAGAGTTGTTTTCCTGTGGGCTGACATTTGCAGGCAAAACTAATCAAGTAGCCATTATGTCTACAGCCAGGAATTTAATGTGCAGCAGTGAACCTACCTTTCTGAAAAAAAAAAAAAGCCTTCTGAAATAATTGGCTTCTTACTAAAGCCCTGCCACAACAGGTAGATGGGGAGGCATGTGGGAATTGGTAAGCTTGGGAACACAAAATCTCTTCTCCTCCTGTGGCATTATTCATATGCTCTGAACCTTCTGATCTGAATGTTGGGTGATAGTTCAGGAAGATAATGGCCTGTGTCCAGGATCTCAATTCCTAAAGGACAAGAGACAACAGCACTGGGACTTCATTATAGGTTGGTCTTCCTGTAAGTTGCTACGTTATGGAATTGAGAAAACCTTCCATGCATTTGACAGGAAGTTTAGTTCATGGCTTGAGTGCATGTTGGAAACACACCCCAGCTATACTCATTCATACAGAAAGTCTCTCTGTAATGCATATAAAGTGTGGACCATATATCCTACATCATCTTTATATCAATATCATTTCCTACTAACTATATAAGTGATGGTATGTCCTATAAATTTAATTATGATGATGTACTTTCTTATCAACTGGAGTGGGCACAAATCATTTGTTATATCTTGCCCAAATATTAAATTCAGAGAATTTTGCTGACTGAATTATTGGCATCATTTAAATGTTTGAATATAGAAGTCTAGTTATGAAGACAATATTAAAACATTTAAAACTTAATCAAAATTTAAGCATAACTCAATATCAAATGAGTGGTCCAACTGGGTAATAGCAAGCGATTTCAAGGAGGAAAACCTTTGGGTGTGTTTCCATGGATGAGGAAAAAAAGAGGAGGTTAAGCAATGGATTTTGACACTTAAATGCCTACAAAGTGCTTGAGATACATTATTATAATTATAGCTAATTCGCAGATTAGCCCAAATTTACATTACATATCTTCTTCTAGAAAAAAATAGATTTAACTCATGCTGTTGGCTTCATATTGGAATCAGAGAAGTTCTAGGAAACTTAGTTCTAGGAAAATGAACTAAGTGTTTAACGGGAGGAATAAGAAGAATATATGTGCCAGGCTTTACCAGAGGGGCTGAAATTAAACACATTGAGTTTCTTTAAGAATCCGTTGGGAGAAAAAAAAGTCTTGCAGTATTTGAATGAAGCTTCATAAAATATCATATTAATTCTTCTTTTCATTCTAGTTTATGTCTTCTACATTTGAAATATTCAATGAGATTTGTAAACTCCTTGATAGAAGTAGTGCTAGGACTACAGTAAGAGAACTGGAAGCCATTCTCATCAGGCTCTCTCTAGCTTATGAAAGATTAAAATTTTTATTTATTTATTTGTTTTTATTATTTGAAAGGCAGAGAGATGGAGAGGGATATTCCGTACACTAGTTCAGTTTCTAGTGAAGGGTGGGCCAGGAAACAAGAACTCCATCAGAGTGTCAACTACTTGAGACATCATCTACTTCCTCCCAGAGTATGCATTAGCAGAGAGTTGGATAGGAACAGAGAAGCAAGTACTGGAAACAGACAACCTGATATAAGACATGGGTCTATCATGTGGCAACATTAATAACTGAACCAAATGTCTGGCCCAGACTCTCTATATAAGTGTGTGACCCTCCAATTTACCTTTAATTAATATCCTTTTGGTTCTACTTGAATACTGACTTACAGTGGAATTCCCTAACCAATAATGCAAATCATGCAAACCATGCTTCATCTGTTTCCAGAATGAGAAAATCTAATCTTCTTCTTTTTTTTTTTTTTGACAGGCAGAGTGGACAGTGAGAGAGAGAGACAGAGAGAAAGGTCTTACTTTTGCCGTTGGTTCACCCTCCAATGGCCGCCGCAGCTGGCGCGCTGCGGCCGGCGCACCGCGCTCATCCTATGGCAGGAGCCAGGAGCTTTTCCTGGTCTCCCCATGGGGTGCAGGGCCCAAGCACCTGGGCCATCCTCCACTGCACTCCCGGGCCACAGCAGAGGGCTGGCCTGGAAGAGGGGCAACCGGGACAGAATCCGGCGCCCCGACCAGGACTAGAACCCGGTGTGCCGGCGCCGCAAGGCGGAGGATTAGCCTGTTGAGCCACGGCGCCGGCCTGAGAAAATCTAATCTTCTTTATGACAGAATTTCACTTCTCTGTAAGCTTGAAATAGTGCTAAACCCTCTTTCTTCAAAACTGGGCTTACAGTGTCTTTTGTGTTCTTTGATGTATAACGATTTAGGATACTATTAACACTTTCTTCTACACCTACCAATTCTGTCCACATTGGGATTTGCCTCTGTTCCCTTGTTGACAGACTTAAGAGTCTCCCAATATGTCCAGTGCTTGTTAGGTAGATTCAATTCCTTTGTTTCAATTGATTATCCTTGGTAAGTATACAGTATCCATATTGTTAGTATATACAGTATCCATATTGTTAGCATATCCATGATAATTTGCCCATGTATGCTAAAGTTAGTCATAAATTAATTGCAAAGTAACAAGATTGCATTTTATCAAGACCTATCTTCTCCAAATAATGCCACAACTCAAAGTTTAATAATACCTAATTTGCACTTCAGTAAATAGAGAAATTCTGTGAATAAGAACTTTGAAAATGAGAAATCCCTTCTTGTGGTCTCCATATAACATACTTGTATACAGGGCCACAAGAGGAAACTTCATTTCTGTCTTTTTTATGGATAACAAATTGAACATTGTTTTTAATTTGCTTAATTTAATACCAAAATTTCATATTCAAAAAAGGGAAATTTTGTTCAGAGAAGAATCAAATTATTTGGAGAATATGGTACATTAGTCTTCCCTAGGACTCATGTAAAATAAACCAAACACTTGGGAAATACCATAGCAGTGGATTCTTTAAGATGACAACTTTTATTTTCTAGGAAAAAGTTTGAGATATGAAAGAAGGTGGGTTTGGGCTGTAACGCAGTTGCATTCTTTGCCTTCATTTGCAGTCACATCACATCACTTCTGTGGGGAATCATCTGTGGTTGGGTCAAGAGGCAGAGAGTATTCTTGATTTCAGAGCAAGAATGGGCCACTTTAACCTCCACCAAGTACGTTCTCTAATGACTTGGAAACTCTAAAATTCATTCTGTTCTGAAGTCAAATAAGAGCAAAATTTCCTTCCATTCCTATGCTGGAAATGCATATCAGTAACAGCTTTAACTAAGCAGTAGAATAACTGCATACAGGTTTATATAAACTTTAGCAAAGTCTCAGAGCGAGTGAATGCACGTGCTTTCTCTCTCTCATTCTCTCTCTCTCTCTCTTTCTCTTTCTCAACAGATAACCTGAGTTAAACAGCAGCAAGTTATCCTGACATTTCACTTATCTTTCCACTCATTTTCTTTGCCAGAAAAGGATTTGCCACACTTGCAGGCAACAGAAGACAAAACAGTCTTTTCTCCTGTTTCTTGCAGCATCCCCGCGGGAGTTGTGTGAAAATGGTCCAATGTTTGAGCTTCTTGAGCTGATGAGAGAAAGAAAGAAAGAAATGTTTCTTTCAGATGCCATGGGTTACCTATTGTTATGTTGCTGAGACTGATGAGAAAGTGAGATGCATGCAAAGCCACTTAAACAAGGGAGAGTTGACTTGTGGCAATAAAAAAAAATGTAATACCAATAGCAGTTAGACATTTTCTAAAAGGTCTGAGAGTCATTTTTTCTTATCCTATGGAAGTTTTATCTTGCATATCACTAAAGACTCTTCAACAATATTATGCATAAAATGAATATTGCTAATATTCTTTAGTGGAGAAAAATAGATAACAAATGCATCACATTTATGCATATTCCTACTTTAAAACTTAAAATTATTGAACAAAGAGGTTGCAATAGTATTAGAGACATTAGAAAATGTAAGTATTTTTGAATTCATACAAATCTTTTATTTCACACAGGAATGAGACTCAAAGAAAATATCAATGCACTAACATATCTAATCAAAATAGGAGTTTTTACTTAAGTGCTGTTATATTTGGTCTTTTTGTTAGATAAATTGGAATATGACAGGGTTCAACTTGAAACATAACAACTTACTAGAGTGAGTGACTAATATAATCTAGTTGGCTCAAAGAAACAAATATCATTTTTTAGTCCTTCTTAATTCATGTATTTCATAGGCTTCTCTTCCATTCAAACCATTTATGGTGATAGTGCAGTTCTCTATATAGCACCCTCTAGGCACTCCACAGGTGTGATTTTCTGATTTGGCCTTTGTCTTGGTACCAGGCTTAGAAATATAAATATAAACAGAATTGTAATTCATCATTCATTTGAGATTCCTGGAAATGGAATGTTTTACTAATTTATCCACAATATATCTATAATGTGCTAATAATACGAAACATTAAAATTCAAATATTTATTTAAAATATTCAATTCAAAGCAACTCATTTTTGCTTTTGAATAATCTGTTTTAACTTTTCTGTAAAGGAGTTTGAATTTTAGAGTTTCTCACATCCCTCATTCTGGGCTTTGACCAAGATTGAGTAAAAGTAGGAACACAGAAAATTGGGCTCAAAAAAATGTTCGTGATTTCTTACAGGAAGCATCCAATGTCCAAAATTGCAAATCACATTTAAAAAAATGTTTTTGCAAAATGTCCAAGGTAGATGCTAGACAAAACAGAAAGGAATGATCAAGTTTGAAATTGGTCCCCCACCCCCACAGCCCTTTGGAAAAACATATGATGAAATCAAGTAACATTTTCAATGGTGATTTCATGGTTTATTGGATATTTTCATCCTCTTGGAAATCTGCCTATACAAAGATCTAAAAGAACTGACATTATAATTCACATGGTAGCAGCTACCTCAGAGAAGCCATCAGTCAGTGAGTGTTGAAGTCACTCTAACTCTTCTGGCTGTCCAAGTGGCCATGCAAAGTACCCAAAGAATCTGGCTTAATAGCAACTTAGAACGTGTTAGACTTTGAGTTACTATGTATATTTGCTACATGAAATTTTCAATGCTGTTCTGAAAGTCAAGCATGTTTTGAGGGCAAAATCTAACAGTAAGATAAAGAGAATTATCCATTTTATTAAATGATTATAGAGAAAATAATCAATACAAGCCTTATCTCATGGGTTTCACTTTTTTTTTCAAAGATTTATTTTATTTATCTGAAAGTAAGAGTTACAGAGAGGCAGAGGCAGAAAGAGAGAGAGAGGTCGTCCATCCGATGATTCACTCCCCAGATGGCTGCAACGGCTGGGATTGTGCCAGGAGCCAGGAACCAGGAGCCAGGAGCCAGGAGCCAGGAGTTTCTTCTGGGTCTCCCATGCAGGAACAGGGGCCCAAAAACTTGGGGTCATCTTTTACTGCTTTTCCAGGCCATAGCAGAGAGCTGGATCGGAAGTGGAGTACCCGGGACTTGAACTGGTGCCCATATGGGTTGCAGGCACTGCGGGCAGCAACTTTACTAGCTATGCCACAGTGCCAGCCTCATGGGTTTCACTTTTATAAGTGGTGGTTATTATAAATAAATAAATGTCAAAGTTCACTTAACCTTAACCAAATAATCATCAAGCAATCAATTTACGCAACAGTACTTCACAAGACTCTGTGCTAAGCACTATGAGAGATACAAATAAATAGTGAGTACCTTCAACTTGGGCAAGAACAGGGAATCCACAAGTCTGAGGTAGTCTCTTTTGTAAACTATCTGGATTCTGGAGGCCCATGTAATTCCTCTTCGAAATGTTTCTGAGTCCATGTCTAAGGACTGCACTGACTTTTTTTGAGGTTTGTTCTTTCCAAAGCTAGCTAGATCTTGGGTGTCTGTAATTCTAGACCTAGGACAGTTGAGGGCCACTTAATGGAGAACTTTCACAAAGGTCAGGCACGTTGGCTGGAGTATTCCCTTACAGCTTAGGACTGAGAATGAGAAGAAAATACAGGTGAGATGAGAGGCCCATGGAGATCACCTTCCCCACGCCTCCAGGATCAAGCACAGAGAACCTTTGAATTTTAAATTCAGCCTTGCCTTCAAGTTTTCCAAGAAGGCACAATTGTCAAGGTATGGAAATTCTGGAGCATATTCTACTTAATGTTTTGGTAACCTTATTTATAACTTTTAGATTCAAAGTAGATGCAGGGTATATAACACTCTTGTGTTCTGTCAATCAAATGTTTAAGATAAGCCACATGTATTGTCATTGCATACACATAGTTTATATTTCAGGAGAACCAACGAAACATATGAAATAATCATTGTACATTTCAAGGAACTTAAAATCAGAGTTGTTTTAAACACTGACAATTAACCCATTTATTCTTACCATTTCAGCACAGCTAAGGAATTTTCATCATAGTATATTGCTTACTTAAGTTTTTTTTCTAGTTCCATATGTTGTTTTTTTTTGTTCTGTTTTGTTTCTATAAAGCTTTTATTTAAAGAATATAAATTTCCAAAGTACAGCTTATGGATTACAATGGCTCCCCTCCCCCCATAACTTCTTTCTTCAAGATACTTGTTTCTGACAGTTAGCTTTTGAAGATATTTAAGGATTTCAATATAATATCTGTAGGACATGCAGTTGTTTCCTTTGTCCATGGGTATATTTGGATTAATATGAAAATTTAAGTTCTTTCAGGAGTTTGAAGAGCGATTACTGGATAGATTAAGTGTCTGTAGTGAACGTATTGACTACATACATTTAGGAATATAAGAGCTGATATTTGTTATTAGATTGTCCTAGTTTTATCAGTACACCTAAAAATTAATTGAAACTATTTGACTCAGGATCTAGTGCTGTGGCGTAGTGGGCCTGGGGTGCAGGCATCCCTTATGGGTGCCAGATCTTATCTCGGCTGCTTCTCTTCTGATCCAGCTCACTGCGATGGGTAGAAAAGAAGTAGAAGATGGCCCAAGTGCTTGGACCCCTGCACCCATGTTGGAAATCCAGAAGAAGCTCCTGACTCCTGGCTTCCGATAAGTCCAGTTCTGGCCATTGCAGCCATTTTGGAAATGAACCAACAGAATGGAAAACCTTTCTCTCTCCCTCTTTCTGTCTGTAGCCCTACCTCTCAAGCAAACAAATAAAAACGTAAAAAAAAAAAAAAAAACTATTGAACTCAAAAATTAGTTTCTACAGGTTTGAAATGACCCCTTAATATGATGGAAGTACTTTAGACATTAAAAAATAAGAGGAAATAATGAAATAAGATTGAAATTGTATAGCTTAGATATGGTCACTGACCCTCAGCATGAGCAAATATGATTTTCTACAGGTACTTCTTTTAACAGATCTTAATATTCAGAGCATGTGCTTTCAATCTATGTTTACACGGTAGAAGGGAATGGAAATAAAGGCAAGAGATTTTTCGTTTTAATTTGTTTTCATTTTTTAAAATGTATTTAAATTGAATGGGTCTAATGTTCAACTGTCTCCTATTGCCTTTACCTAGCATACCAGCTGTTAGGGCCTCTCAGGTAAATAATTAAGTGTTTTAAAAAACCACACAAATACATATTTAACCAATAGACTGGAACAAATAGAGCCTCAATGGGCCATTTGGAGCTTGGGACAATTGGAAGATTATTGAGCTGGTAGCCCACTGTGGCTCATGTTAACGTTTTTAGAGCAGGTTAAAAAATGCTAACCTGAGCTCGCTTTAATGAAAGTCCTTAATGTGCAAGATTAAAAAGTCATAATGGAACATTATTACAGAGGGGGTAACCAGGATTAAAAGTGGCCTAAGTAATGTTGTTTGTTAAACACGCCTTATCACACATAAGGGAGAGAGAACTGAAGATTTGCTTGAAAACAAAATAGAGTATTAAAAAAAATCTTGAGCATGCAATTTCAATTCATGTAGATTTATTTGTACGCATTTATTTATTCATTTATATATTTATTATTTACAAGAACTTCAAGAGAAATTTTGTGTGGCACTTTATTTCAATTATTGTTGAAAATTATAGAGGCTTGATTTCATGTTGCAGATGATTCATTTCCACATATGTATGAGCAGTTGTTAGTCTCTCAATGGACAAGCTAGGCTTAGAATAAGGCTCTTTGTTAATGGCTTTAGAAATAAAGCCATATTTTAAAGTCACTTGTGACTTTAAAATTTGGAAACATTACTTATTAGCCTTTTCCTGTTGTTTATGTATCTGAAGAAGATCAAGAAGTAGTCTTGAGGATTTCTATCTATGTGTGCATCATTGATAGAATCTTCACTCTGCAACTACATTTCTGGAACCATGTTAAGCATAATGTACACTTTGTGAGACTTAGATTGATTAATATTAAAAGTAAGTTCCTGAAATCACATAACTAGAAAGATGCAAACTGCGATCCATAACAGTATGGTGAAAGGCAGTGAAGGACTGAGGAGGTCTACATCATCCCCTCTAAGGACCATACGTTCTCTCTTTGCCTTGGAACACCTCAACTACGTAACTCAATGTGACAAATAACCAGACAGGCTAAAGGGAACAACCAGAAATTTATATAGAAATATCATCAAAGTTTATTTGCTTTCATCGACTGAAATGCTTAGAAAGAAATATTTTACTTCCTGTATCCTTACAGATAGTCATGTGTACCTGCATCCATGTATCCACTGTTCCAGGATACTCCATATGGAAGAAATATCTTGAAAATGAACAAAAATTCCTAAACACTGATGGAGCTACAAGAAATGTCTGGAATGCCTTACAACAAAAACCCAGGAGAGACAGATATTTGGGTGAACGGGTTAAGCTGCCTCTTGAGACACCCGCATACCATATCAGAGTACCATGGTTCAAGACCCAACTCCACTTCCAATTCAGCTTCCTGCTTATGCACACTATGGGACTCAGTGGATAATAACTAAAATTCGCGGGTCTCTGTCAACCCTGTGAGAGATGCAGATGAGGTTCCTCACTTCTGGCATTGTCCTGGCCCATCTACAGTTGTTACAGGCCTTTGGGCAGTAATCCAGCAGATAGAAGATGTCTCTATGTTTGTTGCAGTAAAGTCTCATCTTCCATTGTTGCTGTTGTACAGTGAATGCTATCTCCAGAGACACTACTTACTTCATAGTCCTTGACAATGGCGCCATCTGGAATTGGGCAGTGAATGATCTGCATGGTTTGTATACACAGTGGCTCTGGCAAATGAAACACAGGTAAGAGATTCTTGGTTGAAATCAAAGTCCTGCTCATTAGTTAACCTTTATAAAGACACTTTTATTGAGCACCTACCACACATAAAAAGCAACATGTAAAATACAACTTTGAAAGCACAACTTCATCATCTCCATATAAATTAACTTCATTTAGAGTTTTTATCTTAATAATGGAAATTTATTTTTGCTAAAAATCCACCAGACATTCACAGTTTTGAGAGTAATTGTACAAAGTACAATGGAGCTACTATATATAACACATGAATCACTAGAGGCATGTGGAGGAGGATATGATGACCTAGAGCAAAAGTAAATGCTACATGCAACCCAATTGTCAACACCACCCACATTGAAGCCTCTTTGCTAAAGAATGTCCCTGCTATGGAAGACCTCAATACTTCAACATTATGACAGTTCCAAGTTCAAGACACATTGAGCAGAATGGATGGTGGGGTATTAACAAACTTTCAGGGTCTTCAGAAAGCTTGTGGAAAATGTATATTATGAAAAATCTATGCATTGATTTCAAAATTGTTTTGCACCTAAAGAAGCAGTTTTTAAAATTTTAATTGAGGAGTATGAGGAGACAGAAGGAGAGAGGAGAAGGAGAGAGAGAGAGAGAGAGAGAGAGAGAATAAATGAACCTCCATTTGCTAGTTCACTACCCAAATGTCCATGGTGTTCAGGGCTGGTCCACTGTCAGAGATGGGATCCAAGAACTCAATTCCGATCTCCCACACGGGCAGCAGGAACTCAATTACTTGAGTCATCAAACTGCTGTCCCCTGGAGTTTACATTAGCAAGAAGCTGGAATCAGGAGCAAAGCTAGGACTCAAGCAGAGGCACAATAATATGGATATAGACATCTAATCTACTAGGTTTGCCCACAAATGTTCTTCTAATTCAGCTTTTCTACAAATTTTTAAAGTTACTTTGTATTTTATAAAATGTCCTTCAGATATTTCTGTACTCAGAGTTACTCAACTACTCCAATAACTTCATTGTTTCTAAAAATTTATTGTCCATCCCCTCTAAAAATTCTGTTTATTGTAAGGAGGGATGTCTCCATCCAGTAGTTTCCCTCAGCTTACATACCCCACTCAGCAAAAGAACAGCTCTCAATGTTTGTAATCTAAGAAGTCCTCCGTGATCTCCATTCTAGAACACAGAGCATAGCCTGTCCCCCAAAATGGAAAGGTTAATGTTGATGTGAAGAATTAGCATAGTCGAGGGCCAGCTCTGTGGCGCAGTAGGTTAATCCTCTGCCTGCAGTGCTGGTGTTCCATATGGGCACCAGTTCTTCCACCTGGCTGCCCATCTTCAGATCCAGCTCTCTGCTGTGACCTGGGAAGGCAGTGGAGGATGGTCCAAGTGCTTGGGTCCCTGCACCTGCATGGGAGACCAGGAAGAGGCACCTGGTTCCTGGCTTTGGATGGGTGCAGCTCTGGCCATTGCAGCTACCTGGGGAGTAAACCAATGGAAGGAAGACCTTTCTCTCTTTCCCTCTCACCGTCTTTAACTCTACCTCTCAAATAAATAAATAAAATCTTTAAAACAAAAACAAAAACATAGTCAGGGCCTGTGCAGTAACATAGTGGGTAAAGCTGCCATCTGCAGTGCCAGCATCCTATATGCACATGGGCTCAAGTCCCGGCTGCTCCACTTCCAATCCAGCTCTCTGCTATGTTCTGGGAAAGCAGCAGAAGACGGCCCAAGTCCTTGGGCCCCTGCACCCGCGTGGAGACTGGGAGGAACTCCCTGCTCCTGGCTTCAAATAGGCACAGCTCCGGCCGTTGCAACCAGTTAGGGAGTGAATCAGCAGATGGAAGACCAATGTCTCTCTCTCTCTTCCCCCCACCCTGCTTCTCCGTGATGCTGCTTTTCAAATAAATAAATAAAATCTTAAAAAAAATAGAATTAACATTGTCTTTAAGAAACAAGGAGCATTGGCCTAACAATACCTGAAAAAGTCTAAGTGAATAGAAATGTTTTGACTCATACTTTCCTTAATTAGAATAGAAACTACAAGAAAGACGTCCAGTGTTATCACAGTTCCCAGGAGGAGTACACGAGCTGAACATGAAGTTAAAAGGAGTTGGAGAGGGGCCGGCACTGTGGTGTAGCAGGTAAAGCCACCACCTGTAGTTCCAGCATCCCATTTGGGTGCTGGTTCGAGACCCGGCTGCTCCACTTCCAATCCTGCTTTGAGCTATGGCCTGGGAAAACAGTGGAGGGTGGCCTAAGTCCTAGGGCCTCTGCACCCATATGGGAGACCTGGAAGAAGCTCCTCGCTCCTGGCTTCGGATCAGCACAGCTCCAGCCATTGTGACCATGTGGGGAGTGTGTGACCATGTGGGGAGTGAACCCCATGGGGAGAGAGACCTCTCTCTCTCTCTCTCTCTCTCTTTGCCTCTCCTCTCTCTGTGTAACTATCACTATCAAGTAAAACAAATAAATCATTGAAAAAAAGGAGTTGGAGAGTTGAGTAATTATTCAGAGACTTTGATCAAGGAAGACATCCAAACTGTATCACGGAGACTCTAAGTGTACCTACCCTCAGGCCTCATATACATTGACAAATTAAGTGGAAAACAGAAGGAATTAATTTTACACATTATTCAGGCTAACTAATATTTCACATCAATTCTTTGTGCAAAGAAAAAAATGTCCTTTGGCCAAAATTACTTAGTCAAGTTGATTTATTCTCCTCTTCATTCACTCAATACAGCACTGGCATCCTTAGGCACATGCATGAGTGCCTCGGCTCTCCACCAAACTTTTTTCCTATTTTGCTGTGCAAATGAAATCCAAGTTCTTATTTAGCAACCTGGAAAGTCTTAGCCTAGGAAACAGACAATTTTGTGTTTTTAAAACTTATGTTTAAGATGTGACTCATATATCCTCCTTATGAGAGGCCTAGGACAATCTTGAGAGCCTGGCCAATTCCCAGCATAATTGCAAACTAGATAGACAGTCTTCACAATGCCTCCGCCTGGCCAGCTTTCATAATGCTCTTGGCCCTGCCTAGTATCCGATCAGTGGTATTTATTCTGCCTTGCCTTCTTTCAGGGCTTTGCACTTCACTAGAAAGCCCCATAGGGGAAAGCACTGGCTGAAATAATTTTGGCTGAGGCATTAATACTCGTTGGTGGCTTGAGGTATTAACCCTCCTCAGACCAGCCACCTCTCAACAGGAATATCTTCCTGAATGGAAAGCCTTTAAAAAGGCAAGATCTTTTTCCAGTGCTTTTTGTAATGCCAGTTGGTGTGTTTAGCTGTATGACATCATTGACATCACTGTGTTTCAGAGTAGGAAATCCTTTCAATTACTTTAAATTCTATCACCAGTCTTGTGTCTACTCTAAATAGTAGTAGTTCCAGCATTGCATGTAAAAAATGTAAAGAATTTTAGTTGCGTCCATCACTGTGGAGAGATCATAGCTTTGGTTCAATCAACTGCTAGACATAGTGGCAACATTTTGATAGCAAAGAACAAAGGATGCTGTAAGAACCATAATTAAAGGGGAGATGTTGCTTTCAATTTTTGTGCACACACATACTCTGTGCCAAGATCCAGATCTTATTGGCTCTGTGGCAATGTCATCAACAGGGAAGTAGAACATACTAAATAAGTTTAAATAATATTACTAACATATCCATTTATCAGCATGAAATATTCTGTGGATAATGATAATTTAAGGTCCTCAGATATCTCTCACATTTTTCAAAGTATTCCCCACAGTAGAATTTGGACTACTTGAATCTCTCCAGTTAAGATATAGCCATTGAGAACTATAGCTACAGTAACAGTTAATTAAACCAAATATTTTAAAATGAAGGTTGCTTAATTATTTTGTCTCAAACTTCATAAACTACCCATTTACTTAAGTTCTCTGAAGGAGGCATAGAATAGACTGGTTCATTGCATGCATTGATTTGTCTATGATTCTTTTTTCTGCCAAGAATATTTATTATTCAGTGCTTCTCTAAAGATACATATAAGAGAAAGGGGACTACAGATGCCATATATTAATTAATCTATTTACAAAATAGTCATTTGACTTCTGTTAATTCAAGACTTACCGTGTATGAAGCTTGTGGAATAAAGAGGCTTTATGTGAAATTATAGTAACATTTATGTTAAGAAGCAAATGTAACAATCTCCATTGATTTACTTATATACATATAGGATGACTGAATTTCAACTATATATTTGGAGTCACTCATGGCATCATTTTAATATTTATCATTATTTTAGCATGCACAGAATGGGCAGGGTGGTCTCTGTGAGTAACAACCAAGAGAGAATCAAGAACATTGGCAACACGAAAATTTGACCAATAAAATGAACATCAGAGCAGTTTAGAAATATCTAAATTGCGAGATTCCAATATGACTGAATAGGGAAAAAGTGTGCTGATTTTGAGCAGGGGAAGATAATAGAAGAAAAATAGAGGAAGTGCATTCCCAGGAGAGAGCTGGGGAGAAGTTCGCAGTGGACATTCTAAAGAAAGAAGAGAGACACTGTGGCACAAAATAGAAAGTGCAGACATACAGCAGCAAGAGGGAACACTAGCAATGACTTCCACAGTTGGGGCTTAGAGAAGACACCAACTTCTGAATGTGAGGTGAGAGCAAACTGTGGCAGCCCATGCCCCTTGTGATATTGCCTGAAGGAGAAACTTGCAGATTGCAACTGACTTTGAGTCTGGCCCGAAGCCCTAGTGGAGGGCAGAGCACTCACCTAATCCAGCAAAGAAAAAGCACATTTCTTTCTCCCCATCCCACCACAAAGACCCTGGCAACCAGCAGGGAGAAAGTGCCATCTTAACTCCAATAAAGGCTGTAGCAGCACTCATGCACACATGTGGCCAGGATATTTTATCAGAGGGAAAATCCCACATTCCCCAGAGACTTGGAGTGTGGCTGGAAGGGTTGGCAGGGGGCTGGGCATCCACTTAGGACGTGAGGTGCTCCCATTCCCTAACCTATTACAACTCAAGGGTTTAGATTGCCAATGTGGAATCCTCACAGCCAGCTGGCTCTGGGAATGTCTCATCTCTCTCCATGGATGGAGCCAGTTTGTGGGGTTGAGAGTCACCTACACCCTGTGACTATGGGAATTCTGCCACTACACAATAGGATATGGAATGTAGCTGAGTCTCTTGAAAATCACTGTGTCTGGTTTCAGAGGCTAACAGCTCATTGACAGCCTGGGGTGAGTCATTGTATAAGGTTTCCTGATCACACTGAGAACCACACAAATCCTTTGTGTGGTTTATGTGACTGCATTGGTGGGGCTTGTACCAACTGTAGGCTAACACCAGGCACTGATCATCTTGGAAGGGAGGAGATGTGGTTGTGATTACACCAATAGGTGTGATCCTACCCTCCCTGATGCTAATAATAGCAGTGGTTTACAATACTCAACTTGGAGATCATCCTGAGTTCTTGCCCCTCTCTTGAGCACTGACCAAATCTCCCCAGTCCAGGACACCTTTCTGGATATCTACTGAAGGATCCAACATGCCATGAAGCCACAGAGGCATAAAACAAAGAAAAAACCCAACAAGCGTTTCCACAAATGCTTAAAAATAAACACAGAAATATAAGAAACAAGAACGAGGAAGAAAACATGGCCCCCCAAAAGGAACACAAAAACACTTCAATATTAGAATGTGAGGACAGTGTGATGGAAGAAATGCCTAAAAATGGATTCAGAAGAATGATCATAAAATTACTCAGAAACATAGAGAAATAAATTTATGAGATAAATAAATAAATCCATTGCTGAGATATTGAGATATTGATAAGAAATCTAACTAAAATATTAAAAATGAAGAATTCAGTATGTCAAATAGAAGACAAATCCTCCTCAGTCAGAAAAAAGAAAAAAATTAGAAAAACTAAAAATAATATTCAAAATCTATTGGATAATATCAAACTACCAAGCATATCTGTCTTAAGAATTACTGAAGATGTGGAAGGGAGAATTGATTAGAAGGCCTATTCAGTGAAATAACAGCAGAAAAACTCCCTAAGTTGGAGAAAGGGGCATGCAAGTACAGAAGCACACAGAACTCCTAAAAGACATGATTAGAAAAGATATTCACTGGCTGGCACCATGACTCACTTGGTTAATCCTCCACCTGTGGTGCAGGCATCCCATGTGGGCATCAGGTTCTAGTCTGGGTTGCTCCTCTTCCAGTCCAGCTTATGCTGTGGCCTGGGAGGACAGTGGAGGGTGGACCAAGTGCTTGGGCCCTGCACCCACATGGGAGACCAGGAGGAAGCACCTGGCTCCTGGCTTCGGATTGGTGCAGCACGGGCCATAGTGGCCATTTCGGGAGTGAACCAATGGAAGGAAGACCTTTCTCTCTGATTCTCTAGCTCACCAACTCTATCTGTCAAATAAAAAAAAAAAAGATATTCACCATTGTAGTCAAAATTTCAGCTGTAAAACATTAAGAAAAGATTCTAAATGAGCACAAGAGAAACACCAGATTATTTTCATAGTAATAATAGACTGATAACTGATTTCTCAACAGAAATTGTACAGGCTAGGAAAGAATGGAGAGATATAGATCAAGTTCTAAAATAAAGAAGCTGTCAATCCAACAAAGGTCTCATTTATAAATGAAGGTGAAATAAAAACTGTCAAGAAAAGAAAAAAAACATTTTTTGTATCCTCTTCTATTTCTTTCTTTAAGGTTTTGTAATTTTCATCATAGAGATCTTTAACGTCCTTGGTTAAGTTTATTCCAAGGTATTTGATTGTTTTTGTAGCTATTGTGAATGGAATTGATCTTAGCAGTTCTTCCTCAGCCGTGGCATTGCCTGTGTATACAAAGGCTGTTGATTTTTGTGCATTGATTTATATCCTGCTACTTTGCCAAACTCTTCTATGAGTTCCAATAGTCTCTTAGTAGAGTTCTTTGGGTCCCCTAAATAAAGAATCATGTCGTCTGCAAAGAGGGATAGTTTGAGTTCTTCCTTCCCAATTTGTATCCCTTTAATTTCTTTTTCTTGCCTAATAGCTCTGGCTAAGACTTCCAGAACTATATTGAATAGCAGTGGTGAGAGTGGGCATCCCTGTCTGGTACCAGATCTCAGTGGAAATGCTTCCAACTTTTCCCCATTCAATAGGATGTTGGCCATGGGTTTTTCATAAATTGCTTTGATTGTATTGAGGAATGTTCCTTCCATACCCAGTTTGCTTAGAGTTTTCATCATGAAAGGGTGTTGTATTTCATCAAATGCTTTCTCTGCATCTAGTGAGATAATCATATGGTTTTTCTTCTGCAATCTGTTAGTGTGTTGTATCACTTTGATTTATTTGCAAACATTGAACCATCCTTGCATATACCAGGGATAGATCCCACTTGGTCTGGGTGGATGATCTTTCTGGTGTGTTGTTGCAGTCTATTGGCCAGAATTTTATTGAGGATTTTTGCCTCTATGTTCACCAGGGAAATTGATCTGTAATTCTCTTTCTCTGCCACATCTTTTTCAGGTTTAAGAATTAAGGTAATGCTGGCTTCATAGAAAGAATTTGGGAGGATTCCCTCTTTTTCAATTGTTCTGAATAGTTAGAAAAGAATTGGAGTTAGTTCTTCTTTAAATGTCTGGTGGAATTCAGCAGTGAATCCATCTGGTCCGGGGCTTTTCTTTATTGGGAGGGCCTTTATTACTGTTTCAATTTCTGTCTCAGTTATGGGACTGTTTAGGTTTTCTATGTCTTCCTGGTTCAGTGACTTGATCAGCTCTTGTGCTGACTGTAGTTGTACAATGTAATACTTTATCCATTTTAATGTTTTTTCTTTGTTTTGTTCTAGTACTATTGGTTGAACTATGTAATTAACACACAAATATTCTTAGGTATTTAAATTTTAACTGAAAAGTGATCCCTGTGAAATATAAGATGGGGATAAGAGAGGGAGGAGATGTACAATTTGGAACATGCTCAATCAGACTTGCGCCAAATGGTGTAGTTAGAATCTTACCAGGGGATTCCAATGCAATCCCATCAAGGTGGCATGTACCAAGGCCATCTCACTAGTCCAAGTGATCAATTTCAGTTCACAATTGATCACACTGATAGGTCTAAGAGTCAAAGGGATCACACAAACAAGACTAGTGTCTGCTAATACTAACTGATAGAATCAAAAAGGGAGAGAACGATCCATCATGGGAAGCGGGAGACACAGCAGACTCATAGAATGGCAGATGTCCTAAATAGCACTCTGGCCTCAGAATCAGCCCTTAAGGCATTCGGATCTGGCTCAAGAGCCCATGAGAGTATTTCAGGCATGGAAAGCCAAGACACTCTGGGGAAAAAAAAAAAAAAAAAAACCTAAATGAAAGATCTCCGTTAGTGAGATCCCAGTGGAAAGAACGGGGCCATCAAAGAAGGGGGTACCTTTCTCTTAAGGGAGGAGAGAACTTCCACTTTGACTATGATCTATTCAGAATAAGATCGAAGTCGGCGAACCCTACAGGCTTCCATAGCCTCAGCAACTCATGACTAGAGCCTAGGGAGATTACTTCTGCCATAAACAAGAGTGTCAAATTGTTAATTCAACAACAGGAGTCACTGTGCACTTACTCCTCATGTGGGATCTGTCCTTAATGTGTTGTCCAATGTGAAGTAATGCTATAACTAGTACTAAAACAGTATTTTTAGACTTTGTGTTTCTGTGTGGGTGCAAACTGATTAAATCTTTACTTAATATACACTAAATCGATCTTCTGTATATAAAGATAATTGAAATGAATCTTGATGTGAATGGAATGGGAGAGGGAGCGGGAGATGGGAGGGGTGTGAGTGGAAGGTAAATTGGTGGGGGGGAGGCATTGTAATCCATAAACTGTACTTTGGAAGTTTATATTTACTAAATAAAAAATAAGTTAAAAAACAAAAATTAAATTTGTCACTACTTTTCCAGAATTACAAATGACTCTTAAGGATATTTTACATAGAGAATTAGAGAACAATAGTAATTATTATGAAAGAATGCAAGGGCAGATAATCTCCTTATAAAAGCACAAGGAAACCTAAAGCACACAATAGGAATATTTACGAAAAAATGATAGGACCTAATTGTTGCTTATCAATATTAACTGGCATGTAAATGGCCTAAATTCTTCAATTATAAAATACAGACTGGCTTAAAGGATAACAAAACAGACTCATGTGTCTGGTGCCATCAAGTAACACACCACATCACTGAAGATATATGCAGACTCAAAGTGAAAGGATGAAAAAGGATATTCCGTGCTAATGGAAAGGAAAAATGAGCAGGTATAGTCATCCTAATATCAGAGGAAAAGACTTTAACACAAAACTGTGAAAAGTGACAAAGAAGAGTATTATGTAATGATTAAGGAATCAATTCAACAGCAGATGTGACTATAATAATAATTCCAGGATGGTTGGATATTTAAATTAAATGTTAATGGATCTAAAAAGGAGACATATTCTCCAATAAAATAGTAATGGGGGACTTCAGCAACTGATAAAGGATTAATAACAAGGATTGATAAGGACCTTAAGAAATTCAACAACAACAAAACAAACAATCCAGTCAAGAAAGCAGTGAAGGACATGAACAGAGAGTTTTCAAAGAATGATATTCAAATGGTTAACAGTCACATGAAAAAATGTTCACTATCACTAGCCATCAAGGAAATGCGAAGTAAAACCACAATGAAGTTTTACCTCACCCCAGTTGGAATGCTATCATTCAAAAATCAAATATCAATAAATGCTGGTGAGAGTGTGGGGAAAAGGGTACCCTAATACATTGTTGGTGGGAATGTAATCTAGTACAACCATTATGGAATACAGCATGGAGATTCCTAAGAGATGTGAAAGTAGATCTATTACATGGCCCAACAATTCTATTCCTAGGAATTTATTCCAATAAACTTAAATCAGCAAAAATAATTATTTGTACTTCCATGTTTATTCTACCTCAATTCACAATATCTAAGATATTGAATCAACCCAGATGTCCATCAACTGATGGCTGGATGAAGAAAATGTGGTGCATACATTATGGAATGCTGCTAAGACATAAAAACAACCCCTCCCCCCTCTTTTGGCAACAAAATGGATGCAACTAGAAACCAGTATGCATAGTGAAATAAGCCAATCATGGAAAGACAAATATATGTTTTCTCTTATATATGGCAACTAATATAGAATACAAAAAAGTAGTCAGTTTGGAATATAATTTGTTATTTTTAGTTCATGTTTATACTTATGTGGAGCTGTGGTCTTCCTACTTTTTATTTGTTGATATTATGAGTTAAGCTTGTGAATATAGAGTGGATTCAAATTCTATCTTCGCAAAACTGATGAAGACAGGGGATGTAATAGGGAAATTTTGTGGGAGGTGGGTGAAGCAGAGTAAAGGAAGTGTGGTTGTCTTATTGAAACTTTACCTATGTAATGCATAAAATCTGTTCTCTTCATATTAATAATTTAAAAAAAACTATCCAACAACAACAAAAGAGAAATATGTAAATTGGTCTAGAACAGTAAGAGAAAGAGAAATCCTTAGCATGATGATATAACTCACTTGCATAAGATGCTATGCTATATTATTAGCACTTGCCACATGTTATCCCTTATGAGGGTATTTTAAAAGTTTATAGAAAAATTAAATTAAAAGATAAGCAAATTTGGAGCAAAAAATTTGAAATCTATGTATGGGTTTTGCATAATATGCGTTGCACATGAAATTTTAGAAGTACCTTTGTATTTAAGCATCATTTCCTAGAAGGTAGGTCTTAATATCATATTAATTTTACAGATGTGGAGAATTGAGAGAGCTCTCATATGCAAAAGATCTACATATATCAATTTATTACCAAATTTAGGCTACTTTGAGGAATGAGGCAAGGGTATATTGATGATGCACTGCCTACTAGTATTTTGTGAAAATCAAATCCTCTGCTTGCTTATACAATAAAAATATTTCATAAACCAAAAAATTATTGGATATCTTTTGTAGCTAAAATATATAAAGGATATAGAATGTGTATAGTGCATTTCTCTTGCAAGTGAATTCTGCATCTTTGAACACCACATTCCCAACACTTGTGATTCATATTATAATTTTCCATTTCTAATGAAATTCATGATGATTTTGATGCTCTTAAATAAAATCAATTGAAATTGAATAAGATTCAGTGTATGGTAAAAAATATGCCCCCTTCAATTTAAAAATATATATTCATATATTTAAAATTTATATTTATTACTTGTATATCCTACTTTTACCAAACTAAAAAAGTTAATCTTGTCTGGTATTTTTCTTTTTTAACTTTTGACAAGTCCTATTCATCTTTCAACCATAGAGAAGAGACCACAAATTACTCAAGTTTTTCCAACACTGGTTGGCAGTCTCTTGTTGGCTCCTTGGAATAAAGCAGTGATCTCCAGGTCATTTCAAAAGTGAAATAAAGACCTGGCAGAATGTCCTCAAAGCTATAAACCATTGATTCAATATCTTTTCAGGGAAGCATCCATGTCAGAAGGACAAAAGCAATAACCAAGATTATGAGATGATTAATGGTGGGGTGAATTGTGTCACAACATATGTATTGCATCATGCTTGAAGATCTTGATATTCCAAGAAAAAGCAAACTGATTTAAAAAAAAAATACACACAGCAATACTCTCAAACTCCTAGATTGAAACCTTTCTCCATACACTTTTTAGTAAAGAACTCGGGAAGAAAGTAAATCTACTAGCGCATATTCAAAGAAAAGAAACATCTGTCAGGTGAGTGAAAGAGTGGGCAAGTGCTAACTGTGAGTCTTGAGTTTAATTCTGACTCTATCACTAATTCTGAGTGAGGCTTTGGGAAAAATTTCAAATCTTCATGGGTAAGAGTTCTGCTGAAAAAAAACTAAAAAGTGGAGCAGAGTTCCATAGGAATAAAATTTCTGATAGCAATTTCCAAAGACATCAGATAAGTGTTAGTAATGTTTCTCCAAGCCATATTCTCAAAAAGAACATGAAGCTGCCCATTCATGACCAGCTTGGGGATGGGAAGGATTTTTCCCCAG
Organism: Sylvilagus floridanus; assembly: GCA_949820135.1. NCBI lineage: Eukaryota > Metazoa > Chordata > Mammalia > Lagomorpha > Leporidae > Sylvilagus > Sylvilagus floridanus. Next base: position 88,481,219 of record OX463226.1, on the reverse strand, counting down.
TACCACATACATAAATGACAATGCAGATTTCCCAAAAATGTTTGATTTCTGTAACTAATTTAAGTTTTAATTTTCCTATATTCTGACTTTTTCTTCATATGTACAATATTTTGAAAGGATAAGAGTACAACCAGAAGAAAGCACTATTTATTATTAATATATACTTCTAGAATCCACCTACTTCTAGGCGGCTAGACTTTACTACTTATTAGCTCAGTAAAGATTTGAAACGTGTTGAAATATCAGGTCTTCCATAAAAATAAAATGGTAGCTGCAGAGGTACAGAACTACATGTCACCAGGACCTTTACATTTTCAAGTTTCAGTCAAAATGTTGGAAGACTACAGCTTTTTAGATGTTAAAACTTTGTTAATCTATTTTAGTCAATGCAGCATTTATGGCTAAACTTATAGAGCAGACTTTGATGCTTTGCTTGATGTTTGGACGGAATCTAACCATAAATTTGTCCATAGAGAAGAATATTTTTGTTGTAGGCATTGTAGAACAGCAGATTAAGCTGCCGTCTGGGACACCAGCATCCAATAACGGAGTGTCTGGTTCAAGTCCTGGCTACTGTGCTTCAGATTCAGCTCTCTGATAATGTGACTGCGAAGGAGCAATTGATGGCTCAAGTGCTTTCTCCCCTTCCACCCATATCAGAGACCCAGATGGAGCTTCCAGCTTCTGACTTTGGCTTGGACCAGCTCCAGCTCTTGCAGCCTCTTCTAGCCATTTAAGGAGTGAACCAGCAGTTGAAAGATCTCACTGTCTCTTATTCAATCTCCCCAAGCCCACTTCCTCTCTCCTCCACCTCCACCACCTCTCTCTCTCCGTGTCTTTCAAATAAATAAATAAGTAAATTCTTTAAAAAAAAAAAAAAAACAGAATAATTTTAAAGTATGGATGGAAAAGAATTCCCAGTCTATGACTTGTCAGTGAATCAAATCTTGTATCGTAATTCTGATGGACCTGTCCATAAACAGCTCTTTAATTTTAACAATGGTGGATCAGTGACTAGCTTTTTTTTAAATAAATATTTATTTATTTATTTATTTATCTGAAAGTCAGAGTTATAAAGAGAGAGGAGAGACAGAGAGAGAGAGAGAGAGAGAGAGAGAGAGAGGTCTTCCATCCGATGGTTCACTACCCAACTGGCCTTAACAGCCAGAGCTGCGACGATCTGAAGCCAGGAGCCCGGAGCTTCTTCTGGGTCTTCCACGCAGGTGCAGGGGCCCAAGCTTTTGGGAAATCTTCTTACTGCTTCCCCAGCCATAGCAGAGGGCTAGATTGGAAGAGGAGCAGCTGGGACTAGAACCAGCACCCATATGGAATGTTGGTGCTTCATGCCAGGGTGTTAACCTGCTAAGCCACAGCACCAGCCCCAGTGGCTAACTCTTGTATTTTAACAATGTTGAATTAGCCACATGCAATACTTGAGCTATGTACTGTTCTTTAAAGTTGTAAGTATATTGAGCCTATTGGCTGAATATTACTATTCCCCTTAAGGGATTTTGAAGGTAAACAGTCAAAGAAATCTGCTAACATACTATTCTAATGTCTACTGACTTTGGGGTTAAAATTCATATCTTTAAGTTCTACATTATTAATATTATTGGATCAAATCACATTGTCCTATTATTATGAAAAAGATAATTGATGCAATGGAAAAACAAGCACATAGCATTAAAAAAAATATGGGTTGAACCTCTGTTCAGGTTTTGATTACTGATTGTTGGCAGTTACCAAGCTGCAATTCACTGAAACATAGATAGCTGATGACAATTTATTAGTGGCATAAGTAATGCAATAATATATATGAAAGTATCTGATGTATACTAGACCCTCAATGAACCCTACTTTCCTTTTGCTGTTTGTTTTTAAGACTCTATTTACCATTATTGTAATTTTTCACTTTTTGGATGACAAAATTAAAACTCAGATAAGAGAAGACATTTTCCAGGTCAAACAATCGGCTGTGAGCTAATTCAGAACCAATCCCCAGGAATTTGTAAGACCTGCAAATGTTCTTTTAACAGGAATATTCTATCTACAAAATAACAGAGACATGGCTGTAGTTAACAACAACCAATAATCTTCAGAACAACAGGAAAGAAGCGGACTAGGTGCTTTGGACAGCAAAGTGAGTTTCTGAACAGAAGTGGTTTGAAAAGATTCCTCAATATAAGATGCCTTTTTTTAAAAAATATTATTTGTTCATGATTTTATAATCCACAAAAGCATAAGGAGACACATTAACAATGGAATAGTATTTCCAGTCTGCTTTAAAAAAATCTACCTATAAAGGCAAGAAGGATGGAGAAAGGAAGAAAGGAAAAAGAATGGAGGGAAGGAGGGATGGAGGAAATAAGGGAGAGAGGGGGGATTCATAAAAGAAGGAAGAATATAGGACTAGAAGTGAAAGGCAAGTGCTTTTCTCCCCAACAGCCACTCCAAATGAGATTCCTCTGAGCTTTTCTTAATGAAAAGTTGATGTACATATTCCTACATGCATATATAAAATTATTCACACACTTGAGAAGTCATTGTTCACATTGTTGTAAACATTGCTTTTCCCACCTAACACTAACTTGAGGTAGTATTTCAATGATATCACACGTGGACATCCTTATTTATTCCTTTTTGTGGGCCCAAGGGACTCTAATAAAGGTAGTATTGCAATTAATCTAACCACTTCCTCTTGATTGACACTACGATCTTGATTCCTTTCTTGAGGATACTTGCAGACCAAATTATTAATGCTATTGCTATGTGAAATTACGTACTCCTTTCACACTTTGGTACTTCTTGTCAAATTTTCATAAACAACAGGTGAATCAAATTGCCTTCCCACACTGTGTGTCACCTTAACAATAGGCAAAAATGTAGCTAGGAAAGAGCTGAAGAAGGGTATTTTGGGCAAAGTTATACAGAGAATTTTGCGTCAGTGAAATTAGGTCAAATTGAGAAGATGTTTAAATTGTCATTGGATGTGGCTTATCAAGATGAAAATCAATTACCTCGCTCTGCCTAATGTACTTCTTTGTACTTTGGACCAACAGGTAAACTAATTTAGCCTATTATGCCATTTCTTTCATTTTAAACATTTTAAAAGTTGCTTTTCCTCACAATGTTTTATCTCCTATTTCTTGAAAATGTATTCTAAGATAATCTTAGGACCCAATTTTTGACTAACACTGCTGCAAAAAGGAAAAAGAAAACCAAACTGAAACAATTCTTTTTTCTAATTGATGTTATAATGGAAAGCTGATCAGTCTTACATGACAATACCAAAATCTCATTGGCTTGCAGTAAAAGTATTGTTCTTCACAGGGCCATCAAAGAAGGAGGTACCTTTCTCTGAAGGGAGGAGAAGAACTTCCACTTTGATTATGACCCTGTCAGAATAAGATCGAAGTCGGCGAACCCTAAAGGCTTCCATAGCCTCGCCAACTCATGACTAGAGCCTAGGGAGATTACTGATGCCATAAACAAGAGTGTCAAATTGTTAAATCAGCATCAGGAGTCACTGTGTACTTACATCTCATGTGGGATCTGTCCTTAATGTGTTGTCCAATGTGAAGTAATGCTATAACTAGTACTGAAACAGTTTTTTACACTTTGTGTTTCTGTGTGGGTGCAAACTGATGAAATCTTTACTTAGTGTATACTAAATCGATCTTCTGTATATAAAGAAAATTGAAATGAATCTTGATGTGAATGGAATGGGAGAGGGAGCGGGAGATGGGAGGGGTGTGAGTGGGAGGGAAATTGGGGGGGGGGCATTGTAATCCATAAATTGTACTTTGGAAATTTATATTTACTAAATAAAAATAAAATTAAAAAAGAAAATATTGTTCTTCGTTCTGGTAGCTGATCCCACCTGGGTTTGGCTGGGCTCAGCCAGACACAGGGAAGCTTTGTTCCAGGCTGCAGAGAACAAATAGAACCCTTACATGTGTTGCTATTACCTGTACTAACCTAGGGCATGTTCTCAAATTGACAGAGAAGCACAGGAGATAAAAATCGACCATAATCACTCCCTCAGTGTCTCTGATTTTGTCACATGTGCTAGCATTCCATAAGTCAAAATCATATTGTCCAACTCATCATCAATACATGAAGTAATGGAAAGCACCTACCTTCTGAAATATACTCTAAGTCATTTGGCAAAGAACACAGATGCTTCATTTTATAATGGGAAGGCAACAAAAATTGAAAACAATAAAATAATTTACCATAGAAAATAAATCTGGCAATTATTTTATCCACATACTTTACAGCCAAGATATGTACTATTCATTGTTTTATTTATGTAGTTTTTATGATTTAACCTAGACATTTTTCTAGGTCAGGGGTCTTCCTCCTAGTGCCTTCCCCTACGGCCTTATCATTCTGGCTAAAATTTAAAGGGACATGTGACTATCAAACTCCAAATAGCATTGCATTATATGTTTCAGAACCATCAACTCTATACCTCTATAAGAATAAATCCCTTGGGGAAAAAAGAGAAAAACTTTAAAATATTTTCAAATTGCTTAAATATATGATTTTGGGATTAGCCTTATCTGTAAATATGTATGGAGGTTGCCCATATGACATAAATTACAGGTAGAATGATACAATTATAGAAGATTATACAGAGAAAATCCTTCTCCTTGCTTGTGCCTTCTTTTCTTCAAATACTATATCTTCAAGGCTGCTAGCAATTCTCTTTTACTTGATTTTATAAATGCACACCTATCAAAGTAGCTGGGAACAAATTATTCCCTGATAAGTGAAGTTTTGAATATAGTTATTGGTAGCAATGGATCTTTAAAATACTGTATCTGTGAGGTTCAAGCAGAGAATCAGAAACAGCAAGAGACATACATTAAGAGATTTGTTCTAAGGACTGAGTTAGGTGATTGTGGGCTGGTCAGGTAAGTCTCAGACTTGTAGAACAGGCTGTCAGGAAAGGTCAGCTGGGACTTCTAAGTTTGAATTGAACCTGCAGACCTCAGGCAGTGAAACCTATATTCCACCTTAATGTCTTATCACTGTTGTAGTCAGGCCACCCAGATTAATTGCCCTATATAAAGTCCACTGATGATAAGCTTTCATCATATCTTTACACACCTGAACAGCAACACTTGGTTAATTGCATAAGTGGGGGGGAGAGGAGGGGGAGCCTAGGCCAGCTAGATTGGCAATAAAACTGACCATCCTTCATTGTAACCTTTGTGATGGAGAAAATAGGCCCCTGAACATGGAGAGGAGACAGTGAAAAACAAACTTTCCTGATATCTCAGTTTGGCCCAAGGCTGGCCAGATACGATTTCCAGATTTGGATTGAAATATGGAAGGCATTTTCTTGTGGCTTTTGTCACCATTCCTACGGGCATTTTCTCATAATCACACTGACAACCTGCCTCTTTAGGAGCTCATGGATAGAGCTTCTCAGAGATGTGCTTAATTGAAATCACACTTGGAGATTCTACCCACACTTTATAGTCTAAGATTTGCTTTGTTTTTAAACTGGAGCAGAAGAAAGGATGAATGACTGGTATATTTGATGATACATAATCACATTAATACTTTATTGCCACATTTGTCAATATATTAGTGCAATATGTTATCATATACATTATTAACTGTTGCTGCTAAATGTTTTATACTGATCTTTTACATTTTTTATTTCGATTGTGATAAATTTGGATTCAAGGGATCTTTTTTCTTTCAGAACAAGAGGAAGCAAAAATATTGCATTAAAGGAACTTAGCAGGACTGAGCTCAGTCTTGCAAACAAAGAGCACCAGTAGTTTCCTCTCCCAGCCTTTTTGCCTGTTCTTGTGCTCAGTCACTGCAGGTATTAGCACTTAAAAGAAGCAGATCAACTGGCCCTGCACAGAAGAAACCTGATAATTCCGGTCTGTGGCAATATCTCTGTAGTTCATCGACAGAGGCCCCCACGTTGTGTGATGGTTGTAAGGTGGCTTTCGATAAACCTGGACTGAAAGCTGAGATGTCCTCTTCCAGTGGAGTATTATTTTTAAATGTTATCTCTTGAAGTTGGGATTATGTTCTTAGCTGTAATTATAGAGTGGCACCATCATTTCTGAGCAGAGGCCAAAAATTAAGGCTCATTTGACACATGCTTCTATCTTGTTAGTGTTTTTCACCCCCCTTTGGGGAGGTTAGAGAAGAGAACTATTACAGAATTGGATTTCTTTAAGCATGGTAGCTCTCATATGCAAAAGATCAACAAGAGAGTGACAATTTTGTATCATGAGTTTCTCCTTGTGTGCTTCCCAGAATACAAATTGCTTTCTACATTTCCAGGTCTCCCTGCATTTTGAGCTATTACTGTGTCTCAAAAGCATTTGCAGAACTGTCTGTTCTGCACACTCAAAGTTAGTTTAGTATTTAAAGAAATTGTGTCATGTATCTATTTGTAAAGCAGAAACAACTTTAATATGTTTTCATAAATTATGATTTACATATATCAGATTTGATTAATATAAGAATCGCTAAGCTTCTGGGATATGTATTAAAAATTCATTAATAGAAGGGATGAAAGATCTAGGAACTGCTTTCACTGTGTGAGAAACAGATGTCATCCCAAAGTCACTCTGCCATTGCAGATCATGACTGACTCCAGTGTTTCATGCTCTGCTACTGTTTTCCCTATGAAGAAGCTGAGACTTACACCCCACCTGTGTTCCATGCCTCAGTTTAGTTGTAAACTTGGTTAACAAACTAAATAACCTCTAAAGCTGTTTGCAGTTTTGGTTTATTTGAATTATCACCTCAAGGATACGTTCCATTTGTCTTACACTCGATATTCATCCTCCTATATGATGGCCAAGGTGATCAAATATATATCATTTCTGTCAGTTAACTTTATTTCTTTAACCTTCTGTTTTAGAATCTTTGCATTAAAAAAGTGCCTGCAGGGGTAGGAAACCATTATTCTGCCAAGGGCCATTTGGATATTTATAACATCATTTGAGGGCCATACAAAATTATCAGTTCAAAAATTAGCTTGCTATGGATTTATCAGATTTTGAGTGCTGCCTGCAGTTGCCTTTGCAGAGTCAGACCAAATGATTTCACTGTTCTTTTAGCTTAGAGATTCCCAAAACAAAGCCAATGTGCCAATCCCAGAAATACATCTCCAGTGATGATTTTCGTCACTGTAGGGTATATAGATGGAAAAAGGTTAATACATAATCCATATTACTTATTTCTTATTTAATATATATTATGTTTTATGTAAATCTTTGCTACTTTTACTATTTTTATAACATAAAAATATATTTGGAGAGAGAGACAGAGACAGAGAGAGAGGCACCTGGAAATGGAATGCATTAGAAGAAATAAGTTCTTGTTTAATGATTGCATGAGTCGTCACTGGACTCACTGATGTTCACAGTTATCAAGGGAACCACTTCAGCATTTTTAGTAACTTGAGAGAAGAGGAGGTCTCAATATGATTTAATAAAGTTTAAAAGTGCCTATGCTTCACTCACACATTATTAAAAATCTTATTTACTTTTTATATGTCCTATTGCCTACTGCTTCCAAAATTATGTCTTTCGTCAGAAGCATCAATAAAGTACTATGCTAGGACAAGGAAATTTGTTTTTCTTAAGAATATATCCATCTGTATAGTGCTAAAATTCATGTGAATACCCTGTCAGCCTTTTCATCCATCATTTAAAATAACACACTCAATCAGTATTTTTTTAAAGATTTTTCTTACTTATTTTAAAATTAGAGTGACAGAAATGGAGAGAGAGAGAGAGAGAGAGAGAGAGAGAGAGAAAGATCTGCTGTTTTGCCCACCAAATGGTCACAGCAGTCAACTCTAGGCCAGACCAAAACTAGGAGTGAGGAACTCTATCCTGGTTTCCCAGGTGGTTGGCAGGGGCGCGAGTACTTAGGCTGTCTTGAGCTATATTCCAAGCAGCACTAGCAGCAAGCTGAATCAGAAGCAGAGCAGCTGAGATTTGAACCAGCACCCTGATGTGGGATGCCAGGATTCCAAGTGACAAGTGACGGCTTAACCCACTGTATCACAATGCATGCCATTTATCAGGTTTTTGTTTTTTTTTTTTTAATGAGTCTGCATGGTAACTAATTTTGATATCAAGTGTCAAGGGTTACAGGCATCCATATAATAGGAATTATTATTTTAAGGAGCAACATTTGAAAACTGCACGAAGCATGTCCATGTGATGTGTTTATTTTTATCTCCACTTTACAGATGAAAAAAGTAACTCCACTCATAATAGTATTTAAATAACTTGCTTGAGTTCATTAATCAGTAGTGGGTAGAACAAAATTGCAAATTCAACTGCATGTATCTGATAAACAATAAAATCATCTTTCCTAGGAAATGGACTTTTTCTTTCCTAGAAAACGGGAGGGGTCAGGAGCCATTGTATCCTTTAGCCCCTGACTTGGTGTCTGATATTGTCCATGTAGTATTTTTTAATTGTAGGTGAAATGTTAGTTACTCATTTCATGAATTTGTGGACTCTAAACCTAATACTCCTTTTGCATGACTCTTTTTTGCTATCTAGGCATTCCTTATACATTTCAAACATTATCAAGAATGATCCTCTCAAACTCCTCTTTGTCATCTCCTTACCATTTTCTTGAAAGCTCTTTAGCTGTGCTCTTCCTATTTGACTGTTGTGATGAGGACTTTACATGCTATTCCAAGAGATTCAGCACATCTTCATCTTGGATTTGTGACTTAACTTTTCAGCACCTTACCAAGGGTGGAGGAAATCATAACTTTACTCTGACACAGACTTTCAAGAGACTTGACTGTTCAGTCAACAGTTTTGTGTTAATGAGCACAGGCCATAATTAGCAGCAGCAGGAGAGAAAAGTTAACATTAAATAATTGACTATTATTTTATATCATTGACTCTTACTCTTTGCCATCTCCCTGGAAAACTAAATAACCCTTTCCCTTATTTTATTAGTTATATTTTTAGTGACAGAAAAGATACTCAACCCTAATTATGTAAGAAAAAAAATAATGATTCATCTGACCGAAAAGTGTGAAGCTATATGCAGCATTAGGCTTAACTTTCTTGAGATCAAAGATTATGCATAATCATCATTTTTTAAAGATTGATTTTATTTATTTGAAAGGCAGAACTACAGAGAGGCAGAGAAAGAGAAAAAGAGAGGTCTTGGCTCACTGGTTCACTCCCCAAATTGCTGCAATGGCCAGAGCTGGGCCGATCCAAAGCTAGGAACTTCTTTTGGGTCTCTCACGTGGGTTCAGGGCCCCAAGGACTTGAACCATCTTCTACTACTTTCCCAGGCCATAGCAGAAAGCTTGATAGGAAGTGGAGCAGCCGAAACTAGAACTGGCGCCCATAAGTGATGCCAGTACTACAGGTGGTGGCTTTACCCACTATGATATAGTGCTGGCCCCATGCCTAATTATTAATAATAATAAATGTTATTAATCTATTATTCCTCTTCTTCTCCTGCTTTTGTTTTAGTATAATTTGGTACATATGATATTAAAACAGGTTAACTGTGGTCACAGCAAAAAAATGTTCATCAAAAACCTGTTTCCATATCTCTTCTTGGCAAGTTAAATCCTTCCTCAGTCTCTATTCTCTTAATTTTCCCTAAGTCTGGATGGAGGTCACTCAGACACCCTGAGGGCTGGTGATTCCACAAGCTATGAAGAACCTCAGTTACTGAATCATCAATGGAGGAAAACTTCAGGCTGCACAACAATCCCAGCTTCAACTCCTAGGCTAGAAACAACCTTGATTGAATTTGTTCCAGCAGCTATCCTGATCCCAACAAATACTCTGGAACATTTGGCTAAAATTAAATCCAGTGTGTATTATTCATAAAACCCATAAACCAATTAAAAAAGAACATCTTTGAGAACACATTAGACTGGAAATAGCTAAGAGATACTACAGATAAACTTGAAAAACTGCATCTTTACCATACAAAAGGGTACAGATATGTTCACAATCTCATTTCATCACATTTCAGTATTTGGTATATAAACTAATAATCCAATTTTTAGAACATCTTAAAATGCAAGCTCTTGGGTCATACTTCATTTAGGAAATCTGAGTTTTGATCCTGCAACTGGAGAGCTAACCATGTGGCCTTGCACAGGCACTTCTCCTTCTGCTCCCCTGAATTCAAGCTTCTTTCATACCCACTAATGACTCCTGCTCTAATGAACATGATTTGAATCCTCAAATCTCTATGTAATGTACAAGGCCATTGTCAAAACATCCTGGAGAGGAATCTGATATTTCCTTCTTACTTCTGCCTCTTGAGAGAGTGTTACTCACCAGCATATCCTTTTCATGTCTTCTTTAATGGAAAACCGGCTGAATGGCACCCTAGACTTTGTCATCGTCTTCATTCCCATAATTATCTAGAGCTAAGCTTTGCTTTAGGAAACTCATATTGTAACACTGCCTCTCTGCAGTTTCATCTCTCTCTCTCCTTTTCACATTGTCTGTTTCTGCTGATGTTAGTGTCTCTCCATTTCACCCTCTTTCTCTTTTATTATTATTACTTAAGGATCATAAAGTGGAAGTCAGGTTACTGAGCTTTCCGAGACAGATGAGGCCAAGCAGTCCGCTGGGAGCACTCGGCACCAGCGTCTTGCTCTCTCCCAGCATATGGAGTGGAATCTCCAGGCACTAACATTAACACTCCTGCTGCAGGTAACTCATTTAGCTTTGGTGTCATTTTACAATAAATATACCATCCACAGACACAAATTAGACAGCTATTGAGATTAATTTTGAGGCACTATCGGCAACATCTTAAATCAAAAATCATTCTTTATTAGCATGCTTGGCGGTATAGTGTGCCTGCCCTCCCCCTCCTGATCCCTGCCACAAGAATAAATGAGGCCCCATGGTTGACATAGCGCATCAAGTATTTTATAATAGTCTAATTGTAGCTAATGGTTTGTGCAGCTAATTAAGGCCCTATGAATTACAGTAATCAGTCAGGCTCATCCTTTAAACCAGATAGTTCTGTTCAACCATTCTGTTAGTAAGAAACAAAATATATAACTATATATAACTACAAGTGTACACACACACACACACACACATACACACAGACTGTGATGATCAGGTAGTTTCATTTGAACACAAAGAAATTAATAGGACCAATATTTTACTTGTAACAAAATACTTGTTTCAAGAGATACAGGTGTTCAGCATTGACTAAAGTCACTGTGGGTAAGGAAGAGGTGGGGTCATCAATGAGACCTTAACCTGAAAACTAAAAACAAGGTTTCTCCCAAGAATAATGCCTCTCCCTTCTCTCCTCTCCCCTCTCAAAGTTCATCCAGGTTGTAGCCTAGAAGTTACCACTTTGTATTTTTTATGTTTCGGTAATTCAAGTTCTCAGAGAAACAGTGACACAAAGAAGCCACCTGAATCAAGTTGAATATGGACAGAAGTCAAGTTGCTGATTGATGGTTGAGACAATCACCAACATGATTAGGGTCTTTATGGGGGCAGTAAGAAGTTAGTGAACAAGTCAGGGGGAGTTAGGAAGAGGAATGGAATGGTTTTCTTTGACAATAGGGCTGGTTTGGAGGAAAATATCTGAAATAAGAGATCTATTAAATTACAAATGAGCTCTAAAAAGGCCTTCACATTTAATTGATTTATTGTTTGTTTGAAATTTTAGTGGCCATAACAGGAAAGGATTTTGGAAGCAATTCTGAAAGGCCTCTGGGGAACAGAAGAAGGGAGCAAGAGGTCCTTTCCAGCACTTGTATCTTTGATTCTTTGAGAATAAGAAAAAATCTATAGAAATGTCATCAGCATGACCTCTGTTGGAAGAACATGTGCCCCAATCCCCCAGAGTCCCATTGCCAAGGAAAAGTGGGAAAAGAAACCAGAGATTTTCATGAAGGTCACATGTTTTCATTCTTTCCAGCTCACAGTCTCAGAGAACTGGTTGGGACCTTCAAAGTTCATCCAGTTCTGCAAGTTGTTTTTTTAGGGAAGATTAAATTTAACTGCCCCAGACAGATGATTGCAGGGCCAGTTCTGTCAAAGAAAATATATTCCTTTAGCATAGGCTAATGGCAAATTCTCACTCCCAGTGACCACTTCCTTTTTCTAGTCAAACTTTTCTTACCGTGATGGAGGGCCATTTCTTTAAAGCTTCATAGGAAATGAGTCAATCTCCCTATGAGTCTTTGCCAGCTTCTCTCACTTGCCAAGCCAAATGATTCTTATTTCAATAAATTACTCATATACATCTTTTTATCTCACCATTGTGATGCAGTGGAAAGATCATTGGTTAAGATAGGTTTCTTGTAAGCAACAAAGAGAAACGAAAGTACCGCTTAACTCTTAAACTAGAGACTTAGGTTGCCAATGTTAATTATTCAAACCCCCAAATGTTATATTTGTAGGTAAGTGTGTAATCTATACCCTCTTTCTAAAAGGATTCAACTCAGGTTGTGCTGCTACATCTGAAGCGGCAGCTTTCAAACTAGAATATTTACATTTATGTTTATCTGTTTAATAGAAGTCAGTGTAACTTACTCATGAAAGTGTTGTTTGTTTATGTGTTTTTATTAATATTTTTGCAAGGCTGTGAATGTGTTTTTCATGATAATCTATGGTGGCATTTGAGAGTTCTTTTTATCTACTAAATACACTTTTTGAAGCATTAGCTGCATGTTGACATTTGATTATACGTATTTCAAGGCTTTCTGTGAAGTTTTCTCCCTTGAAGATGACCAGATGTTGTACAAAATGATTGATGGAGATGAAGAGTGTTATTTGTCCAGTTCTCACCATCTATCACCCCTCCTCCCTGCAATAGTCCTTATACCCTCTGTGAGGCTGAAAACTCAGCTTGTGTTGACTCAGGTAATTTTAAAATGGATGCCTCTTGTTCAAGTCAAAAGGGGCCTGTCCATCCTTGGAAAGCTGGTGAACCGCAAGCTTTATTTATTTTGCACCAAAACACATTTAATAGGAGCCCTCCCTCATCTGCTATTTGTCTTCTTCTTCAAGTTGGTATCCAGAGACCTTTTAAAGTGTGAAATCGCTTTGCCAGTCATTCTGGGCACAATTTATATGATTTTTTTTTACCCTGTTCTGTTTTGCTCCTATAGGAGAGTATATGCTCTATTTCGACCACCCCTCAGACCCTAACTTTCATTCATTCACCACAGTGCTCACTCAATCCATACAGGTATGGAGTAAAAACTACTGCTTGGTCAGGTAAAGGCACGGTAACCCTAGCACAAATGTTTACGATAGTAACAGGCCTATAACTTCAGGTCTTCTTCCTGGATAGACATATGCCTATCTAAAAATGCAGGTCGAAGTTCCCTTCGGCTCCAGATCTCTATCACATTCTTACTCCGCACATCTGGTGAAAGGGAGAACAAGGGCATGATTGCTCATAAATAGATGACTCCAGAGTCCAGCAGCTGATTTTGCATGATTTAATGTTATTTTTCTTTTGTTTGATTGCACTTTGAAAGTGGACACTGTGTCGATCATATTTATAAATACTGTATGGCATTGTTACAGGATCATAGGGCTCATTTTACATGATTAAAGGCATAAATTATTGTAATGAATTAAGCGACCAGCCTGCTTTACTTTTACTGTAGAATATCTACATGGATACCATTCCAAATATTAGGATGAAAAGAAGAATTGACCACCACAAATACTCACATACATGGGAATATTTTAAAAAACCACCTAGCATGGGGATACATCCTCAGGATGGCTCACAATCTATTCGTAATTGAGAAAATAGTTTTTCCCCATACATTTTATGCTTTGTCAATCTCCACCTACCACAGTCATCTATTGATCTCAGAATTAGAAACATGTGCTTTGATTGTCTATTCAAATCAGGGGTGAATTTGACATTCCTACTGTCCATGCCCACAGTAAATTTAAAAGTATCATCAAATCTCTTGGTTCAGTGTGGGAAGGACCTCGTGTTCTTGTATTCAGAATTTAATATTTTTTTTCTAATTTTGAACATTACATCCTGATCTGTATGATCAGTATTGTTGGAGTTAAAATGCATAGCAACTGTAGGTGAAAGGAAAATGGCTTCTAAGATTCCACATTGTGTTGTTGAGAGAAACATTAATTTAAGGAAAAGTAGAGATTAGAGTTAGCTACTTCTTTTCAACTTCAGCAGTTCAGTTGCCACATGAGTTTCTAGAACAGTCTGTAAACTCTGAATTTTCCCTCTGTATCCAGAACTATCTTTCTTTTGAAATCTAGATACCTCCTATCTTCCTAGATTTTTTAAAATCTGGGTTCATCTAGGAAGCATTCTCTCTCTCTTTTTTTTTTTTCTTTATTTGAAAGAGTTACACAGAGAGAGAAGGAGAGGCAGAGAGAGAGAGAGAGGTCTTCCACCCACTCATTCACTCCACAATTGACCGCAATGGCTGGAGCTGTGCCAATCAGAAACCAGAAGCCATGAGTTTCTTCTGTGTCTCCCATGCAGGTGCAGGGGCCCAAGGACTTGGGCCATGTTCTACTGCTTTCCCAGACCACAGCAGAGAGCTGGATTGGAAGTGGAGCAGCCAGGACTCCAACTGGTGCCCATATGGGAATACCAGCACTGCAGGGGGCAGCTTTACCCTCTAGGCCACATCACTGGCCCTAGAGGGTATTCTCAAAGCATGTCAGGTAATGTCATCTCTCCTTTGCCTGAATGGGGAAACCTTCTATTGTACAACATTTTGAATTTTAGAATACATCCAAGGGGACACTGGTGAAATCAAGAAGCCTAAGAAAATTTTTGGAGAAAATTACAGCAAACTTTCATGAAAAACAAGAGATGATTTGAAGTTGTAAAATGCAATAAGGGGAAGTAATTGGAATTTATCTCAGCTCCTCAAAAAGGCTAGTTCATCAACTAAAGAATTCAATTGCATGCTATTTAAAAGAAGAATTAATTTGATTCAAAAATAGTTTGTAAAATTAAAGTTTACTTAAAATTATTATTAAAATGTAACTAATGATTGCATTGATTTTCATCTTGAGAAGTAGGGGAGTACATTTGTAAAACAGACTCTGGAGCCAGGCAGGCAGGCTTGTCCCTGAGCTCTGACACAGGAGCCATGAGACCTTAAGACTGTTACTTAACTGTTCTGTGTCTCTCTTTCCTCATCCATAAAGTACTCATCATGTGATATCAATTTTAGAATGACACTAAGAATATTAGATAGCTAAATGACTCAAAATATGTAAAGTTCTCAGAATATTTCCCAGAAGATAATTTAAACATGTCTTACTTGTTAATTGTTTTTAGTCAGTTGAATGATCTTGATATTAATGCACATTAGAAAATTCTCAACCTATAAAGTGAGCTGGATCTCCTAGATATGTGTTAGAATTCACATTTCTGTGAGGGTAAACTGGCCCCAATGATAATTTCTAGTATTTTGTGGGAGGAGGAGTAGAAACACAAAATCCGAACCATTTTCCATGATTGTAGAAAATAGTACCAGAAGCTTAAAAATAGAGAGTTTCACAACATATTTAATAAAATGATGAAACATTACAACATCCTGTTATCATTCACTGTCTACAAAATTGTAATTAGTGTTTGCTAAAATCACAAAAGTGACAATATTACTTCTATGCCAAATGGAATCAAATTGTTGGAGACTGGAATTAAATTCATTTTGATGTGACTTGGATCAATACCATAGTAATAATCAGTTTTGTCCTGTGGCCATGTTTTCCATTCTCTGTAGTTTGGACTTTTTGAAAGAAATATAGGTACCTTTTAACAGTGTAGAAAAAAAAAAAAAGAAGTAAGAACTGATTATCTTTATTTCCTTTGAGTGTCTCATTGTCTCCCCGCCATGAAATGGAAAGAATCATTAGACTTCCTTATGATAATTCCTGAACAGTGAGTAGTTTGATTCTACCTAATATGAAATCATATGTAATGCTGCCATTCGATCACTTACCACGTTTTTTATAACCTCCTTTTTGTTTCCAAAACATCTGGTTTGGAGATTCTCCTGTAGGAAGCAGTTGTCCAATATTTGTACAGAAAAGGCAATATGTTTTAGAAGAGGAAAGCATAGTTGCTATACCACATGGATACCAGTGATACTGTTTCTCAACCATACACTGAAACATGTGATTACATATATTTAAGATAAAAGGTTATTTTAAACATATTCTGTATCCCAAAGCCTACTATCATGCTTATCATAGAGTAGGTACTCTGTTGATGAATGACTCACACAGACTAGCCAAAGATAGACAATCCAGAATGTCATTTCAACAAAATTAATGCCCTCTTCACTTTCCCACACCACCAAAGCAGGAGTTTATATGAGGACAAAATAGCTTCTTCTCACCCCAGCCCCAATCAGCATCTGTCATATCTGAAGGTCTAAGCTGACCCAAATGAATGTACTCTACCCTTTGCAGCTCTTGTTTGTACCATCAGTGGGTGTACTATTGAAAAGTAATTGCCAGGTAACTGCGGTACAAGTGCTATGGGTTTGTAAACTCTGACTGCTAAATTTCCCTATTGCCAAAACCTGGAAAGGAAATGTTACATCCTAAGTGTTGCTTATTGGTTTATAATAAGTGAAATCTTCCAACAAGGGCTAATCCTCCTTAACTTGCCTGTACATAATTGTGTCATTCATATCTTAGACCTTATAGGAAGTTTCTCTCCAACATTATGAGAGACATCCAAGAGCTAACAGGTGCTAAACAAGCCCTAACTATAACACATACAAGCTATGGTAGATGTGTGGAGATACTTGCTTCTTGGTTTTGTTCTTAGCTATATATAAAGTTAATGAGTGATTTTTATTGAAGTGGGGAAAGGAATTCTTTCCATGGTTGAAGAAGTTTAGTGGCTTGTCCACAATCCTCATATTATAAAGGATAGGAAAAAATCTCCCTATACTTACTGTGTTGACTTTCTTGAGACA
Source organism: Sylvilagus floridanus (assembly GCA_949820135.1). Taxonomy (NCBI): domain Eukaryota; kingdom Metazoa; phylum Chordata; class Mammalia; order Lagomorpha; family Leporidae; genus Sylvilagus; species Sylvilagus floridanus. The sequence continues at coordinate 88,464,241 of OX463226.1, read as the reverse complement.
AAACTTACAACTATGTTGGTAAATTTCATTGCTCAGATAAACTTTTCTCCCTTCATTCTTCTTCCCCTCCCTTCCTTCCTTCTATTTACATCTCATGACTTGTGGTTCTTTTTGTTTTTATAAAATGGAATTTCTGGAGTTCTTGGCTTCAAATTTAACTGAACTGCCTATGTTAATATTGGACAATCTACTCAATTTTCCAAAAGAATTTTAAGTTTATTTATTATAACAATCTGCCCCATGTTTACCACCTTGCCTTTAATGAGTGATCATTGATTTTAGAAATTTGTATGTGCCTGCTAGATTAGAATGCTTTTGTCTTTCTATTACTATTTAAATATTTCAGCTTGAAGAGCAGTTCCTAAAACAAACTCTTTACTCCTGCAAAGTGGATCTCCTGTCTGCTCTTAGGCATTATGTGCTCCGATACAGGTGGAAATGCCCTAAATTTTTTCCCTTTCAACCCAAACACAATTCGTGCTCTAAGAAATACTGCCCATAGGCAAGACTGGAAATTCAATATCATCTGTTTGTCCATGTCATATTCCAAAGTGTTCTATCCTCTTTGGGTACACTTAACCTTTTATCAACTCATCTTCTTTGACAAAAATATATATCAGTAATTGCACTTCATTATCAGTGTAAGTCAATGTTTTCTTTCTCCCAGGAGTATCATTCAGGCATAATAAACTGGTCAAAAACAATGAAATCCGGTCATTTGCAACAAGATGGAGGAATCTGGAAAACATCATGCTGAGTGAATTAAGCCAGTCCCACAGAGACAAATATCATTTGTTTTCCCTGATCGGCGACAACTAACTGAGCACCAAAGGGGAAACCTGTTGAAGTGAAATGGACACTATGAGAAACAATGACTTGATCAGCTCTTGTCCTGACTGTTGATGTACAATATAATACTTTATCCATTTTAGTGATTTTTCTTTGTTCTAGTACTAGTGGTTGAACTCTGTAATTAACACACAATTATTCTTAGGTGTTTAAATGTTAACTGAAAAGTGATCCCTGTTAAATATAAGAGTGGGAAAAAGAGAGAGAGGAGATGTACAATTTGGGACATGCTCAATCAGACTTGCGCCAAATGGTGTAGTTAGAATCTTACCAGGGGATTCCAATACAATCCCATCAAGGTGGCATGTACCAAGGCCATCTCAGTTCACAATTGATCACACTGATAGGTCTAAGAGTCAAAGGGATCACACAAACAAGACTAGTGTCTGCTAATACTAACTGATAGAATCAAAAAGGGAGAGAACGATCCATCATGGGAAGCGGGAGACACAGCAGACTCATAGAACGGCAGATGTCCTAAATAGCACTCTGGCCTCAGAATCAGCCCTTAAGGCATTTGGATCTGGCTCAAGAGCCCATGAGAGTATTTCAGGCATGGAAAGCCAAGACACTCTGGGGGAAAAAAAAAAAAGAAGACCTAAATGAAAGATCTCTGCAAGTGAGATCCCAGTGGAAAGAACGGGGCCATCAAAGAAGGAGGTACCTTTCTCTGAAGGGAGGAGAGAACTTCCACTTTGACTATGATCTTGTTGGAATAAGATCAAAGCTGGCGAACCCTACAGGCTTCCATAGCCTCGGCAACTCATGACTAGAGCCTAGGGAGATTACTGACGTCACAAACAAGAGTGCCAAATTGTTAAATCAACAACAGGAGTCACTGTGTACTTACGTCTCATGAGGGATCTGTCCTTAATGTGTTGTCCAATGTGAAGTAATACTATAACTAGTACTGAAACAGTATTTTTAGACTTTGTGTTTCTGTGTGGGTGCAAACCGATGAAATCTTTACTTAGTATATACTGAATCAATCTTCTGTATATAAAGATAATTGAAAATGAAAAAAAAAAACTTGGTGTTAAATTGGAAACTGCATAGAAAATAAATCAATTTTTAAAAAATATCATGTAGAATATCTGTCCTTAATGTGCTGTACATTGTGATTTAATGCTATAACTAGTACTCCAACAGTATTTTTCACTTTGTGCTGCTATGTGGGGGCAAAATGTTGAAATCTTTACTTAATATATACTAAAATGATCTTCTGTATATAAAGAGAATTGAAAATGAATCTTGATGTGAATGGAAGGGGAGAGGGAGCGGGAAAGGGGAGTGTTGCAGGTGGGAGGGAAGTTATGGGGGGGGGGAGCTATTGTAATCCATAAGCTGTACTTTGGAAATTTATATTCATTAAATAAAAGTTTTAAAAAATAAAAAAGAGAGAAGAGGAAAAATTGTACTAAATGATTGGTCATCAACTATTTGCCAGAATCTATACTATAAATCTTACATATGTTTAACCATTTATGTAATGCATCTACAATATATTTTTTACTTGATAAAATAAGACACTCAGTTTTTTTCCTGGTTTGAAGTTTCAGAGAAGTGCTAAGTTTTGAGCTCAGTTGTATAGGGCCATATGCCTTCAAAATCTCATAATACAATGTAGCATTCTATCTCTGGGGAATGATATCTTATAAAATTCTACTTGAAAGTCAAGCCCCACTTTCTTTTCTGGAATCTCCTATGACTATCATGTGCTTTTCATCTTCCTTGGACTCCCCATAGCACTAGATTCTGTGTCACAAAATTACAATGTCACTGTTGCCATATTTTATGGCAATTTTTATCTACCAATTTTCTAAAAGATTTTATTTATTTTGAGTTGTAGAGTTACTGATAGCAAGAGGGACAGAGAGAAATACAAATATTTTATGTCAATCAAAAATTTAAGTGACAATTGAAAATAAAAATGTTGGCATTAAATGAAGGATCTGTAACCACATCCTTTTTTTGTCTGTAGTGCTGTTCTCCAATAGGTCGGAGGACTGTGGACATGGGGTGGCTTCAAGCCCCACCTTTACTGTCTCTGGAACAACTTAGAGCATTCTTATCAAGAGAATATCTGTTATTTGTCTCCTGTTGATATTTTACCTACTTGTTACAAGATGCATACTGACTTCAGGATTTAGAGTTTATTTTAATTGGGAAGCTGAATGCAATAGATTATAGCTAATGACTAATCACTCAAACCTAACAAATCTCAAATATTTTGTGCTCCAGAAATCAGAATGTTCTATTTTGTTTCTGTTCAAAATACTAGAAAGTCAAAGAAATTTCAATTTGAAATTCTGTCTGGAGTACCTAGTCATATTGTCCCCCTACCTACCTAGAATGGCTTCAGTACTTTAAATTCCAAAAATAACCAATTTCAATGTGTAATCTCTAGAACAGGAAAAGGAAGTTTGACTTACCTCCATGTCCCCCACTCAGGGAAGGTCTCCAGAATTAGAAATGCTGTCCCCTATGACATTTCTGACTCTTCCCATTATCTACGACTTTTTTAGAGAATACTTAAGATTCTGTTTTAGGAGGGGCTGCTTCTCCACCATAAAGATGTGAGCTAGCATCTTCATAATTGGTAATCAAAGCAAAAATCAGTCAAATAGATCCTTATTTTCATATTAGTAATTGTAAGGAAGTCCTTTGATTTAAAACATAACTAAGAGAGTCTGTGGAGGACCCAGCATTACTAAGAATCTGTTTTCAATTCCTAAGGCAGTATCATCACCAGGAAACAGGTGTCAGAACAGCGTTTAGATACAGGGACTGCCACCTCTGGGGCTGTTACTAAATATCTAGTCAGGTCTGAGAAAAAGTGAAGCCTTTCTAATATCCTGGGTATGCTTCCTGGAGATTAATTTCAAAACAATTAAAAGATACTGCCTTCCATTATTAGGGGAAATATTCACAGATTACACCATTATCATGTAACTAGATGTGGAAAGACTTCATGGATGGAATAGAAACTTTCTCCTCTCCAGTATTTTGTCTTTTATTATTCTAAACACATTAGTGGACTCATATATAGCCTTCACCTACCCCATATGATTTGAGTGGAGCCATGTGGCTAGCGCTGCTCAATGGATTGTGGATGAATATCCCTTCTGGGTCAGAGTGTGTAGTTACTCATGTGGGACCCTCTCTAAGAGAATTGTGGAATCACTCATGGTGGAAGTACTCATTGATATGAACATGTCATTTGTGGAAATATTAAGAAAATTGTGGAAGTACTCATTGATATGAACATGTCATTTCAATACGTCCATCCCTGCTTCCCAAACCAACAGGAGAATGTCAGTGCATTGGACCACGGATCAGACCCATAGAAGATATTTCCTGAATTGAATAATAGACTTGTTGTGTTTAGCCATAGATATTTTTTGCCTGCAGTTAAACCTGCCTTGACTTAAATGATGCAGTGCTGTGAAGTACTATTTGTAAACATTTTTTGATAGAGGATAGTAGACATAGGAAAAAAATTAAAGTTTTATTTATTTATTTGAGAGGTAGCATTACAGACAAAGAGAAAGTCAGAGAGAGAGGTTTTCTGGTTCATTCTCCATATGGCTGCAACAGCCAGAGCTGGGCCTGTCCAAAGCCAGGAGCCATTAGCTTTTTTTGGGTCGCTCATGAAGGTCCAGGGACCCAAGCACTTGGGCCATCTTTCACTGTTTCCCCAGGCACGTTAGCAAGGAGCTGGATCTGAAATGGAGCACCCAGGACTAGAACCGGCACCGGTATGGGAAGTTGGCCCTCCAGGCAGAGGCTTAACCTACTGTGCCACAGCACTGACCCAGGAAAAATTTTAAAAGGAAGAATCACATGACAAAAATAATAAAAGTAGAAAACCATAGTTTGCATTGAGGACAAAAAGGACAACTAATGTCACCTGGAATATAATGGTTAATAGATAATTATCCAGATGACATGGAATAGTACATTAGCACTAAATTTCTACATAATCTTGTTGGTAACAGATAATCACTTACAATTGTGAGGTTCATTTTAGCAATAAGAATTTAAGTTAAAAGATACTGGAGGAAAAAATAGAATAGTGTTTTTGGGAGTATGGTAAGGACAATAAAATCCATAGTATAGTGAGGAAGTGAAAGGAAAAGCAAGAAAAGGAAAGGAAAGAGAAGGGGAGAGGAGGGGAAGGGAGGAGAGAAGAAGAGACGAGAGGAGAGGAGAGGAGAGGAGAGGAGAGGAGAGGAGAGGAGAGGAGAGGAGAGGAGAGGAGAGAGGAAAATATGTAAAATAAAAATATTGAGGAACAAAATTTTAGTTGACAAAAGGCACCTTGGTAGGGTAAGGGAGAGCAGATGTCTCAAGAAGTGATGGTGAAGGCACACATTGTAAAACAAGGCCACTGCTGTCAAACTAGGCAATGTGCTCATGTCTAAGCATGTAAAATCATGTCAGTGGGCAGCTCTCCTCTGTTTGCCAAACCAATAACCAACTTGAAAGTACAAACAATTCCTAAAGTCACATTGGCCTCTCTGAAAAAGATGAAATTTATTATGTCCTGAATTCTCTTTGTCTTAGTCAATCCTTATGATAGTGATCCCTATTTCCTACAGGTCAATTGCAGGGTAACTCAGATCACTTTATGTAATCCATGCAGTCTGTCAGGTTCAGTCATATGCCTGGGAGTAACACCTGGTGATTGGTATAAAATATAGAAAAAGTAGAAGTTCTTCTAGAGCCACAATGTGGCTAAGGTTCAAAAGAATGTTGCAAGTATCAAGAACTAATAGTTGAAAGTACAGAATTTGGAGATAGGTACATCTGGTTCTGAATCCCTGAGTTGCTTACAAGCCTCAGCAAAACCCACTTTTCCTCTTGGAAAAAGTAATCTACCTTGTACAGCTCTTATGGTCATTAAATGGTACATGCTTGCAAAGTCTTTAACACAATCTATCCTCAAACTGGATGCAATAGTGATTCTATAAATGGTGAATGAGATAATCCATCCTGCCTGCTTAGAATAGTCTTTTTCCTGGCAATGGCCTCTGCATTTAGACAGGACTTGGGTTTCTGTTATCTTTTGGATTCATTCTAACCACTCTTACCCCCACTTACTGAGTACACCCATCCTGACTGCTTGCTGTCACTTGGCCATACCTCCCTCTTTCCCATGCAGGGCTCCACACTTAATCACCTCATGATCTGCTTAAACCACCTCCTAAACTCCTTCCCAGACTTTGCTCCAGTGCTGCCTCTGCAGTGAGGTCTTCCCTCCACATCTTGCTTAAATAAACTCCCCTCTTTACACTCCACACCTCTTCTCTCTTTTCTTCCTTCACTTCAGTTTTCATCATGTGGCACACATCCAGTTCATTCATTTCTTATGTGAAATGCATGTCTTCCACTAATCAACTATGAGTACCACAAGGGCAAAAATTTAGGTCTGCATCTTTCATTGATATGGGAGAATTTCTAGCATACTCTAAATACTTCATAAATATTTTATGAATGAATGAATTTAAATTATCACTATAGCCAAAAGGTAATGGCAAAGCAGATGAGCACACTATTTCCTAACCAATGCTTTGTTCTATCAGCTTCAGTCACTCTCCTATATGCAGCCTCTCCTAGAAGTCTCTGATTCACCACCCACCTCCAGTGAATTTGGTTTATGTGACTAGCAGTGTTTGGTCCTGCAGTGCATAAGTAGGTAAAAATAAACAAACACATGTTCTAGGACTCAAATCTAGTTGAAGAGAAATAACAATGGTTATTCTAGTGGAAAAGTACACAGCAAGTAAGTCTAAGAAAGTAAAGGAGATAGAAATTAAATAAACTTTCAGTTTCCAGATATTTCCAGTTTTTTTGGTGACATTTTCAACTCCAAGTTTTCTCAATGAGATATTCCTCATCAGTTAATATCATTTAATTTGTATATAGCTCTTACAAAATGCCAAGCATTGTTCCAGCTCTTTTTTTTTTTTTTTTTGACAGGCAGAGTTAGACAGTGAGAGAGAGAGGCAGAAAGAAAGCTCTTCCTTCCGTTGGTTCACCCCCCAAATGGCTGCTACGGCCGGCACACTATGCCAATCTGAAGCCAGGATCCAGGTGCTTTCTCCTGGTCTCCCATGTGGGTGTAGGGCACAAGCACTTGGGCCATCCTCCACTGCCTTCCCGGGCCACAGCAGAGAGCTGGACTAGAAGAGGAGTAACTGGGACAGAATCTGGAGCCCCGACTGGGACTAGAACCCCGGGTGCTGCTGCCGCAGGCAGAAGATTAGCCTATGAGCCGCGGCGCCAGCCTGTTCCAGCTCTTGATATCAACTAATTCATTTACTTCTGGGAAAAAAAAAAAAAAAACAGAAGCAAACAGAAGCAAGGTTCTATTTTTATTATCATTTAATAGATGAGGAAATAGATAAGCTGAGGACCTTGCCCTACGTGGTGAGAAAGGATGGAACTGCAGCGTTCCTGTATAGCCTATGGTCTTTACTTACATTGTGTTAGGAATATAATAAAATACTCTCTCCTCAGATGAGGCGTAGTCAGCATTTATCATCTGGGTCTTATGTACACATTTTGCTGTTACCTCTGCCATCAGGTGAGCATTTGAGCATTTGTATCCTAAGTATACATTTGAGTATTTGTAAAGATGAGCATTTAAGTTGAAAGTGACATGAAATAAAATAAATATGAAATTAGATCTCTGAGTGGAGAAAGCCCTGGTCTAACAGTCAGAGGACTGGCTTCCCTGAAAGTGTCACAAGGTAGTTGTGTGACCATGATCTAATACTTCAGAATCCGTAGACCTCAATTTTCTCACTGTATTAAAATTCTGAGGTTGGACCCAATGAGTCTTACAATCTATAGAATACTATCTATGAGTCTATAATAACAATAGAGAAAGTCTGTGTTTTTTGTCAGCTGGTGGCATTAATTTGAGATCAATGGAAGATATGAGTAAAGGATGGAGTCATTTATATTTCAGTTAAACTCAGATCAGCCTCTCTTGGAGAATTTAAGAATTGGATATGTATGGGAACAAATATGATCAAACATAACAGCTTTGGAATTATATCCCATTGGAGAAGTAGCAAGAGACTAGGAACAATGAAAACAAAGACAGTGAGAAAATTAGACTGCTTTTTTTTAAAAAAAAAAATTATTTATTTGCGTGAAGTTACAGAGGGACGGGGGAGAGGGGTCTTCCATCCACTGGTTTACTCACCAGATGGCTGCAACAGCCAGAGCTGTGCCAATCCAAAGCCAGGAGCCAGGACCTTCTTCCAGGTCTCCCATGTGGTTGCAGGGGCCCAAGCACTTGGGCCATCTTCTATTGCTTTCCCAGGCTATAGCAGAGCTGGTTCGGAAGTGGAGCAGCCAGGACTTGAACCAGCATCCATATCGGATGCTGGCACTGCAGACGGTAGCCCCCACACTGACTTCTTGTCAACCAAAGACAACCAGTCATTCTCAGAGAAATACTTAAATGCATCATCATTTTAATGAGCTCTGAGAGCACGCCTCCTCCCCATTATTACTCAACTCACATTGGCTCAGGAGCTATTCGCTTTTAAGAACAATGAGACTAGTCATTCTCATTATAAAAATGCAATACTTGATGGATTATTTTAAGAGTCAAGGTAGCGGCCGGCACCGTGGCTCAGTAGGTTAATCCTCTGCCTGCAGTGCTGACATCTCATATTGGTGCCGGTTCTAGTCCCGGATGCTCCTCTTCCTGTCCAGCTCTCTGCTATGGCCTGGAAACACAGTAGAAGATGCCCCAGGTCCTTGGGTCCCTGCACCCATGTGGGAGACCTGGAAGAAGCTCCTGGATCCTGGCTTCAGATTGGCGCAGCTCCGGCCTTTGAGGCCACCTGGGAAGTGAACCATGGGACAGAAGACCTCTCTCTCTCTCTCTCTCTGCCTCTCCTCTCTCTTTGTAACTCTGACTTTCAAATAAATAAATAAATCTTTAAAAAAAAGTCAAGGTAAAGTCAAATATAGCTTACAAAAGGGTCTTATCATTATGTTTGTCACCAGCTGGAGAAAAAGCATGGTTGAGGCCTCTGATAGCTATGAAGAAAATGTTTGCATAGGTGGCACCAGTTCAGCAGGTGCTCAAAGTGACTATACTGTAGAGAAACTTGGAACCCGGCAGGAAAGGACTGGATGAGCTCCAGTTGTCTGAGCTGCTTGTCGGTGAGCATGAGCAAGAAGACAGTTGCTCTGTGAGTGGGAGAAGGGGAAGGGCTCAGCAGGGTGTTGCCAGGGGCAAGCGTTTGAACAGAGGGCAGTGGGCTTAGCTAAGTATAAAAAGTACAGGAGCTAGTGAGAGCATGTCACTGTGAGCACATCAGATATCCTCAAAGCTCAGAGGTGTCTGCCCTTTTGGAACATTTTCTTTTGATTGAGACTGCAGGTCTAGTCACAAGGGAAAATATTGAGGGGAAAGTAATGCTGTGCTTTTCTTATATCTTTATAAAGGTATATGAGACTGTCAAATAGGTTATAAGACTACAATCATTCTAATCAAGTAAGAGCTACACAATGCAATAACTATGAGCATTCAAAAGAATTATGCAATGACAAAATGACTTCATAATATAAAATAGTGATTCTGTTTCCTCACTTTTTAAATGTGTTGAAAGAAGAGGCCAACTAAGTTGCCATAGCATCATTTGTGAGGTGTCTATATTTCCCAGAATGTCCCTTGTCATGTCTTCAATTCAAGGAATTCTACTATGGAACCTAAGCTGGTGCATTTGCTCTCTTCTATGATTTAGCCCAGGTGCCCCAACATCTCACAGAATGGAAAACTCTCTTTTTATAGCCTGATAGTAAATGACACAAAACCATTCCTGAGTGTTGTTTACTTGCCCATGCCCAGTGATCCAAACATTTGATTAGTCAGTAATTGATTATTTGTTGAATGAGAGAATTAGAGAATAATTATGTATCAAACTACCCATTCTAAACAAAGTGATACAGATATTTTCTTCTTTCAGGGTTGCATATCTGTTCTGTTAGACTTGAATGCTGTCATTCTCATTTGCCATTCTAACTGCCTCCCAATTTTTTATTTTCATTTCCCCCAGTGACTATCCCTCTGCTTGCTGCCACCTTATTTCTATTGTATGATGAAAGATAGTGCAGAGAATATGAAGAAGAAAAAAAAACTTCTTCCCTGAAGCATTCATATTTTGTTATTATTCCAACCAAATTGAGGTTGAATAAGCTCAGAAAAAGAAGGAAGTCATTATTAAGAAAATGAGAAGTTATGTGTGGTTTTTTTTCTTCCTGTTATTTCCACACAGTTAACAGCTCCTCCATTTTATACTGGTTTAACATTATTGTAGTAGAAACCTGGGTACAAAAATACAGATTTACTTGCCATCGTCACAACATAGAGCTCACCACGTGAAGATGCAATTTGTGTTTTAAAATACACATTAAATTCCATTCCAGTCCCCAAAGCTGTGCTCCCCAGCTTTTCCCCATCCTGCCACATACAGATCCTCACTGCTTGAAACCAACTTGATATATGGAAATCAGAATTCTCTTAAACTCCAAGGTGATTCTTTCCTTTATAAGAGTATTCACCAAAATGTTCTTCAGAAATAGCTAGTTCCTCCTTTGCATTTAAATGATAATATGACATACAAAAACTCAGTTCAGAAAGAAACTTAAAGGAATTCAATTATGTTTTTAAATGCCACAAAATAATAACTTACATAGAAATAGTGATTTCTATTTTTCAAAGTGCTATGATCAGTTAGTACCATTCAATTAAAGAAATGATTGCCTTCTAAAGATAAGATAGCAAAGAAAAGTCGACAAAAGTGTTCCAAGTTTTATGTGACATAGGAGTCTTCATATATGAAAACCCAAAGAATCAGTGTATTTTTATCATGCAGAAGTATGAATGGCAGGCTAAAAGGGTATGATCTGCTGGTAACAAGGACCTTAGCAAGGCTTGTTTGTTCATGTTCTTCCTGGGGGGTTGGTCTCTGAGTGGAATTTGCTCTTTCTGTGTTTAGGGAAGGAGACCTATACCATGAAGGACTTCAGAAGGAAAAGGAGAGAGACCTTCCCATGTTTTTATGTCTGTTTCAGGGAAACAGGGTAGGAGCTAGGTCTTCCTTCTTCTGTTGTTTTCTCTAACTCCAGTTTGCCATATTTCAGGAGGCATTTCCTCTGACTCATCACTGGCATCTCCCCCTTGCTGCAATCCAATGCTAACCAGCCTGTTCTGAAACTACAGTGTATTTCAGGTTCCAATAAACTTCACATGCAACACCGGTTCTTAAAGCATCAAGTGTATTCTTCAACACTCCACTGTCCATATATGATCTTTGGTGCTAAACAAAACTATTGACTCTCTAGATTGATATATCTGTGTGTGATCTTCTCAATAGTTATACTAGTCACTTAATTTCCCTCCTTGGGCCTATAATGGCATCATCAAAACTTAGTTATTAATTTCCTATAGTACATAGTAAAAATAATCTTAGTTGAATTCAGTTACTCAAGTATAATTTTAGGAGAACTCCATGTGAGGTGATCAAAACTCAAACTGGTATGATGAAGTAATTAAGTGGTGATTAGGAAAGAGAATCAAATTTGAAGTCAAACAGTCCTGCTTCTCTCACATCCTAACTGTATAACTTTTGGCAACTCTGCTGTCATTAACTGAGTTTTTTGGACTATGAAACAGATTATAATTTATTTCTTTCTGATTTTGTAAGAATGGAATTAGAGCATTTACATAAACCACTTAGCATGATACCAGTACATAAAGCATTAGGAAGTGATTACTGTTCTTTTATGTTATTCTACAAAGTTATACTGTCTAAAGTTTGTCTCTTCAGAGAACATACCAGGCACTCAAGAGAACTGCTGGAGGAAATCATGAACTGAAGGGGAATCAAGATCAGTCAAAGATGTTATCCATCCAGACCAGTCATTTCCAAACCCCACGTAGCTGATATTAGCTGATATTGTTTCCACCATATCCATGTGGTATTTTTCCTTCATTTGATAACTTACTTTTCCTCTTGAGATATTTATTATGACTTTTATTTATTTAATATACAGAGAGAAATAGAGTTGTTCCATTTACTTGCTCAGTGTTCAAATGCTCACAAGAGCTGAGGTCAGAGATCAGGAGTTCATAACTCAATCTAGATCTCCACTTGGGTGGCAGGAATCCAATTACTTGAACAATAACTCCCGACCCGCAGGAAGCTGGAATCAGTAGTTGGAGCTGGAGCTGGAGCTGGAACTTAACCCAGGCATTCAAATGTGGGAAGGAGAACCTTAACTGCCAGAGTAAAAGTCTGCTTCTCTTTTATAAATCAATCAATTAATTAATTAATTTTTATATTAGAAGATGTATGTATTTATTTAATTGAAGGGCAGAGGACAGAGAGAGGGGGGCAGACAAAGAGAAAGAGATCTTCCATCTACTGGTTCACTCCCCAAATGACCACAATGACTGGGGTTGTGCCAGGCCTAGTCGTGATCCCAGAACTCCTTCCAGGTCTCTCACTTGAGTGGCAGGGGCTCAAGTACTTGGGCCGTCTTCTGCTGCTTTTCCAGTTAGCAGAGAGCTGGTTTGGAAATAAAATAGCCGGGTCTCAAACCTGCACTCCAATGTGGGATGCCGGGTGGCAAGCAGTGGCTTAATCCACTGTGCCACAACCCTAGCAGCCCACTCATCATTTTAGGATCTTGTGCCTCCATATTCTTTGTGCTTCTGTTCTTGTTATATTCCCCATTTATAACCCTCTTTGTCTTCTAGGACTGGGGGTGCTGAGTTTTAAAGACTGAATCCCAGGTGTCCCCTTGCCTTATGGCTTTCAGGTGGGATTGGCCAGTGGTTTATACCAGCAAGAGTCAAAAGGAAAGAAGAAGAAAGACACCAGGGCATGTCTTCTTCTCCAAACCCCACCTCCCACCCCAGTTGTCTTGTGGTCAGGCAGCGGCTGTGCTCTCTCTGTCCAGATTCTGCAGGTGCTATTCTAACTTGACCTCCAGCTTCAGGGATGGTATGGGCTTCTTTCTGTTACCAGTCCCTAGAAGCATCAACAAACTGTTGGTTGCCTTAACTGCTCAGGAAATAATTTTCTTTAGAATTCAATGTGTGTTTTTTTCTCCAAGGAAGTTCATTTTCTTTCATTCTTTTTGATCATTCATACATTCCTTTAACCATCTATTCAAATTCAAATATACCACTAATTAAGCTGGGTCATTGCAGTGCAGGTGAGAAAAGAGAACAGACTATTTAGGGTCAAGTCTGCCTAGCATATTCTTAGAGACTGCCAGTCTTCTTGTTTGCATGAGAGTTTCCTGGTCAGTTGCTTTGGTGGAATTGTGCATAATATGCAGAAATACAGCAAAGAGCATAACTGCAGTCCAACTTAATGATGGTGCTTGTGGGGCCGGCGCTGTGGCATAGCAGGTAAATCTGCCACTTGCAGTGCCATCATCCCATACGGGCACAGGGTCTAGTCTTGGCTGCTCCATTTCTGATCCAGCTCTCTGCTATGGCCTGGGAAAGCAGTAGAAGATGGCCCATGTGCTTGGGCCCCTGCAACCACATGGGAGACCTGGAAGAAGCTCCTGGCTCCTGACTTTGGATAGGAGCAGCTCTGGCCTTTGTGGCCAATTGGGGAGTGAACCAGCGATGGAAGACCTCTCTCTCTTCTCTCTCTCTCTCTCTCTCTCCCTCTCTCTCCCTCTCTCTCCCTCTCTCTCTTCCTCTCCTTCTCTCTGTGTAACTCTGACTTCCAAATAAATAAATAAATCTTTTTTTTAAAAAAAAGATGATGCTTGCACATTCTATTTCTTTACTTGGCACACATACACATACACACACACAATCAAAAATACACAAAGTCTAATGAGAGGGTTCCTGGAAAAGGCACAGAACCTCTCTGGAGCTGGGAATAATTGTTCTACAATTCAAAAATTTTGTCACATTTTAGATATAGAAGTTGTTAGGTATCCATTAGCAACAATGGAACCAAACCAAAACTTTTAAAGTAGGTGGTGATAACAGATGCAGATGGTCTGGAATCAGCATAATCAGAGACTACACATATGATTCATATAGCAAAAGGCATAAGAATCACAGACACTCGATTAGCCGCAGAATCCAAGTCCAGAAAGAAGGATCTTCCCTGAGATCTCACTAGTTCCTGGTTGTTAGATAAACCTACTTATTTTGACTTCCTTTTCCTACTTTTTAAAGACTGATGCTAGTGAAAAGGAGTCATATTTTTTCTAAGTTTATTTATTTATGAGAGAGAGATCTCCCATCCACTGATTCACTCCCCAAATACCCACAACAACCATGCTGGGCCAAGTTGAAGTAAAGAGCCTGGAGTTCAATCCAGGTCTCCCATGTGGGTGACAGGGACCCAGTAACCTGAACCACCACCTGCTGCCTCCAAGCATGCACATTAGCAGGAAGCAGGGCTGAGACTGGAATGTGGTGTCTTAACAATTATGTCACACAATAACCCTATGAATGACATTTTTGACAAGAATCAGAGACTTAAGTGAGACATGATGGAATTTCATAAAATAAACTACATCTGGAGGAAGTCCTTTAGATACCTAAGGTTTTGCTGGCCCCTCTAAGTCACCCTGCATAAAAATCACTTCCTCCACTCTGCACACAGCCAGGCCTGTTTTGGTCCTGCTGACTGGGCAGGGCTCAGCTGCCATTTGTACAATTTCTTCATACTGAATGCCCTCAGGTAAGGGTGTATTAACTTGCCCTTGGGTTTCTTGGAGTGAGGTATCATCTGTCATGCCGTATGTCTTTTTAAAATTTTCTTGGCTTGAACCTTTCCATTTTGTTATCACAAGTAAGATTGCCAGCAGTTCCGACTGTGAGCTATTTGAGTTCTCAGGTGTGTGTTTGAGGAGATGAAGACCTGTGCCAGGAATATAGGTTAATGCCGGTGCCAAACACAAATCCTCCTCTAGCAGATTCTGGAGAAATCCTGGAAGCGACTGTTAAAATAACTTGTAGCAATCACATGGTATTCTTTTTCTGAGAGGAGGTGCATTGAGTCCACACTATTCCTAGAGAAAAAATGACAAGTCTGAAGGGACTTGTTCTTACAAATAGCATTTTATGAGTAGAAGTCCATCCTTAAATGGACCAGCCCTTTTGTGTTAAATGCCGTAGTAGTTGACCAGATGCCCACCACCAGGACTGAAGCATTAATTTCACCACCTGTTGTGAATTTCACCATAGGCAGATCTCAGCTGAGTCTTTTCTAAAACTGTCTTTGGATGAAAAGAGCTGCTTTGTGCAAGAATACTTTCCCTTCATAGAAGGAAGCACCTCCTTTACTATCTGGAGTAATAACAAAATGCTGAAGGAGATAAATACCTAGTCTCTCTGCCCTAATTGGGAATTACTCTTTAAAGATAATCCCAGAACCCCTTAGAATCTGTTTAGACTCTCTGGCTAACAAATTGTATTCTAGCTGCTCCTTTAGCTTGATCCCACATCCTTTATACCCTCTCCTTGAGGGGTATAAGACTTCCTTGATCTCACTCCAATGAACTTTATGTGTGTCAATCTGTCTCAGACTGGACCTTTCCACCCATCATTCCAAATATTCCTAAAATGCTCACACACTCTGCATGATATCTGTTTCACTGGAGCCTCATCACTGTCTACAAGAGCTAAAAGGGATGATTTTTCATGACATCCTGGGACTCCTTATGCAGCACACTAGCTATTCAAATGCCAATGTACCACACTTCTAGTGAGAGAACTCCCTTGCAATTCTACCATCCAATCCTTCGACAGCAACACCAAGCCTGTGTTTGTGTAGCTTTGTGCTCCAAGGAGCTTATAAAACATTGTCCTGGCTTGTATCTTCTTTGCAAACTCTCCTTTAGCGTGCACTTTTCATTAATAATAACAATAAGCAGGGAAAATATTTAGCTAATTAGTAATGTGCTAAAGGAGGTCATGGAAGACTGAATCTGATTCATCTCTGTGTGGTACCTGGGAAATAAAAAGTGTTATAGGACCGAAATAATGTCATTATCATGGCTATGCCAATCATAAGGAGAGTAAGAGAAGAAGCTCAAACTCAACTTGCCTGGGCTAGGATTTACCTGTACCTACATTCATTTCCAACTCATCAGAGACCCGGGAAAGAGGAAGATGCTTGTAGTTTCAAGTAATGTAACCACTTGATAATTATCTCCTCACTTTTATGCTTTTATGGGATGTCTTACAAAAGGGTGATTTTAGCTTCTCTTTTGCTCGCCATACCTCTTTATGTAGTCTTTGTACAGTATTTTATTCATTCATCAGACTAGTTATCAGAAAACATACATTATTTTTATTCAAGGAATATGGGTGTCTTTGTTGCAAGAAATTAAACTGGCTCAACAAATCTAAAGATAAACTAGAAAGTATATGGGCATTACTGTGGCATAGCAGGAAAAGCAGCCGCCTGCAGTGCAGGCATCCCATATGGGCTCCAGTTCATGTCCTGGCTGCTTCACTTCCAACCCAGCTCTCTCCTATGGCCTGGGAAACCAGTAAAAGATGGCTCAAGTTCTTGGGTCCCTGCACCTACATGGGAGACCCAGAAGAAGCTCCTGGCTCCTGGCTTCAGATCTGCAATTCTCCTGCCACTGTGGCCTCTGGGGAGTGAAACAGCAGATGGGAGACCTCTCTCTGCCTTTGCCTCTCCTTCTCCCTTTGTATAACTCTGATTCAAATAAATAAATCTTTTTAAAAAATAGAAATATAATGAACATTCTCCATGGAAACTATGTGCCAAACATTGGGTTCCTTTTGACACACACACAAAAAAACCCTGTGACTTTTGTTTCTTGTCTTTCCAGAGGTATGCTAAATAAATTTAAGCAAATTGTAATAAAAAATGTAAAAATATCTTCTTTCCCTTCCTTTCCACACAGAGGTAGCTGCCTGTAATTATATCTTATACATGTTTCTCTACCTACTTTCTTTAATTAACAAAGCATTTAAAGGCCATCTTAATTAATACAGAAAGATTTTCACATTCCTTTGTACTTCTGTGTACTATTCCCTCGTATATATCTACCATACTTTTAAAAATTTCCCTCCTATTGATATGTGCCAAGATTGTATAAACTTTTGCTATTAGAAGCAACCTGTGATTAATCACCTCTTAACAAAATCTGCAGAATATAATCTTTTTTTTTTCATTTTTTTTTTAAGATTTTATTTATTTATTTGAGAGGTAGAGTTACAGACAGTGAGAGGGAGAGACAAAGAGAGAGGTCATCCTTTCATTGGTTCACCCCTCAAATGGCCACAATGGCAGCAACTGTGCCAAAGCCAGGAGCCAGGTGCTTCTTCCTGGTCTCCCATGTGGGTGCAGGGGCCCAAGCTCTTGAACCATCTTCTGCTGCTTTCTCAGGCCACAGCACAGAGCTGGATTGGAAGAGGAGCAGCCGGGACTAGAACCGGCACCCATATGGGATGCCAGCACTGCAGGCAAAGGATTAACCTAGTGTGCCATGGAGCCGGTCCTTGTAGAATATAATCTTAGTAGTATAATTGTTGAATCAAATAGGGAATATATTGATAATTTTGATTGGCGTTGCCAAATTTCTTTCCACCAGCCATATGTAAGAATTCCTCTTACCAACACAAACGGTCATAAAGGTTTTTTTGTTATTTTATTTTAAATCACTACTAATCTAACAGATTGAGATCAGTACGTTATAGTTATCTTATTTTGCATTTTTCTACTGTAAGCCCTGCTTATCATAATTTCACATATTGAAAGCCACTTATAATTATTTCTGTAATTTTTACTTATTAATGGGTGTTTTTCATACATTATGAAAATTAGCCTTTTGTGATATGGATTGTGAAAATACAAGTGTTTTCTAATCTTTGACTTTACTTAAAATGTTTTGTGTCATAAAACCATTTTCCTCTTAATATTATATTCTCAAATTAATTGATGTTATAAGTTTGGAGATTCCATACCAAGTTAAAAATGATTTCTCACTCAATAGTTAAAAATAATCTATCCAGGCTTCTCATGTCTTTTACTTAAAATAATGGTTAGTGGCTTTCTAAGGGAACTACTCATTCATAAGTATTCTGATCCACTTGCTAACTGTTTCAAAGAATCTGCATGTACTGGATTCAGGCCAAATAACTCCTTACCAGTAGTCTTAAAGCCCAGTGAAAACACATTTATGGAGATGAAAGGATAGGTGGTTTTAAGATGAAAGGTTATATGGATGGCCGGTCACAGAACAAAAGTTTATAAGATCCTTAAACAAAATAAAAAAAACCCTGGTTGGGTAGCCAATTCCCAAAACCTTGCACGTGGGAAAAGCACTGCTAAGTTTGAAGCAAGAAGAAAAATACAAGGCTGTCTGACTCTACTACGGCTTGGAGGAATTTGGAATTAGTCTGTGTGAAGAGCTGGCATAAGCTGAAAACTGAGAGACTCTGAAAGTTTCACAAATGAAAAATTCATGTGCAGCTGATCTGTTTTTGAGTTGTCTAATTCAGAAAATCTGATATCTGAGAAAACAAAACAAACAGATAGTTCCTGATACTGTTCTTTGATGCAATGCACCCAGGATCCCTAACTACAGGATCAAATAATGAAGGTATTAATAACCTGTTACCATTGTTTTAAAGTTTTTAAAAATTTATTTGAGAAGCAGAAAGACTAAGAGAGACATGTGGACATACAGAGAGAAATCTAATCTGCTGGTTCACTCCCCAAATACCTGTCAAGGCAAGGGTTGGAATCAGGAGTCAGAAACACAACCCAAGAATTTCAAATGGATGGCAGGAACTCAGTTAGTTGAGACTTCACTACAAACTCCTAGGATCTCATTTGGCAAGAAGCGGAAATCAGGAGCCTGAGTTGAATATCAAAGCCAGGCACTTCTATAAGGAATGCAGATACCTCAGTCAACATCAGAAGCAATAGGCTAAACACCCATTCATAAGTCAAAATTTGGTGCTGATTATAACAAAACATTCTAGTTCTCATATTCCAAAAACACATAGCAGTATATTGGGAAGAGCCCTGAGCCAGCAGCCTGAGGACTTGGGTTCAAATGCCTGTACCAGTGAGTGTTGAGCTGAATAGTTGTGTCACTTCATTCCTCTGGAACTTTTTCAAAAACTATATTATTTGCTCTTTTTTCTAAATTTTTAATTTATTTTGAAAGTCAGAGTTTTAGAGAGACAGGGAGAGAGAGACAGGGGGAGAGAGAGAAAGAGAGAGAGAGAGAGAGAGAGAGAGAGAGAGAGAGAGAGAGAGAGAGATCCAGATGACCACAATGACCAGCACTGGGCCAAGCCTAAGCTAGGAGCCAGGAGCTTCATCCAGGTCTCCCATGGGGGTACCAAGGCCCAAACACTAGGGCCATCTTCCTTTGCTTTTCTCAGGACAATTAAAGGGAGCTGGGTCAAAATGGGAACATTCAGGACATGAGCTGGTGTCCATATGGGATATCAGCACCACAGACAGCAGCTTTACCTGGCGCTGACCACTGTATTATTTGTTGTGACTATCACAGGAATTGAGTTCCCAGGACCAATTATAAGTGAATGTGATGGTGTTGTGAGGACTCCAAAATTCAACACGTAAGGTCAGCTATTTACACATTGCTCAATGAATGAATGTGAGTTTGAACACATCAAACAGTACTTTACATAGGGCATCTTTTTAGTCCTTACGAAAGCATGAGGGAAGAATATATTTCTGGGGCTAGCATTTTGATGTAATGGGTTGAGTTTCTGCTTGCAACTCCTGTATCCCTTATGGCTGCTCCACTACTGATCCAACTCCCTGCTAATGCACCTGGGAATACAGTGGAAGATAGCCCAAGTACTCACAAGGAAGACCCAGATGAAGCTCTTGGCTCCTGGCTTTGGCCTGGTACAGCCTTGACCATTGCAGCCATTTGGGGAGTGAACTCAGGGATGAGAGATTGAACAATCTATCTATCTATCTACCGTCTATCATCTATCTATCTATCTTTCCCTCCCTATCTCTCTCTCTCTAACTCTGCCTTTCAAATAAATGAAATAAATCTTTTAAAAATGTATTTCCATTTTATATATAATAAACAGAGATGAAAATTTCATTTTTTAAAAAAATTCTTTTACTTATTTGAAAGTCAAAGTTACACAGAGAAGATGAGGCGGGGTGGGGGGGGTGTTCTTCCATCTGCTGGTTCACTCTCAAATTGGCCACAATGGCCAGAGCTCCACCGATCTGAAGCCAGAAGCCAGGAGTCTCCTCTGGGTCTCCCATGTGGGTGTAGTGGCCCAAGAACTTGGGCCATCTTCTACTGCTTTCCCAGGCCATAGCAGAGAGCTGGATCAGAAGAGGAGCCACTGGGACTTGAACCAGATCCCATATGGAATGCTGGCACTGCAGGCAGTGGCTTTACCCGCTATGCCACAGCACTGGCCCTGAAAACTTCATTTTAAAAGTCAAGTAGTTAGTTATTAAATATCCAGGAGAAGAAAGGAAGAGAGAAATGGAGAAGGAGGGAGAATGGATCTGATATTGAATGACCTACCACTTTGAGTAAGGGGAATATCCACAGTTTCTCAAATTTTTAAACACCTATTTATCACATTGTTCCAGAATATTGCCAAGCATACTTCAATGGACTAAACTTTTGTGTCCCTCTAACTCCCTGAGGAAGTAGTTAAAAGTTAAATGAGATCATAAGTGTGGGGCCCTGATCCAGCAGGATTGGTGTCCTTATAAGGAGGAACACCAAAGAGCTTGTTCTCTCTCTTCATTTGCAGGGAATGAAGGCTATGGAAGAATAAACAATCTAGAAGGCAGTTACCTGCAAGCCAGTAAGAAAGCCCTCACTAGCAATAAAATCCACTGGAGCCTTCATCTTGGACACTACAGACTTTACCATAATGAAATAATAAGTTTCTGTTCTTTCAATCACTCTGGAAATGGAATTTTGTTATAGCAACCAAGCAGAATAATACAGACATATGAAAAATATCTCAGAGGAAAAATTACTTCCCTTATTTTGTGGGCACCATGAATAATCTGTTGGGCTCTTACCCTTGGCCCTCTCGAATGGGTTTGGATTATTTTTTGGTTCCATATACCCCAGCTGTGAGAAGGAGACATTTATACCATCTATCAGTGATATAACCAGTACATTATACCATCTATCTGTGATCTAACAGAAGAGCACCATCTAGATCCTTCTGACCTCCCTATCATGGGAAAGAAATCTGACATTAATCCAAAGACCTTTGCTAATTAGTATCCCTGCCTGCCACTCATGTGAGTATACAGATGTGATCATCCTGTCCCAAACTTCATAAATACCAACACAGAAACTGTACAGAGATCAGCATAACAGCCTGCATAATCCAACCCTGTGGTCTGAAGCCATAGGTATAGTACCCCTGCTATCGTGAAAGGGGCTGATAGACATCTCTAGATATCACTCAGCTAAATTGTATTTATGACTACACTGAACTTGTATTTGGGGTAGACTGAAGTATCTTATCTTTTCCCTTGCCTGTCAGTGGATGGAACAGCAGCCACTTTTTAGTTTCTTTTTGATCCCATAAACCTGAAGTATGGATATTGTGGTTTCTTTTCTGCAGTGGAAAACATGTTCACCTGCCATTCACGTGCAAGAGAGATATCATGTTAATCTGCCAAAGTTGAGGAGGTTGTGAAAAAAGAGAATGGATGTCTGAAACACCAGTTCCCCTGCACCTGACTACCCTGAAACAGAATGAGCAGGGTCTGTGGGAGCAATTCTATAAGGAGTCCTTGGGGGGACACAGCATGTTGATAAAACTAGAGTGAATGGGGACTTCAGTCCTTCAAGCTCATTATGTTTTATGTGATTCAAGAGAATAACAGTTTCACTAGTCATATAATCTGGTTCTCCTGAATGCCCTTTTGAGGGAATGCATGAAAAGAACAGGGAGGATGCAAACCATACTATTGGCTCTTTTCCTTTGTCCCTATTGTTGGCTCAAGATGAGACATACTAGTTTTCCAAAGGAAGACTTTGTGACACTGAAAAATAAGTGTTTGGCTGTCCTGCAGAGTAAAAAATCAAAGCAAATCTAATAGTCAGTCTTCATCTATGACCCAAGCTTGTTGAAACAAGGAAAATTTAGGGTACCTATTTCAAGGTGAAAATCTTGGCTCATTCTCAGTAGCAAAGGACCTTGGCATAGGGGTCAATTACTTACAGAGTAGAAATAGAAGTCTATCTGACTGAAAACTGACCCATTTGCAGGAAGAGCCAAAGAAAGGTGTCTCTTGGTCCTGATGCAATGACTCATGTGTCAACCCACACAAATGCACAGAAAGAGAAGATACTACCATGCCCTTACCTTACCAAACAGCTTTTCACTTACTTTTTGACATTTTCTGATCTCATCACAGATTGTGCTCACACCAGAGTTAAACCTCTGTTTTGTGTGTCCTCAACACAAAATTATATGCTCTATGTTCCTCTATTCTCTCTACATAATCTAAAGATGTCCTGCTGGATGAAGAGACAGATTTTGGCTGTGTTAGGGCTTAGTGTTGCACTCCTGTCTTTGTTGGAAGAAATTGTTGAAATACTGCTGATTCGGGCAACATTTTAGAATGAATTGTGGGGCCGGTGCCATGGCTCACTAGGCTAATCCTCTGCCTGCAGAGCTGGTACCCTGGGTTCTAGTCCCAGTTGGGGCGCTGGTTCTGTCCCGGTTGCTGCTCTTCCAGTCCAGCTCTCTGCTGTGGCCTGGGAGTGCAGTGGAGGATGGCCCAGGTCCTTGGGCCCTGCACCTGCATGGGAGACCAGGAGGAAACACCTGGCTCCTGGCTTCGGATTAGCGCAGCGCATCGGCTCGGCTGCAATGCACTGGTCATAGTGGCCATTTGGGGGGTTAACCAACGAAAAAAGGAAGACCTTTCTCTCTGTCTCTCTGTCTCTCTCTCACTGTCTAACTCTGCCTGTCAAAAATAAAAATAAAAAAAAGAATGAATTGTGTCTGATTGAAGGGATGAAGAAATGCAGGCATAAGAAGGAAAGAGATGCTATTCTATATCCTACATTGCACACAGTCTTTTGAAAAATCATGTGAAAACTCAACAGAAGGAAATACTGCATTACCTCACTTCTCTTTCATGATCCATAATTTTTAAATTACTCAATTCCTGGGCTCTTCTCGCTGATTCCCAGTCCCTACCTTAGACCCCAGAATGTGATAACTGCTTGGGAAGGATCTCCTGTACAGCTTCCAAGCATCTTCTCTGGTACCCTGTTGTTACATCCTCATGGTACCATTTGCAAGATGCCTGGGCTCCATAAGGCTCAGGCTGTCCTGATCCTGCCATCCAACCACCCTGAGAAGGCGATAAACATAAGCTTTATACTCACACTACTTTCCATATCCATATCTTAGCATCAATCTTATGAATATCACATTTGGAGGAGTATGAGGCATCTTCAAAAAGTTCATGGAAGATGTACATTAGGAAAGAATTGTGTAGTGATTTGATTTTCTTGCAACAAAATAAGCTTATCTTTTAATTCCATTTTCACAAACTTTTGAAGTGCTCTTCCAAGTATTTCTATGTGAAATTTTCCCCTTTTTTTGAACCTCAATATATTTATTGAGATGGAAAAGCATTAGCAGACACTCAGGCAATGGTGCTGAAGGTTCTATCTACTTATTCCCCCTCCATATAGAAAAATGGAAAGTGATGCTTAAATCTTTCAGCAGTCATCCATCAATTGGTTATGCCAGTTTGGAGGAGTTTTCACATGGTTATCTCACCTCCTCTCCTATAAACTCAGGTGTCTCAGCTACTTAAGTAGTAGTGCCCCATCGAATGGCTTGGAAACAAGCCTATTCAAACTGCTTTGATATGGAAAAACATCTACATCAGTTTGTACCTGTGAGAAAGGCTGCAGTTGGATGATTCAGAACATTTAACTGGTCACATACCAAGGAAATAACACTTTGAAATAAGACTAAGGGGTTAATTTTTAAGTTAATGACATTTTAAGGTGTATTTCTTCCCTCACAAGAATCAGCTTTGTCCCTTTTCATTGACTAATGCACATATCCATACATCTTTCTTATGGTCTAGAGCCTTTAAACCATAGATAAGCCTCTCAACCTCAGCTGTTATTCTGATTTTTTCTGTTGTGGAATCATTTAAAGAAATAGCTATTTTGGGATTAGCTGCTGGTATATTTGCATAGTGGTGAATGTACTCCTGTATTGGAGTGCCTGGTTTAGAATTCTGCCTCTGAACCAGATGCCAGCTTCCTTCCTTATCCATCCTGGGAGGTAGAAGTTGGTGGCTTAAGTACTTGGGCTCATGCCACCCATGAAGTAGACCTGTATCAAGTTCAGGCTCCTGGCTTTGGCCTGGCCCAGCATAGGCTGTTACAAGCTTTCGGGTAATGAATCAGAGGATGAGAAATTGTTTCTTTCTGTCTCTGCCTTTCAAATAAATAATAAAAATTTTAAGAAATATTTTGAACTCATCAAATTGTAATATTCATATAAGAAGTATAATCATAATTCCAAACTGAGAATTTTTATAATCAAGATTTTACTCCTATATGACTTTGTATCCTGAAACTCCTCCAAATATTTGTTTGTACTTAATAGTTTTGTAAAATGTAATAAAATACTATATAATTATAAAAAGGTCTACCCGTGAAACCCTTGGAAACATGACCTTCTTTTTATTCCTCAGACAAATCAAAGTGCTTCCCACATCATGGATTTCTGTTGGCTACTTTCATGGCCTAGAATTCTCTTTCCCACATATTAATCATGATGGCCCTGTATTCTTACCTCCAATGTTACTGTCTTTCATGGCCATTCCGGTCAAAGTATTATAATTTTCTCTCACACCATGTCATCTTTAACTATATCACCAGTCTTATTTTATTCACATCAATTAATCTATTTAAATAATAGGAATATGCCATATAAAATAACAAGGGTTTGGGACTAGTACTGTGGCATAATGGATGGAGCAGCTGCTTGCAGTGCTGGCATTTTATATGGGTGCCAGTTTGAGGCCCAGGTATTCCACTTTTGATTCAGCTCTCTGCTGTGGCCTAAGAAAGCAGTGGAAGATGGCATAAGTCCTTGCCTGCACCTGTGTGGGAGACCCAGAGGAAGCTCCTGGCTCCTGGCTTCAGATAGGTGCAGCTCCAGCCATTGCAGCCAGTTGGGGAATGAACCAGCGAATGGAAGACCTCTCTCTTTCTCTCTCTCTCTCTCTTCTCTCTCTCTCTCTCTCTCTCTCTGTCTCTTTCAAATAATAAATAAATAAATATTTTAAAAAACAAGTCTTTAAGCAGAATATCCAAGACATATTGGCCATTCATAGTGTGGAACACAAAGATCTTGGGATTTGGAGAAACCATATCTTCCTCTCAAATAATTCAATCTACAGTGTCCATTTCTTCTGAGATCCAGTTCCTCATTTTCCAGGATACACCATACATCTCCACTTCATCTGTGTGTGTTAGAGTCACTGCATTGCTGCATGTCTGAGAAATTCTCCTATGGGGAAACTTCCTACTACTGGCAAGCTTCAAAAGAGAGCCAGGTTTGTATAGTATGCACTGTGTCAGAATTCCCTCTCCAGGCTGACTCTAATAAACTCATTACATTAAGATCAAAATGACTGACCAGCTGTTCCCCTTCCCTGATGTATTTGCATTTTTAAAAGGTGAGAAAAAGCCTAAAACTGATAGATTAAGTTTCTATGTGTTGATATCCAGATATGGAGAAATCTGTGGTGAAACATAAAAAAAAAATGCAAGGAATAAGAATAGGATACATCATTACCCCTGGAATCATTTCACATAGGGAATGCACAACCTAGACCACTGGATCTGCTTTCTAAAATTCTCAAATCATTTGCAAGTCTCCTTGGGGAATAAATTGGTACCTAAATTCTGCCTTGGTTTTCATATTTGGCAGAGCCTTAGGTTCATTAAAATCTCAGGAGTCGCTATGCAGACTCAAGTGTAGTGGCCTCATTTGGGACCAATTCTGTTATAATGTTGGACACAGGCTGACTCCCAGCAGGGGTCACAGCTGGCCTAGAAGAGTTAATTATCCTCAGGATGTAACCACAAAGCCATAAGCCTGTCACTCAGGCCTTTTCTTTTGCTTGCCTGTGACTTCGGATTATCAAGAGGGGCAAAATGGAGCTCCTAGCATAAGTATGATGAAAGACGTCTCTCCTCCAGTGTAATGAGAAACTAAACCAAAAAAATGTAAGGTGGAAACAATTCATTCAGATTCAACAACTCTTTGTTGAATCCTTACTCTTTGCCAGGAACTGTTCTAAACATATGAAGAAACAGTAGTTATCAAGATAGACCAGGTGTCTGCTTCTATAAATATTATATTCCAATGACAGGAAATAAATACAAATAATAAAAAGCAATCTAAGAAGAAAATATCAGGTTAACTGCAATGAATAAAGTTAAAAAGCACAATGTAGTAGAGCCTGGCATTATAAGAGAAAAGTAGATTGCTTTGTTTCAGAGTCATCCAAGTAGGGAACATTTAAATTGAGATCCAAGACCATCTTTATAGTAATATGTAATATAGCAATATGGAAAAGAATTTTAGTATGAAAGTCAAATCTATGTAATGGAAACAATTTTGATTTATTTGAAAATTAAAAAAAAAGAAATATTTTCTTTTCTGGGACAATGGAGAGAATATACTTGGCATCTTTATCCCTAATCAGTATAACTAACTACTCTGGTTGTTGTAAAAACATTAAAAATAAAATGATTCTGAAAAGTGGAGTGAATAAAGCAGATTGGCTAAGGACAGTAATACAAAACCGTGAATTCTCTGTGTTTTGTTACTTTCTTACCTCCTTCCACTTTCCCTCCCTGCTCTGTCTTCCTCTCCCTGTTCATTCCTTCCTTCTTTCTTCCATTCCTTTCTTTTTCCTTTATTCTTTGCCTTGTATATACAAGACTTGCTCCTGAAGAAGCTGATAAACCAGAAACAACAGCAGGTACAGACAAGAAAAACAAATCTCACAAAAATCTCTAGTTGAAGAAACAGGATTATACAAACCTAGAAAGAGTATGCAAACCAAGAAAGACAGAACTGTTACATAGTTACTGCTCTACTCTACTGCACACAGAAAATAATTCTGAGCCACCACCACCAAGATAGCAAAAACTTAGTGGGAAGCCAACATTTCCAAATTCATAAGACTGTGATGAGATACCCAAGAACGTCCACTGGAGTGATGTCAGAGGAAACCAGTTCTGGAGCTGGAACTTTCTTTCACACTGTATGCTAATGAGCATCCCTGCCAGCAGTGTCAGTGGGGACCACATGAGGAATCCGAACTTTCACCTCCACCTGACAGAGCCAGTAAGGGTAGAGAAGTGAATGACAGCATCAACAAATTCCTAGAGGTAGAGTGGAGTAGCTTAAGAGTTAAACCCCATCAAGGGAGGCCTCCATACGTTGAATAATTTTACCTCCAATAGGTTCTAAGAATAAACATGAAGAAAAATTCTCTTCTTTTTGACCAAGGTAAGCAGAAAGAACCATTCTGAAATCCAAGGGAATTGTAAGCATTTTTTTTAAATATCCAATAAGTATAAGCATCTTTATGTAATACAGAGAATTTCCCACAGCTGGCAGCCTCAACTGATCCAACAAAGAAAAACACTTCACTGAAGACATCTTCGATGAAGGAAGGGAAATGATGCAACCCCAGTCCTTTCTAGTCTTCCTCTCATATAATGAAGGAAAGGGGCTTAAAGGTAGAGGTAGTAGTGAGGATCACAACGCAGGGGCAGGGGTTCATTAAGAGAAGAATGGAGGAGCAGAAGAAATATGTAAAGCAGTAATGGCTAAAAAATTTCCAAAATTCATGACAGAAAGCAAACTAAAAATCTGGGAAGAACGGAGACCATTAGAAATATAATAACTTCATACAAAAAAAGGA
Source organism: Sylvilagus floridanus (assembly GCA_949820135.1). Classification (NCBI taxonomy): domain Eukaryota; kingdom Metazoa; phylum Chordata; class Mammalia; order Lagomorpha; family Leporidae; genus Sylvilagus; species Sylvilagus floridanus. The sequence continues at coordinate 88,436,363 of OX463226.1, read as the reverse complement.
AAAGTATGTAGGTTAAAAATTCAGGTTCACATAAATATGAAAGTACCATAACAAAAGGAATAAATGGAAGTAAAATATATATTTTTACTTTTGTTATCCCTATTCTACCTAATACCTTTGCTCAAAGTAGTAATGTCAACACTGTATTGAGTGATACGAGAGGACGCCTAAGTGAAAAATGTGAAAGTACTGCTGTCAGCATTGGAAAGAGAGAATTGGGAGTGCTCAGTATCATTCATTTCATTTAGTAGGGTAAGAACACATGACATGAGGCCTGTGTTCTTAACAAAATTTTGTATGCAGTATGTTATTATTATTAACTATTGAAACTTTGTTGTACATTCATTTTACATGATTGAATCTTATGTCCTCTAATTGGTAACTTCCCCTTTCACACACACCTTTCCAATAACTGTTTTAATGGGCTTACCTATTGCATAGGACTGATTTATTATTTTCTCAAAAATTCATTTATTTATTTGAAAGCTACAGTTACAGCAAGAGAGAGATTGGGGGATAGAGAGAGGTATCTTTCATCTACTGATTCACTCCCCAAATGGCCTCAAGGGCCAGGGCTGAGACAAGCCAAAGTCAGGAGTCAGGAATTTCTCCTGGGTCTCCCACATGGGTGGCAGGGCCAGGAACTTGGGTTATCTTCTGCTGCTTTCCCAGATACATTGGCAGGGAGCTGGATCGAAGTACCGACGTCATAGGCAGTGGCTTTTTCTACTATGCCACAACACCAGCCCCTCAGGGAATAAGTGGAATAATATAATATTTGTCTCTTTGTGACTAGATGATTTCACATGATGCAATATCCTCAATATTCATACATGTTTTTATGCAGATTTTTTCTTTTTAAAGACTAAATAGTATTCCATTTTGTGTATAGTTATTTGTCACTTTTTTTTTATCCATTTTGTGTAAACATACATTTAGGTTGTTTTCAAATCTTGGCTATGTCAATAATTTTACAATAGACATTCTAAGAATGGGATTTCCTTAAAATCCCAATTTCAGTTCTTTGGGATAAATGCTCAGAGGTCAGATTGCTGAATTACATTAGTTCTATTTAAGTTTTTTATTAACATAATACAGTTTTCCATAATATATTTTATTTCCATTAATGCTGAAAATGTTCCATTTTCTCAAATGCCTTGATAGTTACTTTTGTTGGTTTTTTAGAAGTCATCCTGAAAAATATGAGAATATATCTCACTGAGGGCTTGACTAGCATTATGACCCTATTAGTTTATTTTTATTATTAATTTCTGGGAATTCCTTAGGTATTATCAAGTATATAGTTTTAGAATATTTTCTACGAATACATATGTGGTCTTTTCATTTTTTACTGTTTCCTTCATTATGCAGAAGTGTTTCAGTTTGATATAGTACCACTTGACTATTTTTGAATTGTGTCTGTTCTTTTGGTATCACAGCCATGAACTCATTCACAATACAAATGTCTTGCAAGTTTTCCTTTATGTTGCATTTTGACATTTTTACAGTTTTTGGTCCCTTTCAAAGTTTTTTGAATGTGTATAAACCCTTAATAAGCAATGAAGTTAAATGTAAGAGAAGGATATCTAGAGAAATGATACATAAAAGATGTGCTGCTATAAATTTATCTCATGGAAGAGAGTATTTTTCCACCTAAGAACATAGTTAAAACATTTCTTAAATTTTAAAAAATTTCTTTCATATGTGTTTCAGCTCTTAACAAGCAATGAAAAAAGTATTACTTGAAAGATGTATGTTTTCTGGAGTTATTTCATAAGATAAAGTTCTTTACAAATGGGGAAAATATTCCTAATTGCTTCCATGATTTTTGTGCTTGATGTAAGATAAGGATCTAATTTCATTTTTTACTTGTGAATATCCAATTTTCCTCACACTATTTATTGAACAATATATTCTTTCCCACATTGTGTATTCTTTGAATTACTGTTAAAGATCAATTTAGTATATGTGCATGACTTATTTCTGGACTTTCTATTCTGGTCCATTGGTTAATATGTCTGCCTTTATGTCAGTAACACTGTGTTTTGGTTATTGTAGCTTTGTAATATATTTTGAAATCAGGAATTGAGATGACCCCAGCTTTTGCTTTTTAAATTACTTTGAATGTTTGTGGATTTTTCTGATTCCATAAAATTTTAGATCAAAAAATTTCTATAAAATTATAATTAGGATTTTGACAGGGATTGCATTGAATCTGTAGATTTGTTCTCAGTAGTGTGGATATTTCATTAGTATTAATTCTTCCTGTTCATGAAACATTGGATATGTTTTAATTTATATGTATCTTGTTTAACTTATTCATCAGTATTTGTATTCATACATTTACCTTTACCAACATATTTTATATTTTCTTTTTTTAAAAGATTTATTTTATTTAGTTTGAAAGACAGAGTTACAGAGAGAGGGAGAGAGAGATCTTCCATCTGCTATTTCACTCCCCAAATGGCTACAACAGCCAGGGCTGGGCCAGGCCAAAGCCAAGGACCAGGGGCTTCTTCTGCATCTCCCACTGAGTGCAGGAGCCCAAGCACTTCGGCAATCCTCCACTGCTTTCCTAGGTATGTTAACAGGGAGTTGGATCAAAAGTTGCCCAGATGGGACATGAACCGGCACCCATATGCATGCCAGTACTGCATGCAGCAGCTTAACCCACTATGCCACAATTCTGTTTCCTATATTTTCTTAGGCTATTGTATTGCTATGTAATGTCCCTTAATTTCAACTTTAACATTTCTTGCATTGCAAGATGCAAGTGAAGATGAAACCATATAACTTTTCTTTGGGAAAATCTTTACTTTTAAAATTTCTTTATCTGAGAAGCAGAAAGAGAAAAAAAGAGAGAGAAAGATTGACACAGAAAAGCTCCCATCTTCTGGTTCACTCCCTAAATGCCCACGATAGTTGGGGTAGAGGAAAGAGGCAGAGCTGAGATCTAGGAAATCAATTTAGGTCTTCCATTTGGGTAACAGGAATTCAACTACTTCAATCATCAGTGCGCTTCTCGGAACCTGTCTTATCATAAAGATGGAATCAGGAGCTAGAGTTGGGAATAGAACTTAGGTATTCTTATTTGGGATAAGGTCATCCTGTCTAATCTTAGTCACTAAGCTAAATGTCCACACTTCATTTTTTAAGGGAAGATTTCCTTGGTATGATATTCTGGATTTGCATGGCAAGTTTCTATTATTATTGTCATTCTTTCAGCTCTTTAAGTTTTTCTTTCCATTCTTTTTTCTCATGCAGAGTTTGTTTAAAAAAATTTACATGTAGCCGGCGCCGTGGCTCAACGGGCTAATCCTCCGCCTTGCGGCGCCGGCACACCGGGTTCTAGTCCCGGTCGGGGCGCCGGATTCTGTCCCGGTTGCCCCTCTTCCAGGCCAGCCCTCTGCTGTGGCCCGGGGGTGCAGTGGAGGATGGCCCAGGTGCTTGGGCCCTGCACCCCATGGGAGACCAGGTAAAAGCACCTAGCACCTGGCTCCTGCCTTCAGATGAGCGCGGTGCGCCGGCCGCAGCGCGCCGACCGCGGCAGCCATTGGAGGGTGAACCAACGGCAAAAGGAAGACCTTTCTCTCTGTCTCTCTCTCTCTCACTGTCCACTCTGCCTGTCAAAAAAAAAAAAAAAATTTACATGTAATCCTACAAAGTTTCTTTTGTGTATATCAAGGTACTTTTCTGTGGATGCTTCAAAATTTTCTTTATCTTTGAATTCTGATAATTTATGTATTATATATCTTTATTTGGCTTTCTTTGGATTCATCTTTTTTGCTATTCTTTGAGTTTCTTGGATATGGGTATTCATTACTTTCATATTTATGATATTTTTCAGCCATTATACCTTTTTAAAATAATTAATTATTTTTGGTTGAGAGAGAGAGAGAGAGAAGGAGAGACTGAGAGACTTGCATCTCCTGGTTCACTTCCCAAAATTTTGTGGGATTGAGAAATCGATCCAGATCTCCCATATCAGTGTCAGGGCCCAACTACTTGAGCCTTCACTCCCTGCTTTCTAAGGTTAACATTAGCAGGTAGACAGAATCGCGACGAGAGCTGGAACTTGAACCCAGGCACTCCAATATGGCATCCTACCTGGCATCAACTACTAGGCCAACCACCTGCCTGCCATTATTTCTTTGAATATGTGTTCCTACTTTTTCTTTGCTTCCCTTCCTCTATAACTTCCATAATGCATATTTTGGTCCCACTTTATGATGTATCATATTTCTCTTAATCTTCAATCTTTTTTCTCTCTGACTGAATTATTTCCAGTGTCCTGCCTTTGGGTTTGCATATTCTTTCTTCTGCTTGATTTAGTCTGATGATTGATTTAGTCTACTGATCCCACCCCACCCCCCTTTTGACTATTGGCTTATTTAGCTCTGTAATTTATGGTTTGTAGAATTTAGGATTTTTCTCTTTGTTGAAATTCCTTTTATGTGTGATTCTCTTGATCTTGTTAAGAAACATTATAAATTTTAGTTTTGCTATTCAAGTAAATCAGATTAAATCATTTCACTAGGGTCAGTTTTGGGGATAATTTTTTTGCTCCTTTGTTTGGAACATAATTTTCTAATTCTTCATTGCCCTTTCTTGTTTGTGTTGACCATCTATTCATTAGAGCAGCTACCTCTCTAAGAGTTTAGGTACTGAATGCATAGAGGAAAAGAGTTTCTCTGAAATGCCATGCTTCTGGGGCCATATTCTGGGACTTCTCCCAACTGTTTCCCTCTCTGGAGAAGCAGAGGGCTGAAGTCTTTGTCCCCTCTCTGTACTGAGGGGATATCAACACTGTCTATCACTTCAGTGCACCACTTTTGTTCTCTCATAAGTACTTAAACTGTGGTAGACCCATTATAGCTCCAAGATGGGTGAAAAATGCTAGTACTTTGCACATCTTTGGAGAACTTGAGGTGTTGGACGCACAGAGGGTTGCAGTGTTTCCCTCCCAAGACAAATACTGAAAGCTGGAATTTTCCATCTACTAAGTTCATGAAGAGCAAGGGGTAGATCAATGACATCTGCCAGTCCATGCCCCTGCCTCCCTTCTCCCTCTGTGGCTAGATTATGCTCTATCTATCAGAGCTTCGAAACTGGCACATCAGAAGCTAGCTATCCGAGAAACTCCCTTGGAAAAACTGAGGCACTGGACTTGTGACTTAACACCTTTCTTTCCCCTAAGTGGAGCTGGAATTTAATGGGTTTTGTCTTTGATTACATGGTGCTGAGGAAGAAGCATCTCCAGAGAGACGGTGTCCTTTATCTCTCTGTAGAATTCAATGATTCTTGTTTTGCATTTTCTTTGCACGTAAGAAGCTTTCAATTAGTTTCTCATTTCTCAAAAAGTGAATTCATCTGTGAATTGCTGTAGAGTCTCTGTATCTGTGGGGAAAACAAGGACCCAGGGCGTCCTACTTCATCAAGTTACTTGGAACAATTTTTATAAAGCTATAAATTACTTGTACTATCTATGAAGTAGTTCGGTGTTATTCGAAAGTGAGTATGCATTAGTTGTAAATATATATTGGAAACACTAGGACAACCAATAATAGTGTACTTAATATAAGAATAATTGATACACTGAGATTCTAAATAAAATAGAGCCACATAAAATATTAAATCCAAATCAGAGGATTCAGGGGGAAAGTAGACAATTAAAAAGAAGCAAAAAACAATTACAATTAGCGCAAAACAGTCACAATCATGATGTATATTAATCTAACCAAATCAATAGTCATATTAGTTTCGATTGATCTAAATATCACAGTCAAAAGTCACAGATTGTCAGAAGAGATAAAAACAAGACCACAGTAAATTTTATCAGCAATAATTCCACTTTAAATATAAAGACAGATGGATTAGGAGGAAAAGAATGGAGAAAAACATATCATGTTAAACTTATTAAAAGAAATATGAAAAAGCTCTATTAACTTCAAGTACTGCATACTTTTGAAAAAGAAAACTCATCATAAATAATGATAGACATTATATAATTATAAAGAGATCATTTGTTGAAGAAGATGTAACAATGTTTAATATGTATGTCCTTAATAGCAAAGTGTTTAAATAAGTGACACACAAACTATTGAAATTATAAGGAGAAACAGACAAATCCACTGTTATAGTTGGGGACTTCAACACTCCTCTGTCATTGATAGATACAGTAGGTAGCATAGCACTGAGGATGTAATTGAATTGAACAATATCAATCAACTGGATCTAATGGGCATCTATACAATAATTCATCTAAGAACATCAAAATTCCTCATTCTTCTCCAGCTCACATGAAATATCATCCAAGTAAGACCACATTCTGCCCCACCTCCAAAATGAACAAATTTAGATGAAGAGAAAACACACAAAGTACACACATAGAGCACAATGGAATTCAAACAAAAATCGATAAAGGAAAAAGTAGCTATAAAATCACAGCATCTGTTAACTAAGGAACACGTTTTCAAATGACACATGAATTAAAGAAAAATCTCAAGAGGTTTTTTTAAAATATGCAAGCATAAATTAAACTGAAAATAAAATTTATCAAATTTGTGGAATGCAGTGAAAATAGTGCTGAAGCAATTCTACAGCATTGAATGCATACATTAAAATAATACAGGTATGAAATTAATAATCTAAACTGCAATCATAGGAAATCAGAAATGGATGTATAGCATAAACTATAAATCAAGTAAAAGAAAAAAGTAATAAAAATTAAATCAATGAAATTAAAAGCAGGAAAACTGAAAATCAACAAAAGGAAAAGTAGAGGATTGCCAGATGGTAGAATAGAGAATAAAACACCTTGCTAGGCTAGGGATAAATAAAAATAAATAAATAAATAAATAAATAAAAGAAGAAGTTTAGGAAGTACAATTTCAGGGGTGAATTAGAGAGAAAACCACACTGGAAATTCTAAGAAATGGAAAAGAAACACTATGGCCGTGTGTAGCACGAATTAGGGTACAATATATGACTGTAACAACAAAGAGCCAGTGTGGGCTGCAGCTTGGAGATGAGAGTAAGACCAGACTACAGCAACCTGTTGTGATAAATCATAAGGGAGATGGGGCCAGCGCTGTGGTGCAGCGGGATAATGCCCTGGCCTGAAGCACCGGCATCCATATGGGCGCCAGTTCTAGTCCAGGCTTCTCCACTTCCAATCCAGCTCTCTGCTATGGCCTGGGAAAGCAGTGGAAGATGACCCAGGTCCTTGGGCCTCTGCACTTGTGTGGGAGACCCAGAGGAAGCTCCTGGCTCCTGGCTTTGGATTGGCGCAGCTGTGGTCGTTGAGGCCATCTGGGAAGTGAACCATTGGATGGAAGACATCTCTCTCTCTCTCTCTCTGCCTCTCCTCTCTCTGTGTAACTCTGACTTTCACATAAATAATAAAATAAATCTTTTTTTAAAAAAAGCTTAAGAGAGAGTGTTGCATGAGTCTAGTCTGGAGTCCTAGGACTAACAGTTACCCACAGAGCAGTGGAAGTAAAAAGGGCGTGTTTATCTCACCCCATCTTCCCTACAATGGCACCTGCTACACAGCTGAGAAAGGGTGGGTGACGTGCTTGGGCAACACCTAAGGAAGCCTTTGTGTATGTGCACAGCAACTGGCTGAGACAGAGGACAGAATCTTCACCTTAGTACTGGCAGCACTGGTGGGGAGAGGGCAACATTTGGCCAGTGGCTCTTGCATAGGCATGTGATACACAGATTCTAATGGGGGGGGGATACACAATCCCTACAGATTTTGAACCTGGCCCCAGCCTCCCAACATACTATAGGCTCTGGGGCTCAAGCCACCTAGGCAGAACTAGCTGGGAGAGCATCTGCTTCTCTGTGGACTGGACAGCCTGTCAGGGCAGAGTGGAACCTCTGCACTCAGCTACAGTGGGAGACTTATGTGGGGACGTGGTGGCTGCATGGGAGGGTGCAGAATGTAGCTGTGTCTCTGGGCACTCACTGGATGTTGCTCTACATGCTCAGAGTTCATTGGTTGCCTAAAGGAGGTCATTGAAGTGGGAACCATGCTCAGAGTGAGGACCACATAGATCATTTGTATAGTTCATAGAGCAGTGGGGATGAGTGTTGAACCCCACCAGGGCATTGGTCAGCTTGGAGGAGAGGAGGTGAGGGAGTGATCACACCAACATAGGTAACCATCCCCCCTCTGCTGTTAACTCGATGTCTACCACATGAAACTTGGATGTTACCCTGGATATTTGTCCCATCCTGCGGCACTGACCAGAACTCCCTTTGCACACCCAGCACACACACCTCTTGGTATTCACTGAATGTGCAGACATTCCACTAAGCCACAGAGATATAGATCAAAGATAAAAGTGAGCTATCAGAGGAAAAAACCAGCAAGTGACTCCACAAATGCCTAAAATTAAACACAAAAATCCAAGAAACAGGAATAAGGGATACATCATGATCCCCCACACACAAAGGAACACAACATTTCTTTTTTTCTTCTTTTTTTTTTTTATTTGACAGGTAGAGTTATAGTCAGTGAGAGAGAAAGAGACAGAGAGAAAGGTCTTCCTTCTGTTGGTTCACTCCCCACATGGCCGCCACAGCCGGCACTGTGCTGATCCAAAGCCAGGAGCCTGGAGCTTCTTCCTGCTCTCCCATGTGGGTGCAGGAGCCCAAGCACTTGGGCCATCCTTCACTGCCCTCCTGGGCCACAGCAGAGAGCTGGACTGGAAGATTGAATAATGTGATTGAATTCAATTCAATTGAATTATTCAATGTGATTGAATAATGCTGGCTTATAAGGGGGAGTGGGAGGGATAATATCATCAACAGAGTCTTGGATTGTGATTCTCCAGAAATATAGTCTAGAATAACATTCCTTTTTCATAAAGTATCTTGGCTCAAGTATTTCCTTAAAGTAATGAGAGGCTGATAAAGACAGGTATGCTTATATTTCTAATGCTTTTGAAATTTTTTTATGGCTGACCATTGTAAGGAATGGCATCTTACTTTATAACCAGATTCACATACAAATATATGTATGCACAAGAATTCTACTTGTCAGACTTTTGTTACCACAAGTAAATACCTGAGGTAATTAACTTTGTAAAATGAATGTTTTATCTAGCTCATCTTTGGAGAATGGTCCGTGATTTTCAGTCCCAATGATTGGACACCTGATGAAGATTATAATGACAATGGTGAAACACTTGTAGGGAACCCAGAGCACAGAGACTGGGCCCTTCCAATCATTCCCTCTCCACTAGTTCCAACTTAACTCAGTCCAACATTAATTCAAATGTCCAAAGTCCAAAGTCTCATCTGAAATGTTAAGCAAACTCCTGCAACCGTGAGGTCTTGTAATTTTTTTTTTTTTAAATTAAGGCCAAAAAAAAAAAAAGTTCAGTATTTTCAAGTTGCAATGTCAAGACAGACACAGGGTCTGCATTTCCATAGAGTGAAAATAGAGAAATAAAAAGGAGAGCAAATTGATCCAAAACAAAACTAAAATCCAGCAGGGCAAACATTAAATCATAAAGCTCCATGTCCAGTATCCAGCTCAGGCAGTGGCCAGGAATGGGCACCCAAGTGTGTGGGCAGTGTCCCTACAGCTTTGCTTGTCAAAGCCCACATATCTGCTCTCTAAGACTGGCTTTGTGTGCCAATGTCTGCAGTTTTCCCAGGGTTGCCTGGTGCGTGTTTCATATTGCTGATACCTCTACCTTTTGAGATCCAATTACAGAATCATTTCCACAGCTCCACTGGCAGGATCTCCATTGCTGGGGCACAACTCTATCTGGCCTCACTAACTTCCCTTTGAAATCTTAGTGGAAGTCACCATGACCCCATAACATTTGCCTTTTGTAAGCTTGCAAAGCCAGGATAAGGCGGATGATGCCAGCATCTGCTGCTAACACAAGCCACACCTGGGTCCACTTGAATCACGCTACAGCCATGGAGTACTTTGTGGGCAGAATGCAGGGAAATGACTCCCTGGGCAGTCTTGCAAAAGCCTGCCAAAAGTGCCCTAGGGTTCAATGAAAGGATTTTGCTCTCCCAAACCTTGATTTCTGCAGTGCCCTGGAGGTCTTTGTTTTGCCAATTAGCACATGGCTCCCTTTTACCTGTGCTAATCTCTAGCAATTATTCTCTCCACCTCACTTCCCTTTTCTTCTTCTCTGACCAGGGGATAAATTTTCCAACTCTTCCTGGTCTGCTCCTTTCTGACCTGATTCTCATGGTAAAATTGGATAAAGGCAGCCAGTAAATGCTTTATTCTGAATGCTCTGCTGTTTTGAATTTTTTTTTCTGCCAAATAAACCTGCCTATCATCTGGTTTAGCTTCCCACAAACACAGGCAGGCTCTTTGCCACAGTGTAACAAGAGTGGCCTTTAGTTCACTAAATGGAATCATGTTCATTTCCATCTGAAGCTTCATCAGCATGGTCTTTACTGTCCACATTTCTATCAGCACTCTGGTCTATTGAACCTCATCAGAAGCACCCATAATGATCTCCTTGTAGTAGTCTGGACTTTGTCCAGCCTGCTTCTCCCATTTCTTTGAGCCTTTTCCAGTGAACCAATTCCAAAAGCTCTTTACATCTTCAGGTATAGTTGCAATAAGAACCATAATTCCTAATATGAGTTTTCTGTATTAGCTTTTCAAAATTCTAACAAAATACCTGAGGCAACACACTTTGTAAGGTAAAAAGATGTACTTAGCTCACAGTCCACTATCCCATAGACCCACTGGCTGCATCTCTGGTGAAGGCAGTTATGAAAGTAACATGCTCTTGGAAAGTATCTCCCACAAGAGAAGATTGTTCCTGAAGCCTGAGTTGGGCTCAACCTCTGTCTCTGTCCCCTGGGTTATCATGTGATCCTTTCTCCACACATGCTTCAGCGTTGCCACCTTCATAGAGGTTAAACGAATAGATCTGCCTGATCTCCAACTGGAACCTCCCAAACTGTGAGCCGAATTAACTTTTTCGTTTAAAATGTTTGTTGCCTCAGAAATTTTGTTACAGTAATGAAAAACTGACTAGTGGACAGATGACTAAAATAGTTAATTGAAAAAAAAATCCATCTAAGAATGCATAACTAAAAAGGTCCAAATCATCAATTCTCTTCTTTTCTTTTTTCTCTTCTTTTCTTCTCTTTTCTTTCCTTTCTTCTTTTCTTTTTTTCAGTTAACAAAGTGTTTCATGAACAATTAAAATGAGTTCATTTTTATAAATCATGATCTGGAGTTTGAAAATCACTGTTAAAGTGTCTTTTTTTTTCCTCCATTACTATATTTCATGATGAATTTCATGTGGTATCCCACACTAGAGAATAAATAGAGAGATCAGGAAGAGTTTGTTACTTTCTTGTTTGTTCTTTAGATTCCTTTAAGGTTAATATCTGATATTTGCCTATTTACTACAGATTCTTGATATACACAAAAAGGTGTTTTTTAATAGTTCTGCCTGAAGGTAGGGTGGTACTTCAGTGACTGCTCAGCTTCTATTCCTGCAGAGAAATCTATGATTTCCCCACCTGGTTTATTTGAAACTCAGTCTTTCCTGTTTGCAGTCACTTTGTTGAGGAATAATTAGATTCCACGAAGGGATACATTTTATTTCAACCAGGCAATACTTTGGTGCTGCATTTTTCTTCTGTGTCAGATAAAACCATTTCCAAACTTATTTCTGTTTTAAACTATTGAGTCTGGTATGTGGGTGAATTCTTCAAATATACACTGCATTCTTATACAATTCATGAAGTATTAGAGACCACACATGGGACCCAACAATAGCCCTTTTGATGAAGAGGCCAAAATACCTGCTACACTGTTGCTCGTTGCTTTTCTGAATCATTAATACTTGGAGGTTCATTTTCTTTTTTTTAATTTTTTTAGCAAGCTTTTATTTAATAAATATAAATTTCATAAGTACACCTTTTGCATTATTGCAGTTCATCTCCTGATACCCACCTTCTTACCCCACCATCTCACCTCCTACTCCCGCTCCCACTCCCATCCCATTCTTCATTAGGGTAATTTTTAATTATCTTTATATACAGAAGATTAACTATATGCTAAATAAAGATTTCAACAGTTTCCACCCACAGAGACAGACAAAGTATAAGTACTGTTTTAAGCCTAGTTTTACCGTTAATTCTCATACTATGACACATTTTGTTAAGGACAGAGGTCCTACTTGGGGAGCAAGTACACAGTGACTCCTGTTGTTGATTTAACAATTGACACTCTTAATGACGTCAGTGATCACCTGAGGCTCTTGTCATGAGCTGCCAAGGCTATGGAAGCCTCTTAAGTTCACAAACTCTGACATTATTTAGATAAGGCCATAATCAAAGTGGAAGTTCTCTCATCCCTTCAGAGAAAGGTAAGGAGGTTCATTTTCACAGTGTTTTCATTCACCATTTGGGGAAGTACAGGGAAAGATCTCAGAAAATATTGCTGGAAAGAGTGAATGGCAGGTGCCATGTTTGTTCTGTGCTTTCTGTAGCATTCTGAAGTTGATGCTTTTTGCCTTCAAATATTTTCATGTTAGTTTTCTATTTGCATTGAATTATTGAAATATAGTAAGAATCTCTCTCCAAGGACTGGGAGCCATGGCGTAACCAGCTCCTGTTAATAACTTGAAACTATACAGCAATCTAGTTTTAAAATACAACACAAATCTTTATCTAAAAGCAGTAACACCTCACTCCTGTGTTCACAGAGTATGTTTTCACGTTTCCTCTTGCGATGCATAGGAAGGGGGGAAAATCTACAAGAGAAATGATGCATTCCGGGCAATGAGCCAATTTTAAAAGTCTGTTCTTTCCAGTTTGCTGTCACTTGTCGTGGTTAAACAAAACACGGAGAAGAAAAAGAGAAATTGGCTTCAGTGTAAATGTCAACATTCTGATTAAAGCAAACACAAAGCATTCAGAACTCTTGACAAAAAAAAATTAAATTGAATTATGAAGGGTATGCAAATGGAGCCCTTCCTCTGTGTGATTACCAGGACTTATGCATTTTGTATTTTCTGTCTGTGCTGAAGAAATCTCTGCGGCAGGACAAGGTGTTCAGGAACAGGGAAAGGAAGGTGCACAACACATTTCCTGGCTGATGACAGCTGGAAACTACCAAAATATTGGTTCAGAAATAGCCCAGCACTTTGCAAACACTGGAGAAGGTTACAAAGCTGACAGTAAGGCCTGGTACTTTGGGTCCCTTGTCTTTCTAGCTAAGCAGAATTGTTCCCCAGGACACAAACCCCAAAAGTATTCATTTAAAGGTTTCAAAACCTTCCATTTGTCAGAAGGTAGGACATTAAGAAAGCTCATATTAAAATGCAGATATAAAGGATACAGTGTCAGTTCTTCTCTATCTCCTTTCACACAGACTTTTGAAAATGAATGTTTGAAATGCAGTTTGAAAGGGCTCTCAGCATGCATCTATGGTATGAAAATTTAAAGGTAGCCTAATACATTCCATTTCTGTAATTAAAATTAATGGGAAAATGAAAAATAAATGGTGTGCATAGGTCATCTTTCCACAAGGGGAGAATATATTTGCTGTCTTGGATAAACATGTATAGCCCTTTGTTAGGAGACTGGTTTGAGAGGAAGAGGGAGAGAGAGAGAGAGAGAGAGAGAGAGAGAGAGAGAGAGAGAGAATAAATACATTACAGGTGAGAAAAAGTTTTCATCATCCTCTGTTCTTTATTCCTCATCAATCTTGTACCACTATGATTCTGAACCATAGTTTAGCCCCACAATTTCCTAGCTGCTTCCTGATTTATCACTGTCCCTCGTCTCTCTCCTCTTTGGGCTATTCTGAAACTGCTTTCAAAGTTGTAGTGTGCTCCATAAACATGGTATTTCCAACTCCAAACCTGAAATAGCTACCTAGTGCCTCCCAGGAAAGTCCACACCCCCAGCTTCACATTTGAAGCTTTCCCAAGTGGCCTCAAACCAACTTTGTATTCATTTCATAAATATTTACCTGGTGTCTGCTGAACATCAGTCACTTTACCTTTTCTTTACCTTGTTGCCCACACGGTTTCCACTCTTGGCTTATTTATGCATCTTTTAACATGGTCTATGCTTTTGCACATCCGTAACCTTATTCTAGCTCTGCCCTTTTCTTGAAAGGACCTTCCTGCAGCTCTCCCACCAGAACACAGTGTCTCTCAAGGCAATATTTAAAAGATGACCCTTTTTTAAAATCTTGCCTTAATACTGCACTTGAAAATGACTTCCCCCTCAGAACTTATTCTATTTATACCCCTTGGAACGTATTATTACTACTCTGCATTCGTTATGTATGTATAGGTTGCTTCTGAGCCAGAGAAGCTCACAATTGAAGCCCTTGTTTAACACGTCTTCCTATCTAAAACTAACTCATTGTAAGAGCTGAGATAGCAATCCAGGTAACATATGTCACCTGGTGATGTTTCAATTTCCTTAACCATAAAACGAATATGATAATAATATCTCTCAGAGCATTGTGAAAAAACAAGTAAATCATGTTTATACAACAATATAGAACTCTAAATATTAGCTACAATTTACATTGTTTCACTTTTTAATATTATGACATCCATGTGAATAAAGCAAATGGAGAAAGTAGTACATGTGAGTTTACACTACAGCGAGAGAACCAAGTATTCACCAAGCACTGTTCATAGACCAGCAGAATTATCACCATTTCCTTCCAATGGTGGTACTGAAATCTTCACTGTTCAGAGGAGGCTTGGCAGCCTGCATACAAGTGACTGTTGGGAAGAAAGATTGTGATTTTCCCCAAACACTCAGAAACTTAGTGTTTGACTGTCCTAAATAACAAGGGGACTTTATCAAACTAGATATAGGGACAGCAAATCTTGAGTCCATCCCTCACATTCCTTTATTTTATTTGAATAAATGAACTGCATCTCCAGGGATCAGACATTTTTATTTTACTCCACAGTCTTCCCTCTCTTTTCCATGCTGCTAGTCCTTCCTTAGATTCAATGCTAAACCTAGGACTTCCTCAGATTTGTGTTTCAATACATTAATCATCTTGCCTAATATTTATCTAGGCTGCCTGTACCAATGTAGATTCCCAGCTCCATTAAAGCAATTGTCTAGAAGATATTGATGAAATTTGTCTAGAGGATATTGATGAAATGTGTCCATAGACCACACTTTGAGACATAATGAAATGAGAAGTCAAGTTCAAGTATATTTAGGGTATATTATGCCCCAAATTTATAGGAAACAAAACACTTTAATGCATTATGGAAAGAGGCTCTTAACATTTCACAGGGTAGGGACACTGGAGATTATTATATAATATCACTGAAAATGAGACTTAGAAGGAGATCAATAATTGACACAGGAATTAGGACCCAACTCTTGGCATGGTTCTCAATAGAATTCTCACTCATTCATTCAAAAATATCTTCTTGAGATCTCACATTACAGCAACAGTCACTAATGAGAGCAAGACATAAATGACCTCTTATTCCTGGGGGTTTATAATCTAGATGTGAAAACTGCATTATCATATAAACAAAAGCCATAAAGCAAGAACATGAATTCCAAGGAGATTATCACAGATGTATTTTGAATAGATGAATTAAAAACACACATGCACACATTGTAAGCTTTTGATGTGCAACCTGGGAGCTGGTGTGAAACAAAGCAGGTGTTTTCAGAGGAGGTGAGGGCCCATCCTCCTCACACCACACAGTACACTCAAGAAGAACTGGACAGACAGTCGGAGCTTTCCCAGCCCATTTCCAGCATTTCCTCCTCTGTGCTCAGACTTGGGAATGATGGATTTTTTTGTTGTTGTTGTTCTCATGTGGAGAAAAATACATGTTCCCTCCTTCAAAGTAAACATTCTGGAAGCCCTTGCGATTGTTCTGTTTCTTTAAAGACCTTGACGCCACTTACCATTGCTTTTTAAACTGCGGGGAACATAATGAAACTGAAGTCTCGCATGGTGCTTTTATTCCTCTTCTTTCAGACTTAACAGAAAGCAGTAGGGGAACACTTGGGCCACCAATGTCAGTGCCATTTCGGGGTCTGCTTTGGTTTTATTCTCAAGGAAAAAAAATGGCATGAATTTTTTTTTTGTAAACAGATGTTTTGCTCAGAAGCAACTCTGACATTTGCCGTTTATCTAGTCCTCTCCACTTTCCTCCCCTACTCCTTTGCCCTGTTTTTCTTCTTCTGGGGCAGGACAAAGGCCTGGCATTGAATGGGGTCTTCTTCTGAAAGTGCTTTTGCTGTGGCTTTAGAA
This sequence comes from Sylvilagus floridanus, assembly GCA_949820135.1. Taxonomy (NCBI): domain Eukaryota; kingdom Metazoa; phylum Chordata; class Mammalia; order Lagomorpha; family Leporidae; genus Sylvilagus; species Sylvilagus floridanus. The sequence goes on along the minus strand of OX463226.1, from coordinate 88,420,090 downwards.
TTTGGCTTGATCATGACTGCAGTATGAAACACATTTTACATTGAGATCGAACATGTAAACAATGAAACACACACAGTCGTCTTCTGAAAAAAAGTTTGCACCTTTCTGGACAATTTCTACACCCCCCCCCCCTTTTAGCTGTCTTCCAATTTCCAAAATATTAACTTTCAAACCATCTCCTGATGCCTGGCTTTTAGCTGTTGAACCTATCTTTTTACATGGAATCACCCTGCATGCATATTTCACTCCATAATGATTCGCTTTTCCTGAGTTTTAATTTATTTCACTCAAAACATAGCATTTTCACCCTGGATTTCTCAAAATTCTTAAGCAGCCAGCACCAAAACAACAATGACAAAACTTACAAAAATATTCTCCCTTTGCTAGAGCCATAGGAGAGCACTTAAAAAATTCATGGACAATGGGAATTACAAATTTATTTTAGTGAAAAATATTTTTAAATCCATGCCTAGTTTTGCCATAACATGCATTTTCATGAAGCCTTTTGTGTTCTTTTTTCCTTTAGTTGAGATATAATAAAATAACTCCGATCATTAGTAGCTTACAAGAAGCAAACTGAAGCCCTGCTCTATGGTGTTAAAGTAGGGGTTAAGAGCCAGCATAACAGGTTAAGCATTACCTACAAAGCCAGCTTCCTATATGGGCACCAGTTCAAGTCCCAGCTGCTCCAATTCCAATCCAGATACCTGTTAATGCACCTGGGAAAGTAGCAGCAGATGGTCCAAGTGCACCCTGTGGGTGCCACTGCATCCACATAGGAAACCCAGTGGAAGCTCCTGACTTCAGCCTGGCCCCTCTCTCCCTCTCTCTCTCTCTCTCTCCTTCTCTGTCTGTATCACTGACTTTCAAATAAAATAAATAAAATCTTTTAAAAATAGAATTAGGGGTTGCTAGCAGCTGCCAAGTCCAAGAATTCTGAAGCATTCTTCCAGCTCCTGTGAAAGAATGCAGAGCTGATTACCCACGTTTGCCCAGGCAATAACTGCATCCATATGGAAGATATGGCATCCTTTAGGTGTCAGATAGCTTTGAAGCCTTGTATAAACTCAGAATTTGACTCAGGTTATGAATCACTAAGGACTGAATTATAACTCTCAGGAACATAAAACCCTTTACCATCTTAGAAACTTTCTTAAATTAAAAGAAAAATTTTATGATTGTATTGGTATTTGGCAAATACAACCCAGATTGTAAATACAATTGAATATTTGTTATTCATTATTATTTTTGCCTTTTTAGCTAGATGTTTTTTTTTTTTAAATTGTACTGAGGTGCTGGTGCTGTGGCACAGCAGGGTAAAGCCCTGGCCTGAAGCACCAGCATCCCATATGGGCACCAGTTCTAGTCCTGGCTGCTCCTCTCCTGATCCAGTTCTCTGCTATGGCCTGGGAAAAGAGTGGAAGATGGCCCAAGTTCTTGGGCTCCTGCACCCACGTGGGAGACCTGTAAGAAGCTCCTGGCTCCTGCTTTCAGATCGGTGTATTTCCAGCCGTCAAGGCCATCTGCAGAATGAACCAGCGGATGGAAAACCTCTCTCTGGCTCTACCTCTCCCTTCAGAGAGGAGAGAACTCCTCCTTTGATGGCCCATTCTTGTGGAATCTCACTCACAGAGATCTTTCATTTAAGTCTTTTTTTTTCCCCCACAGTGTTTAGGCTTTTCATGCCTGAGAAACTCTCATGGGCTTTTTACCCAGATCCGAATGCTTTAAGGGCTGATTCAGAGTCCTGAGTCCTGTTTAGGACATCTGCCATTCTATGAGTCTGCTGTGTATCCTGCTTCCTGTGTTGGATTGTTCTCTCCTTTTTAATTCTATCAGTTAGTATTAGCAGACACTGGTCTTGTTTATGTGATCCCTTTGACACTTAATCCTATTGTTATGATCAATTATGAACTTAAACTGATCAGTTTGACTAATAAGATGGCGTTGGTACATCCTACCTTAATGGGATTGATTTGGAATCCCCTGGCACATTTCTAGCTCTACCATTAGAGGTACAAGGACTTGTTTTCTTTTAATATATTAAATGGAGGTCTTATATCTCATAACTTATAGTTACATCTAATTGTTCCCAAAAGATGTATTATTTCTGGGTGCTTCTTTAAAACTAACTTTCTCAAAAAAAGAAAAAAAAGAAGTGAAATTAACTTTAAGATGCAGTGACTTTGAAAAGCCCTTGTCTCAACTGTTGAGGAACAGTTTGTTGTTGTTGTTGTTTTGTGAAAATTTTTGAACTCTTTACTTAATATAGAGTTGGTCTTCTGTGCATAAAGTTAATTGAAAATGGATCTTGGTGGAGAATGGGACTGGGAATGGGAAAGGTGGGAGCAGGAGGGTGTGAAGGCAGGTATGGTGGGAAGAATCACTGTATTCTTAAAGTTACACTAATGAAGTGCATAAAGATCGCTTCCTTAAATAAAAGATTTCTTTGGGAAAAAAAATTTTAAAATAAAAAAAAACTTCACAAAGAATTAACTGGAGGTAAGTATGGGTGGTTCAGGGAAAGGATTCATAAAGTTGAGCAAAGAGAATGTTCTTTATTTTTCAAAATTTGTCATGTTTCACTTTTTTTTTTTTTTTTTTTGTGGACAGGCAGAGTTAGACAGGCAGAGAGAGAGAGAGAGAGACAGAGAGAAAGGTCTTCCTTTTCCGTTGGTTCACCCGCCAAATGTCCACCATGGCCAGCATGCCGCGGCCGGTGCACAGTACAGATCAGAAGCCAGGAGCCAGGTGCTTCCTCCTGGTCTCCCATGAGGGTACAGGGCCCAAGCACTTAGGCCATCCTCCACTGCACTCCAGGGTCATAGCAGAGAGCTGAACTGGAAGAGGAGCAACTGGGACAGAATCCGACACCTCAACCGGGACCAGAACCCAGGTTGCCAGCGCCACAGGCGGAGGATTAGCCAAGTGAGCCGTGGCGCTGACCCGTGCTTCACCTTTCTAGAGGAAAAAATAAACATAAATACACAAAATGCACACGTTTGGGACCAACATTGTGGCTTAGAGGGTAAAGCTGTTTCCTGTAGTGCCAACCTCCCATATGGGTGCTGGTTCAGGTCCTAGCTCCTCCACCTTTGATCCAGCTCTTTGCTATGGCCTGAAGAAGTAATAGAAGATGACCTAAGTCCTTGGACCCCTGCACCTGTGTGGGAGACCCAGAACAAACTCCTGGCTCCTGGCTTCAGATTGGCCCAGCTCTGGTCATTGTGGTCATTTCAGGAGAACCAGAGGATGGAAAACTTCTCTCTCTCTGCCTCTGCCTCTCTGTAAATTTGCCTTTCAAATAATAAATAAACAAATCTTAAAAAAACAACTATTATAATTAAATATGCCTTTGAAGATAATAGTAGGTGAATAATACAGATAAATAAAAAGAATATCCTTAACTCCGATAATTCCATGGAGAAGTAGCAACTACAGATATTTTTAATAATAATTTTTCTTTTCAGAACGTCGTATTTTTAATTTTATGCTGAGCGTTATTAGGCTATAACAGTAGGTACATTCACATAAAATACAAGGGTCTGCATTGTCTACCTTTAAGGAGAGCCCCAAGAAGAGCACCCATCATGCCAGATGTTGCAGAACAGAGGAGGCTCAACAGTGGCATCAGCAGTCTGCTGGTTAGTGCGCAGGTCCAGTCTCATCATATCGTCAGGCAGAACCATACCAGTGCTTATAATAGGCAATGCTCTGTGGGAAGGAGGGGTCCACACTGAATTTAGATTCACAGGTGAGTCTCAGGTGGAAATGGTCCAGAAGTTTTTGTTTTTTGTTTTTTGTTTTTTGTTTTTTTTTTAGCAATAGTCTTTAAGAAGTTTATGAATATACAAAAAAAAAAGTTCATGGAAATAATAAAATTAAAAAAATTGTTTTGGGGCCAGTGCTGTGGCATAGGTAAGCTTCTGCCTGCAGTGCCGGCATCCCATATGGGCACTGGTTTGAGTCCTAGCTGTTCCACTTCTGCACAAACTCCCTGCTAATGCTCCTGGGAAGCAGTGGAAGATAGCCCAAGGGCTTGGAACTCCACACCCAGCGGGAGACTTTGAAGAAGCTCCTGGTGCCTGGCTTCAGACTGATGGAAGATTTTTCTCTCTCTCTCTCTCTCCTTCTCTCTATATATCTCTGCCTTTCAAATAAATAAATAAATCTTTTAAAGATTTATTTTGATGCAGAAAAATGTTCAGGATCTGGCATTATGGTGTAGGAAGCTAAGTCATCTTCAGCATCACTTATCAGAGTGCTAGTCCACTTCCTGGTTATTGTGCTTCTGATTCAGTTTTCTTCTATTGTGCCTAGGAAGGCAGCAGCAGATGGCCCAAGTACTGGAGTTTCTGCCATCTGTGAGGGAGACTAGAAAGGAGTTTGTGGCTCCTGACTACAGCCTTGCCCAGAACTGGCTGCTGGGACTATTTGGGGACTGAACTTGCAAATAGAAAATCTCTCTCTCTCTCTCTCTCTCTCTCTCTCTCTCTCTCTCTCTCTCTCTCCTTCTCTCCCTCTCTCTCTCCCTCTCTCCCTCTCTTGCTCTCTCCATCTCTCCCTCTCTCCTTCTCTCACTCTCTCACTCTCTCCCTCTCTTGCTCTCTCCCTCTCTTGCTCTCTCTCTCTCCCTCTCTCCCTCTCTCCCTCTCTCCTTTTCTCTCTTCCTCTCTCTCTCCCTCTCTCTCTCCCCCCTGCTCTCATTCTCTGTGTGTGCCTCTCTTTCTATCCATCACTCTCTCTTTCAAATAAAATAAAACTTTTTTTTTTTTTTGACAGGCAGAGTTAGACAGTGAGAGAGAGAGACAGAGATAAAGGTCTTCCTTTTTCCGCTGGTTCACCCTGCAAATGGCCACTATGGCCAGCGCTCTGCGGCTGGCACGCTGCACCAATCGCCGATGGAAGTCAGAAGCTAGGTGCTTCTTCCTAGTCTCCCAGGCAGTGCAGGGCCCAAGCATTTGGGACATCCTCCACTGCCTCCCGGGCCACAGCCAAAAGCTGGACTGGAAGAGGAGCAATCAGGACAGAATCCAGCAGCCCAACCAGGACAGAACCTGGGGAACTTTTTTTTCAATGCAACAACGCATAGTGTTTTTTTTTTTTTTTAATGTGCTTCCATGAAGTTTTTGAGGACTACTCTATACAAAGATTTCAAAGTTTGTGCTAAATAAATTTCCTTTCATTCAATTTTCCACAAACTTTTTGAAGTATCCTCTTATGCATTTGGATATATTAAATATTTAACAGGAAAAACAAGAGTAAATAGGCTGTTAATACAAACAGTGCACCATTAAAATCAAATAGCCTGTGAGATTAACTTCATATTGTTGGCACTGCTTAAGAAAAAATTTATAAATCTGTCCTTAATGTGTTGTCCAATGTGAAGTAATGCTATAACTAGTACCGAAACAGTATTTTACACTTTGTGTTTCTGTGTGGGTGCAAACTGATGAAATCTTCACTTAGTATATACTGAATCGATCTTCTGTATATAAAGATAATTGAAAATGAAAAAAAAAACTTGGTGTTAAATTGGAAATTGCATAGAAAATTAATCAATTAAAAATATACCATGTAGGATTTCTGTCCTTAATGTACTATACATTGTGAATTAATACTGTAACTAGTACTCCAACAGTATTTTTCACTTTGTGTTGCCATGTGAGGACAAACTGTTGAAATCTTTATGTAATATGTATTAAACTGATCTTCTGTTATATAAAGAGAATTGAAAATGAATCTTGATGTGAATGGAAGGGGAGAGGGAGCGGGAAAGGGGAGGGTTGCAGGTGGGAGGGAAGTTATGGGGGGGGAAGCCATTGTAATCTATAAGCTGTATTTTGGAAATTTATATTCTTTAAATAAAAGCTTTATAAAAAAAAAGAAAAAATTTATAAAACTAAATTTTCTGAGTTAAACTGTTATATGTTTCAGATAATTGACTCTGTATTTTTAAATAAATTATGTGTTCATCTCTATATCTCATTTTTCTATTATTTTATCATTACTAGAAAACATGCTTTATGTATTAAAGATGTTAACCTTGTGATTGTTGTACATACTGAAAATATTTGTACTAATTTCTTTATATCATTGTGAAGTTATTTTTTTCAGTAGAGTTTTTAAACTTTGGATTGATAAAAGCTATCAATATTTAATGTCTGATATTGTTCTTTAGTGTTACTACAAAAGACTTCTACACCCTATTATTTCTTTTATTGCTTTGAAGTTTAAAACTATGTCTGTGTTTAAATTATTTGAGATTCATTTTGGTGTAATGCATGAAGAATGATCCTAACATCTTGAAGTTATTTGTTTTTATCCATCTGCGTTCTTTCAAAACCATATTCCCATTTTTTGAAGACAGCTTTTGTATCATACATGGAATGCCGTTATGAAGATTGGTTTATTTCTAGACAGCTTCTTATTTTTATTGATCTCTTTGTCTTTTGTGTACCAACACCATATTATCTTAATTTTTATAGCTATAAAAAATGTTGGTTATCTAACAAGAAAAAGAACCCTGATTATGACTTTTTAGAAAGTGACTTACTCTCTCATTTATTTTTTCCCAAAATAACACAGTATAATTCATTTAAAATTAAATATTTGAAATATTTATTGAAATTACACTAAAGTTAAATCTTACTTAAGAAGAATAAATACCTTCATAGTATTATATTTTTTATCAAAAATCATAGGACTTTGCTGTTTATTGTTATGCAAACTCACAGGTGCTCATGTACTTGCACACATGCATACCCAAGCAAATGTGAAATGTTTCTATTTATGCATATTTGGATAAAATTTTATAAACTTGTTTGACAATACATTTTTGTTTATTTTATATATTTTTTTCTTTTCATTGCTAAGTGGAGTCTTCTTTTCCTTATGTGTTCTAAGTGATTATTGTTAATCTATTGGAAAACTTATGAGTTCACATTTATTTTTTAACCTTAAATATTATTGTACTGCAGCATAAACTCAATTTTTCCTTTGATTCACTAAGTTTTTGGAGTAGACAATCTTGTAATTGAAAGTGACAATATTTTGTCACTTTCTTAATATTATTTTTATCCCTATGTTTTTATTATCATATTTTATCATTTAAGATGAATAGCAGGAATGTTAGTGAGCATCTTTGTTTTCTTACAGGAGTTAACTGGAATGCCTGTGGAGTTCATGAGATTTCATGGAGTCAAATATACATAGCCAGTTTGGAAAGCAAGTTGTTACCTTTTATTCATAGTTCATTCTGAAATTCCTTTTTCTTTAGTCTATTGGTTTTAATAACAGAAATAGATTGAACTTTATGAAAAGTGCTTTGGCATCTATTAAGTAAGCTATCTATTTTTACCCTGTGAACAATTGATAGGATAAATTAGGCCCATCTTGTACCCTTGGAGCAATTTTCTTCCAACATGGTATATCAATCTTTTAAAATGATACAGGCTTTTATTTGATAATATTTTATTTTCCACTTTTGCAACCATATTAAAGATGTGATTATTTTGTAATATGTGTGTATATGCACAAATGGTTAAGTATGCGTGTTCTTGACCAAATATTATTTCGAGTCTATGTCAGCTACATGAAGTGAGTTTAATAGTTGAAATTTTTCTGTGATTGCATGGAAATACATGTATACCTTGAATATTTGATAGAACAACCCATAATACTGTCACCCATATTTTTTGTATCTACATTTTATCCAGTACTGATAAACCTTTCTCCCTGCAACCTATCAATCTTCTATTAAGCCTCTACAATGCTAGACCAAACAGAAAGTTGTAGGAAATGGTGACGATAGATCCACATCAAAATGATGACCCATGATACAAAGTAATTTATCAGTCTAAGTCCAAATGGGTGGGAACACACAATGTATTTCACTAGAATTCAAATATATGAGCAAATAGCCTCAGTGCCTTTGGCCTGGAAACTTGGTTTTGTCTTTTAACTTTTGAATGAGGAAGGAGTTGAACTGAATCCCAGGATAGCCTCAGCTGAGGGCACTGAAGCTGCAGTTGTGCTGCTTGGGAAGTTAACATTTGTACTAGGGACACCAGTAAGCATTCTGTAGGAACTGGGAAGGCACATTAGGGATAGAATGTTAGGAAGAAAATGTGGTGTCCAATGCCTAAGGAACTTGCAATACAGTATAGCTTTTTCAAGCCCAACAACCTAAATATTTCCATTCAAAAGTGCTTGAATGAAAACCACCAGTTCACTGACATCTGATGTCCGTGGTTGAAACAGATAACCTTCAAATTCCATTTTTTTTTTTTTACTCTGTGAACTCCTAAACCTCTACAACCCTGTGTGTATTGTGGCCTCCTGAGTTGTACATAATTTGGTCTAGGACTTGGGTAAAGAAGTGATTTTTAGTTTAGTCCACCTATTCCATTTCATCCCTCAGTTATGAGTTTCTAACTCTTTGTGAGTAACAATAACAATAGTGGTTTGTATAAGTCACGTCAGAGAAAGGCACATCTATATCTTATGAGCCTATTTACAAAGGGAATTATAGAAGATGTCTGCTTACTAGAAAAAAAATCACCTAAGTTAAGACAGTGAAAGTGCCATTAAGTCATTTTTCCATCCCTCAGAACCTGGCAGGGAATTGTTCCCCGTGGTGCATTTTCCTGCCTCTCTTGCAGCCAGGTTTTAAACATCTTAAGCTATAGCACTCCCCTCCCCTCCCTGAGCAAGGACTATACTGCCTCATAAATCTTTTTGGTCGGAATTCTTTCCAACATACCTCTAGGTCCCTTGTGATGGATTTTTTCTGCCCCTGGGAAGCCCCATAGTTTTGTCATGTGCTAAAAGAAAGAAAGCAGGAATTGGATTTGTGCAAACATCATAAAATGATTCTGCTTCTATCTTTTGTTTACTTTTTTAACTCTAATTTGAAAATATCAAATCTTAAGGGATGTCCCACTGATATTAGCACAGGAAATTTCTTACGTTACTTATGTGAACATTTGTGGTAGTTTTTTATGAGCATCGGGAATTTGTACATTTTGTTCTACCTTAGAAACCCAGTCTAAAAAAATGCCTGGTGAAGAGGAGGTGTGAATAAATGCATGTTAAATGCTTGGGTGAATGAATGGATGGCTACATGTCTGGCAATGTCATATCCAATGGGATGCCAATGAAAGAGACACATGACTTGTGACCCACAGAAACTATGTCTGATTGGAGATGCATCATTCATATCAGAAGTTTCTAGTCTGCAGATGATCAGGACTGAAGATCTGTATCACAGCCTCTGAGACTGTAGATGAGGTGTGATGTTAATTTTGGTGAATACTAAGTTGATCCTGGGTCAATGATCAGATTTTCAATTGCTAGAGAAAGGAGCAATGCACAGGAAAGACCATCCCTCTTTCCATTTATCACTTTAACTCCTTTCCCAAACACACTGCCATCATATTAGCAGGTTCACCTGCATCAATAAATCCATAATTCTGGGTATTAGTGATTAGAACCTGAGGATTGGGGGTGCTTTAGTCTATTCCAATAAAATCATAGCCAGAAATCTATCTGGTAAGTCCACGGACACAAGTCCACTCTGATGGGGAAAAGAGGAATTCTGGCACTCAGCTCCACACGGGATCCCCCAGGTCATGCCCAAAGCAGGTTTCCTATCCTCAAGGATGTCTCCAGAGGAAACTGACTTCTGATCCCACAGGGTAATTTCCTAGGACTGGGAGAAACCTGCTGACCGTGGACAGGTGCAGACACCCTTGTTCTGTCTCCTCACTCTTCTCTTTGCAGTTATTTCCATCTAGACTTGACTAGCATAGCACTCAACTCTAGAGCCCAGCACCACTTTCTGTGGAACATATAACAACTCAACACCAGAAAAGGAAACCCAGGGAGTCTTGTCTTCAACTGCTGTTGGTCTTGCGTACATGTGTGTCTGTGTGTGTGCTTTCTGTTTAGATCTTTGAATACACAATGAGCAGCAGTTACAAACTCCCAAACAAGGAAACAAGGGATCCAGTGTATTGTGATTCCTTTCTATGTCAGAAAAGCACATAGACTATGGAGGTTATTATTTATATGGTGGGTTTGGTTTGGGGTACTCTGAGGGCTCAGAAAATGATTCCTCAAAGCCAGGTGTTTTCCCATCCCCAGAGGCCATAGAAGCTGCTAAAAAAGAAAGTCCCTCCCATATTGCCTTATCTTTCCCTTCTAAGGGCAGGGAAGGACTCTTTGGAATTTCCTTGTTTGCTCCAGGAAAGCTGCTTCAATGCCCTCCCCAGGAATATCATCAAATATCCAGAAGAGATTAAGAAATGGAGAGATTAACAAATGGAAATGTCTACACGCAGGATAAGTGGCCTAGACAGACTTTCCCCTACTCTTCTGATGGTGGCTTACAGAGATTACATGAGAGACTTTCTCTACATAACAAGATGACTTTTGGTCCTATGGGAATTCCAACCCTAACCCCTCCATAACTTGTCATCACCACCCTCTAGCACACCCCAATCCAAGCCTCTATTCCTTCCATAGGGAAATTACTTGTAGATTCCATAATCTTGCTCCTTGGATAAATCCATATTTCTTTTATCTCTTGTGCTATGATTTTCCTTGTTTATGGTAATATGATTGTAAACCTTTTCTCCTATTAATCTACTTATTGTCAGTTCATTTCAGTGAACCTCAGAGAGAAAAGGGAAGGCTTTTTTCATGCCTACAGTATCATCAGAATATGTCCATTGTCCTAAATTGTTTGCTGTCTTAGTTTGTCTTAAAGCTAAGAACCCTTGCATGAGATGTCAATTTCCAATGAATTATATTATTTAGAAAATTCAGCCATAAGAGGTTACAAATTACATTTTTGTGACCCATTAACCCCTTTGCTTGAATTAGTTTATCAACTTAGTGATCTAGTTACTTATTTAGACTTCAATTAAATGGGATATAAAATACACACACACACACACACACACACACAAATCAGATTCCTTTTGTTCTGTACTTAACCATCTTTCTCCAAGACACATCTGTTGAAATCCTAACGCACAATGGGACTGGATTTGGAGATAATTCCTTTAAGAAGGTAATAAAGGTTAAATGAGGTCATAAGGGTAGGATCCTTATCCAATAAGACTGTGTCCTTATAGTTAAGTGCTCACAGAATATAGAACAACTCCCAAAACTGGGTCTGCTCCTCCTACAGGAAGCAAGTTGATCACAGACAGCAGGATGGGGCAAGAAAAGAGATGTTTATTGCAAAGTGAAGAGTGAGGAGCTAGATAACTATTGCTCACATTTCATGCTCCTTGAGAGCTTAGGGAAGGTTCTTACAGATTGAAGTTGGGGCTGAGAGGTACCTGTTCAGTTCATGTCCAAGTTCCAGGTTGGTCTCCAGTTCTCATGACTTTTCTTCAACTGACCACTGATACGGTGTTAGAGAATTTTATTGATGGCAAATTGGGCTACATTCAATTTGGGAGCTGGATTTCCTGGAGAATAAACCCCCTCAAGATAAGACCTAACATCAAGCTATTACTTACCATAGGGAAATACATGAGTTCATGAATTTCATGGTTAGGGACCCTGTAGGGCTGGCTGCCCCACTCTCTCAATTCAGTAAGCTAATTTTAGTTAGAGGCAATTATAAAATCAGGACAAGTTTAACTACCCTAAGGAGAGAGGCTGGGACAGGTTAGTATCAACCATCTGCATTCAAAACACTGTATAGGGGTTTATTTTTAGGAATACCCAGAGAAAAAGCCACATGAAGACACAGCAACAAGGTGCCCATTTGCAAGTGAAAGGAGGAGACCTCAGCAGAAACCACATGTAGGCAGACACTTTGAACTTGTACTTTCAGCCTTCAGAACTGTGAGGAAATACGTTTTTGTTGTTTAAACCCCATCTGTGGTACTTTGATATGATATCTTACAAACTAATAGACTTTTTAAAACATCATTTATTTATTTGAAAGTCAGTGTTACAGAGAGAAACAGAAGGATAGACAGAGAAGAGAGGTCTTCCATTGATAGGATCACTCCTCAGGTACCTCCAACAACCAAGGTCAGACCCTTCTGAAATCAGGCCAGGAGCTTCTTCCAGGTCTCTCACGTGGATAACAGGACCCAAACACTTGGGTCATCTTTCACAGGCCATCAGAAGAGAGCTGGATAGGAAGTGGAGCAGCCAAACAAGAATTGGCCCTCATATGGGATGCCAGTATGGCAGGCAGTAGCTTCACCTGCTGCACTAAATCATTGATGCCTAATACAATTTGTATTTTTGTTTTTTCCTAGTATTTAGCTAAGTATACATTATTAGAATAATACTTTCTTCTGGAAGTCTCTCTTTGCCAGATCTGTTCTCCAGAAAGTAAAGAAAATAAGGATATGTGGTTTGTCCTGGACTTCTCTCATTCCCATTGTAGCACTCATTACACTGGATTGAAGATATCTTGTCTGTACACATAGCTGTGCCAATAAATTGTAGCCTGTTGGTGGCAAAAGCTATGTCTTGTTCACTAATTCATTGTTAATGTGTGTTACAGTGCCCATTATATAAGATCTACTCAGGAAAAGTTATTGAATTTAATCAAATTTAATGTCTAAGATGATTGTTATATAGATTTCAGAAAGATTTTCTAAAACAATTTTTTTTCATTCAAGAACTCATAGAAGGTTTGAGTGAATCACTACTAAGTCATTTTGTTATTGTCAAGTGGTACACTTGTTTTCCTAGGCAGAGGTCTGAAATCAGAGATTTTACCAGAAAACTGATGGTCCTCCATTTATAGTTGCATATTTCTAAAAAATTTAGTAAACTAAAAAGTTAGTCTTGTGTTCCATATTCTAGATGCATAATAAGCTTCCATATCTATATTTGGTCAAAATCTCCAATGTAACTCCTTCAAGGAAAACATTCCAAGCCTTGGGATTAGCATCAGTGATCAGTCATAGCAAGGCTCCTTCCTAACATTCTAGGTATTCTCTATCACCATTTGCTTTGTGGTCCTACTCTTGTCATATACTCTTTTTGCAGCATACTACACTACACCTCCCAGAAAAGCAACTTTGTACAATTAGAAAACTCAATTCACATTTAAATCTCAGTACAAATGTCTTTTTTGGGGGAAAGTCTTAAAGATAATGCAAATCGGTTGATATTTTCCTCTACTGTTTTCCATAGCACTTTGAATGTTTATTGAATAGATGTCCTATATGTTGCACTATAATTTCATGCAAAAAACAAGTAGTAATTGTCAACTAATTTAATAGTAATAGATGATGAATTTTGTTCAAAATCTCAACTGATTGCACAGCCCTTGGTCTCTCTCCTTTTTATTGCCTCCAGAGTTTTCCTTCCTAAAACAGATAATGCTATTGTGATCCTCCTTTATTAGATGTGATGTGAAGGAAGACTGAGACTAGCCTTGCTTTCTGATGTACAGAAAACTTGATTTGGTTAAAAATGGCCATATTCATAGCATACATTTTGATGACTATTCTTAGATAAATTAAAGTTTATTCATTGTATCATTGGTTCATTTCCTTTCTTCTTCCACTTCTGTACTCCCTCACCCCCCACTCCATAATTAAAGATATTATACAATTCTCACAAGAATATACCTGCCTTATGTAGTATCTGCTCCAAATTCGGAGTCTCATTCCCTGACATCTTATGCAGTTGTTTTACCTCCATCTTGTGGTGTTTACATTTATCATAACAGGTATCAATTGTGTTGGAAAATTCTGAGATACACTTGATATTTCTGGCATCATGTATCTACAATTTTTTTAAAAAAAAATATTCAAACCACCCAAAATATTCAATACGAATATTACACCTAAAATTTCATAGAACTTGTTTATTAATCAGAGAGAAGTTGCAGGAAAAAAATCTCAAGCTAAAAAGAGCACAATGCAATTTGTTAACAGACCTGCCTCAGTCACAAATAAATTCTTGTTTAGCAATAATACAAAGAAACTTCATTCTCTTCTTGCTCCAGTCACAGCTAATCTGAGCTACATATTTATACTTCCATTGAAGAATCTCTCAGTCAGACATGCACCTGTCTGCTTCCACATTCATTTTAGTTTAACTTCACCTACAAGTCATGTACACCCACATCTCCCTCCCACCCCCTGC